>OY728137.1:538198759-538823759 GCA_963277665.1 Viscum album
CCCTAAAATGAAAAAAGAAGTGGTTAGCATAGCCATCATACATCACCCTTCTATAAAATTTTCACGGTATCTATAGTATCAAATCTCTCTCTTTGATTAGAGAAACATCACACTACACCTCATCATGATATTTTCCAATGGAAAAATAAACTACAGCTTGTTTTGGGACATTCACTTCTCCACTGTCATTCAACCACTGTAATCAATAAGTTCTAGTATTCCTTAGAGTAGGAAAACTCAAATTCTCCACCAACAAGGCACTAGACACATTAGTATAACTTCCACTATCAATGATCATAATACATACCTTCACCTTTATGTGGAATCTTGTATGAATAATATGCTCACGATGCTACTCATCATGATAATCTTTTGGATTAATGCTTAAAGATCTTCTTTCCACAAATGCATCTCTTTTATGGCTTCTTCAATTTCTATATCAGAACTCTCCTCCAAAGGTGGAATATCATCATTGTTAGAGTTATCACTAAGTATTTATCCATTATCCAAAACAATCATGGTCATTTTGTTTGGGCATTGAGATACAATATGACCATGTCCTTCACACTTAAAATACTTTATATCATGAGATTTAGAAGTGAAATTTGTGTTCATTTTTCCTTTTGAATCAGTGGGGAAGAACTTATTTTTTTCTCTTCTATTTCTTTTGGAACAAATTTTTAATCCATTGGTTTTGTTTCATTCCACTTAGAAGTTGATTTTGGATATTTCTGGTCATCCCTCCAGAAATTGTGGGAACTTACTTGAATCCTTAGAGAATGTAGTTTCTTTTAGACCTTCACCACCTTATGTAGAAACTCCACCATGTCAATGTAGTTTTGAAGTTACACCACATATTTAATTTTTTTATTCAATACATTGATGAACCTTACTATGGTGGCTTCACGATCATCCTCCAAATTGTCTCGAATTATCGATATCACAATTTCCTTGTAGTATTCCTTTACACACATAGAACCTTGAATAATTTTTTATGAATTAAAATGAAAATATCGATAGTAATGAATAGAAATGAATCTTTTTCACAATACTATATTCATTTATTCCAATGTTCAAATTGGAATTTCTCTATTCTATCATCGAATTACTTGTAATTGGTCCCCAAAAATACTTTCATAGTCAGCAAACTCAAGCGCTGTCAACTTTAACTTCGTCTCCTCAGAGTTGTTGGGAATCCCAAACACATGTTCAACCTTCCACTCCCACTAAAAATAAATCTTCAGGTAACACTTACCTTGAACTTCTGGAAGTTTCATTTTGATTCTTCCCAAGTCACTTTCTATTTTAGCTTAATGTTCCCCTCACCTAAGAAATAAATCATCAAAAATAAGAGTACTCATCATCACCTTCATCAATCTCTTTCCTTTGTAAATACCGTGAAGTCGAGGAACTTTGAAAATATTCTAACCTAGCATTCAACCTTGTAAATTAGTTAGTGATAACTTTCAGGAATATTTTGAGGTCGATATCACTTCCTTCTCCCTCACTGGAATTTTTTTAAATCCGTACACACTCGTTCTCTCTCTCTCTTTTAATCTCTCAAAAATGTTTCCCAAACATTCTAGCATGAAAAATTTATTCCTAAAGGTGTTATAAAATAGAATCAAGAAGACAACAAGTAAGAAGCAATCAATTCATTGAAAACATTAAAAATAAGAAATTTTTAAAAGTTTGGAATTAATGGAGTCCCTGAAAAAAGTTATATAAATAGAAATGGGATAAATGGTTATGGTCAAAGGTTTCACTATTATAAAATGGGTCTATACCCATAATTTTCATGAAATGTGGTTATAGGTGAAATTTTATAATATATAACCACGGTTCTTGCTAAACCATGAGTATAGGGTACCCGCGTAAGCTTGGTTAACCTAAAAAATTCATGGGAATGCCACAGAAAAACCTATACCTGTGGTTTACAATGAACTATGGGTATAGGTGACATCCATACCCAATGTTTTCATGAACTGTGGGTATAGACTTTGGTATATAAGCCTATACCCACGGTTCATGAAAATCGTGGGTATTGAAGTAACCTATACCCACAATTGTACTGAATAGTGGTAATAGGGTCCCGATGTTTTGAGTTATAAATATATATATAAGATAATATATGTATATATAGATATAAATTCAATTTTTATAGTGATATGTTTGTTCAGTGGCGGAGCAACGATGCGGGTTCAAAACTCTCACAATATATTTTATTTGACCCACATTTTATAAATATATATATAAGAAAATATATATCAATATAACTAAAATATCAATTGGTTTAGTGGTAAGTGAGTTCAGAAGAAGTGCAGTGGCACGAGTTTGAAACTCGTTGATATATTTTTTCTAAAGGTGATACAAATTAATATATTTAGGCAGATATAGATATATATTTATGTAATTAAAGTAGCAGGGTTGGTGAGGTGTTGTGTGGTAGTTGGGTAGGTCATGGGGTTGAAACTCACTTCTATATTTTTCCAATAAGGACTTATATTAATATATATAGGTAAATGTTAATATATATAATCATGTGTTAAGCTACTCGGTTAGTGAGATGTTGGGTGTTAGAGTACTAGGTCGCGTGATCGAAACTCCCTCCCTGATTTTTTTCCAATACCGATGCTTTAGATTAATATATATTCATAAATGTATATATATATATATAAATATATATATATTCATAAGTTAATTATCTTATTTGGTGAGGTGTTCTGTGTTAGAGAGGTATTTTACAGGATTGAAACTCTTGGCCCTGTTTTTTCTAATATTTATATCCACAGTTCTAGAAAAATGGGTATAGTCATTTTTATAATATTTATACCCATGGTTCCAAAACTATTGGTATAATTATATGACACGATGGAAAAAATCTATACCTACAATTTGGAAAACCATGGGTATAGCCCATGGAGATATACTGACAACTCGATTTCCCATGGTTTCCAAAATCATGTGTATATCCTTTACCCATAGTTTTGGGGGATATACCCATAGTTTTGAACCGTGGGTATAGGTTATTTTTTGAATATTGTTGTAAATGGGAGAATGAAATAAGATTTAAAGATTATTTTGGAGTATAAGTCCACATAATTTTTGAT
The DNA here is from genome assembly GCA_963277665.1 of Viscum album. Taxonomy (NCBI): domain Eukaryota; kingdom Viridiplantae; phylum Streptophyta; class Magnoliopsida; order Santalales; family Viscaceae; genus Viscum; species Viscum album. Next base: position 538,201,870 of record OY728137.1, read on the forward strand.
AAAGATACCACATAAGAGAAATAATTTTTTAGCCACTTTTTTTGTTGTTTTTGTTTTTGTTTTTTATTTTCATAATTTTTTTTACTTTTTTAGAAAATAATTCAACCGATGGAGATTGAAAAAATATTTGTTGTTAGTGTGTGTGACACACAAATATGAACTAATCTAAATCATAAATCTAATTAAAATTACTCCAGAAGGATGAGGAATGGAATTTATGTACTTCTATAAGAAAATATACTTCATATGAAAACATTAAAATCGATTGGAATTTTGTCTTCGTGAATGATATATTTCACTAGAGGGAATCTATAGCATGAATTAAATCAATTATATCAAAAAAATTATAAGCCCAATTTTAGTATTTCTAAATCATGAAGCAATAAGAGATTCCTGACTATGAAACTAGAATTTCATACATCCATAAATTAAAAGAAAAAGATGTCGAGATGGTAGAATATAGTTGCGTCAAGAATCTGTGATGGCCAAAAAATGAAGAAGGAGAAGAAAAACGATGGATGAAAATGAAAAACGAAGATCTTGGTTTCCGTTTCCAAGCTCTGATACAAAATGATAGGATATCGTAGGGGTTTTCTGTATTCGTTAGAAAAAATGCAAAAACACAAGTGATAGACGTGGGAGAAATGAAAATTAAATGAAATGCGTAATAAATAAAAAGTGGAAGGGGATGATCAATTAGGACCCCAGTGAGGCTTTCCCCTTAAATCTATAATTATATAAATCACCAAAAAGGTTGATCAATCCTTTTATGAACCTTACTTTCATTCACCTAAGAACACAAGAAACCCAAGCATAATAATGCTAGAAACTCTCAAATTAAAAATTTTCCCTCAAGGGTTACATGGAGGTGGCTATTAATAGCCAAATAGGAAAGATACATGTAAAACACCTATCCCATAAAATTATAAAGTCTAAAAAACGTTTTTTTAACATGCTCATGGATTTAGGTGACAATATATCCACCAAGAACACTTTGAAGATTACCACCGTGACATTGGAGACAATGGGCCCACCACCTTTTGACTATGTAGATTTCCATCATGCCAGTGGATTTAATTTTGTGTGATCAATTGGGTGGCCCATTTAGGTTCACTTTAGGGATTTAATTTGTGTAATTAAAGGACCATGTCATCCACTCATGCATGTATGTTGGTCCTCCTATTACAATTTCAAAATGAGGCCATGTAAATACCATTTCATCTTCTACATTCTCCCTCTTTTCATTGGGCCTCTAATGAAATGAAATGGGTCTTATTAATTTATGATTCTTCAATTATCCATTCCATGATCACTCTTGACCCCTCGCTGCATATGTGCACCTTAATTCTCATTAGATGGTTTAGGGTTTTTGTGGAAGAGGGTTTACATTTTCTTGGGGATGAGGGTTTTTGCTTTTTAAGGGTTGATGGTTATGGATTTTTTGGGGACAAGGGTTTAGTGTTTTTTTAGAGATGAGGGTTTTTGTTTTTTGTGGTTGAAGATTTAGGGTTTTGATGGCCTATAGTTTTTTGTTTTTTTTTGGTTGAGGGTATAGGATTTTTTGGCCTGATAATTTAGGATTTTTTGGGGTTGAGGGTTTAATGTTTTTTGGGGATGACGGTCTATATTTTTTTGTGGTTGATGGTTTGAGGTTTTTTTGGGTTGAGTGATCAGGTTTCTTGGGGGCTAAGGGATTAGGGATTTTTTGGCTAGGGGTTAAGGTTTTTTGGGGATGATGGTTTTAAATTTTTTGGGTTGAGGGTTTAGGGTATTTTTGTGTTGTGTGTTTGGGTATTTTTTAGGTTTATGTTCTTGGGGTTTGGGGGATGAGGGTTTAGGTTTTAATAAGCCTAGGTTTTAGGGTTTAATGGGGTTTAGGGTTTAGGTTTTTTGGGGCCGATAGTCTAGGGTGTTTTGGGGCTGAGTGTTTGGGGTTTTTTGGGGTCGATTGTATATGTTTTTTTGGTGATGAGGGTTAAGGGTTTTTTGGGGATTAGGGTATTTGGTTTTTGGGATGACGGTTTAGGATTTTTTTGGGGCTGATGGTATTGCATTTTTTAGGGAGTTGTGTTTATGGTTTGTTTTTGAGGTTGAGGGTTGAGGGTTTTGGGGTAAGATGATTTATAGTTTTTGTGGTTGAGGGTTTTTAGTTATTGGGTTTTAGGGTTTTTTAGGGATGAGTGTTTAGAGTTTCCTAGAGATGATGGTTAAGGTATTTTGGGTATTTGGGTTTTGGTTTTTCTAGGCAGAGGGTTTAATGTTTTTTTGGGGATGGGGGTTCAATGTTTTTTTGAATCCAAGAGTTTAGGGTTTTTTTAGATGAGGGTTTAAGTTTTTTTGGTGCTAAGGGTTTAGGGTTTTTTTGGATGAAGGTCTAGGGTTTTTTTGGGTAAAGTGTTTAGGGTTTTTTGGGGATGGTATTTTACTTTTTTTTTGTTGCCAAGGGTTTAGGGGTTTTTGGTGATGAGGGTTTAGGGTTTTTTTGGGGCTAATGGTTTAGGATTTTTTGTTTTTGAGGGTTTAGAGAATTATGGTTCCAAGGTTTTAGGGTTTTTTGGAGCTATGGTTTTAGGGTTTTTTGGGGCTAAGGGTTTAGGGTTTTTTGGGGATGAGGGTTTAGAGATTTTTTGGGCTGAGTGTTTAGTCTTTTGGGGACATAGAGTTTGGTTTTTTTGTGACTAAGGGTTTAGTGTTTTTTGGGATGAGGGTTTAGTTTTTTTGGGGGACATGGGATTAGTGTTCTTTTGAGGATGAGTGTTTATGGTTTTTGGAGCATAAGATTTATGGTTTTGGGGGGATTAGGGTTTAGAGATGATGGTTTGGGATTTTTTTGAGGATGAGGTTGTTGGGGTTTTAGGGGATAATGGTTGAAGGTTTTTTTGGGGATGAAGTTTTAAGGTTTTTTGGGCTGAGGGTTTAGTATTTTTTTGGACCGATTATTTTATGTTTTTCTGTGCGAGGGTTTAGGATTTTTTTGTGCAATGGTTTTAGGGATTTTTGGGACCAAAATGTTGTGGTTTTTTGGGGTTGATGGATTTGGGTTTTTTTAGGGATCAGGGATTACATGTTTTAGGGCATAGGGTTTTGGAAATTTTGGGGAGGAGGGTTTCGGGTTTTTTTGGGATAAGGGTTTGGGGTTTTTCAGGGCCAAGGGTTTTGGTTTCTTAGGTCTTAGTGTTTAGGGTATATTTGGGATGTGGTTTTAAGACTTCTTTGTGCATGGGATTTAGAGTATTTGGGGCTTGTGCCTTTAGTATTTTTTTGGGCCTGAGTGCTTAGGGTTTTTAGGGCTAAAGGGTTTGTGGTTTTTTTGAGTGGAGGGTTAGGTATTTTTTAGGGTGGGGGTTTAGGGTTTTTTGGAGCCAAGGGTTTACAATATTTTGGGACTGATGATTTAGGGTTTTTGGGTACTGACAGTTTAGGGTTTTTTTGGGATGATAGATCCGGATTTTTTGGTGCTGAAATTTTAGGATTTGGGGGCTAGGGGTTATGGGTTTTCTGGGACTGAGGGATTAGGTGTTTTTGGAGCAGAGTGTTTAGGGGATTTTGGGGATCATGGTTTAGTGGTTTTTTTGTCTGAGGATAGAGGGATAGTTGGTACAGAGGGTTTAGTTATTTTTTTGGTGATAATGTTTTTAGTCTTTTGGGGTGATATTTTAGGGCTTTTGGGGCTTGTGGTTTAGAGTTTCGTGGTGATGAGAGTTTATGGTTTGTTTGGGATGAGGTTTTATGGTTTTTTCGGGATGAGGACTTTAGGTTTTTGGGGGATGAGGGTTTTGGGTTTTGGGGGGAAATGGATTAGGGTTTTTTTGGAATGAGGGTTTGGAGTTTTTGGTGGTTGAGATTTTAGGGTTTCTTTAGTTTAAGGGTTTAGGGTTTTAAAGGTATTAGGGTTTATTGTTTTTTTGGGCTTAGGGTTTAGGGTTTTTTGGGGTAGAGGGTTTATGGTTTTCTGTGGTCAAGGGTATTGTGTTTTTTTGCAGTGGAGGGTTTATGTTTTTTTTGGGGACGAGGGTTTATGGTTTTTTGGGGCTAAAAGTATAGGGTTTTTTTTTGGAGATGATGGTTTAGTGTTTTTTGGTGCTATGATTTTATGTTATTCTAGGATGGGTTTTTAGGGTTTTTTAGGCCTAAGGGTTTGAGATTTTTGGAAGTAGAGTTTAGTGTATTTTATGTCGATTATTTAGGTTATTTTGGGGCAGAGGGTTTATGATTTTCAAGGCCAAGGGTTTAGGGTTTTTGGGGGATTATGGTTTATAGTTTTTTGGGGATAAGGGTTTAGTGTTTTCGGAGGTGAGGGTTTATGGTTTTCTATAGATAAAGGTATAGGGTTTTTGGGCATGAGGGTTTGGGGATTTTTGGACAGAGGGTTTATGGTTTTTCAGGTAGAGGGATTTTTTAAATTTGGGGAAAAATTTTTATGGTTTAATGGGCCGAGGGTTTAGAGGGTTTAGTGGTATAGTGTTTATGGTTTTTTGGGGTTATGGGTTTTTTTCGGATAAGGGTAAAGGTTTTTTTAGGGATGTGGTTTTTGAGTTTTTTTTGGGGTTGTGGGTTTAGGGTTTTTGAGGATGTAGGGTTAGAATTTTTTGGAGCGGAGGGTTTACTTTTTGGGGTGGATGAGGGTTTAGGATTTATTAGGGATGATGGAATTTGGTTCTTTAGGGATGATGATTTATGTTTTTTTGGGATAAGGTTTTACGGTTTTTGGGTTGATGGGATTGGTTTCATGGTTTTTAAGGTTTATGGTATTTTAGGGATGAGGGTTTAATGTATTTTCAGGCTAAGGGTTTAGGGTTTTTTGAGGATGAGGTGTTTTAGTTTTTTTGGATATTAATGTTTCTGTATTTTGGGTTGAGGGTTTATGGTTTTTGGGGAATTAGGGTTTAGGGTTTTTTAGAGTTGAGAGTTTGCTATTTTTGGAACAAATGTTTTTGGTTTCTTTGGAGATTAGTGTTTAGGGTTTTGGGAGGGTTGCGTGTTTAGGGTTTTGTAGGATTTGGATTTAGGGTTTTGGGGATGAGGGTTTAGGTTTTTTTGTGACTGGGGGATTAGAGTTCATTGGAGATGAGGGTTTAGGGTTTTATGGGATCAGGCTTTTGGGGGTTTTTTTAAGCTGAGGGTTCCGGTTTTTTTGTGGTTGAGGATTTAAGAGTTTTTTAAGCTAATCATATTGTTTTTTTCGCATTAGGGTAAAGATGTTTTTGGGGATAATGGTTTAGGGATTTTTGGGTTTTAGGGTTTAGGGTTTTTTGGGGTTGTGGTTTAGTGTTTTAGGGTTGATATTTTTGGTTCCTTTGGAGTGGTGAGTTTAGTTTTTTTTTGGGAGGAGGTCTTAGTGTTTTTGTTTCTTGAGGGTTTAGGATTTTTTTGGGGGTGAGGTTTTAGGGTTTTCTGGGGTGGAGGGTATAGATATTTTTGGGTGGAGGCTTTATGGTTTATTTAGATGATGGTTTTAGGTTTCTTATGGTTATGAGATTTAGATTTTTTGGGGCAAGGGGTTAGGATTTTTATTTGGATGAGTATTTAGGTTTATTTTGGGGATGAGGATTTAGTGTTTTTTTGGGTATAAGGGTTTAGTATTTTTTGGGGATGAGTGTTCAGTTCTTTAGGGATCGTGGTTTGGGGTTTTTTTGGTTATAGGGTTTAGGTTTTATTTGGGGGATGATTTTTTAGCGTTTTTTCGGGATGAGGTATTAGGGGTTTTTAGGATTGTGGGTTTGTGTTTTTTTGGGTGAGTGTTTAGGATTTTTTTGGGGATGAGGTTTTAGGGTTTTTTGGGGATGAGGGTTTAGTGTTTTTTGAGGATGATGGTGTAGGGTTTTTTGGGGCCTAGGGTCTTGGGTTTTATTGGGGCCGAGGTTTTACAGTTTTTTTGGGATGGGGGCTTTGGGTTTTTTAGGTATGAGGGTTTTGGTTTTTCTTGGGATGTGGGTTTATGGTTTTTTTGGGATGTGATTTTATGGTATTTTTGGGGATAAGGGTTTATGTTTCATTGGGAAAATGCGTTTTAGGGTTTTTCAGCCAGAGGGTATAGGGGTTTTTTGATAGAGGGTTAAGGGTTTTTTGGGGGGATGGGTTTATTATTTTTTGGTGGTGATGGTTTGGGTTTTTTGTGGCTGAGGGATTATGGTGTTTTGGTGATGAGGATTTAGGGTTTTTTGGGGCCAAGGGTTTATAATTTTTTGGGACTAAGTGTTTAGGGGTATTTTGGGTTTAGGTTTTAAGGTCTTTTTGTGGTGAGGGTTTAGTGTTTTTGGGGTTATGCATTTAGTTTTTTTTCAAGGATAAGGGTTTAGTGTTACATGGGCTAAGGTGTTTGAGTTTTTTAGTGCCAAAGGATAAGGTGATTTAGGGGATGATAGGTAGGTTTTTTTGGGGACAAGTGCTTACACTTTATTGATGATGAAGGTTTTGGGGTTTTTGGGGCTAGGGGTTTACCATTTTTTGGGGCCATGTGTTTAGGGTTTTTCATAGAAAAGCATTTAAGGATTTTGTGGCCTGATGGTTCATGATTTTTTTGGGTTGAAGGTTTTTGGTTTTTTGGGGATGAGGGTTTGGGGTTTTTTGGGGTCGATGGAATTTTTTTTTGCAGGCTGAGGGTTTAAGGATTTTTGGGTATGATAATTTATAAATTTTTGGGCCAATGGTTTTGCGTTTTCTAGGGATAATGGTCTTATAGGCTTTTATAGACGAGTTTTTTGAATTTTTAGCGGATAAGGGTCTTTGGTTTGTTGGTGTGGAGGGTTGAGGATTTCTTAGTAATGGGGATTTGGGGGTTTTCAGGTCTAGTTCATTTTTTTCATGAGTAGTTAGGGTTTTTTGGGTATGAGGGTTTAGATTTTTTGGGGGATGATGGTTTCGGGTATTTTAGGGCAGTTTGTTTAGTTTTTTTGGGGGGCTGAGTGTTTCGGGTTTTTTGGGGATAAATGTTTGAGGTTTTTTGGACTCGAAGTTGTGGGGTTTTATAGGGAGGAGTGTTTAGGATTTTTTGGGACTGATGGTTTTGGGTTTTTTAGTGCTGGGATTTTGGGGTTTGTTGGGGATGACAGTTAAGTTTTTTCGAGAGGGGGGTTTAGGTTTTTTTGTGCCTGATGGTTTAGTGTTTTTAGGATTAGATTTAATGTTTTTTAGGGCCACAAGTTAAGTGTATTTGGGGGATGAGGGATTATGATTTTTCGAGGATGAGGGTTTAGGGTTTTTAGGGATGAGGGTTCAGTGTTTTTTGGGTCTGAGTGTATAGGGTTTTTTTGGGATGAGGATTTAGTTATTTTTAACACTGAGGGTTTAGATTTTTTGGGGGATGAGGGTTTAGAGAATTTTGGGGCAAAGGATTTAGGGTTTCTAGAGGATTAAGGTTTATGTTCTGTTGGTGATGATGATTTATGTTTTTTTGGGTTTAGGGTTTAAGGTTGTTTTGGCTAAGGGTGTATGCTTTTTTGTGAAATGTGATTAGGGGATTCTTTCTTGATGAGGGTTTTCGATTTTTTGGGGTCTATGGCTTATGCTTTTCTAAGGCTTTGGATTTTGAGTTTTTTAGTGTTTAGGGTTTACGGATTTTTGGGGTTGAAGGATTATGGTTTTTAATACTGGGGGTTTATGGTTGTTTGTGGATGAGGGTTTAATTTTTGGTGGGGGGAAGGTCTGAGGATTTAGTGTTCTTTCCGTCTGAGGGTTTTCGGTTTTTTGGGGTTGATGGACTTGGTATTTTTGGAACTGTGGGTTTATGGATTTTTGGGGATGAGTTTTTAGGGTTGTTTGGGGATGAGGGCTTAGTGTTTTGGGGGCTGAGGGTTTAGGGTTTTTTGGGGGTAACAGTTTAGTCTTTTTTAGGGCATAGGGATTATAGTTTCTTGGGAAGAGGGTTGATGGTTTTGTGGGGAAGAGAGATTAGGGTTTTTTGAGGCTTAGGGTTTAGGGTTTTTTTACAAGGGTTTAGGTTATTTTGGGTTGGGGTTTAGGTTTTTTTAAGTATTAGGGTTTAGGAATTCTTTGGGATTTGGTTTTAGGATTTTTTTTGGGCTGGGAGTTTGTGGTTTTTTATGGTTGAGGGTTTATGGATTTTTGAGATTTATGTTTTATAGTATTTTGCGGTTGTTGGTTTATGGTTTTTTAGGAATGAGGGTTTAATATTTTTTAGGTCTGAGGGTTTAGTGTTTTTGTGGGTTGAGCGTTGATGTTTTTGTGGTTTAATGTTTAGGTTTTTTTTGTATTGATGTTTTAGGAGCATCGGGGATGAGGGAGTAGGGTTTATTTGGGATGATGGTATATGGTTTTTGCAGTTGAGGGTTTTGTGTTTTTTTAGCATTGAGGGTTCTTAATTTTTTGGGGTTGAGGGCATAGTATTTTCTAGATACGAGTGTTTAGGGTATATTGGGAATGGGGGTTTTGGATTTTTTTTGGACTGAGGGTTTTGGATTTTTTGGGCTGAAGGTTTAGGGGTTTTTGGGGCTGAGTGTTTCAGTATTTTCGATGTTGTGTTCATACTATTTAGAGTGTATGGTTTCTGATTTTTTTAGGATAAGGGTTTTGTGTTTTTTGGGCATTAGGGTTTAGTTCATTTTGGTTATAAATGTTTATAATTCATTGGCTTTTGAGGTTTAGTGTTTTTTGGGGTGAGGCTTTAGTGGTTTTTAGGGATGAGGGTTTAGGAGTTTTTTGGGAAAAGGTTTTTTCATTTTTTTGGGTGAGTGTTTTTGTTTTCATGGGTGTGAGGGTTTATGGTTTTTTAGGATGAGGTTTTATGTCTTTTGGGGGGATAAGTGTTTAGGGTTTTAGGGCTGAGGGTTTAACATTTTCTGTAGAGGGTTTAGGAATTTTTAGGGTTAAAGCTTTATTATTTTTTGGGGAAAAGGGTTTAGGGATTTTTTTGTGGCTGAGGGTTTATTGTTTTTTGGGGATGAGGGTTCAGGCTCTCTTGAGGCTACGTGTTTTTATTTTTTTGGGCTAAGGGTTTTGGGGGTTTTGGTGATGTGGGTTTTGGGATTTTTTGGGTTGTGGGTTTTGGGATTTTGGTTTTTTTAGGCTGAAAGTTTAGGGTTTTTTGGGATATTGGTTTAGGGTTTTTCCAGGGCTTAGGGCTAAGGGGTTTCTAGAGTTTAGTGTAAGCTTTTTTTAGTGTATATGGCTTAGGGTTTTTTGGGATGAGGTTTTAGGGTTTTTTTGGGTTTGAGGGTTTAGGGATTTTTAGGGTAGAGGGTTAAGGGTAAATTATGGTTCAGGGTTTAGTGTATTTTTTGGATGAGGGTTTTGGGTTTTTTTGGGATGGAGGATTATGGTTTTTTGGGGTTGGGGTTTTATGGTTTTTACATGTTGAGGGTTTATAGTTATTTGGGGTTGAGGGTTCATGGTTTATTGGGGATGCAGGTTTTGGGTTTTTTTGGGTATGAGCTTAAGGTTTTTAAGGGTCAAGGGTTCAATGTTTTTTAGTGTTTTTGGTTTAGGGTAATTGGGAGATGATGTTTTATGGATTTTTGGGGATTAGGTTTAATGTGTTTTTTTGGTGAAGAGGGTTTGTGGTTTTTTTTATTGAGGGTTTAAGGTTTTTTTGGGGTTGAGTGTTTAGAGGTTTTGGGGTTGACGGTCTGGGGTTTATTGGGATTGATGGTTTAATATTTTTTTAGGTGGTGGTTTTAGGGATTTTTTGGGAAGAGGGTTTAGGGTTTTTATGTATAAATTTTTAGGGTTTTATTTGGTGATTATGGTTTTGTTTTTTTTTTTGGATGAGGGTTTTGGGTTTTTTATGGCTGAGGGTTTTTGGGTGTTTGGGGATGAGGGTTTTGGATTTTTTTACGAGTGTAGTTATTTTTGTGGTTGATGGGTTTGCATTTTTTAGGATTAGGGTTTAGGGTTTTCTAGGGATAAGGGTTTAGGTGTTTTGGGGCTAAGGGTTTAAAGGATTTTGGATCTGAGGGTTTATGGGTTTTGGGTGTATAGGGATTATGATTTTTATTGGGGAGTAGGGTTTGGGGTTTTTATTTTGTTGATTATTAAGGTTTTTTGGGTTTTAGGGATTAGGGATTTTATTGATGGAGGTTTAATGTTTTTCAAGGTTAAAGGTTGAAGGTTTTTTGGGGTTAAGTGTTTTGGTTTTTTTACAGCTAAGGTATTAGGGATTTTTAGGGGTTGAGAGTTAGAGATTTTCGGGGATGTGGGTTTAGGGTTTCTTGGGGATGTGGGTTTTTTAGGATAAGGTTTTTTAGGTTTTTGTTGTTATGGATTTTTTTTGGGGGTTAAGGGTTTTGGGATTTTTGGGACTAAGTTTTTTGGGTGTTTCGGTGATGAGTGTTTAGGGGTTTTGGAGATATTTGTTTAGTGTTTATTAGGGATGAGGGTCTGAAGGTTTTTGGGGATGATGCCTTATTGGTTTTGGGATTAGGTATAGAGTTTTGGGGGATAAGGGTTTAGGGTTTTTTTAGGATCATTTTTTTGGGAGTTTTGGTGGTGAGGATATCGGTTTTTTTTTAGATGAGGGTTTCTATTTTTAAGGGATGAGGGTTTTGGGTTTTTTGAGATAATTTATTATGGGTTTTGGGGATTATTGTTTACGGTATTTTTTTCATTAGGGTTTATGGTTTTTTCAATGAGGGTCTAGGGTTTTATAGTACTGGGATTTAGGGTCTTTTGCGATGAGTGTTTATGGTCTCTTGGGGTTTAGGGTTTACAGTTTTTTGGGGCATAGGATTTTGGATTTTGTGGAAGAGAGTGTTTAGGGTTTTTTACAGATGAGGTTTTTGGGTTTGGGGTTGTGGGTTTAGTTGTTTTTGGTTATGATGGTTTAAGGTTGTTTCTAGATGAGGGTTTAGGATTTTTTTTGGATGGGAATTTAGCGGTTCTATGGTATAGGTTTTAGGGTTTTTTGGAGATGAAGGTTTAGTGTTTTTTGGGGTTGAGGGGTTACAGTTTTATAGGGATTAGTGTTTAAAGGTTATGGGGATGAGGTTTTAGTGGTTTTGGTACTGAATGTTTATAGATTTTTAGGGATGAGGTTTTATTATTTTTTATGGTGAGGGTTTATGGGTTTCTGTGGCTAATGGTTTATTGTTTTTTAGGCTGCATTTTTTGGGTTTTTTTCTAACTGAGGGTTTAGGGTTTTGGGGGGATGACGGATTAGAGTTTTTTAAGGCTAAGTGTGACATTTTTTGGTTTTGGGTGTTTAGGTTTTTTTTCAAGATAAGGGTTTAGTATTTTTTTTGGGAATGGGGGTTTTGGGTTTTTTTGGGATGAGGTTTTTGGGTATTTTGGTTCTTTAAGATTATGGTTTTTTAGGGATTATGGTTTATGGTTTCTTGGAGATAAGTTTTTATGGTTCTTTGGATTGAGGGTTTAGGGTTTAGGATTTTTTTGCGCTAATGGTTTAGGATTTTTTGATGCTGATGGTTTGTGGTTTTTTGGCACTGAAGATTTTTCATTTTTTGGGGATGTGGGTTTTGTGTTTATTGGGAGGAGCGTTTAGGGTTTCTTGGAGTTGGGTGGTTTCAGTTTTTTGGGGATGAGGGTTTATGAATTTTTGGGATTGGGGGTTTAGGGTTTTTTCTGTAAATGTCGGTTTAAAGTTTTTTTGGATTGATGGTTTAGGGTTTTTTATTGATGAGTGTTTTAGTTATTTTGTGCTGAAGGTTTTGGGTTTATTTGGGATGTGGGTTTATGTTTTTTGAGGGGATAATGGCTTAGTGATTTTTGCAACTGAGGGTTTATGTTTTTTTGGGGATGAGTGTTTTGGGTTTTTTTGAGACTAAAGGTTTATGATTTTTTTGGGTTAAGTTGTTATGGGTTTTTAGGGTATATAATTTTTGGTTTCTGGGTTAGGGGGTTTGGGGTTTTTAGGGATTATGGTCTGGGGTTTTTTGGGGCTGTGGTTTTGGAGTTTTTTAGGGTTGAGGGTTTGAGGTTTTATGGGTCAAGGGTTATGTTTTTTTTTGGGTAGGATGATTTGAGGTTTTTGGGGGAGTGGGTTTTGGATACTGTTGGGGATTAGGGTTTAGGTTTTTTGGGGGATGAATGTTTAGGGTTTTTTGGGTCTTAGGATATAGGAATTTTTTTAGCTAAGGGTTGATGGTTTTTTGTGGTTCTGGGTTTAGTGTTATGGGGGATAAGGTTTTATAGATTCTTGGGCATGATGGTTTGTTGTTTTTGGGAGTGAGGGTTTAGGACATTTTTTGGATGAGGTTTTATACTTTATTGATGATGTGGGTTTAGGGTTTTTTCAGTATAAGGGTTTATGGTTTTTCAGGGTAGATTGTTTCAGGTTTTTTAGAGATGACAGTTTGTGGTCTTTTGACACATATGTTTTATGGTTTCTTGGGGATGAGGGTTTATTATATTTTCTGGTTTATGGTTTTTCTGTTTTTGTGGTTTTGGGTTTGGGGTTTTTTGGGCTTAGTGTTTTGGGACTGGGGCCTACAATTTTGTGTTTTTTTGGATGAGGGTTTAGGGTCTTTTTGGGCTAATAATTTAGGATTTTTCTGGTGCTGAGGTTTTAATGTTTTTTTAGGATAATGCTCTAGATTTTTTATGGTTTAGGGTTTAGGGTTTTTTAGGTTGAGTGATTATGTTTTTTGAGGTAAGGTATTAGTATTTTTTTGTCTGGGGGTTAATGGTTTTTGGGGATGAGGATTTTTAATTTTATGGGTTGAGGGTTCAGGGGAATTTTTTGGTTTTTCTTTTGGGTTTATTTAGGTCCATATTTTCAAGGTTTTGGGATGGGGATTTAGGGTATTTTTAGGCCATGGGTTTGGTGTTTTAGGTGGTTTAGAGTTTAGGTTTTTTGGGGTTTAGGGTCTGGGGGATTTTGGGGCTTCGTGTTTGGGGTTTTTTGGGGTGAGTTTTATATTGTTTTTTGATGATGGGGGTTAAGTGTTTTTTGGGGATTAGGGTTTTATTTTTCAGGGGGATGAGGGTTTAGGGTTTTTTGGGGCTAATGGTATTGGGTTTTTTGACGATGTGTGTTTATGGTTTTTTTTTAGGATGAGAGTTTAGTGTTTTGGGGGTAGATGGTTTAGGGTCTTCTGGTGTTGAGTTTTTATGTTGTTTTAGTTCTTGGGTTTTAGGGTTTTTTAGTAATTAGTGTTTAGTGTTTTCTTGAGATTAGGGTTTGGGTTTTTTTGGTATATGGGTTTAGGGTTTTTTAAGAAGAGGGTTTAATGTTTTTTGGGGATGGGGGATTAATTTATTTAATAGACAAGGATTTAGGGTTTTTGTGGATGAGGGTTAGGTTTTTTTTGGGGTGGATGGTTTAAGATTTTTTAGGGATGAAGGTTTAGGGTTTTGGGGCAGAGGGTTTAGGGTTTTATGCTGATGAGGGTTTACTATTTTTGTGGTCGAGGGTTTAGGTTTTATATTTTTTGGGGGCCAATGGTTTAGTATTTTTTTTGTTCAGGGTTTATGGAATTTTGGTTCCAAGGTTTTAGGGTTGTTTGGAGAAAAGGTTTTACGAGTTTTGAGGGATGACAGTTTAGGGGTTTCTTTGTGTCCATGTGTTTATGGATTTTTTGGGCTAAGATTTTAGTCGTTTTTGGTCTATAGGGTTTCAATTTTCTGGGACTGGGGGTTTAGGGTTTTATGGGGTGAGGGTTCATGATTTTTTGGGGCTAGGGGATTAGTGTTTTTTAGAGATGAGAATTTAAAGTTTTTTGGAGCATACAATTTTTGGTTTTGGTGGGGATGCGGGTTTGGTGTTTTTTAGGGCTGATGGTTCATGGATTTCTAATGCTAGCGGTGTTGGGGATTTTAGGGACAAGGGTTTAAGGTATTTTGGGGCTGAGGGTTTTTGGGTCTTTGTTTTTGAGGGTTTAGGATTTTTTTTATTGATGTTTTGGGGTATTCTATGTGGGGAGTTATGATTTTTTCTTGGGGTAGGGTTTAGGTATTTCTGAGGAATTTTTTTATGGGTGATATATTATGGTTTTCTATGTCCAAGGGGTTAGGATTTTTTAGTGTCGAGGGATTATGCATTTTGAGGGATATGGTATAGGAAATTTTGGGGAGGTGGGTTTTTCTGTTTTTTGGGGATGAGGGTTTGAGGGTTTTTAGGGGCAAGGGATTAGGTTTTTTATTGATGAGTTTTTAGGGTATATTTGGGATGTGGTTTTAGGATTTTTGTGGATGGTAGTTTAGGATTTTTTTGGGAATGTCTGTTTTTTTATCTGTGTGCTTAGGGATTTCAGGGACAATGGTTTGGGATTTTTTATTGGATAGATTGGGGTTTTTAGGGATGAGGTTTTGGGTTTTTTGGGGCTATGGGTTTAGGTTCTTTTGGGATTATGGTTTAGGGTTTTTGGGTATTGAGGGTTTATTATTTTTTTGGGAAATAGTTTATGAATTTTTGTGGATGAAATTTTAGGGTTTTTGGTTGATGTGGTTTAAGGGTTTTTTGGGAATAAGGGATTATGTGTTTTTAGGGATGAGTGTTTAGGGTTTTTTTGTGATTATGGTTTAGTGTTTTTTTTGGATTAAGGAAGAGGGGTTGTTTGTACATAGGGTTTTTTTTGTGATAATGGTTTTGGTCTTTTGTGGTGATTGTATAGGGATTTTTGGGGATTGGGGTTTAGGGTTTCATGGGGGTAAGAGTTTATGGATTTTTTGGGATGAGGGTTTAGTGTTTTTACTGTTGAGGACTGAGCGTTTTTTAGGGATGAGGGTTTTGGGATATGGGGGGAAAGGGTTTAGGGTTTATTTGGGGGATGGCGATTTTAGGTTATTGGGGTTGAGGTTTTAGGGTTTCTTGGGTTTGAGGGTTTAATGTTTTAAGGGGATTTGGGTTTATGGTTTTTTGGGGATTAGGGTTTAGGTGCTTTTGGGATAGAGGGTTTAGGGTTTTTTGGTGCTGAGTGTTTAGTTTTTTTTGGTGCTGATTGTATATGGATTTCTCGGACTGAATTTTTATGGTTTTATATTCTTGGGGGTTTAGATATTTTTTGACAGAGTGTTATTGAATTTCAGGCTAAGGGTTTAGGTTATTTTGGGGTAAAGGGTTTAGGGTTTTCTGGGATGAAGTTTTAGTGTTTTTGGTGGATTGGGGTTTTTATTTTTTTTGGGGACTAGGTTTTAGTTTTTCTGGGGGAGAGGGTTTATGGTTTTCTATAGCTGAAGGTTTAGGGTTTTTTTTAGGGTTTGGGGATTTTTGGATTGTGGGTTTAGGGTTTTTCTGGCTTATGGATTTTTTTAGGAGAAAATGTATTATGGTATTATGGGATGGGTGTTTAGGGGGTTTTTTGTTTTGGTTTTATGGTTTTTTGGGGTTATGGGTTTTGGTTTTTTGGGGTTGATCATAAAGAGTTTTTTAGGTCTGAGGGTTTTGAGTTTTTTTTAGGAAGATGGTTTAGGGTTTTTGGGGATGAGGGGTTAGAATATTTTAGGGAAGTGGGTTTACATTTTGGGTGGGATGATGGGTTAGGGATTATTAAGGATGATGATATATGGTTCTTTAAGGATGATTGTTTAGGTTTTTCTAGAGATAAGGGTTTATTGTTTTTTGGGTTGAGGGGATAGGTTTTTTGGGTCTTAGGGTTTAGGGTATTTTAGGGATGGGGGTTTAGGGTATTTTTGGTCTAAGGGTTTTTTGGGCTAAGGGTTTATGTTCTTTTCAGGATGAGGATTTTGAGTTTTCTTGGATGATAGTGTTTAACGTTTTTTGGGTTGATGGTTTAAGGTTTTTGGGGCTTTAGGATTTAGGGTTTTTTAGAGTTGAGGGTTTAGTGTTTTTTTTTGCTCTGAAGGTTTAGGGTTCATTGGAGTTGAGGGTTTAGGTGTCGGGGGGATGAGTGTTTAGAGTTTTGGGGGCTTAAGGATTAGGGTTTAGTGTTTTTGGGGATGAGGGTTTAGGGTTTTTTTGTGGATGAGGGTTTAGGGTTCTTTGGGGATGAAAGTTTAAGGTTTTGGGGGGATGAGGTTTTAGGGTTTTTTTGAAGATGGGGGTTTAGGTTTTTTTGAAATATAGAATTTTTTATTTTTTGAAGCTATGTGTTTAGTTTTTCTTGGGATAAGGGTTAAGAGTTTTTTTAGGGATGGGGGTTTCAGGATTTATGGGTTTGGGGGTTTAGGGTTTTCTTGGATTGTGGTTTAGTGTTTTTGTGGGTTGATGGTTTAGGCTCTTTTGGAGTGGTGGGTTTAGTGTTCTTTGGGAAGGAGTTATTGAGGTCTTTAGGGGCTGAGTTTTTATGTTTTTTTGGTCCGAGGGTTTAGATTTTTCTAGGTGAAAGGGTTTAGTTGATTTTTGGGTGGAGGTTTTAGGGTTTTTTGGCTGATGGTTTTTGGTTTTATATGGCTATGAGATTAGGGTTATTTGGGGTTGGGGGTTCGATTTTTTATTGGGATGAGGCATTTGGGTTATTTTGGGGATAAGGATTTAGTGTTTTTTGGGTATGAGGGTTTTGTGTTTTTTGTGGGTGATTGTTTAGGTTCTTTAAGGGCTCAAGGATTTTGGTTTTTTGGGAATAGGGTAAAGTGTTTATTTGGGGGATGATTGTTTAGAATTTTTGGGGGATGAAGGTTTAGTGTTTTTTGGGATAGTGGGTTTGGGATTTTTTGGGGATGAGGGTTTAGGGTTTTTTGGGGTTGAGGGATTAGGTTTTTTTTGGGATAACGATTTAGTGTTTTTTGAGGATCAGTGTTTAGGGTTTTTTGGGGCCTAGGGTTTAGGGTTTTTTGCGGTTTAGGGTTTAGGGTTTTTTTAGAGTAGAGGTTTTATGGTTTTTTTTGTACAAGGATTTAGTGTTTTCTGGGGATGTGTGTTTAGGTTATTTTTGGGGATGAGGGTTTAGGTTTTTTGGGGGGATAAATGTTTTGGGGTTTTTTTGGCTACCGGATTTAGGGTTATTTGTGATAGAGGGTCAACCATTTTTTTGGGGTGATGGGTTTATGGTTTTTTAGGGATGAAGGGTTGAGTTTTTTTTAATGAGGGATTAAGGTAGTTTGGGGATGGGGATTTAGGGTTTTTTGGGGCTAAGGGTTTATCATTTTTAAGGAATATGGGTTTAGAGATTTTTTGGGTTTAGGGTTTTTAGGGAAGAAGGTTTAGTTTTTTTGGGGCCAAGGATTTAGTTTTATGGGGGACAAGGGTTTAGGGTTATTTGGGGATAAGGAATTTGGGACGTTTAGTGCCAAGGGTTTAGGTATTTTTGGAGATGGGGATTAGGGGTCTTTGTGGACAAATATTTATTTTTTTAGGGATGAGGGTTTAGGGTTTTTTGGGGTGAGGGTTGTGCATTTTTTGGAGCCATGGGTTTAGGATTTTTTGTTGATAAGGGTTTAGGGTTTTGGGGGGCTGATGGTTATGGATTTTTTGGGGTCAAATGTTTTTCGTTTTTTGGGATGTGGGTTTGGTGTTTTTTGGGGAAGAGGGAATTTTTTTTGAGGGTTTACGGTTTAAGGTTTTTTAGGGATGCCAATTTATAGATTTTTGGGCTTTGTGTTATAGTTTTTTTTAGAATAGAGGTCTTAGACGTTTATAGGGAAAAGGTCATTGAATTTTTATGGAATAAGATATTTTGGTTTATTGGGTTGGAGGGTTTTGGGTTTCTCAAGGATGGGGATTTGGCGTTTTTCTAGGCCAAGTCTTTAGATTTTTTTTATGAGGGGTTTGGGTGTTTTTGGGATGAGGGTTAAGGTTTTTTGTGGATGATGGTTTAGGTTATTTTTGGGAAGTGTTTTTAGTGTTTGTTAGAGATGAGTGTTTAAGGTTTTTTGGGGTTGAGGGTTTGAGGTTTTTTGGAATTGAATGTGTGTGGTATTTTAGGGAGGAGTGTTTATTATTTTTTGGGAATGATGGTTTAGGGTTTATTGGGGCTGGGATTTTGGGTTTTTTTGGGGTTGATAGATAATTTTTTTTAATGAAGGTTTCTTTTTTTAGGGATGAGGGTTTAGTCTTTTGGGGAGTAGGTTTATGGATTTTTAGTCATATGTTAAGGGTTTTTTTGGGGATTAGGGAATACGAATTTTTTGGTATGATGATTTTGGGATTTTAGGGAGGAGTGTTCTGTGTTTTTTGGGGGCTGAGGGTATAGGGTTTTTTGGGGATGAGGATTTAGTGATTTTTAGCACTAAGAGTTTTAGGATTTTATGGGGCGAAATTTTATGGAATTTTTTGGTCTCAGGTTTAGGCTTTCTTGAGGTTTAGGGTTTATGTTTTTTTGGTGATGAGGATTTATGTTTATTGGTTTGAGGGTTTATGGTTTTTTGGGGATAAGGTTTTATGATTTATTTTGGCAGAAGTGTTAATGGTTTTCATTGGTGATGAGGGTTTATGATTTTTTGGGGTTTAGGGTTCATGGTTTTCAAAGGATTGGGTTTTTGAGTTTCTCAGGGTTGAGGGTTTAACGTTTTGGGGGGTGAGGGATTAAGTATTTTTAGGGCTAAGATTTTATGGTAGTTTGTGGTTGAGGGTTAATTTTTTTTCGGGGTGGTGGGGGCTGAGGGTTTAAGATTCTTTGGGTCTGAGGGTTTATGGTTTTTTGGGGATGATGGTTTAAGTCCTCAATATATTTTTCTTTCTCATAACCTGCAAAATCAAAAACCTCATTAGTAGGCAATGAATGAATATCTAATAAGGTCATTGGGTTAAATCCATATAAAATCTCAAAAGGCGAGAAGTTAGTAGGGGAATGCACTAATCGGTTATATAAAAATTCTACGCGTGGTTAATTTTTTTGAGAATTCTTAATATTTCTTTGGATTATTTCATGCAAGAGTGTATAAAGAATTATATTCTCCACTTCAGTTTTCCCATTAGTTTGAAGATGTGAAACAGTTGAAAACAACAATTTAGTACCAAATTTATTACTCAAAGTCCTCCAAAAGTGGCTATGGAATTTCACATCCTTGTCACTTACAATGGTTTTGGGGAGCCCATGTAATCTCACAATTTCTTTGAAAAAAATATGCTATATTAATAGCATCACTGGTTTTTGAGCAAGCAATGAAATGATCCATTTTTATGAATCAATCTACAACAACAAAAATGCTATATTTTTCGGATTTTGATTAAGGAAATCCCAACACAAAATCCATAGAAATTTCAGTTCAAGGATGGAATAGGTAAGGGGGAATACAATCCATTAGGTTGAACCTTGGACTTTTCATGATTACAAGTGACAAATTTAGCACAAATTTCAATAACATCTTTTCTCATGTTTGGCCAAAAAAATATTCATGAAAAGTATCTAGTGTTTTGCCAAAACCAAAATGCCCCATCAAACCACTCCATGAGTTTCTTTTACAAGAAAATCTCAAGTTGAACAAATTTGGAATGCACAATGTATCCCTTTTGAAAAGAAACCAATCATTTTTTTAATATTCTTTAAATCCATGTTTTTCACAAGATGTCCAAATTTGAGAAAAAACTCTATCGGTTTCATACATTCCCTTTCATATCTCAAGTCCAAGTAATCGAGAATGAAGGGATGTTTGAAGTGCATTCCTTCATGAAAGAGCATCAACAACAACATTTTCCTTAACTTTTTGTGGTTGATCACATAGGGTAATGTCTCAATGATTTCCACCAAGATGCATGTCACCGATTCAACATTCCATAGGACTTCAATAACTAAATTATCTCATGGTAAGAATGGATAATAAACTTATTAGGACATAATTAAATTTTCCATGTTTCCAGGGTTCATTTTAATAAATAAAGTTATTTATCATAATTTAAATAATTTAATGCTACCCCATTCAATTTATCACAAAATTAAGCAATTAGATGTGACTATTGAGTTAAAACAACACCTATAATAAATCCCAATGAATCACACTCAATTTACAAGACTCTTGAGAAATCTGGTAGCCTTAAAATGGGAGCATTGACCAATTTTTCATTGAGTGTATTAATGTGTTTTTATTTTCTTTCACCCCATTTA
Source organism: Viscum album (assembly GCA_963277665.1). Taxonomy (NCBI): domain Eukaryota; kingdom Viridiplantae; phylum Streptophyta; class Magnoliopsida; order Santalales; family Viscaceae; genus Viscum; species Viscum album. The sequence goes on from OY728137.1 coordinate 538,221,723, forward strand.
AAGACCAAATGTTTCTTTACAAGTTCATTAATATGTGTAGCGATGGATGAAAAATATTTAACAACCCTTATATATAATCATTCCAATCCATGAAAACTCTTAACCTCTGTTGTGCTATTCGGTGTTGGACACTCTTGAATTGCTTTGACCTTTTATTCATCCACACAGATCCCTTCCACCCCTACAACAAATCCAAGAAACATAATATAACCCATAAAAAAGAATTTTTTTTGAAGATTGACATTAATTTGGTTTTCTTTAAAGGTATCACACACTAAACACAAGTGTTTAACATGGATTTCTAGTGATTTTATATATACCGTGATATCATCAAAATAGACATCCATGAATTTTCCAATGAATGAACGAAGGACATGGTTCATTAAGCTCATGAATGTACACGGTGAATTAGTTAAACCCAATGGCATAACTAACCACTCATACAAACCGAAATTTGTTTTAAAAGAATTTTTACATTCATCCCCTTATTTCTTTCTAATTTGTTGGTATCCACTTTTAAGATCAATTATTGAAAACAAAGAAGCCACATGTAATTCATCAAGTATGTCATTAATTTTTGTGTTGGGATAATGGTAATTAAATTTTATTTTGTTTATGGTGTGACAATCCACACACATCTTCCATGTTCTATCCTTTTTGGGTACTAGGATAACCAAAAAAAACACATAGACTCATGATTTACCTCACTAATAATTCCTGAGTTCTTCAACTTGACACTGGATCTCTCTAATAACTTTCGGATGAGCTCTATATGCTTACCTTTTGTGAATTGCGACAGCATGTATGAATTCAATCTTATTCATATTGCCTCTTAAGGGGGGTAATCCATAATGGGTTTCTTTTGGAAAAAATCCACCAAATTCCTACTATAAAGACACACTACAAGAAGGAAAATAATTGTTAAATTCATTAGTTGTAAGGTAATAATCCTTAATAATGAGTAAGAACACTTTACCACTCAATAAAAACCTTTCACGTCACTTTTAATAGAAAATAAACTCACCTTTCACTCAACACTCTTGTTTTCATCTCTCTGATTCCCCTCATTTCATTTTAGGTCACTCATATCTCCCTTTTCACTCTTAATTTTTCCATTGTTTTCATTTTTTTCTATCTTTTCTTTTTTTCTCAACTCATCACACTATTTTTTATCACTCAATATTTTATTTTTCCCAATTTATTTTTCACACATTTATTTTTTCTTTTTGTATTATTTATATATCCTCACTTGATTATCATATTCTTTTATGGGACTTAGAGGTGTCAAAATAATCTTTCTATCCCTAAAATGAACAGAGAAGTCGTTAGACTAGCCATCATACATCACCATTCTATAAAATTTTCACGGTCTCTATAGTATCAAATCTCTCACCTAGACCAGAGAAACATCACAAAAAACCTCATCATTATATTTTCCAATGGAAAAAGAAACTACAGCTTGTTTTGTGACCCTCAATTCTCCACTGCCATTCAACCACTACAATCAATATGGTCTAGTATGCCTTAGAGTAGGAATACTCAAATTCTCCACCAAAAAGGTACTAGCCACATTAGTATAACTTCCACTATCAATGATCATAATACATACCTTCAACATTATGTGACATCCTCTATGAAAAATATGCTCATTCTTCTACTCATCATGATAATCTTTAGGATTAATGCTTAAAGATCTTCTTCCCACCAATTCATCTCCTTTTATGGGTTCTTAAATTTCTATATTAGAACTATCCTCCAAAGGTGGAATATCATCATTTTTAGAGTGATCACTAAGGATGTATCCATTATAAAAGACAGTCATGGTCATTTTTTTGGGCATTGAGATGCAATATGACCGTGTCCTTCACACTTAAAATAATTTATATCACGAGATTTAGAAGTGAAATTTGTGTTCATTTTTTCCTTTTGAATCAATGGGGAAGAAATTATTTTTTGCCTATTATCTTTATTTTGGAACAAATTAGTAATCCATTGGTTTTGTTTCATTCCACTTAGAAGTTGATTTTGGATCTTTCTGGTCATCCTTCCAAAAATTGTTGGAACTTACATGAATCCTTCGAGAATGTAGTTTCTTTTTTACCTTCACCACCTTATATTGAATCTCCACCATGTCAATGTAGGTTTGAAGTTACACCACATATATAATTTTTTTTCAATACATTGATGAACCTTACCATGGATGCTTCACGATCATCCTCCAAATTGTCTCGAATCATCGATATCTCAATTTCCTTGTAGTATTCCTCTACACACAAGGAACCTTGAACAATGTTTTATAACTTAAAATGAAAATATCGATAGTAATGACTAGAAATGATTCTTTTTCACATTACTATCTTCATTTATTCCAAATTTCAAATTTTAATTTCTCTATTCAATCATCGAATTACATGTAATTGGTCCCAACAAATACTTTCATAGTCATTAAACTCAATCGCTTCTAACTTTACCTTCTTCTACTCAGAGTAGTTGGGAAGCCCAAACACATGTTCAACCTTCCACTCCCACTCCAAATAAAGCTTCGGGTAACTCTTACCTTGGAATTCTGGAAGTGTCATTTTGATGCTTCCCAAGTCACTTTCTATTCTAGATTAATGTTCCCCTCACCTAGGAAATAAATCTTCAAAAATCAGAGTACTCATCATCACATTCAACAATCTCTTTCCTTATTAGATCCCTTGAAGTATAGGAACTTTGAAAATCTTCCAACCTAGCATTCAACCTTGTAAATTAGTTAGTGATAGCTTTTAGGAATATTTTGAGGTCGATATCACTTCTTTCTCCCTCACTTGAAATTTCTTTAAATCCTTACACACTCTTTCTCTCTCTCTTTTTTAATCTCTCAAAAATGTTTCCCAAACATTCTCGCATGAAAAATTGATTCTTAAAGGTGTTATTAAATAGAATCAGGAAGACAACAAGTAAAAAGAAATCAATTCATTAAAAACATTAAAAATAAGAAATTTTAAAAAGGATTGAATTAATGATGTCCATGAAAAAGGGATATAAATTGAAATGGGAGAAATGGATAAGATTAAAGGTTTCACTATTAGAAAATTGGTATATACCAACAATTTTCATGAAGTGCGGGTATAGGTGACATTTTCTAATATATAACCACGGTTCTAGCTAAACCATGGGTATAGGGTAACCGCGTAAGCTTGGTTAACCTAAAAATTTTATCGGAATGCCGTAAAAAATCTTATACCCATGGTTCACACTGAACTATGGGTATAGGTGACATCCATAGTCAAAGTTTTCATTAAATGTGGGTATAACATTTGGTATATACCCACGAATCATGAAAATAGTGTGTATAGAAGTCACATATACCCATAATTTTACTGAACAGTGGGAATAGGGTCCCTATGTTTTGAGTGAAAAAATATATATATAAGATAATATATCCTTATATAGAAGTAAATTCAATTGTTATAGTGGTATGTTAGTTCAGCGGTAGAGCAGCAACATGGGTTCAAAACTCTCACAATAAGTTTTATTTGATCCACATTTTATAAATAAATATATATATATATATATATATAAGATAATATATATTGATATAAGTAAAAGATCAATTGGTTTACTGGTAAGTGAGTCTGGCAGCAGTACAGTGGCATGAGTTTGAAACTCGTTGATAGATTTTTTCTATAGGTGATACAGATTAATATATTTAGGAATATATAGATATATATTTATGTAATTAATGTATCTAGGTTAATGAGGTGTTGTGTGGTAGTTAGGTAGGTCATGGGGTTAAAACACACTTCTACATTTTTCCAATAATGACTTATATTAATATATATAAGTAAATGTAAATATATATAATCATATGTTAAGCAGCTCAGTTGGTGATATGTTGGGTGTTAGAGTACTAGGTTGCGTGATTGAAAATCCCTACCTGATTTTTTTCCAATATGGATGGTTTAGATTAATATATATTCGTAAATGTAGATATATATATATATATATTCATAAGTTAATTATCTCAGTTGGTGAGGTGTTCCGTGTTAGAGAGGTATTTTACAGGATCCAAAATCGTGGCACTGTTTTTTTTAATATTTATACCCCCGATTCTAGAAACATGGATATAGTCATTTTTCTAATATTTATACCCATGGTTCCAAAAATGTTGGTATAATTATATGACACTATGGAAAAAACCTATACCTACAATTTGGAAAACCATGGGTATAGCCCATGGAGATATATCGACAGCTCTGTTTCCCATGGTTTCCAAAATCATGCGTATATCCTTTACCCATAGTTTTGGGGGCTATACCCACAGTTTTGAACCGTGGGTATAGGTTATTTATTCAATAGTGTTGTAAATGGGAGAATGAAAGAAGATTTAATGTTTATTTTATAGTATAAGTCCACATAATTTGTGATAAAGATCCAACATAAGTGAAATAAATTTTTAGCATCTTTTTTTTTGTTGTTTTTGTTTTTGTTTTTTAATTTCTTAATTTTTTTTCACTTTTTAAAAAAATAATTAAATCGAAAGAGATTGCAAAAATATTTTATGTTATTATGTGGCATACAAAAATATGAACTTAGAAAAAGCATAAATCCAATTAAAATGACTCCAAAAGGATTAGAAATGGAATTTATGGACTTTTATAAGAAAAAATACTTCAAATGAGAACTTTAAAATCGATTGGAATTTCATGCTGGTGAATGATATATTTCACAAGAGGGAATCTATAGCACGAATTAAATCAGTTATATCACAACAATTATGAGCCCAATTTTAGTGTTTCTAAATCAATAAGAAATAAGAGATAACTGACTATGAAAATGGAATATCATATATCCATAAATTAAAAGAAAAATATGTCGAGATGATATAAGATAGTTGCGTCCAGAATCGGTGATGGAAAAAAAAGGAAGAAGGAGAAGAAAAATTATGGAAGAAAATGAAAAATGAAGATCTTGGTTTCCGTTTCCAAAATCTGATAAAAAATGATATGATATCGTATGGGTTTTCTAAATTTGTTGGAAAAAATGCGGAAACACAAGTGATGGAAGTGGGAGAAATGAAAATTAAATGAAGTGTGTAATAAATAAAAAGGGGAAGGGGATGATCAATTAGGACCCCAAGGAGGATTTCCCCTTAAAACTATAATTATTTAAAGCACCAAAAAGGTTGATCAATCCTTTTATGAAACTTACTTGCATTCAACTAAGAACACAAGAAACCCAAGCATAATAATTCTAGAAACTCTCAAATTCAAAATTTTCCCTCAAGGGGTTCATGGAGCTGGCTATTTATAGCCAAATAATAAAGATACATGTAAAAAACCTATCCCACAAAATTCTAAAGACTAAAAATCTTTTTTCTATTTTTTTAAACATGCACATGGATTTAGGGGATAATATATCCACCAAGAAGACTTTTAAGATTACCACCATGACATTGGAGACAATGGGCCCACCACCTTTTGACTATGGATATTTCCTTCATGCTAGTGGATTAAATTTCGTGGGATCAATTCGGTGGCCCATTTCGGTTCACTTTTGGGATTTAATTTATTTAATTAAAGGACCATGTCCTACCCACATGCATTCATGTTGGTCCTCCAATTATAATTTCAAAATGAGGTCATGTAAATCCTATTTCATCTTCTTCATTCTCCCTCTTTTCATTGGGCCTCTAATCCAATGCAATGGGTCTTGTTAATTTATGATTTTTCCATTATCCATTCCATGATCACTCTCAACTCCTCGTTGCATATGTGCACCTTAATTCTCATTAGAGGGTTTAGGGTTTTTGTGGAAGAGGGTTTAGGATTTCTTGGGGATGAGGATTTTGGTTTTTTAAGGTTTGAGGGTTAATGATTTTTGGGGGAAAATGGTTTAGTTTTTTTTTTTGGATATGAGGGTTTAGGTTTTTTGGGGTTTAATATTTAGGTTTTTTTATAGACTATAGTTTTTTGTTTTTTTGGTTGAGGGTTTAGGGTTTTTTGGCCTAATAATTTAAGATTTTTGGGGGTTTAGGGTTTAATGTTTTTTGGGGATGAGGGTCTAGATTTTTTTATGGTTTAGGGTTTAGGGTTTTTTTTTGTTTGAGTGATTAGGTTTTTTGGGGGCTAGATGATTAGGGTTTTTTTGTTTAGGGGTTAATGGTTTTTGGGGATGAGGGTTTTAAATTTATTGGGTTGAAGGTTTAGGTAATTTTTGTGTTGTGTGTTTGGGTATTTTTTAGGTTGAGGTTCTTGGGGTTTGGGGGATGAGGGTTTAGGGTTCATTTCGGCCTAGGTTTTGGGGAATAATGGGGTTTAGGTTTTAGGTTTTTTGGGGCCGATGGTCTAGGGGTTTTGAGGCTGAGTGTTTGGGGTTTTTGGGGTCGATTGTATATGTCTTTTTGGTGATAAAGGTTAAGGGTTTTTTGGGGATTAGGTTATTGGGTTTTGGGGGATGAGGGTTTAGGATTTTTTTGGTTCTGATGGTATTGGGTTTTTTAGGGAGTTGTGTTTATGGTTTTTTTTTAGGTTCAGGGTTTTGGGTTTTGGGGTAAGATGATTTAGGGTTTTTGCAGTTGAGGGTTTTTTAGTTATTGTGTTTTAGTGTTTTTTAGGGATGTTTGTTTAGAGTTTTCTTGAGATGAGAGTTAGGGTATTTTGGGGATTTGGGTTTAGGGTTTTTTAGGCAGGGGGTTTAATGTTTTTTGGGGATGGGGGCTCAATTTTTTTTCAATCCAAGGGTATAGGGTTTTTTTCGGATGAGGGTTTAAGTTTTTTTAGGGTGAAGGGTTTAGGGTTTTTTCTGCTGAAGGTTCAGGGTTTTGTTGGTAAAGTTTTTAGGGTTTTTTGGGGATGATATTTTACTATTTTTTGAAGCCAAGGGTTTAGGGTTTTTTGGTGATGAGGGTTTAGGGTTTTTTGTTGCTAATGGTTTAGGATTATTTTTTGTTGAGGGTTTAGAGAATTCTGGTCCCAAGGTTTTAGGTTTTTCTGGAGATAATGTTTTAGGGTTTTTTAGGGTTTAGGGTTTAGGGTTTTTTGGGGATGATGGTTAAGGGATTTTATGGGCTGAGTGTTTAGTCTTTTGGGGGTATATGGTTTTTTTGTGACTAAGGATTTAGTGTTTTTTTTTGGGATGAGGCTTTTGGTTTTTTTGGGGACATGGGATTAGGGTTCTTTTGGGGATGAGTGTTTATGGTTTTTGGAGCATAAGATTTGTTGTTTTTGGGGTATTAGGGTTTAGGGATGATGGTTCAGGACTTTTTTGAGGATGAGGGTGTTGGGGTTTTAGGGGATAAGGATTGAAGGTTTTTTTTGGGGCTGAGTGTTTAAGGTTTTTTGGGGTTGAGGGTTTAGTGTTTTTTTAAGACCGATGCTTTTTGGTTTTCTATGCGAGGGTTTAGGAATTTTTTGTGCAAATGGTTTAGGTATTTCTGGGGCCAACATGTTATGGTTTTTTGGGGTTGATGGATTTGGGTTTTTTAGGGATCAGGGATTACAGGTTTTAGGGGATAGGGTATAGGAAATTTTGGGGAGGAGGTTTTTGGGTTTTTTTGGGATAAGGGTTTGGTGTTTTTCAGGGCCAATGGTTTTGGTTTTTAGTGTTGAGAGTTTCACGTATATTTAGAATGTGGTTTTAGGACTTTTTTGTAGATGGGGTTTAGAGTTTTGGGGCTTGTGTGTTTAGTATTTTTTGGGTCTGAGTGCTTAGGGATTTTAGGGCTAAGGGTTTGGGGTTTTTTTGAGTGGAGGGTTGGGATTTTTTAGGGCTGGGGTTTAGGGTTTTTTGGGGAAAAGGGTTTCGGGTATTTTGGGACTGATGGTTTGGGGTTTTTGGGTACTGACAGTTTAGGGTTTTTTGGGGGAAGATAGTTCAGGATTGTTTGGGGCTGAAATTTTAGGGTTTGAGGGCTAGGGGTTATGGGTTTTTTGGGACTGAGGGATTTGATGTTTTTCGGTCTGAGTGTTTAGGGTTTTTTTTGTTTGAGGAAAGAGAGATTGTTGGTATAGAGGGTTTAGTGTTTTTTTTGTGATAATGGTTTTTGTCTTTTGGGGTGATATTTTAGGGATTTCAGGGGCTTGTGGTTTAGATTTTATTAGTGATGAGAGTTTATGGTTTGTTTGGGATGAGTTTTTATGGTTTTTTCAGGATGAGGACTTATGGTTTTTCGGGGATGAGGGTTTTGTGTTTTGGGGGAAAATGGATTAGGGATTTTTTTGGAATGAGTGTTTGGAGTTTTTGGTTGTTAAGGTTTTATGGTTTCTTCAGTTTGAGGGTTTAGGTTTTATTGTTTTTTAGGGCTCAGGGTTTAGGGGATTTTGGGGTAGAGGGTTTATGGTTTTCTAGGGTCAATGGTATTGTGTTTTCTTGCAGATGAGCGGTTATGTTTTTTTTTTGGGGGATGAGGGTTTATGGTTTTTTGGTTCCAAATGTTTAGGGGTTTTTTGGGGATGAGGGTTTAGTTATTTTTAGTGCTTAGGGTTTATGTTATTCTGGGATGAGTGTTTAGGGTTTTCTAGTCTTGAGGGTTTGAGATTTTTGGAAATAGTGTTTAGTGTATTTTAAGCCGATTGTTTAGGTTATTTTGGGGTAGAGGGTTTATGATTTTCAAGGCCAAGGGTTTAGGGTTTTGGGGGGTTAGGATTTATAGTTTTTGTGGATAGGGGTTTAGTGTTTTTGGAGGTGAGGGTTTATGGTTTTCTATGGATAAAGGTCTAGGGTTTTTGTGCCTGAGGGTTTTGGGATTTTTGGATAGAAGGTTTATGGTTTTTGAGGTTAAGGGATTTTATTTAATTTGGGGAAAATGATTTATGGTTTATTGGGCTGAGGGTTTATAGGGTTTAGTGGTATAGTGTTTGTGGTTTTTTGGGGTTATTGGTTTTTTTGGGATAAGGGTAAAGGGTTTTTTAGGGATTTGGTTTTTGAGTTTTTTTTTGGGTTGAGGGTTTAGGGTTTTTAGGGATGTAGGGTTAGAATATTTTGGGGCTGAGGGTTTAATTTTTGGGGGGGATGAGGGTTTACGATTTTTTTGGTATAATGGAGTGTGGTTCTCTAGGGATGAGGGTTTATGTTTTTTTTTGGATATGGTTTTTTGGTTTTTTGGGTTGTTGGGATTGTTTTTTTGGGTCTTAAGGTTTATGGTATTTTAGGGATTAGGGTTTAAGGTATTTTCGAGCTTAGGGTTTAGGTTTTTTGAGGATGAGGTTTTTTAGTTTTTTTGGATATTAATGTTTCTGGATTTGGGGTTTAGGGTTTATGGTTTTTGTGGAATTAGGGTTTAGGGTTTTTTAGAGTTCAGGGTTTATTATTTTTGGAACTAAAGGTTTAGGGTTCTTTAGAGATGAGTGTTTAGGGTTTTGGGAGATTTGAGTGTTTAGGGTTTTTCGGGCTTAGGGTTTAAGGTTTTGGGGATGAGGGTTAAGGTTTTTTGTGATTGAGGGTTTAGAGTTTTTTGGAGATGTGGGTTTAGGGTTTTCTGGGATATGTATTTTGGGTTTTTTTGAAGCTAATGGTTCAGTTTTTTTTGTGGCTGAGGATTTACGATTTTTTATTCTAATAATTTAGTTTTTTAGCATTTTTTAAGTGGTTTTTCGGGCTAATGGTTTAGGGATTTTTGGGTTTTATGGTTTAGGTTTTTTTGGAGTTTTGGTTTAGTGTTTTTAGGGTTGTTATTTTAGGTTCTTTTGGAGTGGTGGGTTTAGTTTTTTTTGGGAGGATGTCTTAGTGTTTTTGGTTCATGAGGGTTTAGGATTTTTGGGGCTGAGGTTTTAGGGTTTTCTGGGGTGGAGGGTTTAGGTTTTTTTGGGTGGAGGGTTTATGGTTTGTTTGGATGATGGTTTTAGGTTTCTTTTGGCTACGAGATTTGGATTTTTTGGGGACAAGGGTTAGGTTTTTTATTTGGATGAGTATTTAGGATTATTTTGTGGATTAGGATTTAGTGTTTTTGGGTATAAGGGTTTAGTATTTTTTGGGGATGAGTGTATAGTTTTTTTAGGGCTTGTGGTTTAGGGTTTTTTGGTCATAGGGTTTATTTGGTGGATGATTGATTAGGCTTATTGGGGGATGAGGTTTTAGGTTTTTTTAGGATTGTGTTCTTGGGTTTTTTGGGTGAGTGTTTATGATTTTTTGGGGATGAGGGTTTAGGGTTTTTTGGGGATGAGGGTTTAGTGTTTTTTGAGGATGAGGGTTTAGGGTTTTTTCGGGCCTAGGGTCTATGGTTTTTTGGGGCTGAGGTATTTTGGTTTTTTGGGGATGAGGGCTTTGGGTTTTTTAGGTCCGAGGGTTTTGAGTTTTCTAGGGATGTGGGTTTAGGTTTTTTGGGGATGTGAGTTTAGGGTATTTTTGGGGATGAGGGTTTGGGTTTATTTGGGAATATGTGTTTTAGGGTTTTTTGGACAGAGGGTATAGGGTTTTTTGTGATAGAGGGTTAAGGGTTTTTTGGTTGGATGGGTTTATTATTTTTTGGGGGTGAAGGTTTGGGTTTTTTGTGGCTGAGGGATTAAGGTATTTTGGAGATGAAGATTTACGGTTTTTCTGGGCCAAGGGTTTAGATTTATTTGGGACTAAGAGTCTAGGGTTTTTTTGGGTTTAGGTTTTAAGGCCTTTTAGTGCTGAGGGTTTATTGTTTTTGGGGCTAATCATTTAGTTTTTTTTTCAAGGATAAGGGTTTAGGGTTACTTGTGATAAGGTGTTTGAGATTTTTAGTGCCAAAGGTTTAGGTGATTTTGGGGATGATAAGTAGGGTTTTTTTGGGGACCAGTGCTTACTCATTCTTGAGGATAAGGGTTTTTGGGTTTTTGGGGCAAGGGGTATACCACTTTTTGGTGCCATGTGTTTAGGGTTTTTCATAGAAAAGGGTTTATGGTTTTTGTGGGCCGATGGTTCTGGATTTATTTGGTTTGAAGGTTTTTGGTTTTTTAGGGATGAGGGTTTGGGGTTTTTTGGGGTCGAGGGAATTCTTTTCTTAGGGGAGGGTTTATGGATTTTTGGGTATGAAAATTTATAAATTTTTGAGCCAAGTGTTTTGGGTTTTCTTGGGATAGTGGTTTTATAGGCTTTTATAGAGGAGTTTTTTTGAATTTTAAGTGGATAAGGGTCTTTGTTTTGATGGTGTGGAGGGTTTAGGGTTTCTCAGGAACGGGGATTTGGGGGTTTTCAGGTCTAACTAATTATTTTTTTTCATTATTAATTTGTTTTTTTTTTGCGTTTGAGGGTTTAGATTTTTTGGGGGATGATGGTTTAGGGTATTTTAGGGTAGTGTGTTTAGTGTTTTTTGGGGATTTGTGTTTAGGGTTTTCTTGGGGATGAGGGTTTGAGGGTTTTTGGACTCAAAGGTGTAGGGTTTTGTAGGGACGTGGGTTTAGGATTTTTTGGGACCAATGGTTTTGGGTTTTTTAGGGCTGGGATTTTGTCTTTTTTTGGGGATGAAAGTTAAGTTTTTTATTGGGATCGGGGTTTAGGTTTTTTTGTGCCTAATGGTTTTTTATTATGAGGATTAGGGTTAAGGGTTTTTAGGGCCACGAGTTAAGTGGTTTTGGGGGATGAGGGATTATGATTTTTGGGGGATGAGGGTTCAGGGTTTTTAGGGATGAAGGTTTATGTTTTTTGGGACTGAGGGTATAGGGTTTTTTGGGGATGAATATTTTGTTATTTTTAGCACTAAGGTTTTAGGTTTTTTGGGGGATGAGGGTTTAGAGAATTTTGAGGCTAAGGATTTAGGGATTCTTGAGGCTAAGGTTTTAGGTTTTTTTGGTGATGATGAATTATGTTTTTTTGGGATAGGGTTTAAGTTTGTTTGGTCTAAGGTTGAAGGTTTTTTTGTGAAATGTGATTAGGGTTTCTTTAGTGATGAGGGTTTTATATTTTTTGAGGTTTAGGGTTTATGGTTTTCAAAGGCTTTGGGTTTTGATTTATTTAGTGTTTAGGGTTTAAGGAATTTTGGGGTTGAAGGATTATGGTTTTTAAGACTGGGGGTTTAGGGTTGTTTGTGGTTGAGTGTTTAATTTTTGTTGGGGGGAGGTCTGGGGGTTTAGGGTTCTTTGGGTCTGAGGGTTTAGGGTTTTTTGGGGATAATGGTCTTGGTATTTTTGGCACTGTGGGTTTATGGATTTTTGGGTATGAGTTTTTAGGGTTTTTTGGGGCTGAGGGTTTAGGGTTTTGGGGTTGAGGGTTTAGGGTTTTTTGGGTGTGACAGTTTAGTATTTTTTTAGGGCATAGGGATTATTGTTTCTTAGGAAGAGGGTTGAGGATTTTTGGGGGATGAGGGATTAGGTTTTTTTGGGGATTAGGGTTTAGTGGTTTTTTTGACATGGTTTTAGGTTGTTTTAGGTTATGGTTTAGGTTTTTTAAGGATTAGATTTTATGAATTATTTGGGATATGGTTTTAGGATTTTTTGGGCTAGGAGTTTTTGGTTCTTTATGGTTGAGGGTTTATGGATTTTTGGGATTTATGGTCTATATTATTTTGCGGTTTTTGGTTTAGGGTTTTGTTGGGATGAGGGTTTAATATTTTTTAGGGATGATGGTTTAGTGTTTTTATGGGTTGAGGGTTGAGGTATTGTGGTTTAATGTTTAGGGTTTTTTGTATTGATGGTTTATGAGTTTTGGGGATGAGGGAGTAGGGTTTATTTAGGATGATGGAATAGGGTTTTTGCGGTTGAGGGTTTTTTGTTTTTTATCATCGAGGGTTCTTCATTTTTTGGGGTTGAGGGCATAGAATTTTATGGAAACGAGGGTTTGGGGTATATTGGGGCTGAGGTTTTTGGATTTTTTTGGGCTGAGGGTTTTGGATTTTTTTGGGCTGAAGGTTTAGGGGTTTTTGGGCAGAGTGTTTCAATATTTTTGGTACTGACTTCATACTTTTTAGAGTGGATGGTTAGGGGTTTTTTGAGGATAAGGGATTCTGGTTTTTTGGGAATGAGGGTTTAGTTCTTTTTGGTTCTAAAGGTTTAGGGTTCTTTGGGTTTTTAGGTTTAGTGTTTTTTAAGGTGAGGGTTTAGGGGTTTTAGGGATGAGGGTTTAAGATTTTTTTGGGGAAAGGTTTTTTCATTTTTTGGGGCTGAGTGTTTTGGGTTTCATGGGTGTGATGGTTTATGGTTTTTTGGGATGAGGTTTTATGTTTTTTTGGGGGATAAGTGTTTAGGGTTTTTGGGGTTGAGGGTTTAGCATTTTTTATAGGGTTTAGGGATTTTTAGGGTTAAATATTTAGTATTTTTTGGGGAAAAGTATTTAGGGATTTTTTGTGGCTGATGGTTTATTGTTTTTGGGGGATGAGGGTTCATGGTCTCTTGAGGATACATGTTTTTATTTTTTTGGTCTGAGGTTTTTGGGGGGTTTTGGGGATGTGGGTTTTGGGATTTTTTGGGTTATGGGTTTTGGGATTTTGGGTTTTTTGGGATGAAAGTTTTGGGTTTTTTTTGGGATATAGGTTAAGAGTTTTTTCGGGGCTTATGGATAAGGGGTTTCTAGAGTTTAGTTTATGTTTATTTTAGGGTATATGGCTTAGGGTTTTCTGAGATGAGGTGTTAGGGTTTTTTTGGGTTTGAGGGTTTAGGGATTTTTTGGGCAGAGGGTTAAGGGTAATTTATGGTTGAGGGTTTCGTGTATTTTTTGGATGAGGGTTTTGGGTTTTCTTGGGATGGAGGATTAAGGTTTTTTGGGTTTGGGGTTTTATGTTTTTTAGAGGTTGAGGGATTATAGTTATTTGGGGTTGAGTGTTCAGGGTTTATTGGGGATGCAGGTTTTATGTTTTTTGGGTATGAGTTTAGGATTTTTAAGGGTTGAGGGTTCAGTGTTTTTTAGTGTTTTGTGTTTAGGGTAATTGGGAGATGATGTTTTATGTATTTTTGGTGATTAAGTTTAATGGGTTTTTTGGGGAAGAGGGTTTAGTGTTTTTTTATTGAGGGTTTAAGGTTTTTTTGGTGTTGAGTGTTTAGAGGTTTTGGGGTTGAGGTTCTAGTTTTTATTGGGAATTAGGGTTTAATATTATTTTGTGATGAGGTTTTAGGTATTTTTTGGGAAGAGGGTTTAGGGTTTTTAGGTATAAATGTTTAGGGTTTTTTCGGTGATGATTATTTTGGGTTATTTTGGGGATGAGGGTTTAGGGTTTTTTATGGATCGGGGTTTAGTGGTTTTGGGGGATGAGGGTTTAGGTTTTATAAGGGTCTAGTTATTTTTGGGGTTGATGGGTTTTCATTTTTTAGGATGAGGGTTTAGGGTTTTCTGGGGATAAGGGTTTTGGTGTTTTGGGGCTAAGGGTTTAAAGGATTTTGGCTCTGAGGGTTTATGGGTTTTGGGGTATAGGGATTATGCTTTTTGGGGGATGAGTTTATATGGTATTCTTGGGTATGAGGGTTTAAGGGTTTTGGGGGATGAGGGTCTATTTTTTTTCGGAACTAGGGCATACAGTTTTTTGTTCCCACAGATTTGGGTTTTTTTGGGTGTTGATTTAAGTTGTTTTAGGGCTGAGGTTCTATTTTTTGGGGGATGGAAGTTTAAGGTTATTTGAGAATAATGGTTTAGGGTTTTTTGCGAGAGAAGGGTTTATTGTTTTTATTGGGTTGAGGATTAAGTTTTTTGGGGTTTTAGGGTTTAGGGATTTTATGGATGGGGGTTTATGGTTTTTCAAGGTGAAGGTTTAAGGTTTTTGGGGGTTAAGTGTTGTTTCAGTTTTTTTTACAGCTAACGTATTACGTATTTTTGGTGGTTTAGGGTTAGAGATTTTTGGGGTTATGGGTTTAGGGTTATTTGGGGCTGTGAGGTTTTTAGGATAAGGTTTTTTAGGTTTTTGTAGTTATGTAATTATTTGTTTTTGAGGATAAGGGTTTTCGGGTTTTTGGGACTGATGTTTTAGGGGGTTTTGGTGATGAGTGCTTAGGGGTTTTTGGGGATGTTTGTTTCGTGTTTTTTGTGTATGAGGGTCTAAAGGTTTTTGGGGATGAGATTTCATGGGTTTTTGGGATGAGGTATAGAGTTTTTGAGGATAAGGTTTTAGGGTTTTTTCAGGATCAAGTTTGGGGATTTTTTGGTAGTGAGGATATAGGTTTTTTTGAGATGAGGGTTTCTATTTTTAAGAGATGAGGGTTTGGGTTTTTTGAGATAATGTATTAGGGGTTTTGGGGGATTAGTTTTTATGGTATTTTTTTCTTTAGGGTTTACTGTTTTTTAATGAGGGTTTAGGTTTTTATAATACTGGGATTTAGGGTCTTTTGCGATGAGGGTTTATGGTCTCTTGGGGTTTAGTGTTTAGAGTTTTTTGGGGCTGATGATTTTGGGTTTTGTGTAAGCGAGTGTTCAGGGTTTTTTAGGGACGAGGTTTTTAGGTTTTGGGGTTGTGGGTTTAGGTGTATTTGGTTCTGATGGTTTAGGGTTGTTTCTGGATGAGGGTTTAGGATTGTTTTGGATGAGAATTTAGGGGTTCTGTGGTATAGGTTTTATGGTTTTTCGGGGATGAGGGTTTAGTGTTTTTTGGGGTTCAGGGTTACAGTTTTATAGGGATTTGTGTTTAAAGGATTTGAGGATTTTGTATTAGGGTCTTTTGTACTGAATGTTTAGGGATTTTTGGGGATGAGGTTTTATTATTTTTTATGGTGAGGGTTTATTGGTTTCTGAGGATAATGGTTAATGGTTTTTTGGGCTGAGGATTTAGGGTTATTTCAAACTGATGGTTTAGGGTTTTGGGGGCATGATGGCTTAGAGTTTTTAAGGCTAAGGGTGACATTTTTTGGTTCTAGGTGTTTCGGTTTTTTTCTCAGAATAAGGGTTTAGTATTTTTTTGGGGAATGTGTGTTTTGGGTTTTTTTGGGATGAGGTTTTTGGGTATTTTTGGGGCTTTAAGATTGAGGTTTTTTAGGGATTATGGTTTAAGGTTTTTTGGAGATAAGGTTTTATGGTTCTTTGGATTGAGGGTTTAGGGTTTAGGATTTTTTGTGCTAATTGTTTATGATTTTTTGATGCTGATGGTTTGTGGTTTTTTGGAAGTGATGATTTTTCATTTTTTGGAGATGTGGGTTCAGTGTTTTTTGGGATGAGGGTTTAGGGTTTCTTGGGATTGAGTGGTTTCAGATTTTTGGGGATGAGGGTTTATGATTTTTTGGGATTGGGGGTTTAGGTTTTTTTCTGTAAATGTCAGTTTAGAGGTTTTGTGGATTGATGGTTTAGGCTTTTTTAGTGATGAGTGTTTTGGTTATTTTGTGCTGAAGGTTTTGGGTTTTTGGGGCTGTGGGTTTATGTTTTTTGAGGGGATAATGGATTAGTGGTTTTTTCAACTGAGGGATTAGGTTTTTTGGTGGATGAGTGTTTTGGGTTTTTTGGGACAAGAGGTTTATGGTTTTTTTGGGTTAAGGGGTTATGGGTTTTTAGGGTAGAGCATTTTTGGTTTCTGGGTCAGGGGGTTTGGGGTTTTTAGGGATTATAGTCTGGGGTTTTTTGGGGCTGTGGTTTTGGTGTTTTTTAGGGTTGACGGTTTGGGGTTTTTTAGGTCAAGGGTTAGGGGTTTTTTTGTGTAGGATGATTTGTGGTTTTTTGGGGTGTCGGTTTTGGATATTTTTGGGGATTAGGGTTTAGGTTTTTAGGGAAGAGGCTTTATGGTTTTTTTGGTCTTAGGATATAAGAATTTTTTTAGCTAAGGTTTGATGGTTTTTTGTGGTTTAGGGTTTAGTGTTTTGGGGGATAATGGTTTATAGATTGTTGGGAATGATGGTTTATTGTTTTTGGGAGTGAGGGTTTAGGACATTTTTTGTATGAGGGTTTAGCCTTTATTGATGCTGTGGGTTTAGGGGTTTTTCGGTATAAGTGTTTATGGGTTTTCCGGGTAGATTGTTTCAGGTTTTTTTAGAGATGATGGTTTGTGGTTTTTTGAGGCATATGTTTTATGGTTTCTTGTGGTTGAGGGTTTATGATTTTTTATGGTTGATGGTTTTTCGGTTTTTGTGGTTTTGGGTTTGGGGTTTTTTGGGGATATGTGTTTTGGGATTGGGGATAACATATTTTGTTTTTTTGGATCTTAGGGTTTTTATTTTTTTTGGGGGGGGGGGTGGTGTTAAGGGTGTCAGTTTTTTGGGGATAATGGTTTAGGTTCTTTTGCGGTGGAGGTTTTATAGTTTTTATGGTTGAGGGTTTCAGTTATTTTGGGGATAAGGGTATGATTATTTTTTAAGATTAGAGTTTAGGGTTTTATTGGGGATGAGGGTTATGGGGTTTTTTGGGACTAGGGGTTTAGGGTTTTTTAGGGAAAAGTGTTTAATGTTTTTGGGGGATTAAATTTAGGGTTTTTGGGGATGGGGGCTTAAGGTTTTTTGTGGATGAGCCTTTAGGATTTCATGGGGATGAGGTTTTTGTTTTTTGTTAGGGCTTTAGGGTTAATGGTTTTTTGGGGAAAATAGATTAGGGTTTTTTGGAGATGATGGTTTAGGTTTTTTGGGGGTTGAGGATTTAGGGATTTTTATGGGCTACAATTTTGTGTTTTTTTGGGTGAAGGTTTATGGTTTTTTGGGGCTAATAATTTAGGATTTTTTTGGTTCAGAGGGTTTAATGTTTTTTTAAGATGATGCTCAAGATTTTTTATGGTATAGGTTTTAGAGTTTTTTTAAGTTATGTGATTAGGTTTTTTGAGGTAAGGGATTAGGGTTTTTTGGCTGGGTGATAATGGTTTTTGGGGATGAGGATATTTAATTTTATTGGCTGAGGGTATAGGGTATTTTTGTGGTTTTTCTTTTAGTTTTATTTAGGTCTATATTTTCATGGTTTTTGAATGGGGGTTTATGGTATTTTTAGGCCATGGGATTAGTATTTTATGGGTTTTAGGTTTTATGTTTTTTGGGGTTGGGGGTCTGGGGAATTTTGGGGCTTAGTGTTTGGTATTTTTTGGGGTGAAATTTATAGGGTTTTCTGGTGATGAGGGTTAAGTGTTTTTTGGGGATTAGGTTTTTGGTTTTGGGGGGATGAGGGTTTAGGGATTTTTGGGGCTAACGGTATTGGGTATTTTGGGGATGTGTGTTTATGGGTTTTTTGAGGATGAGGGTTTAGTGTTTTCTAGGTAGATGGTTTAGGGTCTTTTGGTGTTGAGGTTTTATGTTTTTTTAGTTCTGGGGTTTTATGGTTTTTTAGGAATTAGTGTTTAGTTTTTTCTGGAGATTAGGGTATGTGTTTTCTTGGGATATGGGTTTAGGGTTTTTTAAGAAGTGAGTTTAATGTTTTTTAGGGACGGGTGATTAATTTCTTTTATAGACAAGGATTTAGGGTATTCGTGGATGGGGGTTAGTTTTTTTGTGGTGGATGGATTTAGGATTTTTAGGATTTAAGGTTCAGGGTTTTGGGACAGAGGGTTTAGGGTTTTATGGGAATGAGGGTTTACTGTTTTTGTGGTCGAGGGTTTAGGTTTTAGATTTTTTGGGGGGCAAAGGTTTAGGATTTTTGTTTGTGTTCAGTGTTTATGGAATTTTGGTGCCAAGGTTTTAGGGTTGTTTGGAGAAAAGGTTTTACGGGTTTTGAGGGATGACGGTTTAGGGTTTTATTGTGTTCGTGGGGTTATGGATTTTTTGGGCTAAGGGTTTAGTCTTTTTTGGTCTAGAGGGTTTCATTTTTTTTTGGACTAGGGGTTTAGGGTTTTATGGGGTGAGGGTTCATGAATTTGTTGGGCCTGGAGATTACTGTTTTTTAGGGATGAGAATTTAAGGTTTTTTGGAGCATAAAATTTATGGTTTTTGTGGGGATGCGGGGTTTAAGGTATTTTGGGGTTGAGGGTTTTTGTGTTTTTGGGTTTTAGGGTTTAGGATTTTTTTTGGGATCGTTGTTTTGGGGTATTCTATGTGGGGAGTTATGATTTTTTCTTGGTAGAGGGTTTAGGTATTTCAGAGTATTTTTTTGTGGATGATGTATTATGATTTTTTATGGCCAAGGGATTAAGATTTTTTTAGTGTTGAGGGCCTATGTTTCTAGGGATAGGGTATAGGAAATTTTGGGTAGGAGCATTTTTTTGTTTTTTTGGGATGAGGGTTTGAGGGTTTTTAGGGGAAAGGGTTCAAGTTTTTTAATGATGAGTGTTTAGGGTATATTTGGGATGTGGTTTTACAATTTTTTGGGGATGGTAGTTTATGATTTTTTTGGCCATGTGTTTTTGTGTTTTTATCTGGGTTCTTAGGGATTTTATGGATAATGGTTTGGTTTTTTTAGTTGAAAGATTGGGGTTTTTTAGGGATGAGGTTTAGGGTTTTTTAGGTCTAAGGGTTTAGGTTCTTTTGGGATTATGGTTTAGGTTTTTTGGGTATTGAGGGTTTACTATTTTTTTGGGATGATAGTTTAGGAATTTTTGTGGATGACATTTTAGGGTTTTTGGGGGATGTGGGTTAAGGATTTTTTGGGATTTATGGATTATGTGATTTTGGGGCTGAGTGTTTAGTGTTTTTTTGGGGATCAGGGATTAGGGTTTTTTTGTGGATTAGGGAAGAGGGTTTGTTGGTACATAGGGTTTAGTGGTTTTTGGTTATAATGGTTTTGTTATTTTGTGGTGATAGTTTAGGGATTTTTTTGGGATCAGGTTTTTGGGTTTCATGGGGTGAGATCTTATGTATCTTTTGGGATGAGGGTTTAGGGTTTTTAGGGTTGAAGACTGAGGGTTTTTTAGGGATAAGGTTTTTGGGTTATGGGGGGAAAGCGATTAGGGTTTTTTGGGGGGGATGAAGGTTTTACGTTATTGGGGGTTGAGGTTTTAGGGTTTCTTAGGTTTTAGGGTTTAAGGTTTTAATGGGATTAGGGTTTATGGTTTTTTGGGGATTAGGGTTTAGGTGTTTTTGGGATAGAGGGTTTAGGGTTTTTCTGGGATGAGGGATTATTATTTTTTGTAATGATGGTTTTATTTTTTGGGGGGGATGATGGTTTATGGTTCTTTTGGATATAAGGGTTTAGGGTTTTTGGTGTTGAGGTTTTAGTGTTTTTTGGGGCTGAGTGTTTATGGTTTTCTAGGACTTAATTTTTATGGTTTTATATTCTTGAATGTTTAGATATTTTTGGACAGATCATTTAGTGAATTTCGGGCTGAGGGTTTAGGTTATTTTGGGGTAGTGGGTTTGTGGTTTTCTTTGGTGAGGGATTATTGTTTTTGGTGGATTGGGGTTTATGGATTTTTGGGGAATAGGTATTAGTGTCTTTGTGGGAGAGGGTTTATGGTTTTCTATAGCTGATGGTTTATGGTTTTTTTCTAAGGGTTAGGGGATTTTTGGATTAAGGGTTTACGGGTTTTCTGGCTTAGGGATTTTTTTATTTTGGGGAAAATATTTTATGGTTTTATGGGATGAGGGTTTAGGTGTTTTCGTTTATGGTATTATGGTTTTTGGGGGTTATGGGTTTTGGTTATTTGGGGTTGGTCATAAAGGGTATTTTTGGTCTGAGGGTTTTGAGTTTTTTTAGGAAGAGGGTTTAGGGTTTTTGGTAATAAGGGGTTAGAATTTTTTAGGGAAGTGGGTTTAATTTTTGGGGGGATGATGGTTTAGGGTTTATTAGGGATGATGATGTATGGTTCATTAGGGTTGAGGGTTTAGGTTTTTCTAGGGATAAGGGTTTATAGTTTTTTGGGTTGAGGGGATAGGTTTTTTGGGTCTTAGGGTTTAGGGTATTTTTGGGATGGGGGTTTAGGGTTTTTTTAGAGTTGAGGGTTTAGTGTTTTTTGGGGCTGAAGGTTTAGGGTTCATTGGAGTTGAGGGTTCAGGGTTCGGAGGGTTGATTGTTTAGAGTATTGGGGGCTTAGGTTTTAGGGTTTATTATTTTTGGGGATGACAGTTTAGGGTTTTTTTGTGGATGAGGGTTTAGGGTTCATTGGGGATGAATGTTTAAGGTTTTGGGGGGGATCAGGTTTTAGGGTTTTTTTGAAGCTGGGGGTTTAGGATTTTTTGAAATAGATGATTTGTGATTTTTTGAATCTACGTGTTTAGTTTTTCTTGGGTTGAGGTTTAAGAGTGTTTTTGGGGATGAGGATTTAGGGATTTATGGGTTTGGGGGTTTAGGGTTTTCTAGGGTAGAGGATTAGTGTTTTTGTGGGTTAATGGTTTAGAAACTTTTGTAGTGGTGGGTTTAGTGTTCTTTGGGAAGGAGTTATTATGGTTTTTAGGGGCTGAGGATTTATGTTTTTTTGGTCCGGGGGTTTAGAGTTTTCTAGGAGAAAGGGTTTAGGTGATTTTTGGGTGGAGGTTTTAGGGTTTTTTGGTTGATGGTTTTGGGTTTTCTATGGCTATAAGATTAGGTTTTTTTGGGGTTAGGGGTCCAATTTTTTATTGGGATGAGGCATTAGGGTTATTTTTGGGATAAGGATTTAGTTTTTTTGGGTATGAGGGTTTGGTGTTTTTTGGGGAAGATTGTTTAGGTTCTTTTAGGGCTCAAGGATTTTCATTTTTTGGTAATAGGGTTAAGTGTTTATTTGGGGGATGATTGTTTAGCATTTTTTGGTGATGAAGGTTTAGAGTTTTTTGGGATAGTGGGTTTGGGATTTTTTGGGTCTGGGGGTTTAGGATTTTTTGGGGTTGAGGGTTTTGGTTTTTTTTGGGATGATGGTTTAGTGTTTTTCGAGGATGAGTGTTTAGGGTTTTTTGGGGCCTAGGGATAGGGTTTTTTGGGGTTCAGGGTTTAGGGTTTTTTTAGAGCAGAGGGTTTCTGGGTTTTTAGGTACAATGATTTTGTGTTTTCTTGGGATGTGTGTTTAGGGTATTTTTGGAGATGAGGGTTTAGGTTTTTTGGGGGTATAAATGTTTTGGGGTTTTTTAGGCTTCAGGATTTAGGGTTATTTTTATAGAGGGTTAACCGTTTTTTAGGGGTAATGGGTTTATTTTGTTTTAGGGATGAAGGTTTTAGTTTTTTTGTGGATGAGGGATTAAGGTGGTTTTGGTATGGGGATTTATGGTTTGTTGGGGATAAGGGTTTATGGTTTTTAAGGACTATGGGTTTAGAGTTTTTTTGGTTTTAGGGTTTAGGGTTTTTAGCGAAGAGGGATTAGTGTTTTGGGGGCTAAGGATTTAGTTTTATGGGGGACAAGGGTTTAGGGTTATTTTAGGATGAGGGATTTGTGATGATTAGTGACAAGGGTTTAGTTATTTTTGGGGATGGGGATTAGGGAATTTTGGGTCCTAGAATTTATTTTTTTAGGGATGAGGGTTTAGGGTTTTTTGGGGTGAGGTTTTTGTATTTTTTGGAGCCATGGGTTTAGTATTTTTTTGTAGATAATTTATTAGCGTGTTTGGGGGCCGATGGTTCTGGATTTTTTGGGGTCAAATGTTTTTGGTTTTTTGGGATGTGGGTTTGGTGTTTTTTGGGTAAGAGGGAATTTTTTTAGGGTTGAGGGTTTAAGGTTTTTTAGGGATTCCAATTTATAGATTTTTGGGTTTTGAGTTTTAGTTTTTTTAGAAGAGAGGTCTTTGAGGTTTTTAGGGCTAAGGACATTGAATTTTTATGGAATAAGGGATTTTGGTTTGTTGGGGTGGAGGGTTTAGGGTTTCTCAAGGATGGGTATTTTGGGTTTTTCTAGGACAAGTCTTTATATTTTTTTTATGAGGGGTTATGGTGTTTTTGTGACGAGGGTTAAGGTTTTTTGTGGATGATGGTTTAGGTTATTTTATGGAAGTGTGTTTAGTGTTTGTTAGAGTTGAGTGTTTATGGTTTTTTGGGGATGAGGGTTTGGGGTTTTTTGGACTTGAATGTGTGGGGTTTTTAGGGGAGAATGTTTATTATTTTTTGGGATTGATGGTTTAGGGTTTATTGGGGCAGGGATTTTGGGTTTTTTGGGGTTGATAGATATGTTTTTTTATGAAGGTTTATTTTTTTAGGGATGAGGGTTTAGTCTTATGGGGATTAGGGTTAAGGTTGTTTATTCCATATGTTAAGGGTTTTTTTGGAGATTAGGGATTATGAATTTTTTGGTATGATGATTTTGGGTTTTTAGAGATGAGTGTTCTATGTTTTTTAGGGCTGAGGGTATAGGGTTTTTTGGAGATGAGGATTTAGATATTTTTAGCACTAAGAGTTTTTGGATTTTATGGGCTGAAAGTTTACAGAATTTTTTGGTCTGAGGTTTAGGGTTTCTTGAGGTTTAGGGTTTGTGTTTTTTTGGTGATGAGGATTTATGTTTATTGGGTTAAGGGTTTAAGGTTCATTGGGTATAAGGTTTTATGATTTCTTTTGGGAAAAGTGTTAAGGGTTTTCTTTGGTGACGAGGGATTATGATTTTTTGGGGTTTAGGTTTTATGGTTTTCAAAGGATTGGATTTTAGAGTTTTTTTAGGGTTGAGGGTTTAAGGTTTTTTGGGGATGAGGGATTCAGGATTTTTATGGCTAAGAGTTTAGGGTTGTTTGTGGTTAAGGGTTTATTTTTTTTTGGGGGGGGGGTTGAGGGTTTAGGATTATTTAGGTATGAGGGTTTACGGTTTTTTGGGGATGATGGTTTATGTATTTTTGGGGTTGTGGGTTTATGGATTTTTGGTGATTAGTGTTTTTTGTTGTTTGTGGATATGGGTTTAGTGTTTTGGTGTTTGAGGGTTTTGGGGTTTTTTGTACTAATTATTGAGTCTTTTGGGGGGAATAGGGATTATGGTATCTTGGGAAGAGGGTTTAGGGTTGGGGGATTAGGGATTAATGTTTTTGGGGGATCAGGGTTTATGGGTTTTTTGTACATGGTTTTAAGGTATTTTAAATTGGGGGTTTAGGGTTTTATAAGGATGAGGGTTTAGGATTTTTTTGGGATGAAATTTTATGTTTTTAGGGATGAGGGTTTATGGTTTTTTTGGATTTAGGGTTTACATTATTTTGGGGTTGTGGGTTTAGGGTTTTGTGGGTATAAAGGTTTATGATTTTTTTGGGCTTAGGGTTTAGGGTTTTATGGGTTGAGGGTTTTTGGGTTTTCTTGGGATGAGGGTTTATGGTTTTTTGGGGTATGTGTTTTATGTTTTTTAGGGTTTGATAGTTTAGAGTTATTTGGGGATAAGGGTTCATGGTTTATTGGGGATAAGGGTTTAAGGTTTTTTAGGGATATGATTTTAGGGGTTTTTATAGCTGAGGGTTTAGTGTATTTTGGGGTTGTGCATTTAGGGTCATTAGGAGATGAATTTTTAGGGATTTTTGGGTATGATGGTTAATGGTTTTTTGGGGAAGAGGGATTATGGTTTTTTAGATTGAGATTTTAAGGTTTTTTTGGGATGAGTTTTTGGAGGTTTCCACGGTTAAGTAATTAGGGTTTGTTGGGGATTTGGGTTTAAGGTATTTTTGGGTGGTGGGTTTAGGGATTTTTTAGGATGATGGTTTTGGGGTTTTAGGTATGATTGTTTAGGGTTTTTTTGTGTTATTGGTTTTGGGTTTTTTTGGTATAATGGATAAGGGTTTTTTAGGGATGATGGTTTCATAGTTTTTGGGGATGAGGGTTTATGTTTTTTAAAGGCTGAGGGTCTAGGATTTTGGGGGGATGAGGGTTTAAGGGATTTTTGTGCTGATGTTTCATGGGTTTTTAGAGAAGTGGGTTTATAATTTTTTGGGGATGTGTTTTTAGGGAATTATCAGGATGAGGGTTTAAGGGTTTTGGGGGATGATGGTTTACTGTTTTTTGTTAATGAGGGTGTAGGGTATTTTGGTCCCATGGTTTATGGTTTTTTGGGAGATTATTTATGTTTTCCAAGGGCTGAGATTTTATATTTTTTTGGGGATGATGATTTAGATTTATTTGGGATAGAGGGTTTATGGTTTTTTGGGGATAAGGGTTTAGTGTTTTTATTAGGCTAAGGATTTATGTTTTTTGGGTTTTTGGGTTTATTGATTTTATGTATGGGGGTTTAATATTTTTTATGTTTGAAGGATTAAGGGTTTTTGTGGTTGAGTGTTTAGGGTTTTTTCCAGCTAAGGGAATGAGGATTTTTAGGGGTTAGGGTTAGGTATTTTTTGGGTTGTGGTTTTAGGGTTTTTTGGCACTGATGTTTTTTTGGGGATGTGGTTTTCTAGGTTTTTGGAGTTGAGGCATTATTTTTTTTATGGATAAGGGTTTTGGGGTTTTGGGGAATGAGGGTTAAGGGTATTTTGGTGCTGGGTGTTTTGGGGTTTTGGGGCTTTGTATTTAGATTTTTTAGGGAAGATGGTCTACGGGGTTTTGGGGATGAGGTTTTATGGTTTTTTAGGCCGAGGTATAGGGTTTATTTGGGTCTAAGGGTTTAGAGTTTTTTCAGGATGAGGTTCTAGTGTTTTTTTACTGTTGAGGATATAGGGTTTGTTTGGAGATGAGGGTTTTTGTTTTTCAGGGGATGAGGGTTTATGGTTTTTTGAGATAAAGGATTAGAGGTATTGGGGATGAGTATTTATGGTAGTTTTTTATTTAGGGTTTATGATTTTATTTTCTGAGGGTTTAGGTTTATTGGGATGAGGTTTAAATTGTTTTGTGCTTAGGGTTTAGGGATTTTTGGGGATTAGGGTTTAGTGTTTTTTGGGGCTAAGTATTTAGGGTTTTTTGGAACTAATGGTTTAGGGTTTTTTGGAAATGAGGTTTCAAGGTTTTTGGGGATAAGGGTTCATGAGTTTTTGCTGCTATGGGTTTTGGGGTTTTTGGAAATGAGGGTTTAGTATTGTTTGTGTATGAAGATTTAGGGTTTTTTTATAGGTTTTAGAGTTTTTTTGGGATGACGGTTTAATTTTTTTGGGGATGAGGGTTTGGGTTTTTAGGGATAAGGATTTAGTGGTTTGGGAATGAGGTTTTCTTGGTTTTGAGGTTTAGTATTTTGGATTTTCTGGGTCTGAGGGTTTAAATATTTATATGGATGATGGTTTAGGGTTTTTGGGCAGGTAGTTTAGGGTTTTTTTGGGGTTGAGTGTTTATGACTTTTTGGTGATGTGGGTTTGGGATTTTTTGGGGTAAGGGTTTATGGGTATTTTGGGATAAGGGTTTATATTTGTTTGGGGGTTTCAGTTTTAGGTTTCTTTGAACTTAGGGTTTAGGGTTTCGGGGGGATGATGGATTAGATTTTTTAGAGATAAGGGTGATAGTTTTTGGGGTTCGGTGTTCAGGGGTTTTTCAAGACAAGGGTTTAGTGTTTTTTTGGGGATGATGGTTTTCGTTTTTTTAGGATGGGGATTTTTGGATTTTTTGGAACTTTTTGTTTTGGGTTTTTTGGGCTTTGGGTTTATGGTTTTGGGGGGATAAAGGTTTTTGGTTCATTGGATTGAGGGTTTAGGTTTTAGGATTTTTTGGTGCTAAGGGGTTAGTATTTTTTTATGGTTAGGATTTAGGGTTTTATGGGACGCATGATTTTTTGTTTTTTTAGGTCTATGGGTTTAGTATTTTTTTGGATGAGGGTTTAGGTTTTTTTAGAATTGGGAGTTTAGGGTTATTATGGGACTGAGGTTTTAGAGTTTTTTTAGGATGATGGTTTAGGGGTTTTTAGGGATGAGTGCTTTGAGTATTTTGGGCTGAAGGTTTAGGGTTTTTTGGGGTTGAGGGTTTATGTTTTTTCTGAGGCTAAGGGTTTTGTGGTTTTGTGACTGAGGGTTTAGATTTTTGGGGCGAAGGGTTTTGTGTTTTTTTGGGACTAGAGGTTTATAGTATTTTTTTGGGTTAAGGGGTTATGGTTTTTTGGGGCTGAGGGTGATGTGGACCAAATGAAACCCAAGGAGACTTCTTTTGGGATCAACAAGAATTTTAAACCCAATTGTTATTCAATTTGGACCAGCCTTATCTTTATATCATCAAACACAATAGTGGGACACAATACACTAATTTGGGGCACAAAATGACATATGAACATGGAAAAGGTAGAAAATGTATAGTATCACATTAAAAAGGAGGGAGAACGTGAAAAAATAACCATTAATAATGAATCTAGCTACTTTAGTTAGTGGGGGCATTATTTAAAATAAAAAAGTGTTTTTTGTTCTTTTTATGTGACCTTTGAGTGCCCTCTTGACTTTTAATTTGATTTGGGTCATTACCCAAACTTTATTTTTAATTTTAAATTTATTTTTAAACCGTTTTAATGGTTACATTTCAATCCATATAATTTTTAATCTTCCATTTAAAATTTATCATTTTTTCCTCTTCCCTTTGCTCAGAATTGGTGGCACATATACATTGCTAGTGAAAGAGTCTTTAATCTTGGACAAAACACACTGGTTGTGTTACCCTTAAATTTTTTAATTTGGATACAGTCCACTATTACATATTCACTTACTCGTTTTTTTCTTCTAGAGACACATTAGTTTGGTATCAGATCTATAGTTTCTTTGAATATGTTCTACCACATTATTCTTATTAATCTCCAAAAAAATCCTCTCCACCATGTCTCAAATTATATCTTCTACTCATCCTTCTCAATGGAAAAGATCCAATGTGTAGCTACAATCACAGACTACTCATATTATTGAGGAAATTTCTCAATAGTTGAGAGCATAATGACATGATTCCCATTCACTCTAGTGACGTCCCTAATGTCCATATCCACATATTTGGTGCAATCCCACATTATTTTTTTATAATTATACAAATGGTGATGATTAAAATGATTCAAAGGTGGATATGTGAAGAAGAATAGACGATTCAAATATTTAAAGAGGTATAAATATTTACAATCTAGATTAATATTGGATTATCAATCTATATGATATTCTAGATTGGATATGGCAAATCAATTTTTTTTCAAATTTATTATTTTTTATGACAACAATAAGTGAAATGTTTCAATTATTAAATTTTAATATTATGTATCTATTTGGTTAAAAAAATAAACAAATAGTGGGAACATGATTGTAAATAAAAATATGCTCAAGGGAGTAGTTGAAAAAGATTTTAAGAAAAGGGTTTATTCAAGATAATTATAAGAAATGTCTTTATTTCTCAATAAATAAATTACAACAAGGATATAAATCTTTTTATGAGTAAATTCATGAGATTTATAATTTATTTATATGAATTTATTCTCTAGAATAAAACTAAAAAATGATTTTATGGTTTTGGGATGGTTTAAATGATGAAATTGCACATTCAGTGGAGTAACAACCACTATGTTCACTTGATGATGTTTTCAAGTCATAAATCAAGGTGGAAATTAAAATTAAGACCTCAATGTTATTAGATATCCTGAACTAAAATAGAGTTAAATTTTTTTATAAAGGTATTTCATATAATAAACCTATTGTTAGTGATAAGAAATTTAGAAGGAATAAGATTTTGGAAAAATGGAAAGTGATTTATATGGAATAACCAAAAGGAAAATACAACTCCATTGAGTGTGGAAGTAAAAAAAGCTTAAAATTTCATGGGTATGGTCATTTTTTGGCCAATTTCAATAATAATATAATTACTAATATAAATTTTATTGAGGATATTGAAAACTAAATTGATGATGATTAACATGTTGGTTAAGAATTTTAAAATGAAGATCATGTTGTTGATGAAAATGATGTGGGTAATTTGTTTGTGCTACAAAGGGATGCAAGATCAAATATTCCCTCAAGAAGATCTATAATAAAACTTGTTCAAACTTTTTTCACCATAAATCAGTGAGTCTATATGGTGATAATTTATAGTGGTAGTTGTGCAAATGTTTCTTCAACCACAATATTGGATAAATTAAATATTCCAAATCTGATTCATCCACAGTCATAAAAATTACAATGGTTGAAAAATGGGAGCACACTTCAAGTCAACAAACTTTTATATATTTCATTTTAAAATTGTAAGAACTATGTTGATGAGGAATTTTTTGATGTTATTCCAATGGTTTTTTCTCACTTTTTATGGGGAAGGCCTTAATTTTTTGATAGGGAGGTGAAATATGATGGGTGGAAGAACACATATTCCTTTTGAAAAAGGGAAAAAAATATTTCACATGGTAATGTGAATCCATACTAGATTCAGAAAGTAATTTTTTTCCCTGAAGACACCAAAGGAAGACTCTTTATCAATAAACTACACTGGAGAAATAAATCCACAAACACAATACTATTTTTGTTTTATTGATAATAGAGAATTCATTACATGTAAAGAAGATTTGTCTCCATTCATCATCTCTTCTTTGATTGGGGAATATCATGATTTTTTCTAATTATCTTCGAGGTGTATTACCACCCTATGGAGGCATTGAAAACCACATTGATCTTGTAGTAGAATATTAATTTCCTAATAAACCAGAATATTCATGTAATGCTGAGGAGTCTGTGGAATTATATAAGAATGTGTATGAATTATTGGATCTAGGCTTTATAATTCCAAACACGATCCCTTGATATGATCCAACATTATTATTCCTAAGGAAATCTAGTATCTGTTGCATGTGTTTTGTTAATAGAGCTATCAAAAATATTACCATCAAATATAGGTATACCATTCCATGAAAATATAATTTTCTCAATGAATTAATTGGGTCATAAATATTTTCAAATTTTGATATTTGGAGTGGATACCATGATATTTGAATGAAGGTAGAGGATGAGTATACAACAACATTCAAATCCAAAGGTGGATTTTTTTTTGAGTTGTTGGACATTCCATTCGGGCTCCAAATGATTCTAGTACAATCATGTGACTAGTGAATGATGTTATGAAACCATTTATTGGTAAATTTATTGTTGTTTATATGGATGATATTTTTATTTACAATAATTAAGTGCAGAGCCATGTGGATCATCTTCTCCAGGTATTTAGCATTCTGTGTAAACAAAATCTATACAGAAGGTTGTAAATTTTTTAGTTATTTTCAATAGAAGTGATGTTTTCATATATGTGGAATCTAAATAAGGAATCATGTTTTATCAATAAAATGTGGAAGAAATAAAGTCATTGGAACCACTCTAATCCATCACAAAAGTATTATGTTTTCATGGTTTTGCATCTTTTTATAGTTTCTTTGTTTTTGATTTCAGAACTATCATGGAACCCATAAAAAATGCTTGAAAAATGGGAAATTTTAGTGGTTAATGGAAGAAAATTAAAAATTAGAAATCATTAACAAAATTTTATGTGAAGAACCAATTTTGTAATTATATGATTTTGGTTGTGTCTTTAATGTAGAGTGTGATGCAAGTGGAGTTGGAATAAGAATTGTTCTCATTGAAAGTAAGCATCTAATTTCATATTTTAATGATAAGTTGAATGATTAATGGAGGAATTATATCACCTATGATAATAAATTTTATGTGATTGTGATATATTTAGAGAATTGGTATCATTATTTGAGACCAAAATAGTTTTTTCTTTATTCTAACCATCAAGCATTTTGATTTATCAATTTTTACGACACACTATGTTTGAGGGATGAAATATGGGTGGAGTTATTGTAATAATTATAATTTTGGTCAAAATAAATGAAGGGGAAATATTACCTAGTGGAATATGATTTATCTCAATGGTATG
This sequence comes from Viscum album, assembly GCA_963277665.1. Classification (NCBI taxonomy): domain Eukaryota; kingdom Viridiplantae; phylum Streptophyta; class Magnoliopsida; order Santalales; family Viscaceae; genus Viscum; species Viscum album. The sequence goes on from OY728137.1 coordinate 538,252,065, forward strand.
CATTACTTATCACTCTAGATACTAGATTTCTTGAATTTTAGATTATGAAAGAGAATTGTTAGTTTGAAATGGAGTTAAACTATATTTTAATCTAATATAATTTTTTGTAGGATTATTCTATTTTTTGTGGGATTCTCTTCAGTAGAAACATGTTCTATTTTCCAATGATTAATTTCGTCAAATTTCTCATCTAGGAGACTCATAAAGGAGGACATGCTTGTAACACCCCGACCCCTCTAGCCTAGAGCCGGTGCATTACTTGTGATATTCTCATGGTTATAAGGAATGAAAATCCCAAAGGAACAATTAGTTTAGTAGTATTTAAGAAAATAGATACATATATGTTACTCAAATTACATTGCAAAAGTTTACAAAATACAATACATAACAAAAACTAAAAACGACATCCCCAGGAACTCAATAAAAGATCTTCTCTTCATTAGTTGTTGAAGGTAGAAAATGAAAGGGGTGAGCTCAAATGCTCATTAAGGGTTACAAATAGCGGATGCATGAGTACAATAATAATTTAATCACTATCAATCTTACATAATCAATATGGCATAGTGAATAAATGAATAACTAATTCCATTAATAAACTGAGAATGAAACTGCATCCATAGATTTTGTCATAGTGAAAACCTCATAGATAATAATATTAAATGATAATGAATAAATATAATTATTATTAATTGGACATCATGTATCTGGAACATGAAACCATAATACCATAAAAATGGTTTAGTTCTATGGGTAGAAACCCTTCTAATTTTTGGAAACAAACTCAAAGGGTTTGTTGGCAAACTGTTTTGTCTCATGAGACCTACTGATGCATCGAGGGGCTATAGTGAGACCCACCTGCCATTAAATGTCCAAATAATTAGTTATAAATTGATTCAATATAAGAGAAATAATCCTTTTCAAAATCCGTATAGATTAGAGTATACCGATTCATTAATATTTCCATAATTAGAATAACATTCCAAATAAACACCGTATGTAAGATAGTATACGGTTTAGAAAAAAAAAACATATCCATGACATGAGATTATGTATATATAATATAAATATAATTTCAAATTAAAAGTGATCTCAAATGGGAAGTAGGTACACCATATAAGGATTATTAGGTGCACAATACAATGTTAGTCACAACGAAAAGGTAGTTGAGACAAAGTCCCTTACCACAATCTAATCGGTCGAATCATATGACCAAAACTTAATGAACATCAAGTGAATCATTGAATAAAATTAATATAAATAGAATCATGTTATTATATATCAAATAGTATTACACATATACAACATAGAATAAATAAGTCGCGAACAATGAAAATCTCACAGAAATGAAAGTGAGATGAGAAACCCCTTACCTTAACTCCGAACGTGTTCCTATATTGAACTTAAGATCCTGGAATATGAAATTATACTTTTTAATGACTAATTTAAGAACCTATTAGACATTTATTTGGATTATCATAATTTTTTTAGTTCATTTATACCCTTATTTCTAAGTTATTATATTGAATTTTATTGTTCCGGGGTGTTCGTTTCCATTATTTTTATAATCAGTTCACTTGTTTTTAAGTAATGGAGTTCATGTGGAATGGTTATAAAAATATAGGATTGGAATTATATATTATTTATGAACATATATAAATGGTAATGGTCATTTATATCTTTTCGTTACATGGAATGAGGATGAATCTTTAGATGAAAACCACTTTGATTATTCGGCGGTATTTAGATTATTATGAACTAGTTTTGTCATATAACTTTATTATATGTACATATTCTGGTTCATGAATATTAATTATGTTATAATACATATTTTAAAGTATTTTTCAACCATAAATATGTTTTCATGACCAGTAATAAAGAAGAAATTGAAGAATGAAACTTCGTCATCCATGAAGGCTATAAATTTGAACCTCATGGACGTTGATTTCATTTATAAAAAAATAAAAGGGAGGGAGTAAGAATATTTATGATGGTTCTTCCATTAACATAATATAATTCCATTATATATATGATAATAGATTTATCATGATCATTTGTATAGAGTATATGAGGAGGGAAAAATCAAAGAGATGAACTTGAAAATAAAAGAAAAGTTAAGAGATCCCTTATGAAAATTCGGCAGCCAAATGTCGTCACTTAAAATTTTATAAAATCAAATGATGAGAACAAAAGAGTATCTCATCATATTGAAATCAAAAGGACAGTGAGAAGAATAAATAAAATCAATCCCCATCATATGAGAATGGAATTTCAAATAGCTAACATAAAAGAAGTGTCGGCTTAAAGAAGAGAATGAAGGATTCCTTACCTTGTAGAATAACTCCTAGATCTTGAAGGATGGTACCTTGGGGGATTTGGGACACCTTGGGAGGACTCCTAGAGAGTTAAAACCACAAGAACATAGAGGATGAGGTATTTGGAATGAATTTAAACGAATTGATGAGTGGGTATTTATAGAAAAATAGAGGTAATTGTTTAATAATTTCTAAGAGACACCTCATTAGTGGTTTTTGCCTAACCATGGGCTTTCCCATGGTATTTTCCCATGGTTTTAGCCACATGGGACACCTCATGTCATATGTTACTATACACAAGTCTACCATACTTTTATATTTAATTATTAAATCATTATGATGTCATTAAACTACCGAAAACTCAAAACTGTATTTTTACTATTCATGAAAAATTCATGTATTTTAGAAAAATCCAAAAAAATCACCCCTACCATTTTTCGATGTGTAGAAATCAAAAGTGAAATCCATTTTTCAAAAAATAATTTTATAAATATTATTAATTTAATTTTTAAATAAGGTCACAGTTAATTCGAAATATAACAATCTTAAAGTGCAATTAGTTCTATTTCTCATTGAAAAACTAATTAAGATCTCATTATCTTATTGCCTTAAGAAAATAAAATAACATTATTATTTAATATTCACAAGGTTCATATTACTATTCATATTACTATTCATATGGGTATGTTATTATTCACTAAAAATCATGTTTGTTCTATCAAACTCATACTGACTTATTGAACACAACTCTAGATTGCCATCTTTTGAAATTCAAAACATAGAAGAGGAAGAGTTGTGTTTAATGGATAGATTATAAAATTGAATTATATATTTATTTTCAAAACCTTGGGGTGTTACATTCTACCCTCCTTAAAAAAATTATGTCCCCAAAATTCACAAAATATTACCTAAAAAGATTCGGGTATGTCTTTAACATAAACTCCTTAGGCTCCCATGTTGCTTCCTCCATCTTATGGTTCCTCCATAGAACCATTACCAAACGAATCATCCTATTTCTCAATACTTATTCTCTAGTATCAAGAATCTTGATAGGTTCTTCACAATAAGATAGATCTGGCTCACGTTCTACTTCTTCATAAGTGAGTACATGTGTTGGGTCTGGCATGTACTTTCTTAACATTGACACTTGGAACACATTTTGAACCTTGGAGAGACTCAGTGGCATTGTCAAACGGTAAGCTACCGATCCAATTCGGTCCAAAATTTCAAAATGTCCGATGTACCTGGGACTAAATTTTCCCTTCTTACTGAATCGTATAATACCCTTCCTTGGAGATACCTTTAGGAAAATGTGATCTCCTTCTTGAAACTCCAAATATATCCTTCAGTTATCTGCATCTCTCTTTTGCCTACTTTGATATATTTTGATATGGTTCTGTATAATCTTCACCTTCTCTGTTGTTTCTTCAAAAAAATTTGGGCCCACGAGATTTCTTTCACCAACCTCATCCCTGCAAGTTGGTGTAAAATATCTCCTCCCATACAATGCTTCATAGGGTGCCATATGAATACTTGAATGGAAGCTATTGTTGTAGGAAAATTCAATGAGAGGTAAATTTTGATCCCACATGCCTTGAAAATCATGTGAACTAGACCTCAACATGTCCTTGAATGTTTGAATAGTCCATTTTGATTGTCTATCAGTTTGTGGGTAGTAGGCAGTGCTCAAAAGAATATTAGTATCTAGGGAATTGTGAAGAGTTTTCAAGAATCTTGATGTAAATGTGTATCACCATAAAAAACAATCGATAGGGGTACTCCATGAAGTGTCACAATTTCAGTAATATATAGTCTTTCTGGACTTTCATGTGGTAGATCTTCTCTTCTAGCAAGAAAATGTGCTAAATTGGTAATACAATCAACAATGAACCATATTGCATCGTTCCGTCTAAAAGTATTTGGTAGTCCCATTATAATTTCCATCGTGATATTATCCCATTTCCACTCAGGTATGGGAAGAGGTTGCAATACTCCTCCATGCTATTACCTTCCAGCTTTCACTTGTTGACAAACCATACATCTTGACACAAAATCAGCAATCTCCCTCTTCATGTTTTCCCACAAAAAATGTTCCTTCAAATCTCTATACATCTTAGTGATACCAGGGTGTATAGAGAAATTGGAACTATGAGCATCATCCAACAATTACCTTTTTGGATTAGGTATATCGGGAACACAATGTCTCTTCCCAAATTTCAAAATACCATCTTTATATACGAATTCACTCAATCTTCCATCATTCACACCTTTAATCTTCTTTTGAAACTCCTCATCATCAGCCTAAAGAACATTGTATCCTTTCTAGTAAAGATAGTTTGACAACAATTTGAAAAATAATTGATGTTTCAACTTCCATGGTTATTCCCATATTCATCTTTACTAGATCCATGAAAATAGGATCCCTTTCTACTCTCATCTTGTTCAAAACTCCATGATCCATTCTGCTCAAAGCATCTTCCACCTTATTTTCCTTCCTCGGGTGGTAGTGTATCGTGCAATAATAATCCTTGAGTACTTCAAGCCATCTCCTTTGCCTCATGTTGAGTTATTTCTGTGAGAAAATATACTTCAAACTCTTGTGATCAGTATAAATCTCACATTTTTCACCATAGAGATAATGTCTCCATATCTTCAAAGAAAATATTACAACAGCTAACTCAAGATCATAAGTAGGATAGTTTTTCTAATGAATTTTTAGCTATCGTGATGCATAGGAAATAACCCTCTCATTTTTCATAAGGACACAACCAAGACCTTTCTTTGAAGCATCACTATAAATAACAAACCCCTCATTCCATGATAGTAGAGTCAATATAGGATCATTGACTATTCTTCTCTTCAGTTCTTCAAAACATTCTTCACAATCTTCTGTCCAAACGAATTAAAACCCTTTACATGTGAGCTTCGTTAGAGGGTTAGCCAGTCGGGAAAAATTCTGCACAAAATGCTGATAATAACCTGCTAAGACAATAAAACTGCGTACCTTAGTTATGTTTGTTGGCATGGTCCAATCTTGGATTTCCTTTTTCTTCGCAGGATCAACTAGGATTCCATCCATAGAGACAATATCACCAATAAAGGAAATCTCCTAAAGCCAGAATTCACACTTGCTAAACTTCCCATATAATTCATGTCTTCTAAGAGTCTTCAAGATAATGCAAAAGTGATTTTCAGGATCTTCATAGATTTTCAAGTATACCAATATATCATCAATAAATACCACTACAAAATCATTGAGATATTCTTTGAAAAATATGTTCATTAGATCCATGAGGGTGCATTAGTCAATCCAAAAGGCATTACTGTAAACTCGTAATGCCCGTACCTGGTTTGAAATGTTGTTTTCAGAATGTCTTCCTTCTTAACACTCAACTGATGATATTTAGATCGAAGGTCAATCTTTGAAATGTATTGAGATCCATGAAGTTGGTAAAATAAATAATCAATTCGGGGTAGAGGATACTTATTATTTATTGTAATAGCATTGATTCTCTACAATCAATGCATACCCTCATGGATCCATCTTTCTTCTTTACAAACAGGACCATGGCTCCCCATGGAGAAGCACTAGGTCGAATAAATCCTTTTTCACTCAACTCTTCTATTTTTTTCTTCAGCTCCACTAGAAACTTCAACCTTTGCGGTTGTAATCACATAGGCTCTCCCTTGATCTCTTGGCTTTTTCTAAGTCATGTTTCCTTGGAGCTTAGGACACTCATTTTCATAGTATCCCATCTCTCTGCAATTATAGCATTGAATATCATTGAATTGTTTCTTCCACTTTCATTCATCAGATCGATGACCCTTTTCTCCGCAGTTTTAACAGACTCACATTCCATTCAAGAATTTTTCGAGATGATTCTTTCCACAATTCTCACATGATGGGAAACTATTCGTTCCCTTTCTCTTCTTTGGTGCTTATCATTTTCCTTTTCTGTTATAATACCACTTATTATCTTAGTTTCCTTTGAAAAAAATTTGATCTAGAAAATTCCTTCTCTATTTTGATGGAACTTGATACAATTTCATCATAAGATGAAATTGTTTGAGAAGCCATTTACCTTCGAAGACTTGGCTTAAGACCTTCAATGAAATGATCAATCTTGTCTACTGAGTCACGTACGTAATCCATGGAATACCTGGATAGCCTTGTAAAGGTAGCCTCATACTCTACAACACTGTATTATTCCCTTTGTTTCAAGCCATGGAATTTACTCTTAATTTCAGTTCGTTGCTCACGAGGGAAATATTTTTTGAAGAATATTTCCTTAAAATTCCTCCATTCCATATCCTCTATCTCTTCTTCCTCTGTGATTTTCTGAATCAGGGACCACCATTGATCAACATCTCCCTTGAAATGATATACTTCCAGTACTACCTTTTTATTTTTGTTGCATCTTAATTCCATGAATATATTTTCAAGGGACTTGATCCATTGCTCAAAACCCACTGGATTAGTATTCCCACTGAAATATTGGGTCTTCTGCAGTATGAAACGATCCAACACCGGTGTTGAATGGTTATTCGTTACAACTTGAGTATGTTGTCCCAATTTGGTCATGATCTGATATGCTCCAACATTGACTGTGTTGACTTCCTTAGTAGGAAGATCTATACCTTTACCACTAGAATTAATTACCCTTCATCCATTAGATTCCATTTTCTAAACAATGGGATACACTAGATTAGATTATGAATCTAAAATAGAAAATCACTCAACATATATTGAGATTTTATGCATAGCTAATCTTATAAACATGGTTCCTCTGAGGAAAAATTTACATTAACTCCTTCATAATGTATTCTAAAAAAATATGAATTATCATAAGAATTTACCCTGGGAGTGTCGTAAACAAGAGAGTAGCAAGGCTTGTCGTCGTTCACCAGTTCCCATTCGAGTCTAGCTCAAAGCAGTGTTTTCAGGATTTACTCCTAGATACATTTGTGCCAGCGCTGCCTCATCCTGCTGGTATCCAGACAAGGACGCATTGCTTAAAATATCAACATAATCTATTCCTTACCAAATACCTTGAAATTTATGTATGTTAATCCTCAGATACTACCTTAGGGTTGTGTTCCCTACTATATATTTCGTACTCTAGATTCCATGTTTTCTACTAAACTTCCTCTAATACCAACTGTAACACCACGACCCCTCTAGCCGGGAGCCAGTGCATTACTTGTGATATTGGCATGGTTAGAAGGAATGAAAATCACGAAGGAACGTTCAGTTTAGTAGTATTAAATAAACTAGATACATAGATGTTACTCAAATTACATTGTAAAAGTTGACAAAATACAATACATAACAAAAAACTAAAAACGAAATCCTCAGGAACTCAATAAAAGATCTTCTCTTAATCACCTGTTGAAGGTAGACAATGAAAGGAGTGAGATCAAACACTCAGTAAGGGTTAAAAATAGTGTAAGAATGAGTACAATAATAAGTGGATCACAATCAATATGACATAATAAATATGTCATAGTGAATTAATGAATAACTAATGCCATTAATAAACTAAGAATGAAACTGCCTCCATAGATTTATTTCATAGTGAAAAACTCATGGATAATAATATTAAATGATAATGAATAAGGAGAATTATTATAAATTGGAAGTCAGTTATCTGGAAAATGAAACCATAATACTGTAAAAACGGTTTAGTTCTATGGGTATAAACCCTATGATATTTGGAAATAAACACAAAGGGTTTGTCGCCAAACTGTTTTGTCTCATGAGACCTACCGATGCATCGAGGGGCCATAGAGGGCCCCACCCACCACTTCATGTCCAAATAATTCATTATAAATTGATTAAATACAAGATAAATAAGCCTTTTCAATATATTTATAGAGTAGAGTATACAGATTTATCAATATTTCTATAATTAAAATAACTTTCCAAATAAACACGGTATGTATAATGGTATACAGTTTAGACAACAAACATATCCATGACATGAGATTATGGATATTTAATATAAATATAATTTCAAATGAAAAGTGATCTCAAATGGGAAGTAGGTACACCACATAAAGATTATTAGGTGCACAATATGAAGTTAGTCACAACAAAATGGTAGTTGAGACAAAGTCCCTTACCACAGTCTAATCAGTCGAATCATATAACCAGAACTTAATGAACATCAAGTGAATCATTGAATAATATTAATATAAATAGAATCATGTTATTATATATCAAACGGAAGTACACATATACCCCATACATGAAATAAGTGACGAACAATGAAAATCTCACAGAAATGAAAGTTAGATGAGAAACCTCTAACCTCAACTACGAACGTGTTCCTCCCTTGAACTTAAGCTCATGGAATGTGAAATTATACTTATTAATAAATTATTTAAAAACCTATTAGACATGTATTTTTTTTATTATAATTATTTTTAGTTCATTTATACCCTTATTTGTAAGTTATTATATTGAATTTCATTATTCCGGGGTGTTCGTTTTCATTATTTTTATAATCAGTTCACTTGTTTTTAATTAATGGAATTCATGTAGAAAGGTTATAAATCTCCAGGATTGTAATTATCTAGTATTTATGAACATAAATAATGGTTAATGGTCATTTATATCATTTGGTTACATAGAATGAGGAATAATCATTAGATGACAACCACTTCAATTATTCGGCGGTATTTGGATTATTATAAACTAGTTTTGTCATATAACTTAATTATATTTACATATTCTTGTTTCTGAATATTAATTATGTAATAATAAATATTTTATAGTCTGATTCAACCATAAATATGGTTTCATGACAAGTAATTATGAATGAATTGAAGAACTAAACTTCATCGTCCACGAAGTCTAAAAATTGGAACCTCATGGACATTGATTTCGTTATTAAAAAAATAAAAGGGAGGGAGTAAGAATATTTATTATAGTTCACCCATTAACATGATATAATTTCAGTATATAGATGATACTATATTTATAATTATCATTTTTATAGAGGATGTGATGAGAGAAAAATAAAATATATGAACTTGAAAATAAAAAAAGTTAAGAGATCCCTTATGAATATTCGGCAGCCTAATGGAACCACTTAAAATTTCATAAAATCAAATGATGAGAACAAAATGGTATCTCATAATATTGAAATCAAAAGTAAAGTAATAATAATAAATAAAATCAAACCCCAACATATGAGAAAGGAATTTCAAATAGCTAACATAAAATAAGTGTCGACATAAATAAGAGAATGAAGAATTCCCTTACCTTGTATAATAACTCATAGATCTTGAAGGATGGGACCTTGGGGGATTAGGGACACCTTTGGAGGACTAATAGAGAGGTAAAACCACCAGATATTAGAGGATGAGGGATCTGGGATGAAAGAAAACAGATGGATGAGTGGGTATTTATAGAAAAAGAGAGGTAATTTTTTAATAATTTCTAAGGGACACCTCATTAGTGATTTTTTCCAATCCATGGACATTCCCATGGTATTTTCACATGGTTTTATCCACTTGGTACACCTCATGTCATAATTTACTATACAAAATTCTACCATACTTTTATATTTAATTATTACATCATTATGATTTCATTAAACTACTGAAAACTCAAAACATTATTTTTACTATTCATGAAAAATTCATTTATTTTAGGAAAATCCCAAAATTTCACCCCTAACATTTTTCGATGTGTAGAATTCATAATTGAAATCCATTTTTCAAAAATAATTTTCTAAATATTATTAATTTATTTTTAAAATAAGGTCATAGTTAATTCGAAAAATAACAATATTAAAGTGCAATTAGTTTTATTTCTCATTGAAAAATTAATTAAGATATCATTATCTTATTTCCTTAAGAAAATAAAATAATATTATTATTTACTATTCATAAGGGTTATATTACTATTCATAAGGGTTTGTTACTATTCACCAAAATTCAAGTTTGTTCTACCAGACTCCAAATGACTTACTGAACACAACTCTAGATTACCATTTTTCGAAATTCAAAACATAGAAGAGGTAGAGTTGTGTTTAATGGCTAGATTTTTAAATTTCATTCTATATTTATTTTTAAAACCTTGTGGTGTTACTTTCTGGTCATTTTTGCATCCAATAAACCATAGAGATACTAAAGGATAATTTATACCAGGAAAATATGTATTAAGATGTCCAAGAAATTCTTTCAAGATGTGGGAAATGTAAAATAGAAAATAATTATTTAAAGAATATTTTATACACTCCATTACCTATTCCATAACATCCATGTGAAAATATTAAAATATATTTCATTATGGATTTACCAAAGATTCAATGAGAACAAATTTTCAATGATTTTGTTTTCCTTTATGGGATTCCTTAAATCATTTTTTTAGATAGAGACACTAAATTTATTAGCCTTTTTTGGAGATCATTATGGGGGATATTTAGTATGAAACATCTTTTTAGTACATTACATCACCATAAAACTAATGGAAAAATTGAAGTTACCAATCATACATTATGAACTACTCTGAGAACATTGTTGAACAAGATTATGAGAGATTGGTATTTTCATCTTGCACAAGATGAATTTTCAGACAACATATCTTGAAGTGATACCTATTGAAATTATCTATTTGATTTGGTTTATGGAATAAATCCAATCACCCCTATAGAATTTTGTTTTTTTCTACTTTATTATCATGTTAAAATTGATATATAGTAGAAGTAAAAGCAGATAAATATTCTTCATGAATATATTAAAGCTCAAATAGATTAGTCTAATGAATCATATTATAGGAGAGATAACATGTATCGGAAGATGACCATTTTATAACATGTAAAAAAATTGTGTATTCACCTTTACAATTAGATATTAACATCCAAAAGGAAGATCATGGTAGAACCATGAGAAGGAGGTCTATTAAAGGTATTTTAACAAGTGGTAAAGAATGATTACAAGATCAATTTACCTTATGATTTTGGTGGTGTTTCACTAAAATTCAACATTGGCAATTATCTACATAAATTTAAGAATATGATTCCATATATTTGATGGAAAATAATATCCATCCCATAATAAATACTACGAACTATATTCAACCTAAAGAGAAAACTTTTGGGATTCATAAGAATTTTAAGCCCAATTATTATTCAAATGGGACTGCATGAAATTTTTGGAATCTAACACAATGATAAACCACAAAAAACTTATTTGGGTCCTAAAAGGAAATATCCACAGGGAAAAGAAATAAAATTCACATCAAAAAAATTTAAGACAGTAGAGAACATAGAGAAAATAATCATTAAGAAGGCATATCACTTGTTAAGTTAGTGGAGTCATTAATTATCAAGGGAAGGTGGTTTTTTCTTTTTACATGCACTTTAGTGTCCCCAAGAATTATAATTAAATTTGGGTCATTAATATTAGTTTATTTTTTATTTATAATTTATTTTCACACCATTTTAAGGGTTACACTTGAATCCTATGAATTTTGAAGCTCATTCTTCAACATTATTTCCTTAGACCCTTTTCTCGAAATTGGTTGTGAATCATAATTTTTGGTGATTTAATCATTATGATTAGAGAAAAAATGGTAAGTTGAATTACCTTTATTCATTGTTCATTTATCTAAATCTTTCTATTCCTTCAACACATAACTATTTAGTGCTTTCAGTGATGCAACAGAGTGTTTGGTGTTTTTTGGGGATAAGGGTTTAGGATTGTAAGTGGATGAGGGTTTAGAGATTTTTTTTGAGAGATTATGTTTTTTGGGGCTGAGGGTCTAGGGTTTGATGGGGATAAGGGTTTATTGTTTTTTTGGAGATGAGGGTTTTGAATTTTTGGAGGCTGGGGGGTTTTGGGTTTTGGGAGGATAAGGAGTTATGGTTTTTTGTGGATAAGGGTTTTGGGTTTTGGGTTTGAGGTCCAGGGATTTTTGGGGCTGTGGGTTTTGGGTTTTTGGGGGCCTAGTGTGTAGGGTTTTTTTAGGATGATATTTGATCATTTTTTGGTGATGAGGTTCTATGTTTTTTTTGTTCTAAGGGACTAGGATTATTTAGGGTTGAGGGTCTGGGTTTTTTTGGGATGAGGGACTACGTTTTTTTTGGGGTGAGGGTCTAGGATTTTTTTGGGGAGAGGATATTGAGTTTTTTGAGACCCAGGGTCTAGGATTTTATTAGGATAAGGTTCTAGGGTATTCTACAAATGAGGGTATCAGGTTTATTGGGGCTCGGTTACTATGGTTTTTGTGGTTAAGGGTCTTGGGATTTTGGGGGTGGTGGGTCTTGGGTTTTTTTTGGGGCTGAGGGTGTTGGTATATTAGGGGATTTGGGTTTAGGGTTTTTTGGGCTATGAATATAGGGTTTCTAGTGATGAGGGTTCATGGTTTTTGGGTATAAATTATAGGTTTTTTAGGTATTAGGGTTTAGGGTGTTTTAGGCCTAAGGGTATATGGTTTTTTGTGGCTGAGGGTCTATGGTTTTTTTGGTTTGGGGTTCTAGAGTTGCTTGGTGATGTGGGTATAGTGTGTTTTGGGGATTATGGCGTAGTGTTTTTTGGGGATTAGGGTTTTGGTTTTTTGGGGTTAAGATTCTATGGTTTTATTGGGTCTAAGGGTCTAGGGTTTTTTGGGATGATGGTCTTGGGTTTTTTAGGGATAAGGGTATGTGTATTTTTTGGGGAAAATGGTCTAGAGATGTTTGGGGATGAGGTACCAGGGTTTTTTGGGTTTCGGTTCTAGGGTTTTTGAGGATGAGGGTATAGGATTTTTGGGGGATGAGGGGCTACAATTTTTTTCGCACACTGGGTTTAAGGAATTTTGGGGATGAGGTTTTAGGGTTATGTGCGGAAAATCGTTTAGGGTTTTTTGGAGATGAGGGTTTAGGGTTTTGTGGGGATGATTTTTTAGGGTTTTTAGGGATAAGGGTTTTTTAGAATATACTTATTTTGTTCCAAAATAACTCATTTTTAGGTGTTTTTATAATTCATAGAATCCCTATTTTAATTCTAAAGAGTTTATTTTAAGTGTTTCAAATTATATTATATCATGAAAAAGTTTTATCTTATGCTGATTTAAATGCGGAGAAGAATATTATAATATAGAAATATAGTTTTGAAATATTTTCTTCTGTATTATTTGTTATATAAAACTTCATGTTCATGATCTATCTTAAAATGTAATATATTTTCTATCTATTTGGTCTATTTAGCTAATGAATGATTAAAAGTTATATATTTTAGTCAAATATAATAATTATGAAAAGAATTTTTCTAGCGTAAAGGATATTTCGAAAAGATTATCTTACGAGTGCCAACAGAATTTGAGTATCACAATTAATTAACATACATATCTTTCATAGAAGACTAATTTAACACAAATGATGAATTAAGTTTATCTTATACATAAAATTATTCAAAGATATGTTTTATATTTCAAATGAATTTATCTTATGAGAACAATACTATCAGTTGAGAATCTTATGAAGAGCTAGTCGTTATGAAGAATTTCATGATTACTTTCATAAACTTGTGAGAAGTATTTAATTATTTTTATTTTATTAAAAAAATGATATTTTGAAATAAGGAAATATTTATGTTTTATAATTTCCAGTCTTACAATGAATAGAATGTTGCAAAGAAGAAGAAAATCTCTAGCATCTCTACTATAGAAGAACAGTATATATTTATAAGGAATGGGCACAAACCATTAAAATCATGTCTTATAAACTCTTTAATAGATGATTCAATCAAACTTTATGATTATTTGATAATCTTATGTTCAAAATAAAAGATGAGATATAATATAAATATATAGATGTTTCATGAACAAGAGGAGTGAAGACACACAGATATAAGTGCACACACCAAATAATACTCTGATAATGCTAATAATGAATGCATATAAATAGAAAAAACCTCACAAAATATCTCATATAGTTTCTTCAATTATTTTATTACAAGATTATTAGTTGTTATTGAAGATCATACAGAGATATACTTTAAAGACTATCATTTTCTCGGGATGCATCTTCACCCACTTTCAGTCCCTGCTTTCAACTGTGTGCTGCAAGATTTCTCTATAAAATCCTTCATCTATGTTTTTTTAAACTCATCGTAAGTGTGTTATGGCCAGAAATATATCTTTTAAAGGGAGAGCCTAGATAAAATCTCTTCTAACTTTTTAACAAGTTACAACGGCTTGTACTCTATTGGGAGCCCACAAAAAAAGGTTAGTCTTAGTGAAGATCACCAAACTCAAGGAGTATAGTGTTGGTAGAGTGAACTAGGGGATTTCTATTCTAAGAACTATTATAAATCTATATTGTTAAATCTATTTCTTCTATGATTTTATATTTATACTACCTATTTTTATTAAGGAAAATATTTGAACTTTCATACCTTGAAGAGGGTTGTTTTAATGAAAGGATTTTTTTTGGAACTCATTTCACCCCATCTTGAGTTTTCATGAAGAACCTTTTGGGGAAAACAATTGGTTTCAAAGCTCATGACTCTTGAGTTCACTATACACAATTGTTGGAGTCTAAATATCTTTATTCAAATGAATTATATGTAATATAACAAAGAATGTATTTCAATGGTTGGAGCTCCTTAATTTAATGATGAAAATTATGGTTACTGGAATGAATGAATGAATATTTATTTGAGGAATCAAAACATTAAGGTTCATATCAAATTAGTAATTCCTTATTAAATTATGAGTACACAATGCAAAATGTGTGATGCCAATGCTGAAACAAGTTATGGTCTAAACTCAAAATCTATGAATGCTATAATATGTGGACTAGTTCTATATTAGTTTAATAGTGTTTCTAAATTTCAAATATTTAATGATTTGTATACCACTATATAATTTTCTTATAAATATACTAAAAATTCAAAGGAACTTAGATATGATGCTTCCAAACTCAATTTCGACTCATTCAAAATTGTTGAAGGGAAAATAATTACTAAGATGAATGTAAGAATCACTGAATTTGTGAATATTATTTACACTATAGGAACACCTATTACGGATCCCAAGAAATAATTTAAGGTTTTAATAAATTTACCACCCATGTAGAGTAGAATATAAAATTACATCAGAAAATCTACAAAAGTCTTGAATTTCAAAATAAAAGATCTTATTAGAACTCATACGATGAATGAAGATGAAATGCAAGATGAATTTGGTGAATACAAAGTTACTAAGATAGAAAATGTTTCCTTAATGGTTTTCACCTCTAAAGATTACATGAAGAAAAAGATTTTATAGATCTTTGAGACATCTAAAGAAAAAGATTCCTCAGGAAATTATGGACTGAATGATGAACTTCCACAGTTTCCCCGAATGTTCAGAATGTTATATAAAAAGAGAAAAGGGATTCTAAGACCCTAACAAGTAAAATAAAGATGGTTAAAACTATAAATATGTAATATTATATGAATTAAATATTCTATAATATATCAATACAAAGTTTCCACAACTTCATGAAAAGAAAAAGTCTATCAAAAATTTCATGAAGAATAGTGAATATAAGAAGAAGTTCAAGAAAGATATGAAGGCCACATGTAGTATGTATAAAGTCTTTAGAGAATGTAAATATTAAATATTATAATTTTAATCTCCAAATAAAAAGGAAAACATGTGTTTTATGAATCATTTTGTTGATGTATATTCTTACTATTCTTCTAAGAATAAGTTGGAATCAGAAAATAAAAATTTCTCTTTTAAATAACTGAATGAATACTATACCATGTTAGAAATTAAGTATTAAATATTGAAAATATATATAAATATATACATAATTATTAAAATAAAATTATTAATGAAGTGGTGTAATTAAAAAATTATATTTGAAAAATCAATTGGAAATTTCTATTGCATCATGCACTAAGGAGATTATCACAATTTAGATACTATAGAAGGACGTTAAAAACATAAAAGATGATTTCGGTTTTTTTCTAAGGGTGAGAATTATATAAAAAATATCTATGTTCAAAAATAACTTAAAAGGGAAAAAAATTAAATAATAATCCTTGCTAAAGGATGAAATTTAAAAAAAACAATTATCTCATGCCTAGTTGGAAAAACAAAAACCTCTCTATAGTTACATATTTTCACTGTGGAGAAGTAGGTAATTTTAAAAATATATTTAATATGAAAAATCCTCAATTTTGTGTAATTAAAAATTCTATTATTACAAAAAATTCCAAAAACGTTTTGGTGATTTTTTCTAAAAAAAGAAAAGATTCAGATTCCTATGTTTCTTATAGCTATATTTATGGACACAAAAGAGCTTGGGTAGGAAATAATTGTTTTTTTATTTTTCATTATAGGAAACTAGCAACACAAATAGAAATGAAAAATGATTTTTTGATATTGGTTTCTTGAGAAACATGGTTGGGGAATTATCCAATTTTCACTAACTAACCAAATTTGATGGAGTCTATGTCACATCCTGTGACAATGAAAAAATAAAAATAGTTTGAATTGGATCTATACTAAATCCTCAATCAATTATCATCAACAATGTACTATACATTGAAGTCTTGAAGCATACACTGATATGTATTACTCAAATTTGTGATGATGATTTTAAAATTTATTTTTCTAATAATGCTTGTTCAAATTTCAAATAAAAATATCTTAACATTAAATAACCAAGAACAAACAAAATCTATAACTATAATCATAATTATTCATGTTGAAAAAATGTAAATTGTTTGAATGTTAAAATTTAGGAATCATATATTTCTCATATAATACATGGACATTTTAATAATTACATTTAAAAAATTTATCTCAAAGTCATTTTATTTCTGATTTACTATCCTTAAATTGGATAAAAGGAAACTATGTGATGCATTTCAGATGAGAGAGAAACACAAGTCATTTTTAAACATATTAAATTGGTTTCAACATATAGATCTCTTGAGCTTATCCACCTGGTTATTTTCAGACATACAATATCTAAAATACTTAAATAAAAATTATTTTTATATTATTTTGTTGATGATTTGTTAAGATTTACATGGGTTCACTTTTGAGGATTTATTGTGAATCTTATTCTATTTTTGTTAATTTCTATTATATTGTGAAATATGAAAAAGATTCTAAAATTTTGACCTAGATAAGTGATCATGGAGGATAATTTTAGAATTATTAATTTAATTTATACTTCTCAAAACAAGATATTAAACACTATTTTTATACCCCTAGGAAACTTTAACATAATTTTTTTGTTGAAGTTTGGAATAGTAATTTGATAGAAATTTATATAACCATGTTATGTGAATATTTTTTCTATTAACACATGATGTTATGTCATTAACAGTGTTCTAATAAGACCTATCATAATGAAAACTCCCTATGACTTATATAATAGTAGAAAACCAAACATTGGAAACTTAAAAGTATTTCGAGGAAATGTTTACATCTTAAACACCAAGGAATATCTTGGTAAATTTGATCCAAATGTGGATGAATATATATTCTTAAGTTATTATACAAGTTCCAAATAATATAGAGTTTTCAAAAAAAAATTAAGGATTGTTTAAGAATAAACTCATTTAGATTTTGATTAAAGTTACCCATTTGATCGAACAATGACTCAAGACGATGAACTAAGTGATTATCATACGGTCGTGTGATAGGAACATATCTTTATCAACAAAAAGGATGATGATTTAGATGTTGATTATCTTAAACAAAATCATGTATGGGTTTATACTAGTGACCAAAAAATGTATTGGCTGGCTAGCCAAGAAATCGTAAAGGCCATTCTCTAGAAATAGTTAAAGGATGTTTATATAAAGCAGTTATAACTAGATGAAATATAGGAAATCTAGTTAAATTATCTTCTTTTATGCCTTATCTATAACCTAAATCATTTGAAAAACCCTTAGAATATGAATGCTAGTTTTAGCCTTGAATTATGAATTAATCTTTTTCAAAATAAATAATGTATGTTAATTAGTTGAATGGCCCTCTAACTATCCTATTATTTTGAAAAAATGGGTATTTAGAACAAAATAGTATTATAAACATTTAATCATTAGAAATAATTATATATTAGTTGAAAAATTTTATACTCAACAAGAAGGTATGAAGAGACCTTTTCCCATATTTCTATATTAGGAGAAATCAGAATCCCTCTAGAGCATACATATTATTTGAATTTTAAATTATACTTGATGGATATGAAATATGTACTTCTAAATAAAATTTTAATGGAAAAAGTTTATTTTAGAAAACCTCCAAGATTTGAAGACCCTCACTTTTACAATTATATTTTTAAACATAATAAATCTCTCTATAGACTTAAAGAAGCCCCTATAGCTTGGTATGAATGCTTAATCTCATTTATTTAATAAAATTATTTTTCAGTAGGAAATTTGGATCCTACATTATTTAATAAAACTTAATCTTTATATATTTTGTTGGGTCAAATATTTGTTAACTATTTTATTTTTGAATCAACAAATAAAAAATTATGAATTTTTTTTTCAAAACTCATATAAAAGGAATTTCAAGTTAATATACTTTCTAGGAATTCACATTTACCAAAGATATTTTTGAAATTTATTAATCTAATGAAAATACATACTTGATTTACATTAAAAGTTTTGAAATGAAAATAGTAAGACATATTTAACTCCTACGAGATCCAACATTAAACTTGTTTGGTATGAGGTTGGAAAACATGTTGACAAAAAATTACATATAAGAATAATTGGAAGTATACATTTATCATATGAAAAGTATAATAGAAATTAGGTTTTTACTATGTATTTGTGAAATATTTCAATCTAATCCAGAGGAATCCCATTTAAATGAAACTGAAATAATTTTAATATATTTAAAAGTAATTTTGTCTCTTTATCTACTTTTTCCAAAAACTACTGATTTTAATTTAAGTTCATATATGGATGCTGAATTTTTTGGTTGTATATTAGATAGGAAATTCACCTCAAGAACCTGTCACTTTTTTTGAACATCTCTAGTATCTTGGTCAACTATGAAGCAACACTCTATTACATTATCAATTGTTAATGATTAATATATTACTATAAGACATTATTATTCACAAGTGTTGTGGATGAATCACACTATAATGGATTTTGGATTTAATTTTAATTGTTTCCAACCAAATGTGATAATAAAAGTGTTATAAACATTGGAAAAAAATCTAATAAACCATTCTAGAAAAAAACACATATATTTAAGGAATCAGTTCTTAAGATATTATGCACAAAAGAGTTATATCTCTGTAGATTTTTTTGAATAGAAAATCAATTAGATGAAATTTTTATTAAAACACTTCTTGCTAAAAAATTTGAATTTATCCAATCTAAATTAGGTTTATTTAATTTTTCTTGATTATTAATTTACTTAAATAATAGATTAATTTTATAATTAAGTAAATATTTTATTTTCATTTCATTATTTTAGATTTAGAATCACTATTTTTAATGTTATTCATATCAAATAAGATAGGTCACCAAGTTTTTTCTATGATTACACAACACATTACACAATATTACCCTTCGATTACCACAAAACAAAAGAAGGAAAGTTAGTTCAGAGTGTGAAACCCTTGTAAGCATCTCAACCTTTGACTCTTTTCTATCCAAAAATCTTTTCACTAACCCTTCAATCTTAAAAACCTCGTGAAGTATTAAAAATCTAATAGAAATAATGGATCATCTACAAGAAGAATCTAGTGGTCCTGAACCTCTAGAAAAAATCTTTGTGAATAGAAAATATATTTTAGCTAGCTAGATGGAATAAACCAATTTCTCAAAAAGGTAATTAATCATCAAGGATTAGAATTTGTCTTTGATGAAGGATGAACTGTTTTTTTAAAGAATTTTTCAAGTTCTATGACATAAACATATTCCATTTTATTGAAAATGAATACCAAATCAGTATAACTATGAACCAAAACAGTTTTTCTATAACTTCAATAATAATGGATGAATCATTTAAATGTCTTCAGGAAGTCAATGTAGACTTCATCACTTTAATAACTATAGATTATGTGAATCCGCTAGAAATAGTGAATTATCTATTTGGAAAGGTTGATATTGAGAAAAATCTAATGAAGGTTTTGGACCCTGAAAGAATGTTTTTTCTAATTTTTATTTAGTCTGTAATTGAAAAATGCAATGCCAAGTTTGAAAAAGTTCTCATTGAAGATGTTACATTACTTTATTATTTTACGATTGAGAATCCTATGAAGCTAAATTGTTATATTATTATATATATATGTCAAGTTGAAAATAATACATCAAATTTTTTTCTGTTTGGATAGATGCTGAAACTATTTTTTTTTTTCAAAATTAGTGTTTTATTGGATAATAATATTGTAGCTAATTGTCATAAATTGATGATTTTTGGTGAAAACATATTGAATTGAAGTGGTTTCTATGAGAATTAATCTTTAAATATGTTTCAACCCATTACATCTAAAGTATAAGTTGGATTTGGTCCCACTTCTACTCAAGGGGATTCATCCCACCTTGTAGTTACTCGTGGAGTTGTTTCTCAGGTTCATGAAAATATACCTGTTTTGGTATAAAAATTGTTCGATGTGTTTATATTCTAGTTAATGAAGATCTATTTGAATGGAAAATAAGATTAAAGGTTGTTATTCAATCTGGAGATAGAACTACTCCTAAATATAGATCACCTCAAGCTCCTTCTATTCTAGTTTCCATTACTAGAGAAAGATTGGCATCAAATTTTACAATGTAGGATATTGTTGTTAAAGGAAGGAACATTTAAACTATTATTTGTGAAATCTCACTGGTTGAAGTGTCTCCATATAGGGGGAAAATGTGTTCTTAGAAGGAATAATAACTAGATCACATTATGGTGAAGCACCAAGTGTTGAAGTTGTACCTCATGTTAGAGAAAACCAAAAAAAATGAAGCTCGGAGTGAAGAAGTACAACAGGAAAAATAATCTCCCATCCATATAAAGTGTGTATGTTTATAGAGTCATGATAATTATAAGAATTTTGTTTATAGAGATCAAAAAATATTATCTAATTTAATGATTCAAGTAGAATCAGTAAACTCTCAGTTGATCGAGTCCATAAATGAGATGAGGGCTCTTCATGAATAGATATCTTCCAAAGATGATGTATAGGATGTGAAGATTATAGTTCAATAACTATTTTAAATTTTTTCAAAGGAAAACATAGTAGATTCCATGAATAAATTGGATATTTAGTGAAGGTTAGTAGAACTATCTCATGCTATGGATAAAATAACTGCTACTGTTTCTTCATTGTAGAGTGAAATTATCTATAGCTTAATGTTTCGAGACATTCAAAGGGACGTAATAGATAAAGATATATGGTTTTTGATTTTCCCACAATAATAACTTATTTCAATTAATCAATCTAGAAATTTGATCATCTCTTAATTAAAATTAATGGTTCTAAAATATCAATATCTTATGAATTGTCTACAATAAGATATCAGTTTCATCATCACTGGTTTGAAAAGAATGGATTTCTATTTAGAAAATAAGTTCAAAGTTTTAGAAATGATGTATAAATATTTGCATCAGTTGCTCACATGTATCTTAACACTAGATTCCCCTAAAGATGAAGACAAAAAAATAGAAAGATTCATTTTTTGAACTACAATTTCTATAAAAGCAACTGAATTAGTATCTAATGATCACACATTTTATTTTTCAGAAAACCATTTTGAATTTATGAATAAAATAATTGTTGGATTTCCTAAGAAAGGATATGTGCAGTATTTTTTTTGAAAATCTTCTCAACCGGTCTATAATGGTTTCATAATTCTCATGGATTACAATAAGAATGACATGGTGAGAATAATTTATTATTATGCTGACTCTACATTTTAAATTCAATAAATACATATACTAGTACCTTCTATCAATGATAGTTATGTCTCGTCATTATAAAAAATTAAATATATATTTTACCCTTCTGACTTTTAAGTAAGCGAAAATATCAGGTTTTCAGAAGAAATATCAATATATTTACATGAATCATTTAAAAACATTTCATTGTACCTATAGATATATTTGATATTCCATGGGCTCAGAAGACTACTCATAATATTCAAACTACCCCAGTGAGGATTTCTTGAGATGATATATTAGGTATTTGAGGATCTTCACTCAACTTGGCTGATGTTTTTGGAGATAGTGGTGATAATTCTTTTCCTACATCTTTCATACCTTCTAGCTAACAGCCTTCATTCAAAAAAACCCCTCCAAAAATTTGTTACATGTCACAAAACTAATGCACCAAACTATTTTCATCACTTTGTTGATTGCAGTTTCGAAAAACATTTGAATGGTTGATTTACAAACATTTGAATGACCATTTCAAAAAACTTTTAATGAATACTTATATTGAAAATTTTTAATTTCGCTTTTCCATCATTATTATTAAATTTTTGATTGAATTATTTTATCTAATATTTTAATTTTTTTTAATTTTATTGTTTTCCATATATTTTCTCTTTATTTATTTTGATATTTTTCTTACCATTTCTCAATTCAAGATAACATCATGAAAAATTATGTTCACATTCAGTAGTTTTGACTATTTAAATTTGTTTGTATGCATTATTAATTCTTTTATTTTTGTTTATCCAACTTATTGTTTTTATTAAAAATGGGGATAAGAAAAAGGATACAAAGATTTTCATTTAGAAAAGAAAAAGGAGGATACAAATAAGTAATAATATATTTTGATGTTTCTTTAGTAATTATTTTTCAATTAAAAGGCTTTTGTGATCCCAAATATGGAAAGACTTTTGGAAAGACTTATGTTTTTTCAAAATATTTCAATGTTTATGTGATTTTATGAGGCTAAGAATCCCTATTTTTATTCTAACGAGTTTATATTAAGTGTTAAAATTTTATTTTGTTATAAAATATTTTTATATTATGTTGAGTCAATTATGAAAAATTATTTTATCTTATGGAAATCTTGTTTTGAAAGATTATCTTATGCCTAATTAGAGATAGAAAAATTCATTTTAAAGATCTATCTTATGAAATATGATATTTTCTTAAGAAGGGGTCAGTTTATATAGTTCATGATTAGTAGTAAGATATTTTAGTCAAATAAAATAGTTATGAAATTTATTTATCTTGCATAAAATATATTTTAAAAATTATTATCTTATGGTAATCAAGGGAATTTTTGGAAGTATCACACTTAAATAGTATTATTATATTACACAGAAGATTTATGTTACAAAAATGTTGAATTATGTTTATCATAAACACTGAAGATGTCAAATATATGTTTTAACCTATAAAGGAATTTATATTATGAGTACAATACTATCAATTGGATAATTTCCAAATAACTAGTCGTTATTCAAAATGTCATAATGGGAGAATTTGTTCCATGATTTTTAGTCTATCAGAAAAAGATATTTCTAAATAAGAAATTATTGATTTGTATAATGTATTGTTTTACCAAGAATATAAAGATTCAATGAAGAGGATCGATGTCATCATTATTTATAAAAAATATTCTATATTTATAATAAATGGCCACATACCCTTTCAAGTTTGTCTTATCAACTTTTTAATGGATTATTCACTTGATCATTGTGATTATCTCACTTTATTAAGTTCAAAATCAAAGAGAAGATACAAAAGGAACAATTATTTTTGGAATCAACAAGAGGGACGAAGAGACAAAGATATATGTGAATATCCTTAGGAACACTATGATAACCCAAACATCAAACGTGTGTACATAGACAACACCTTACATAATCTCTCATAAAATCACTTGTGTGTTGTGATTATAATATTATCAGTTTCAATCAAAGATCATCTTGAGTTGTAATTTGAAGACCATCATCTTCTGATGATATATCTTCACCTACTTTCAGTTGTTGTTTTCTATTGTGTGATGCAACTTCCTTTAAAGATTCATCCATCAATATTTTTTTACAACAATTATAAGTGAATGTTTTAAGTTCATGTATAGGTATTGTAAAGGGATATCCTAGTTGAATGGTCTTATAACTTTATAATATGTAAAAACTAATTTTTATCAGTTGGGAGACTTAATAAAAAGGTCTTTGTTAGTGAAAAGTCACCAAACTCTTGGACTGGAGTGTTGGTGGAGTGGACTATGAGATTTTCGGTTCTGACGCTCTATAAATCTCCTCTATTCAATCTGTTTATTTCATGATTTTTATATTCATGCTTCCTATTTTCATTAAGGAAAATATTTGAAGTCCCATACCTTGAATAGGGTGGTTTTAAAGCATTTATTTATTCTGAAAATCAATTAATCCCACTATTGGATTTTCAGTTAGCCATTCTGTTGGACAATCGATTTAGGGTATTTTTGGGACTGATTTAGGTTTATTTTGGAGTTTTGTATTTATGGTTTTTTCAAATGAGGGTTTTCGGTTTTTTGGGGATAAGGTTTTCAGGATTTTTGGGGTTTAGGGTTTAGGATCTTTTGGGGCTATGGGTATACTATTTTTTTGAGGCTAAGGTTTTAGGTTTTTTGGGGGTTAAGGGTGTAGGGATTGTATGGGAATGAGGGTTTATGGTGTTTTGGGGTTGGGGTTTTTGGGTTTTTGGGTTGACAGTATAGGGTTTTTTGGGGCTATGGGTTTAGGTTTTTTTGGGACCTAGAGTTTAGGGTTTTTAGAGGCCGAGGGTTTTGGGTTTTTTGGGTTTGAGGGTTTAGGGTTTTTGTGACTGGGGTTTATGGTTTTTTTGAGTTATGGGTTTTGGGTTTTTTGGGTATGGGGGTTTAGGTTTTTTGTCTATGAGGTTTTAAGGAATTTTTGGGATGAGGTTTTATGGTCTTTTTGGGTTGATGTATTATGGTTTCTTAGAGCTCAATGTTTAGGGTTTTATCGTGCTATGTGTTGATGATTTTTTGGGACTGATTGTTTAGGGTTTTATAGGGATGACAATTTAACATATTTTAGGGATGAGGGTTTAGGATTTTGGGGGGGATGGGGGTTTATCATTTTTTAAGAGTGATGGTTTAGGTTTTTTTAGGGTGAAGGTTGTGGTTTGTTTTGGGCTGAGGGTTGATGGATTTTTTTTCTTGAGGTTCTATGGTTTTTTAGGGATGATGGTTTAACATTTTTAGTGGGTGAGTGTAATGATTTTTTGGGTTTGAGGGTTTTGGTTTTTTTGGGGGATGACTGTTAATGATTTTTTAGGTTTGATGTTTTAGAGATTTTTATAGTCGATGGTTTAGGGGGGTTTTCAGTGAATAGTTTAGGTTTTTCTATACTAATTGTTGACTTTTTGGGGGGCTTTGGGTTGATGGATTTTTTGGGGATAAACATTTTGTGTTTTTTGGGTATATGATTTAGGGTTTTTTTTATGAGGGTTTACGGGTTTTTTGGTGATAAGGGTTGTGGGTTTTTGGGGGATCAAGAGTTCTATTCTTTTGGGGATACAAGTTTATGGTTTTCTCAGATAAAGTTTTGGGGCATATTGGGGCTGAGGGTGTGGGGTGGTTCAGGGAAGAGGGTTTAGGGTATTTTTAGGTTGTGGGATTCAGTTTTTTGGGGTTGTAGGTATGGTGTTTTTTGCGGATGAGGGTTCAGGGTTTCTTGGGGATGACAGTTGATGTTTTTTTGGGGATGAAGGTATCAGGTTGTATGGGATGAGGGTTGAGGTTATTCGGGGTTGAGGGTTGAAGTTTTTTTGGGGATGAGTGTTGATGGTTTTTGGGGGTTGAGTGTTTAAAATTATTTGGTGCTGAGGGTTTAGGGTATTATTGGGATGTGGGTTTAGGGTTTTGGGAGGATGAGGTTTTGGGGTTTTGGGGATGAGGGTTTAGGGGTTCTAGAAGCTATCGGATTAGGGTTTTTTGGGTAAGAGGGTTTAGGGTTTTCTGGGTATGAGGGTTTAGGGTTTTTGGGGATTGAGGGTTTAGTTTTTTTATGGATGAGGGTTGAGGGTTTTTTTTTGTATTGAGTCTAAATGATTTTTGGGGATGGAAATTTAGGTATTTTTTGGGATAGGGTTTGAAGGATTTTTTAGTATGAGTTTTGATGACGTTTGTTGGCTATGGGATGGTGGATTATTGGTTGTGAGGGTTTATGGATTCGTAGTTTTCGTGAATGAGGGTTTTTTTGGCATTGGGGTTTGAGGTTTTTTTTCGGATGAGGTTTAAGTGTTTTTTGTGAATTAGGGTTTGGGTTTTTTAGTTCTAATGTATTTAGGGTGATTTAGAGATTAGGGTTGAGGGTCTTTTGGGCCTGATGGTTAAGGGTTTTGTTAGGGTTTAGGGTTTAGGAATTTATGGGTATGAGGGATTATGATTTTGGATGAGGGATGAGGGTATTTGGGGTGGAGGGTTTAGTATTTTTTTGGACTAAGGTTTTAGGTTATTTTTGTGATGAGTTTTCTAGTGTTTGGGGGATGATGGTTTTATGTTTTTTGGTGATTATGGATTAGGGTTTTTGGTGGTATAGGTTTGAGGTTTTTTTGGTCTGAGGGTTTAGGGTTTTTTGGGGCATAGGGTTTAGGGGTTTTTGGGATTGAGGGGTTGAAGGTTTTTTGGGATTGAGAGTTGTGGGTTTTTAGGGATGATGGTATAGTATTTTTTATGGATGAAGGTTGAGGGTTTTTGGGGATGAGGGATGATATTTTTGGTGTTATAAGGTTTTCTCTTTTTTTGTTGATTGTTTAAGGATTTTGGGGTTCGAGGGATGAGGGTTTTTTAGGGTTGATGGTTGAGGGTTTGGTGTATGAGGTTTTTGGTATTTCTTGGGAATGGGTGACAAGAGTTATTTTGGGTATATGTTTGAGGGTTTATTCATGATGAGGGATGAGGGTTGAGGGTTTTTTTGTGCTCGGGATTGAGGGTTTCATGGGGGTGAGTACATAGGGTGTTTTGGGTATGAGGGTTATGGGATTTCGGGGGATCTAGGAATAGGGTTTTTGGAGTTAAGCATTAGTGATTTTTTGGATGAGGTTTTTGGGGTTTTTGGGCTAAGGTTTTACTGTTTTTTAGGATGAGGGTTTAGGTTTTTTTAGGATAAAGTTTTAGGTGTTTTTTACGATGAGGCTTTAGGATTTTTTTGGGTTTGATGTTTTAGTTTTTTCTACGGTTGGGTAGAGGGGTTTTTGGAGTTGGGTGTTTAATGTTTTTTTGGAGATGAGTTTTGATTGTTTTTGGGGGATGAGGGTTGTGGGTTTTTTGGGGCAGAGCATTAAGGGTTTTTTTGTGTCCAAGGGTTTAGGGATTTTAGAGATGAGTGTTTATAATTTTTTTGGGACCGAGGGTTGGGAATTGTTTGGGATTGAGGGTTGAGGGTTTTTTAAGAATTATGGTTGATGCTTTTTTGGGACTGAGGGTTGAGGATTTTTGGGGCTGAGGGTGAGGGATTTTAGGGATATGGGTTGATCGTTTTTTAGGCTAGGGGTTGGGGTTTTTTGGTGATTAAGGTTCACAGTATTTTTTAGAGAGGGTTTAAGATTTTTTAGGGCTGAATATTGAGAACTTTAGGGTTTGTGGGTTGATGATATTTAAGAGATTAAGATTTAGGGTTTTTTGGGGAGGAGGGTTGTGGGTTTTCAGTGATGACAATTTAGGGTTTTTTTGGGTGGAGGGTTGTGGGTTTTTTAGAGATGAGGAATGAGGTTTTTTAGGGATGAGTGATTAGTTATTTTCTGGGATGAGGACTTTGGGATTTTTTTTGGATTATTGTTGAGGGTTTTTTGGGGTTTATGGTTGAAGGGTTTTTAGGGATTAGGGTTTAGGGTTTTGGGGGGATGAGGTTTTAGTGTTTTTGGTGTTAGGGTTTCATGGTTTTTTGAGGATGAGGGTTTAGGGTTTATTGACACTGAGGGGTTAGAATCCTTTGGGGCTGAGCGTTAAAGTATCATTGTGGATGAGGGTTTAGGATTTTTTGGGGTTGAGGTATTAGGGTTTTTTTGGTATGGGGGTTCAGAGTTTTTTTGGGGTTGAGGGTTATGGGTTTTTTGGGGCCTAGGGAATCGTGTTTTTTGGTGTTGAGGGTTTAGGGTTTTTTTAGGGTGAGGCTTGAGTGTTTTTTTGTGATGAGGGGTGAGAGGTTTTAGGGATTAGAGTTCAGGGTTTTGTTGGGGATGAGGGTTCTTGGTTTTTTAAGGGTGAGGGTTGTCTGTTTTTTGGAGTTGAGGTTTCAGGGTTTTTTTGGGATGTGGGTTGAGGGATCAGGGTTTATTTGGGCTGATTATTATGGGGTTTTTGGTGCTGAGTGTTTAGGGTTTTATCAGGTTGAGGGATTATAGATTTTCATGGATGAGGGATAGAGGATTTTTGGGACTAATGATTCAAGGTTCTTTTGGGATGAGAGTTTAGGGTTTTTTGGGTCTATGGGTTCCTAGTTTTTTAGGACTGACGGATCATGAATTTTGGGGGCACGGGGTTTAGGGTTTTTTGGGGTGTGGGGTTCATGGGTTTTTTTGGGATGGGGGTTATGGGTTCTTTTTTAATGAAGGTTCTGGTTTTTTTATGAGTGTTAATGTTTTTTTGGGTCTGAGGGTTTAGGTTTGTTTGGGGATAAAGGTTGATTGTTTTATAGGGATGAGGGTTTCTTAAGGAGAGGGTTTAGGGTTTTGGGGGGAATAGTATTTAGGGGTTTTTTGGTGCATATGGTTTTGGGTTTTTTAGGGAAAAGGTTGCAGAGTTTTCAAAGGCTGAGGGTTGTGGGTTTTTGGGGTTAAGGGTTGAGAATTTTCAGGGGATAAGAGTTTAGGGTTTTCTATGGCTGAGTTTTTTGGGTTTTGGGTGAGGGTTTAGGGTTTTGGGGGGATTGGGGTTGATATTTTATTTGGGATGAGGGTTTAGGGTTATTGGGGTTGAGGTTTAGTGTTTTTTGGGCACTTTTATTAAGGGTTTTTAAGTGCATAGGAATTAGGGGTTTTGGGGACTTAGGTTTTAGGGTTTTTTTGTTCTCCGGGTTGAGGGATTTTTGGGACTAAGGGTTGAGGGTTTTTTGGGGATGATTTCATAGTGTATTTTCTGTTTAAGGGTAGATGGTTTCTTGATATGATATTTTATGGTATTTGGGGTTGAGGGTTGTGGTTTATTTGGGGATGGTTGTTGATGGTTTTTTCATGTTGAGCATTGAAGGATTTATGGGCTACGGGTTAAGGGATTTTTTGTCTGAGGGGTTGTGGTTTTTTATGGTTGAGGTTTGAGGTTTCTTGGAGTATAGTGTGGAGTTTTTCTGGGATGATGGTTGGGGGTTTTTATGGGACTGTGTGTTCAAATTTATTTAGGGTGGAAGGTTTAGGGTTTTTTGGGTCAGAGGATTAAGTGTTTGTTTGAGGATGAGGGTTCGAGATTTTCTTGGTTTTTATGGTTTATATTTTTTTGTGGTGTTGAGGGTTTAGGGTATCTTGGGAATGAGTGTTTAGAAATATTTTGGGTTCAGTTTTTACAATTTTTCTCTTTAGGGGTTCGGAGTTTTGGCGGATAATTGTTTTGGGGGTTTTGAGGATAAGAAATAATGGTTTCTTATTGCATATGTTTCATGGTTATTTAGGTCAGATGGTTTTGTGTTGTTTTGGGACAAGGGTTATAGTTTTCAAGGATTATGGTTTTGTTTTTTTAACAAGACAAGGTTTAATGGTTTTTTCGGATGAGGGTTTTGGGTTTTAGGGTTGGGGGTTAAGGGTTTTTAGTTGTGAGGGTGTAAGGGTTTTAGGGGTTGAGGGTTTAAGGTGTTTAGGGACTAAGGGTTTTATTATTTTTGTGGCTGAGGGTTTTAGGTTTTTGGGGGCTTAGTGTTTATGGGTTTTGGGTCCTAAGGGTGATGGTTTTTTTGGCAATGATTTTTTTTGGTCGAGGGTTTAATTCTTTTTGGGTTTATGGTTTTGGGTTTTTTTGGGTCAGAGTGTTTAGGGAGTTTTAGGGATGAGTGTTTAGTGTTTTGGGGGGATGAGGGTTTAGGGTTTTTTGGGATTAGGGTGTATGGTTTTTAGGGATTATGATTTAGGGTTTTTTTCGGGCATATGGTTTTGGGATATTTGGGGTTCAGGGTTTAGGGTTTTTTACGGATAAGGGTTTGCATATTTTTTCGGGAATAGGGTTTAGGGATTTTTGGGGTTTAGGGTTCATAGATATGAGGTAATGTGTTTTTTTATAAGGATTTAGTATCTTTTGGGGATGGAAATTTATCATTTTATTAGGGATGGGTGTTTAGTTTTTTTTGGGATGTGGGTTTAGGGTTTTTTGGGGATGATGTTTTAGGGATTTTTTGGGGCTATGGGTTTATGGTTTTTTAGTTCCAATGATTGAGGGTTTTTTGGGGCTGATGGTTTAGGTTTTTTTGGTATTAAGGTTTATGATTTTAGGGGGCTCAGGGTGGGGTTTTTTGAGGCTGATGGTTTTTGGTTTTTTAGCACCAAGAGTTTAGGGGTTTTTTGGAGATGAGGTTTTATGGGTTTTTAGAGCTGAGGGTTTAGGTTTTTTGGGGGTGCAATGTTTTGGGATTTTAAGAGTGAGGGTTTTGGTTTTTTGGGGGTGGTGGTTTTAGGGTTTTTTAGGGATGATGTTTTATGGTTTTTTGTGATGATAGTTTTGAGGTTTATAGTAGATAGTTTAGATTTTTATTGATGAGGGTTTAGAGTTTTTTGGAGCTGTAAGTTTAGTGTGTTTTGGTGCTGAGGGTCTAGGGTTTTTTTGTGGTAGAATGTTTACAGTTTTTGGGTGGAAGGTTTAGGAGTTTTTTGGGTCTAATGGTTTAGGGGTTTTCGGTTTTGACGGTTTAGAGTTGTCTGGGGTTGAGGGTTTTGGGGGAAGGGGGAAGGGGTTTAGGGTTTTTCTATGCTCTAGGTTTAGCATTTTTTTGGAGATGAGAGTTTAGGGATTTTTGGGGTTGAGGGTTTATGATTATTTGGGATGAGGGTATAGGTTTTTTAAGGATGAGGGTTGAGGGTTTTTTATACATGATGGTTTATGGTGTTTTGGGGCTAGGGGTTTAGGGATATATGGGAATGATATTTTAGAGATTTTCATGGTTGAGGATTGAGAGTATTTTGGGTATAAGTTGTTAAGGTGTTTTTGGTGCTTAGGGTTTATGTTTTTTAGTGCTATGGGTTTAGGTTTATTGGGGGATGAGGGATTATTGTTTTTTTGGGCATGATGGTTTATGGTATTATGGGGTTATGTTTTCAAGGTTTTTGTGGCTGGGTAAAAGGGGTTTGGGGATGAGGAGTGCTTTGAAATTTTAAGTGCTAAGGGTTTATTTTTTTTCTTCAAGAAATTGGGTTTAAGGTTATTGGGTTTGAGGGTTTATGATTTTTTTGTGCGGAGGGTTTACTTTTTTTGTGTTGAGGGTTTATTATTTTTTGAGGATGAGTGTCGAGGGTTTTGGGGGGGGGATAAGGGTTTAGGGTTTTCTTGTTCTAAGGGTATAATGTTTTCTATGACTTAGGGTTTATGGTTTTTTGGGATTAAGGTTTTAGGTTTTCTTGGGTTAGAGGGTTTGGTGTTTTTTTTATTGAGGGTTCTAGGGTTTTGGGGATGAGGGTTTTGGGGTTTTGGGAGATGAAGATGTAGGTGTTTTTTTGGGCTATCTATTTGGTTATTTTTAGGGATTAGGGTTTAGAGTTCTTTTGGGATTACAGTTTAAGGGTTTTTGGGATTAAGGTTTTGGAATTTTAGTGTTAAGGGTTTATGGGTTGGGGGATTAGGGTTTAAGGATTTTTTGGGAAGGGTTTTAGTTCATTCGAGGTTGAGTGTTTAGAGGTTTTGAGGTATAGGGTTTAAGGATGTTTGGGTTTGAGGGTTTATAATTTATTAGGGTTGTGGGTTTAGGGTTTTTTGGGGCTATGTGTTTAGGGGTTTTGGGGTATAGGTTTTATGAATTATTGAGGATGAGGGTTTAGGTTTTTTTGGGATAACTATTTAGGGTTTTAGGAATTAGGGTATTGGGGTTTGGGGACTGAGGGTTTAAAGATTTAAAAGATGAGTGTTTAGTGTTTTCTGGGGATGAGGGTTAATAATTATTTTGCACTAAGTGTTTAGTGTTTTTTGGGATGTGGGTTTATAGATTTCTATGGTTGAAGGTTTAGGGTTTTTTGGGGATTTGGGTTTAGTTATTTTTGTGAATGAGGGTTTAGTGTTCTTTGGGGTTTAGGGTTTAGGGTTTCTTGGTGATTAGGGTGTAGTAATATTTGGGGTTTAGGGTTTTATGGGATTGTGGTCTTAGTGGTTTTGGGGGATAATGGTTTAGGGTTTTTTTGAATAGGGTTTATGGTTTTTTGGTGATAATGGTTTAGGGGTATTGGAAATGAGTTTTTATGGGTTTTGGGGGATAATGGTTTTGGGGTTTTTGTCAGTGTGGGTTTAAGGGTATTAGGTATGAGGGTTTAGGCATTTTTGGAATGATGGTATATGATTTTTTTGGGGTGAGGGTTTTGGTGTTTTGGGGATGATAGTTTAGTTTTTTTTATAGATGATAGAATATGAATTTTTATGTTGAGAGTTTAGGTAGTTTTGGGGATGAGGGATTATGGTTTTTTGGGGGTCTTAGTTTAGGGGTTTTGGGAACCAGGGTTTAGGGGTTTTGGGGATGAAGAATTGTGTATTTTATGGCTGAGTGTTTTGGGACTTTCGGGGCTATGGTTTTAGGATTTTGGGGGGATAAGGGTTTACAAGATTTTTGGGATGAGGTCTGAGGTTTTTTGGGGGATGAGTGTTTAGGGTTTTTTTGGAGATAAGTGTTTAGGGTTTTGGAGGATGAGGGTTTAGTGTATTTTAGGGATATGGGTTTTGGTTTTTTGGGGCTAAGGGTTTATGGATTTTTTTGTGAAAGGGATTTGGGTTTTTTAGGGATGTGCATATAGGTTTTTTTGGGTATGATGTTTTAATGTTTTTTTGGATTAGGAATTAGGGTTTATTAAGGATTAGGACTTAAGGTTTTGGGGGCTGAGTGATTAGAGTTTTTGGGGCTGACGTATTAATATTTTAAGGGGACGAGTGTTTATGGTTTTTTGGGGATGAGTGTTGTGGATATTAAGGTATAATTGTTTATTTTTTTTGGGCGATGATAGATTAGGGTCTATTGAGACTGTGGGTTTTGGTTTTTTTGGGGGTAAGGGTTTAGGTTTTTTGGGGTTAATGGTTTTTGCGTTTTTTTGGGGATCAGGATTAAGGGTTTTGGGG
Source organism: Viscum album (assembly GCA_963277665.1). NCBI lineage: Eukaryota > Viridiplantae > Streptophyta > Magnoliopsida > Santalales > Viscaceae > Viscum > Viscum album. Next base: position 538,285,531 of record OY728137.1, read on the forward strand.
GCTTAGGGATTAGGGTATTTTTTATATAAGGGTTTTTGGGATTAGGGTATGAGTGTTTTGTGGTTTTGGGGGTTTAGGGTTTTTCGGTTTGGGGGTTTGAGGGTTTAGGGTTTTGGAGGACAAGGGTTTAGGGTTCTTTGAGGCTCAGGGTTGAGGTTTTTTGTGGATATAGTTTTAAGGTTTTTGGGGCTATGTGTTTAATGTTTTTTAAGTCTAAGAGTTTAGGGTTTTTTAGGGTTTAGGGTTTAGGGTTTTTCTGGGACGAGGGTTTATGATTTTGGTGGATGAGGGTTTAGGATTTTTTATTACTGAGGGTTTAGGGATTTGTTGGGCTGAGTGTTTATGGTGGTTTGGGGTTAATGGATTCATTTTTTTTGGAATGTGTGTTTTTTGATTTTTGGTGATGGGGGTTTAATTTTTTTAGTATGAGGGTTGAGTGTTTTTTGGGGCTGAGGGTTGAGGGATTTATATAATTAAGGGTTGATGGGTTTTTTGGGGTTGATGGTTGAGGATTTTTTGTGGCTGATCATTGAGGGTTTTTTGGTTTAAGGATCAAGGGTTTTCTGGGGCTGAGGATTCTTTGTTTTTTAATCTTATGGTTTAGTGTTTTAAGGGTGGAGGATTATGGTTTTCTTCTGGATGAGGGGTTAGGGGATTTTTGGGTAGAGTGTTTAGGGATTTTGGAGCTGAGAGATTAAATTTTTTGGAGGCTTAAGGTTTAGGGTTTATTTAGGATCAGGGTTTAGGGTTTTGGGGAATTTAGGGTTTAGGGTTTTTTGGGGTTTAGGTTTTAGGGTTTTTTGGGATGTTGCGTAAGGGTGTTTTTGAGGGTCCTGGGGTTTTTTTGGATGAGGGTTTAGGGTTTTTAGGGATGAGTTTTTTTTTCTACTGAGGTTTTAGGGTCATTTTGTTATGGGGGTTTTGGGGATTTGGGGATGATGGTTTAAGAGTTTTGGGGATATAAATTTAGGTGTTTTTTGGACTAAAGGTTTAGGAATTTTGAGGATGGTGGTTTAGGTTTTTTATGGTAGAGGATTTAGGGTTGTTTTGGGGGGGCATATTATTTAGGGTTTTTTGGGTAGAGGTTTTAGGGATTCTGGGGTTAAGGGTATAGTGTTATTTGAGTATTTGGTTTTAGGTATTTTGGGGGAATATGGTTTAGTTATTCTTGGGATGAGGGTTTATTGGTTTTCATGGATGACTATTTAGGGGTTTTTGGTACTGGGGTTTTAGGGATTTTGGGGAATGGCTGTTTATGGGTTTTTGGGGATGAAGGTTTTGGGGTTTTTTGGGGGATTATGATTTTAGGATTTTGGGATTGAGAGTTTAGGAGTTTTGGGGATGAAGGTTTAGAGATTTGGGGTATGAGGGGTTAGGAGTTTGGGTAAGAGGGTTTAGGGTTTTTTGTAATAAGGGTTTAGGGTTTTTTGGGATGAGGTTTGGAGGTTTTTTGGGAATAAGGGTTTATGGAGTTTTGTGGTTGAGGGTTTAGAGTTTTATAGGGTTGATGGATCTAGGTTTTTTGGTGATAAGGGTTTATTATTTATTTGGGAAGAGGGTTTAGTGATTTGGGGGGGTGACTGTTCATCATTTTTTGGGTTTGAGTGTTCAGGTTTTTTTGGGTATGAGGGTCCATGGTTTTTTGGTTAAGTGGGCTTATGGGTCTTGTAGATTAGTGTTAAGAGGATTTTTGGGTTAATCATTTATGGGGTCTTGTAGTTTTGGGTTTATCAATTTTTGGGATGAAGGTTTTGGGGTTTTTCGGTTTAAGGGTTTTGGAACTGAGGGTTTGGGGGTTTTGGGGATGAGAGTTTTTGTGGTTTTGGAGCCCTAGGATTAGGGTTTTATGGGGATGATGTATTAAGGTTTCAAGGGGATAAGTTTTTGGGGTTTTTGGGGCTTAGGGTTTAGGGTTTTTTTGGGGATGAGGGTTTAGGATTTTATTTGGTGTGGAGGGTTTATGATTTTTGGAGACAGATTGTTTAGGTTTTCTGGGTGGAGGTTCTAGGGTCTTGTGGGTCTCCAGTTTATGATATTTTTGGGTATAGGGTTCAGGGTTTTTTTGGGATAACTATTGTTCACTGAGGGTTTAGGGCTTTTTGGGGTTGGGTTTTTGGGTTTTGGGGGTTGAAGGTTTTTGTTTTTTTGGGTGGAGTGTTTAGGTTTGTTTGGGGGTGAGGTTTTAGGGTTTTTTGGTGTGAAGGGTTTATGTTTTTTATGTATCTGGTTTTAGGGTTTTTTATGGATGAGGGTTTAGCATTTTTGTGGGATTAGGGTTTAGGGTTTCGAGGAGTCTAGCTTTAGGGATTTGTTTAGTTCTAGGTTTTTGGGTTTTTTGGAATAAGGGTTGAAAGTGTTTATGAGGATGAGGGTTTTGGGTTTTTTGGGGGTTCTAGGTTTAGGGTATTTTAGGGTTGAGGTTTTAGGGTTTTTTGGCACTAGGGTTTTAGGGTATTTCATGAATGAGGATTTAGGGTTTTTGTGGGAATTGATATAAGGTTTTGGGGGAAAATGGTTTAAGGTTTTTTGGGGATGTGGGTTTTTGGTTCTTTGGTGCTATTGGGTTTTTGGTTCTTTAGGGATGAGGGTTTAGGATTTTTTTGCAAATGTGGTTTAAGTGTTTTTTTGGGGATGGACATTTAGGGTTTTTTAGGGGCATATGTTTAGGGAATTTTGTGGTCTAGGGTTTAGGGTTTTTCTCAGTCTAAGGGTTTAAGGTTTTTTAGGGTTGGAAATTTAGTTGTTTTTGGGACTAACAGTTGAGGTTTTTTTATGATGAAGACTTAGGGGTTTTAAATCTAATAGTTTAGGGTTTTTTGGGGCTCACAGTTTTGGGTTTTCTAGGGATGAAGGTTTAGGGAATTTTTTGGGATGAAGGTTTTAGTTTTTTTTTGGGATTTAGGTTGAGGGTTTTTTGGGGCTGTGGGTTTTGGGTTTTCTAGGGCTTATAGTTTATGTTTTTTTTGGGGTTGGGGGTTCATGATTTTTTGGAATTTAGGTTTTAGTGTTTTTTGGGGATTAGGGTTTTGGGTTTTTGGGTGTGTGTATTTAGGGTTTTTTTATGTTGAGGGTTTGTCATTTTTTGGGTTTGATGGTTTAATGAATTTTGGGGATTATGGTTTAGCATATTTTGGGGCTGAGGGTATTGGGTATTTTGGGGATAAGGTTTTTGGGTTTTGGGGGGCTAAGGGTTTTGGGTTTTTTCAGGATTGGGATTTAGGGTTTTGGGGGGATGAGGGTTTCAGGTATTATAGTGATGAGGGTTTAGGGTTTTTTTGGTTGTGTTTTTAGGGTCTTTCAGGGATGTGGGTTTAAAGTCTTTTAGGGATGATGGTTTTTTGTTTTTTTCGGGATAAAGGTTTATGGTTTTTTGGGGAGAAGTTTTGAGGGTGTTTTGGGGATGATTGTATATGGCTTTTGGGGGATGGAGGTTTAGGGTTTTTATGGTTAAGTGATTTGGGTTTTTGGGGTGAGGTTTTAGGGGTTTAGGGGGCTATGGGATGATGTGTTTGGGAGATAAGGGTTTAGGGGAATTGGGGATGAAGGTTTAAGGATTTTTTAGGGACGAGGGTTTAGGATTTTTGGGGATTGAGGGTTTAGGGTTTTTTGGGTTTGAGGGTTTAGAGATTTTTGGGGATAAGGTTTCATGGTTTTTTTTGTTTGATTGATTATGGTTTTGGGGGTTGAGGGTTTAGGTTTTAGTGGACTGAGGGGTTAGGAGTTTTTTGGGTCGGGGTTTTTATGGTTTTTTGGGGTTGAGGGTTTACTAATTTTTGTTTATGAGGGTTTATCTATTTTTCCGGATGAGGGTTTCGGGGTTTTGGGAGATGATGTATTATGGGTGTTTGGTCTAAGGATTTTTGGTTTTGGGTATGCGGTTTTGGGGGATTTGGGGGTTGAGGTTTAAGGGTTTTTAGGGTGCAGGGTTTGGAGGTTTTGAAGGATGACAGATTAGGGGTTTTCTGGTAGACGATTTAGGAATTTTTTGGGCTAAGGGATTATGTGTTTAGGGTGCATAGGGTTTAGATGTTTGGGGGGAATATTGTTTATGTATATTTGTGGCTGATGTTTTAGATGTTTTTGAAGCTATGGGTTTTGGGTTTTTGGGTGTACATTTTTAGGGTTTTTTTACTGAGGGTTTAAGGGTTTTACAACTAAATATTTAGTGATTTTTGGGATGTGGTTTTGGGGGATGAAGGTGTAGAGGTTTTGGAGGTATGTGTTAAGGGGTTTTGGGGGATGTGGGTTTAGGATTTTTTTGGGATGTAGGTTTAGATTTTTTTATGCATGTTTAAGATATTTTGGGGATGAGGGTTTAAATTTATTTTTCTATTGAGTGTTTATTGATTTCTAGAATTGAGGGTTTAGAGGTTTTTGGGGAAAAGGCTTTAGGGTTTTTAGGGAAGAGGGTTTTTTATTTCTAGGTGCTGAGGGATTAAGATGTTTTAGGATTGGGTGTTTAGGTATTTTTGGGGCTGAGTCTACAGGATTTTTTGGGGGATCAGGGTTTAGGGTTTTTTAGGGATGATGGTGTTGGGGTTTTGCTGATGAGATTTTTGGTTATAGGGCTGATGGTTTCGGGTTTTCTTACTAAGGAAGGTTTAGTAGTTTTTTTAGGATGAGGGTTTTTGGGTTTTAGGGCTAAGAGTTTAGGTTTTTTTGGGGATAAACATTTATGGTTTTTGGGGCATGTGGGTTTAGGGGTTTGAGGGCTTTGGATTTAATCCTTTTGGGGATTAGGGTTTTGGGTTTAGGGGGTTGAGGGTCTACAGTTTTTTGGGGATGAGTGTGTAGGGTTTTTAGGGATAAGGTTTTAGGGTTTCATGGAGACATGTTTTTTGTGTTTTTTGGGATTAAAGATATAGGTTTTTTAGGGTTGAAGGGTTAGGGTTTTCCTTAATATGTTTTTAGGGTTTCAGGGGATAGTGTTTTTGTAGTTTTTCATGTTGCAATTTTGGGGTTATTTTTTTGTGGTGGCTATTTGGTTTTTTGGTACCAAGCTTTTATGGTTTTATAGGGCTAAGTGTTTATAATTTTTTGGGGTTGAGGGTTTTTTATTTTTTGGGGATGTGGGTTTATTATTTTTGGGGGATGATAGTTTTAGTATTTTTGGGGATAAGGGTTTAGGTTTTTTAATGTGAGAGGGTTTACTTTTTTGATGCAAGGTTTTAAGGTCTCTTGGGGATTAGGGATTAGGGTTTTTTTGGGGTTGAGTGTTTATGGTTTCTTAAAACATATATTTTGTGATTTTTTGGGAAGATTTATTAAGGTTTATTTAGGGTAGGGGGTTTAGGATTTTTTACGATTGGTGGTTTATTTTTTTTGGAGATGAGGTTTTAGGGGGTTTTGGGAAAGAGGGTCTAGGTTTTTTTTACGTATTAGGGTTAAATGGTTAGCGGTGAGGGTTGGTGGTTGAGGGTTTATGGTTTTTTGGTCTGAGTATTTAAGGTTTCTGAGGGCTAAGGTTTTTGGGTTTTCTAGGGATGGGGATTTGGTATTTTTGGGGGATGAGGGTTTAGGGGATTTTTGGGATGAGTGTTTGGGATTTTTTTGGGTAGATAGTTTACTATTTTTTTGGGTAGAGGGTTTTTGAGTTTCTTGATTTGATGTTTTAGGGATTTTTGGGGTTGATGGTTTTATTTTTTTTTGCACTGAGAGTTTAGGGTTTTTTGGGGATGAGGTTTTAGGGTTTCTCTATCTAGTGGGTTTAGGTTTTTAGGGGATTAGGATATAGGAATTTTTGGGGATGAGGGTTTAGAGATTTTTGGGGATGACTATATAGGGTTTTTTTATTGATGAAGGTAAAGTGTTTTTTTGTGGTGGGTTGTTTTTAGTTTTTTTGGGGTGAGGATTTAGGGTTTTTTTGGGGCTGAGGCTTTAGAGTTTTTTATGGTAGATTGTTTACGATTTTTTAGGGATACGATATTATGTTTATTTGAGGATTAGGGTTTAGAATTTTATTGGGGAAAAGAGTTTTGACTTTTTTTTTGGTGATGTGGGTTTATGGTTTGTTTGGGATGGGTTTTTTGGGGTTTTTTAGGCCTGAACGTTTTGGATTTTTTTGGTTTTTAGGGATTATGGTTTTTTTAGATGGATTTTTTTTGGTTTGGGGATGACGGTTTGTGGATTTTTTTGGAAGAAGTTTTTTATTTTTTTAGGGTTATGGATTTTGGGGTTATTTGGGATGATATTTTTGTGGTTTTTGGGGCCAAGAGTTTATGGGTGTTCAGGGTTGAGGGTTTATAGTTTTGTGGGGATGCGGGTTTCTGTATTTTTTAGGTTGAGAGTTCAGGGTTTTTTAGGATAGATTTTTTGGTGTTTTTTGTGGTTGGGTGTTTAGTGTTTTTTTGGCGTGGGTTTATCATTTTTTTCGTGATGAGGGTTTTGAATTTTGGTGGAATTAGGTTTTATGTTTTTTTGGGGCAAATGGTTTAGGAGTTTTTTGGTACAAAGAGATTTTTTTGGGGGCCGAGGGATGAGATATTTTTTGGGATGAGTGTTTATGGATTTTTGGGGTTGAGGGTTTAGAGTCTTTTAGGGAAGGGGAATTAGGGTTTTGTGGGGATAAATGTGTTGGGTTATTCGAGGATGTGGGTTTAGTGATTTTTTTAGATAGGGTTTTTTTGGTTCAAGGGTTTAGTGTTTTTAGATCTGAAGTTTTATTGTTAATTGGGGATGAGGGTTTAGTTTTTTTGTGCTGAGGTGTTAGGGACTTTTAGTAAAGACGGTAGAGAGTTTTTTAGGTATGAGTGTTCAGGGTTATTTGGGTCTATGGGTTTAGTGTTTTTTGGGGTTGTGGGTTTAGGTTTTTTTGGGCCTGAGTGTTTACAAATTTATTAGGCTATGGGTTCTGGGCTTTTAGGGTGGAGGTTATAGGGTTTTCTAAGGATAAGTATGTAGGATTTTTTGGGGCCGATGGTTAAGGGTTTTTTTGGGGTTGAGGGTTTTGTGTTTTTTTGGGGATTATGGTTTAGGGTGTTATAGGGCCTTGTGTTTTGGGTTTTTTTAAGCCAGACGGTTTAGCATTTTTGGGGATGGGGTTTTAGTTTTTTTTGGTCCACAAGATTAGTGTTTTTTTGGATGAGGGTTTATTGTTTTGGGGAGTTAGTGTTGAAGTTTTTTGGGGATAATGGTTTATGGTTTTTGGAATCTGGGTTTAGTTTTTTTTGGGATGAGTGTTCCTGGTTTTTGGGGGAAGTGGTTATGGTGTTATTTGGAGTTGATGGTTTCTGGGTTTTTTTGTTATGAGGGTTTATGAATTTTGGGGGCAGATGTTTTATGGTTATTTGGGAAAAGGATTAATATTTTTTTAGGGATAAGGGTTTATTTTTTTTATATGGTTTTTGGATTTACTATGGTTGTGGTTTTTGGGTTTTTTGGTGATAAGGATTGGGGACATTTTTGGCATAAAGTTGGTTTTTGGGGATCAGAGACTAGGGTTTTTTTGGGTGAGGGTTGAGGGTTTCTGGGTGCTGAGGGTTGGGTTTTTTGGGACTATGGGTTGAGAGTTTTTTTGTGACTGAGGTTTTTGGGGGTTTTGTGGGCTATTTGTTGGGGGTGTTTTAGGACTGAGGGTTACGTGTTGTAAGGATAAGGGGTGAGGGTTTTTGGGATGAGGTTTGGGGGGTTTTTTGAGGCTGGGTGATGTGGTGTTTTGGGGGATGTGGGTTTTTTGGGGGCTAGGGGATGGGTATTTTTTGGGGATGGGAGATGGGGTTTTCTATGGATGGGGGTTGGATGTTTTTTGTATATGAATGTTGGGGTTTTTTGGGGTTGATGGTTTTTTGGTGCTGAGTTTTGTGGGATTTTGTTTCATAGGGTTGATAGTTTTTTGGGTATGAGGGTTGGGGTTTTTTAGAGATGAGGATTTATGGTTTTTTAAGGTTGAGGTTTGGGTGTTTTTCAGAATAAGGGTTTTGTATTTTTTGGGGAAAATAGTTTATTGGGTTTTGGGGATGATTTTTTAGGGTTTAGAGGTTTTTAGGGTTTATGGTTTTTTGGGGACCATATTTTAGTGCATTTGGGGGTAGAGGGTACAGTTTTTTTGGGGAAGAGGTTTGGGTGCTTTTAAGGAAAAATGTTTGTGGTTTTTTAGGGATGATATTTTGGGTTTTTTTGGGAATGAGTGTGGGTTTCACAGTTATGGGTTGGGGTTTTTTAGGGGGAGGGTTTTGGGATTTGGGGATAAGGATTTATGGTTTAATTATATTAAGTGTTTTAGGGTTTTTTGGGGGTGACGGGTGTGGGTTTTGTGGGGTTGAGGGTTCGCGGGGTTTGTGGGGCTGTGGGATGTCGTTTTTTGGGGTTGAGTTATGGCAGAGTTTCTATACTAATGGTAGGTATTTTTTGGGGGCTAATGGTTGGTGGTTTTTTTTTGAATGAGTGTTTTGGATTTTTTTTGTTGAGGGTTGGGGTTTTCTGGGGGCTGAGTTTTGGGTATTTTTTGATCTAAGGGTTTCTAATTTTTTAGGGATGATTGATGGGTTTCATGGGGGTATAAGGATTTTAGGATTTTTGTTCTAAGGGTTGGGGTTTTTTGGGGGATAAGGGTTTTTTGGGATATGGGTTGTGTGTTTTTTTGGTCTAAAGGTTGATGGTTTTTAGGGTTGAGGTTTGTGGGTTTTTGGTGATGATGGTTGAGTGTTTTTGGGCTAGTGGTTGAGGATTTTTTTGGATGATGGTTAAGGTTTTTTTGTTTTGTTGGTTGATGATTTTTCAGGATGAGGGTTTAGGATTTTTTTTGTCATTAGAGTCTAGGGTTTTCTGGGGCTAAGGGTTTAGTGATTATTTTGACCAAGGGTTTAGAATTTTCTAGGAAGATGGATTTGGATTTTTTAGGGATAAGGGTTTAGGGTTTTTTGGTCACAATATTTTAGTTTTTGTTGGAAATAATTGTTAGGCTTCTAGGGATGAGATTTTCGGGGTTTTTGGAATGAGTGTATAGGGTTTTCAGGCTGAGGGTCTTTTGGTTTTTTGGGGAGGAGTGTTCAGGTTTTTCTGTCGCAGATAGTTTAGGGTTCTTTGGGACTGATTATTCAGAGATTTTTTTAGATGAGGAAAAGGGATTTTTTGGTGCATGGTTGGGGTGTTTTGGGGGTGAGTGTTGTGGTTTTTTGGGGCTAAGGGTGGGGTTTTTTTGGGGATAAGTGTTTGGTTTTTTATTGGCTGAGGAATGGGGTTTTTTGGGGGATTGTGATTTGGGGGTTTTATGGGGATGCGAGTTTATGATTTTTTAGGGATGAGGGTTGAGAGTTTTTTGGGGCTGATGGATTTGGATTTTTTGGGGCCGAGAGATGAGGATTGTTTTTTGGGGACGATGGTTCATGGATTTTGTGGCATAGTGTATAGGGTGTTACGGGGGTGGGGATTGAGGATTTTTTAGGGATTACAGATGGGTTTTTAGGGATTAAGGTTATGGTATGTTAGGGGATGAGGATTAGGGGGGTTGGGATAACGGTTTGAGTTTTATTGGGTATGAGGGTTTGGTTATTCTGTGGATGAGGGTTGGCTATTTTTTGGAGTTGAGGGTTGTGGGTTTTTTGTGGTGGATGGTCGAGGGTTATTATGGTTTATTCTTGCTGTATTTTAGGTCTAAGATATGAGGATTTTTTAGGGTTAGATGTTGAGGGGGTTTTTTGAGGGTTGAGGGTTTAATGGGCCTGAGGGTTGATGGGTTCTAATGGATGAGGGTCGTGGGTTTTGGGAGGGATGCAGGTTTTTTTGGACCGAGGGTCGATGGTTTTTTCGGGTTGAGGTTTTAGTGATTTTTGTGGAAAGGGTTGAAGGTTATTTGGGATAGAGTGTTGGGAGTTTTTTGGGGATCAGGGATGAGTGTTTTTTGGGGATAAGTGTTGAGGGGTTTTTTAGGTTGACGGTTGATGGTTTTTTCCGGATGGGGGTTTTGGGTTTTTTGGGGTTGAGGGTTTATAGTTCTTTTACTAAGGGTTCATGGTTTTTTTGGATAAGGGTTTAGGGTCTTTTATGATGGTTGTTGGTTTTGGGGGACGAGGGTTGGGTTTTTTTTGGGTTGAAGGTCTGTCATTTTTTAGGGATGAGGGTTTAGGGTTTTGGGGGGATATGGGTTGAGTGGTTTTTCAAGCTAAGGGTGGAGGGATTTTTGGGGATGAGGGTTGAGGGGTTTTTTGGGCTGAGGTGTGAGTGTTTTTTGGGCTCTTGGTAAAGGGGTTTTTTGGATAAGTTTCAAGGGTTTTTTATGGAGGAGTATTTTTTGTTTTTGGGGGCTTAGTGTGTACGGTTTTCAAAGGCTAAGGTTTTAGGTTTTTTGGGGTTGAGGTTTTAGGGTTTTGGACCTGAGGTTTATGGTTTTTTGGGGATAAGTGTTTTGGGTTTTTTGGGGTTGTGGGATTAGGTTTTTTGGGAATGAGGGTTTAGGGTTTTTTAGGGATGAGGGTTTATAGCTTTTTGGGGCTAGAGGTTTGGGGTATTCAGAGGCTGATTGTTGGTGTTTTTTGGGATTAGGGTTTTTTGTTTTTTGGGGATGCGTGTTAGGGGTTTGGGGATGGGGTTTCATATTTTTTTGCTGAGGGTTGGGGGTTTTTTTGGGCTGAGGGTTTTAGTTTTATTAGGTTAGAGGTTTGAAAATTTTTGTAGAAGAGGGTTTAGATTTTTTTGTCATATATGGTTGAGGTTTTATTGAGGCCATGTTTTGAGGGTTTTTTGGTATTGATTTAGAGTATTTTTGGGGTTTAATGTATACGTACTTTTTCGGGATGGGGGTGTAGTGCTTTTTGGGGTAGAGTGATTAGTGTTTTTTGGGGCTACGGTTTTTTGTTTTTATGGGGATAAGGTTGTGGGTTTATAGCAGCTTAGGGTTGCAGGTTCTTGGGGATGAATTCTTGGTGTTTTTTTGGGATGAGCATTGGGGTTTTTTAGGGTTGTGGGTTGGTGGTTTTTTTGGGTGGAGTTTTTTTTAATTTTTGGGATGGGATTAGGGTTTTGGGGATAATGGTTGGGGGTGTTTGGGGATGAAAGATGGGTATTTTTTTAGTTGAGAGTTGGTGTTTTTTGGATGAGGGTTGAGGGTTTTTTGGCATGGTGGATGATGGTTTTTTGGTGATGATGTTTGAGTGTTTTTTGGGGCTCAGGGTTGAGGCTTTTGGTGGGATGAAGTTTGAGGGTTTTTTGAGCTGAGGGTTAAGGATTTCTTGGAGATTATGGTTGAAATATTTATGGGATTTAGTGTTCGGGTTTGAGGTTTTTTTGGGGGATCAAGGTTGTGGGCTTTGGGGGGGTGAGGGTTGACTATTTTGGGGTCGATGGTTGAGTCTATTATGGGGCTGAGGGTTGGAGGTTTTTTAGGGATGAGGGTTGAGGGTTTACTAGGGATAAGGGTTGATGGTTTCTGAGGCTATGGTTTTATTATTTTATGGGAATGAGGTTTGAGATTTTTCATGGGTTGAGGGATTATGGTTTTCTAGGGTTTAGGGATTAGGTTTTTTATAGGGATGAGGGTTTTGGGTTTTTTTGGTGTTATATTTTTAGTGTTTTTTGGGGTTGAGAGTTCACTTTTTTTTGGATGAGGATTTAATGTTTTTTAGGGTTGAGGGTTTTAGTGTTTTTTGGAATGGGGTTTGAGGGTTTTGTGGGATGAGGTTTTAGGTTATTTTTTTAGCTAAGGGTTGAAGATTTTCTAAGTTGAGGGTTGAGGGTTTTTATGGGATAAGGGATTAAGGTTTTCTGGTTATAGGTGTTAAGGGTTTTTTAGGGATGAGTGGTGAGTGTTTTTAAGGGATGAAAGTTGAGGGTTTTAAGTGGTTGAGGGGTTAGGGTTTTTTGGGCCTTAGGGTTTAGGGATTTTGGGGATGATGGTTTAGGGTTTTGTGGGGATGAGGGTTTATGGTTCCTTCGGGTTAAGAGATTAGGGTTCTTTAGTCTAAGGGTATAGGTTTTTTTGGGGAGTACGTTTTAGTGTTTTCTAGGGATAAGGGTTTAGGGTTTTTTGGGAATTAGGGTTTAGGGTTTTCTAGGTCTGAGGGTATAGAGTTTCTTGATATATGGGTTTAATATTTTTTTGTATTGAGGTTTTAGCTAAGGGTTTATTTTTTTTACGGATTTGGGTTATGATATTTATGTGGATGAGGGATTGGGGTTTTTTTGGGGTGAGTGTTCATGGATTCTTTGGACATTAGAGTTCAACTTTTCTGGGGGAGGACAGTTTTGGGATTTTTGGGCCAATGGTTTAAGGTTTTTTAGGAGGATTATGGTTGAGGGTTTTTTAGGGACATGGGTTGAGGTTTTTGTATGGAATAAGGTTTTGGGTTTTAGAGGGTTTATTTTTTTGGGTTTTTTGGGGATGAGGGTTTGGGGTTTTTTAGGGATGATAGTTTAGGTTTTTTGGGGAATAAGGGTTTGGGGATTTCTTGGGGATGAGGGATTGGGGATTTTTGGGGTTGTGGGTTGTGGGTTTTCTTTTGAGGAAGGTTTATAATTTTTTATTGATGGGTTTTTAGGTTTTTCCACGGTCAATGGTTTAGGGTTTTCTTTACCAGATAGTTTAGAAATTTTTGGGGCAGGATTTTTTGTGTTTTTTGGGGTTTAGGGTTTAAATTTAATCAAGGATGAAAGTTTAGGGATTTATGGGGCTGAGGTTTTAGGGATTTTTGGGATGAGGGTTTAGGGTTTAGGGATTTCAAGGGTTGAGTATTTAGGGATTTTAGGTATGGGGTTCTAGGGTTTTCTAGGGATGAGTTTATAGGTATTTTTCAAGATAAATGCTTATGGTTTTTGGGGGGCAAGGGTTAAGTGTTTCTTTAGTCTAAGGGTTCAAAGTATTTATGGAGGGTTTATGGTTTTTTGGGGCTGAGATATTAGAATTTTATGGAGATGAGGGTTCAAGTTTTTTTGGTGCTGAGGGTGAGAGATTTTTTGTCATGTGGGTTATGTGTTTTTTAAGGTTGAGGTTTTAGGGATTTTTGTGGATGAGTGTTCGGTTTTTTAAGGGATGATGGTACTTGGTTTTTTTGGGGCTGATGGTACAAGGTTTTTTGGGGATGAGAGTTTGATGTTTTTTGGGTTTGAGGGTTCTGTGTTTTTTAGGAAATGGGTTTAGGGTATTTTGGGGCTGATGGTTCAGGGGATTTTAGGGTGGAGTGTTTAGTGTTGTTTGGGGATGAGAGCTTAGGGTTGAAGGTTTTTTTGGGGGATGATGTTTTAGGGTTTTTTTGGGCTGAGGGATGAGGGTTTTTTGGAACTAAGGGTCATGAGTTTTTAGGGATAAGGTAAGAGGGGTGTGCGGGGTGGTGGGTTGAGGGTTTTTTAGAGAAGAATGTTGGGGATTTTTTGGGGTGAGGATTGAAGGTTTTATAGGGATCTGGTTTGAGTGTTTTCTAGGGTAGAGGGTTTAGGGTATTCATGGAAAAAGGTTTGTGGTTTTTATGGGGCAAAGGGTTTTGGGTAATCTGGGGATGAGTGTTTAGGGTTTTTTGGGGGTGAGGGTTTGGGGTTTTTTGGGGTTAGGTTTTAAGGTTTTTTTGGGGCTAATGGTTTAGTGTTTTCTGGGTATTAGGGTTTAGGGTTTGTTAGGGATGACTCTTTAGGGTTATTTGGGAATGAGGTTTTATAGTTTTGGGGTATGAGGTTTTATGTTTTTTGGGGGCTGTGGGTTTTGGATTTTTTGGGGACAAGGTTAAGGGCTCAACGGGGATGAGGGTTGACGGTTTTCTAGGGCTGAGGGTTGAGGGTTTTCTGGGGATGAGGGTTGATGGTTTTATAGGGATGTGGGATAAGGTTTTTTGGGGCATAGGGTTTATTGTTTTTTGGGGATAAGGTTTTATGGTTTTTTAGGTCTAGGAGTCTGGGGTTTTTTTGGGGTTAGGGTAATAGGGTTTTTTGGGTTGAAGGGTTTATAGTATTTTTGGATTTAGGGATTTGGTATTTTTGGGGGAAGAGGGTTGAGGGATTTTTATTGCTATGGGTTTATGATTTTTTTGGGTCGAGGGATTAGTTTTTTTTGGAGCTAGGAGTTTGGGGTTTTTAGTTCCAAGTGTTTAGGTTTTCATGGTTCTTAAGGTTTTGGTTTTTTTTGGGATTTAGGGTTGAGTTTTTCTAGGGATGATGGTTTTGAATTTTCCATGACTAAGGGTTTAGGGTTTTTTGGGGTTTATGGTTTAATGGTTTTTGGGGAGGAGGGTTTTGAGTAATCTGGGGATGAGGATTTAAAGTTTTCTAGGGATGAGGATTTACAGTTTTTTGGCTTGAGGGATTGGGGTTTTTTAGGATGGGGGTTTAGCTAAGGGTTTTGGGTTTTCTGGGAAAAGGGTTTGTTGTTTTTTTATGTTAGAGGGTTTAGGGTATTTTTTGAATGAGGTTTCAGGATTTCTTTGCGCTGAGTGTTCAGGTTTTCTTGTGGGTGAGGGATTAGAGATTTATGGGTTTGGGGGTTGATGGTATTTTGGGGATGAGGGTTTATGGTATTTTGGGGATCATGGTTTATGGTTATATGGGGATGGGGGTTTTGGGTTTTATAGGCCAAGGGTTTAGGGTTTTATAGGGATGAGGGTTTAAGGTTTTCTCTGGCTAAGGGTTTAGGGTTATTTTGGGATAAGTGTTTATCGTGTCCATGGGATGAGGATTTAGGTCTTTCTGGGACTAACGGTATAAGGATATCTAGGGATTGGGGTTTAAGGATTTCTAGGGCTGAGGGTTTAGGGATTTTTTGGAATGAGGTTTGAGAGATTTATAAGGATGATTATTTAGGATTTCTAGGATTTAGGGTTCAGAATTTTTTGGAGTTGGTGACTTCAAGGAACATTGCAGTTGAGGATTTAGGGTTTTCTGGGGCTACGAGGTCAGTGATTTTCAAAGTAGAGGGTTTAGGGTTTCTTTGTGAGTAAGGATTCACGAATTTGAGTATCTGAGCATTTAGTGTCTTTTGGGGTTGAGGGTTCAATTTTTTCTAGGGTTGAGTGTTAATGATTTTTTTGGGAGAAGGGTTTAGGGTTTTTGGGGGTTGAGGTATCAGGGTTTTTAGGGGATGAGGTTGTAGGGATATTTAGTACTAAGGGTTCAGGGTTTTTTGGTTTTAAGGGTTGATGATTATTTGGGGTCTAGGATACATGGTTTTTGGGGGTTTAGGGTTTAGGGTGTTTTTTATGGTTCAATATTCTTTAGGAATGAGGTTTCAGGTTATTTGGGGCTAAGGGATCAATTTTTTTTCGGATGATGGTTTTTGGTTTTGGGGCTGAGGGTTCATGGTTTTTTGGTAATGAGTGTTTAGGGTTTTTTGGTGATGAGGGTATAATGTATTTTATGGTGGAGCATTCATGGTTTTTTGGGGGTAAGGGTTTAGGGTTTTTTGGGGTTATGGATTATGGTTTTTTGCCGATGAGGGTTTAGGGATTTTTTTGGGGTTGAGGGTTGATGGTTTTCTAGGGTTAAGTGATCATGGTTTTTTTTGGGTGAAGGGTTTAGGGTTTGTTTGGGATGATGGTTTAGTGTTTTCTGGGGCTGAGGGTTAAGTTTATTTTAGGGCTTAAAGTTGATTTTATTGGGGATTGGGTGCTGACACATTTTGGAGGCTAGGGGTTTTGGGTGTTTTGGACTGAGTGTTTAAGATTTTTTTGAGTTGAGGGTTGATATTTTTCTTGTGTGATAGGGTAGAGGTTTTTTGTGGAATATTTTATAATGTTATTTTGTGATGAGGTTTGAGTGTTTTTTCGTGCTGAGGGTTCTAGATTTTTTGGCCATGAGGGTTTATGGTTTTTTGGGGATGACGGTTGACGTTTTTTTGGGGTTGAGGGTTTGGGATTTTTTTGGTTTGAGGGTTAAGTGTTTTTTTTTTGGATGAGGTATTAGGGTTTTTTGTGGATTAGGGTTATGGGTCTTTTGGTATTGATGGTCCAGGGTTTTTTTTGGGGGAGGAGGGTTTAGGGTTTTTTGAAGTTGATGGTTTAGGTTTTGTTGGGGCAAAGGGTGTAGGGATTTTTGGGTCTAGGGCCTTAGATTAGTTTAAGAATGAGGTTTTTTTGGATTTTAGCGATGAGGGGTTATTATTTTTTGGTGATAAGGGTTTAGGGATTTTTGGGTCTAAGGCCTTAGTTTTTTTTAAGGGTTTGGATTTTGGGATTTTAGTGATAAGGGTTTATGTTTTCTTGGGACTGAGGGTTTAGGGTTTTTTGCGGCTGAGCATTTAGAGTTTTTTTAGGGATGAGGGTTTAGGTTTTTTTGGGGAAGAGGGTTTATGATTTTTTTACGAAAAGGGTTGAGGGTTTTTTCAGTATAAGGGGTGAGACATTGTTGGTGATGTGGGTTTAGGTTTTTTTGGGGGGGATGCAGGTTTTTTAGGGATGTGATTTCATGGATTTTTGTGGTTGAGGTTTTAAGGATTTATGGGATAAGGGATTAGGTTTTTTGGGGCTGAGGGTTGATGTTATTTTGGGGAAATGGGTTGATGAATTTTTGGGGTTGAGGGTTCTATGATTTTGGGGATGAAAGTTTAGGGTTTTTTTGGGATTTTCTAGTGCTCAGAGTTTACAGTTTTCTAGGGATAATGGTTTTTAGTTTTATAGGGATGAGAATTTAGAGTTTTGGGGGTTGTGTGTTTATGGTTTTGTGGGGCTTAGGGTTTTGGGTTATGGGGAGATTATGGTTTTTATTTTTATTGGGCATAAGGTTTAGATTTTTTGGGGGTTGAGGGTTCAATGTTTTATGGGTATAAGGGGTCTAGGTTTTATAGTGCTAAGGGTTAAGAGTTTACTATGGATAAGGGGTTAATGTATTTTCATGGGTGAGGGTTTAGAGTTTTTTGGGGATGAGGTTTCATGGTTTTTTGGGGATATCAATATAGGGATTTATTAGGATAAGGGTTCAGGGTTATCTAGTGTAGGGGTTTTGATTTTTCCATGGATGGTGGTTCATACTTTTAGAGTGTTGAGTGTCCAAGGTTTTCTGGGGATGAAGGTTAAATTTTTTCTGGGGATGAGGGTTCAGGGTTTTTTGGGGATGTGGGTTCATGGTTTTCTAGAGTAGGGGGTTTTTGTTTTTCTGGGGTAGAGAGTTCATGGATTTATGTAGATTAGGGTTTAGGGTTTTCTAGGGTAGAGGGTTTGTGGGTTCTTGCGTTGAAGTTTCAGGGTTTGTTGTAGATGAGAGTTCATAATTTAATGGGGATGATGGTTCTTGGTTTTATGGGGTTAGGGTTTATGTTTTTTTGGGGTTGAGAGTTTAGGGTTTCTTGGGGATGATGGTTTAGGATTTCAGGGGGAAAATCATTTAGTGTTTCTTAGAGATAAAAGTTTATACATTCTTGGGATGAGGGTCCAAGGTTTTATGGGGATTATGTTTCTATGATTCTTGGGGCTTAGGAATTTGAGTTTCCTATGGATAAGGAATCTATGTTTCATGGTGCTGAGGTTTCAGGTTCCTTGGGTCTGATGGTTCAAGGATTCTTGGGGATGCAGGATTAGTGTTTCTTGGGGATGAGGGTTTAGTGTTTCATGGGTCATAGGATTCCTAGTTTCTAGGGTATAAAGGTTCAAAGTTTTTTGTTACTAAATATTAAGGGTTTTTTGGGGTTTAGGGTTCAGGGTTTGATAAGAATGATGTTTCAAGGGTTTTGGGGATGAGGGTTTAGTGTTTTTTGGGGATGAAGTTTAAGGGTTTATTTGGTAGGTTGCTTCAATGTTTCTTGGAGCCAGGGTTTATGGGTCTCCTGAGGCTAAGGGTTTAGAGTTATTAGGGTTGTGGTTCTGGGGTTTCTTTGGGGAGATTGTTTAGGGTTTCTTACTTCTGAGGTTTTAGGGTTTCATGGGGATAATGGTTAAATGTTTCTTGGACCTAATGGTTTATAGGTTCATTGGGTGGAGGGAATAGGGTTTCTTATGATGAGGGTTTGGGTTTTCTTTGGGTTAATATTTTATAGTTTCTTGGCTCTATAGGGTTTGGGTTTCATGGGGATGTGGGATTAGGGTTTAATTGGACTGAGGGTGTAGGGTTTCATGGTGTATGGCATAGAGTTTTTGGGGGTGAGGGTTTATGATTTCATTAGGATGGGTGTTTAGGGTATCTTTGGGATCAACATTTATGGATTCTTCAGAGTGAGTGTTTAGGGTTTCTTATGATTGAGGGTTTAGGGTTTCTTAGGGATGAGAGTATATGGTTTTTAAGGTATGAGGGTTTATAGTTTCATAGAGATGAGTGTTTAGGGTAATATTGGGATATGGTTTTAGTGTTATTTGGGTTTGAGGGTTTAGGGTTTTTGGGGTATAGGGTTTAGGTTTTTTATGAGGGTTTAGGGCATTCTAGGACTGAGGCTTTAGGGTTTTTGTGGTTGGGTGTGTACATTTTTTTCTCGGGATGAGGATTTAGGTTTTTGTGGTGTGGAGGCTTTAGGGTTTTCTGGGGATAAGTGTTTAAATTTTTATGGTACAGATTGTTAAGGGTTTTCTAAGGATGATTTTTTAGGGTTTCTTATAGTTGAGGGATTAGGGTTTCATGGGGAGGTTTTTTTAGGATCCCTTGGGATGAGTGGTTATGGATTCTTAAGATATATGGTTTATGTTTTATTGGGGTTAAGGGGTTAGGGTTTCTTTTCATGAGGTTTTAGGGATTCACAATGGTGA
Source organism: Viscum album (assembly GCA_963277665.1). Lineage (NCBI taxonomy): Eukaryota > Viridiplantae > Streptophyta > Magnoliopsida > Santalales > Viscaceae > Viscum > Viscum album. The sequence continues at coordinate 538,304,109 of OY728137.1, forward strand.
GTGTTTAGGGTTTTATTGAGGATAGAGTTTAGGGATTATTGGAATTAAGGGTTTAGGTTTTCTTCAGACTGAGAGTCTAGGGTTTTTTGGGTAGAGGGTTTATAGTTTCATGGGGATGATGGTTTATGGATTCATGGGTTTGAGGGTTTAGGGTTTCATGGGACTTAGGGTTTTTGGTTTCATTAGGTTGAGGGTTTAGGGTTTGTTGGTGCGGAAGTTTTAAGTTTTTCACGCATTATTGTTTAGGGTTTCTTGGTTATGAGGGTTTAAGGACTATTAAGGCTCATGGATTAGGGTTTCAGGGGGTTGTGGGAGGATAGTTTCTTGGGTTTTAGAGTATAGTGTTTCTTGGGTCTGGGGTATGAGGCTTTTTTGGGCTAGTAGATTATAGTTTAATGGGTTTGGGGGGTTTAGGGTTTCTCATAGTGTTTAGGATTTCCTGGGGCTATGAGTTTTGGGTTTCTTGAAGTTGATGGTATATGTTTTACTAGGACTATGGTTTTAGGGTTTCATGAGGATGAGGTTTTAGGGTTTCTTGGTGATGGTGTTTTAGGGTTTATGGGGCTAACATTTTAGCTTTTCTTGGGTATTAGGGTTTAGTGTTTCTTTGGGAAAAGATTGTAGGGTTTCTATGGGATGAGGGTTTAGGGTTTCTTGTGGATGAGAGTTCAAGTATTCATTGCACTAAGGTTTTAGTGTTTCATGATGATGGGGATTTACTGTTCCATGGTGCTCATATTTTAGGGTTTATTTGGACAAGGTATTCGGGTTACTCAATGATGTGGTAATAGGTATTATTTAGGATGGCGTTTAGGGTTTGTTGGGGATATGAGTTTATGTTTCCTCAGACAGAGTGTTAAGGGTTTCTTAGGGTTTATGGTTCATCATTTATTAGGGATGATGGTTTAGGGTTTCATGGGGTTGAGGGTTTAGGGTTTTGTGTGGACGAGGGTTTACGGTTTCCTGGGGATGAGGGTTTAGGGTTTTTTTGGTGCTGAGAGTTTAGATTTTTTTGGGCCTGAGGAAATAAGGGTTTTTGAGGATGAAGGTTAAGGATTTTTTTGGATGAGGGTTTAGGGTTTTAGAGAAAAGGTTATTTGTTTTTTTAGGCAGAGTGTTTAGGAGAATTTGTAACACCCTGAGATTTTATGAGATATATTCTTTTTAATTCCTTTTATTGCACACTACACCAAGATTAGCTTTTACTATACGCAACTCCGTAATAGCTTGCAGTATACGCAACACAATTCTTGGATCGTGTTACACACAATTTCAAGTTCATTTGATAGAAGTTATTCTATGCAACATTGATTATATATATATAAATATATATATTCAATGTATAAATGATATATGGTTGGATTTTTTTATACGCAACAACAAAGGAGTCTTTCACTACACGTAACCCTAACTTGGCTTCATTACACGCAATCACGACCTTCCTCGATAGCGTGTGTTGTACGCAATACCGGGTTTCACTAAACAACGATATATGGTTATAATAATATCACGAACTAGCCATTATGAATATAATTAACCACATTTTGAATATTATTATTCATCTTATAAATTTTCTAAAACATTTTATGTCAACAAAATAAATTTTTCAGGTAAAATAAGTATTTTTCAAAAAATGCAGTTTTGCCGCCTTTTGATGGCGCACCCACTTTAAATATAGTTTTTGACATTTTTATAAGTTCAATTTTACAAAATAAAATTATTATTTGGAATAAGGATATACAATTTTACCTTGGATAAAATTTTCATTTTATTCTGATAACTTTCATATTTTAATGAATAGTAAAAACACGCTATATTTTAATTAAAACCAACTTTTTTCATCATAATAATTTATGTGTTTAAATTATAATATTGAATTTTCTTAAAGTATAAATATAATATATTTTTACCATATAATATAATGTATGTCATCAGAATTGATTTTACCTTGAATTCGTAGGTTAAATCAATTCAATCTTTTGTAATGTTTTAAACAAAAACCCATTTTCTTTCGACAACGGGATTAATTTTAATTTAATTTCTGCAACTTCTGTGTATTGAATTTGGAAAAATTGATTCCATATTTGGAATCAGTGGGTACAAAATATATTAATAGACCACTTTTTATTTTTAGGCATTATGAATAGTAACTACAGTAAATTTTATTTACCATAGTTAAAGGTAAATCAGGTAATTAATGGTAAATATAAGATTATAAAATTACCCAAACACCTTCCAAAATCCTATTGAATGACTAAAAGTCGACCCATATCACCTAAGGGTTGGATTAGAACCATTTAATGTACTTTTGTTCAAGAAAATAACTTAATTATTATTAAAACCAAAGAAAGTGACAACATGTCACTCTCTTAAATTTTATAAGTATATTAATTTTAATTTAGTGATAAACTTCATGAAACTTAGAACATTAATAGTCTCCAGAAATATAATGAAATTATATACATAATATTAATTTATTTATAATTTTTAGGGACTAAATAATTATCATTAATTGTGACACAATAGTGATGCAGAAATTGTTTATCTAGTGAAAAATCAATAATATAGTGTTTATTAAACTAATAGTGACCATAAAAGGCACAAAACCTTGACCAAAAATTATTGGTCATGTAAATTTATACCATAATCATCCAATGGTCTAATATTTGATCATTTGGAGCCTTATAAAAGCGATTATGACACTTATATTATTTTATTTTAAATGATTCCAAAGTTGTCACCTTCATAATTTAATAAATATGACAATTTAAATATTGTGATTTTAAGATGATAAATTCAAGTAAAAGTATTATTGTAAAATTTAATAGATTTTTCTTCATAATATAATTTTATTTTTAATTTTTATGCAATAAATAAGTATATTAAATAATTATACAAAAATGATGTAGTAATTATTTTATTAAGAGATAAACCAAATAAATGGTTTTAAAAATAATAAAATAAATATTATATGAACTATTTAATGTTCTCCACTAATTTTATAGATACATATGACCTTTTATGAATCTATTAAAGATTTTAGTTTGAACATATCTTCTATATATATTTTATTTAAATTCATATAAATGAATAGTGTCAAAATTGACACTATTGTTATTTTATGAAATTAACATATTATAAAATTGTTTAAAAGTCACAAAAATATTTAAAATTTATAAATTTATATTTATATGGTCTAACATATTATAAAGTATCCAATTATGGACAATTCATAACAAATAAGTAATTATTTGTTATAATTTAAAACTTAGAATGTTATTACCACAAATAAAATTAAATTGATTAAATAAGGATAAATCAAGTTGATAATGTTTAAAACAAATTCCTAACATGTCTAAATTTTATTGGTTGATGATATTACAACCCTATCTCATCTAATATTCATATATGAGTAATTTTGGAGGTTTTTATGTGGGTTTTGGATTTAATATAAACTAATATTTCTTATATTTTCAATGGTGCCCCTCTCCTCCTTTATAAAAGGGCACCTCCTCCCTCTCCTCCTCACAACAATTTGATCCTTAAAGCTCGGCCAAACCCTACCCATTTTACTTCCCCACTTCCCTAGAAACATTCTAGAGGTCCCTGTTGTCTTCAAAGACCAATTTTAGGGACCTAAGAGGAGGTCTTAAAGAGGCGCTTCAAAGAAGAGGTAATGTCTGTTACCGATTCATTCAACTTTATTTCTTCTTATACTTCTTATTCTGTAGTTGTTTCATTATGAAGTAATAACATCGTTATCACTCATATACTGGTATGTTATTATAAGCATGAAACAAACCTATTTCACCATCTATCTATCCTACGGAAAACGAAATCATCGCATGTGTGTACGTACGGAATACCGTCTTCACGCCGTGGTGTAATCTATTTCCCACCACCACCTTACTTGGATGGGTATAATGGTGTAAATAATGACTATATATGATTATTTTAAAGTGATATTTATTATGAAATAGTATACATACACTCCAATACAATTCCATTGGAACAATATCATCGCTCGTGCCTACGTACGGATTACCGTCTCCACGACGCGATGAGATTCATTTTCCATGTTAAAAATTCAAGATTTATTATAAAGTATATATAATAAGTAATAATAAAATATAAGAAATAATAATGCTACTGGATTTATGTATATATATATATGTATGTCATATACTTAATTCCATTCAATTCAATAAGGAAACGAAAATAGCGTTCATGCGTACGTACGGCCTACCGTCTCCATGAACGGTGTATTTCTTTCCATTTATCGATCTATTATATATATGTATATTCTGAATATATATTACATATAAGTCATGTTTTACATTCTTGAGGTATGTAATCATGATCTAAGTAATCATATGAATAATTACAAGTTAAAACACGAACGACAAATGAAACGATTTTACCCAAAACGCTACTTTAACATGAATTTAAAACATAACTGGTAATATATAGTCATAAGTGAACCATATATGAAATAATAATAATGAATATGGTTCTGTAATAAGTCAATGACATTATTCAAATCATTATACAGGAGTTTTGGATACGTACGAAGTATATCGGACCTAAGTTAAGAGATAATTATTCCAATCTCATTCTTATCCGAGATTGTTTACTCGTAAGTATTTACTGGGGGTTATGTTTATTATCCATGTATATATGCTCTCAAAATGTTTTCATAAAATGTTTCCCATGTATGTTTAAGACATTTTTACCCTCTTCTTACTTTTACCACATCGTATGGAAGGAATCTTTCTTTTGTTTACCATACGAGGTACTTTTTGACTTTTCCAAAAAAAGTACGAGGAGAATATTATTTTTAACTTATACGGCGTGAACGGATTTTTATGGTTTCATAAAGCCTTATTTTCATGAATCTACCTCCAAAATATTTTATAACTATTTTCAAAAAAATCCATTTCTTTTAAAATTTCATGGCATTTTGTGAAAAGAAAATGATTTTGAAGAAGAAAGGATATTTTCCTAAGAATTCATTTCAAGGGTTTTATCAAAACAATTTTCTATATAAGATGACATTATTTCATATGTTTATGTTTCAAGTAAAATTTCTCTATGATTTACCTGGTTTCAATTTTCTTATGATGAAATATCCATTTGTTTTATATGGATTATGTGATGATGAGATGATGTTTATGAATCCCATTTTATTCTTTGGGTTACGATGAATTTTTTAAGTTTATTTGGTGGAACAAGTAAGAATGATTTCACTATGAGATGGGTGGGACCTATATCTAACTCCAATACATTGGGTAAAGATTTATATCTCATGAGATAGACATGGCTGGAACGAAAAGTTAAACCGGTTCAGTAATACAGGACTGGAATGAGGAGTGAACTCGATTCAGAAAGGGACTTTGTCCACTAAGATGGTCTTGGCAGCAATGCCTTGGATACTATGGAAATCATATCATATGCTTAATGGATTCCACAATTACATGTTTTACTCCCATTATAGTTTATCATGATTAATGTTCCTTTATTATCTATGCTTTATGAACTTTGAGGATTTATGTCTTTGCTCAAGATTTTTATGTTTAGATTTTATGTTCATGTTTTTGCATTCCAAAGTTTATGGATTATTTTATGATCTCTATGCTTACCCTTACTGAGCATTTGAGCTCACCCTTTATATGTTTTCTTTTCCCCGGGATTTAAAGAACGTTTTTTGTTAAGAAAAAAAAGGGGAAGATCTTTATGGGAGATGTTGAAGATCTTTCACCAAGATTAGAAGATTACTTTTCGAGTTTCCAAAGACACTAAACTATTACGATCCTTCTGTGTCTCTTTTTGTTATGTATCAAGTATTCTACAAAAGTAATGTATTTTCCTTGTATGTCAAGCTTTGGGTCTCTATAGTTGGTATTAGAGGAAAGGATTAGTCAACCTTTGGAAACAAGGATGCAAAAACATTAGTGGGATCCGTAAAGATATTTCTAAGGTATGGTTAGGGATGTCCCTAAGGATAAGTATACGTATAGGATATAGTCCTAGAACTATAGAAACAATCTTAGAATTTAACCAAAGATGTTAGATATTTAGGGTACTCCCCCTTCACTATGTTGTTTTCCCTATCATGATTTTTTCCTCTCACACTATTCTTTTTGGGTTTTAGAAAATGGCTGGAAACTGGAAGATTCATGATAATGGAGGATATGACGGACAATGGAATGATATTCTTCATGAGCAACCAAATGAAATGGGATTTGGAAGTCCAAACATCGTTATTATGCCTAATCAGCAATCTCATAATATGATCAATAATCTCAACTTTGGTAAGTTTCCCGACTCAGATAATAAGAGAAAGATGGAGTTTTATGATGATCATAGAGGAAAGAAAGTTCAATTTCCCTCATGTAAATCATATGGGAAGAGGCATCGGGGAGATTGTTTCAAAGGAACTGGAAGATGCTTTGGGTGTGGAAAAGAAGGACACAAAGCCATTAAGTGTAAAGGAAAAGGTTCAGTTAACACCATGGGAAAGGATAATGACATTGCTAAGAAATCAACAATGATTAGATGTTTTAAATTTTGAATGTATGGGAATTATGCAAACCAATTCCCTAAGGGAAAATCTCATGAAGAGAATCAGCATGGTCATATGGGTAGTATTTATGTGGATGATGATCAGGAGACTACAAATGATATATGATATGAAAGAAGTGTTGAAGCTCAGTCAGTTGTTTAAGAAGGTAGTGGAGTGATTGTATGTTTATCAAGAGTTATGTTGTATAGTTAATGGTAATATGGAATAAATAATCATCTAAGGATTGTTACACTATTTTTTTTCTAAAGTATTTGAAAGTATATGTTGAATGGTACTGGTAACCATGAAAGGATATTCAGATATTTTTGGAAAGTAGATGATATGTGCATAATGAAGGGATAAGAAGATAATGAGATGTTTGATTGTATTCATGAGCTCATGATTGATATAAGGACTAAGTAATATCACGGTTTGAGTATATAGAATTCTATGGATTTTGGTATGTGGGAAGAGTTAACTTTTGATAGCATTCATGTTTTCACTAAGGTTTAATGGGTATTCATTTTTCAAGAGAATACATGAATAAGGTATTCACATGATTGGAATGTGACCAACAAGATATATGGGGGATAAATGATGGTATTCACATGCTTGGTATATAACCCTTTTACTAATTGTTTTCATTATACTATGAGCTTGGACTAAAGTATTTTAAATAATCCTAAAGATTTGAATGGATTATGTTGGACATAAGTTATTATTGTTTAAGGATAGAACATTTTTCGATATTATTTATGGGATGTTATAGTAATGTAGTTTTAGAAAAGGGACAACCTGCAGGACGGGCGATAGCCTATCGCGTCGGAAAAGGCTGTGGGAATCAAACCCACAACTGAAGTGCGACTGGCCTTTATTTCCTACCACTGGCCTACAGGAAGTCCCTATTTAGTAGAAACTAGTTTTATTATATTAAGCAGTATGATATATGAAGTATAAGTCCATTTTAGGAACCATACATGATTAATCTCATTATAGATTGACTTATGTATTTTTGATAAGTTTTTATAACCTTTTGTTTGACATAGATGGAATGACCTAGCATTATATCTCATGATATGATAACACTTCACAAATGACAAATTCAACTTCATTTCTTTAAGAGATGAAGTGGAAATTGTCCAAGGAATGACCAACAGTGAGACTATACCAAAATCAAGAAAGTATTTCTTCTAATTCCAATTTCTTCAACTTTAGGGAAATCATCTTGAAAACCAAAAATGTTGTCCTGGTGCTCTTATATCCGATGAATTAGATGATACCTTAGATCATCACAAATTTAAGGCTTTGTGATTGATGGCTTTTTCATAGCCATGTTCTCTACCACTCTCCAGGAGAACTTGATCGTTAGATTTTTCCTCCATATCCATATTTTCACTTATACTCTCCTATGTGGAAACCCGATGCTCAGTTACCTTGGGTGACCATTACGTTTCTAACTTTCTTTTTTAAAGTTAAGTTTTAGTATTCCTTTTTACGATGTGGGTTTCTATGAATAGTAAATGATTTATAACACCAAAGAATTTCGAGGAAGAAATTCATTTTAAGGGGGTTAGAATGTAACACCCTGAGATTTTATGAGATATATTCTTTTTAATTCCTTTGATTGTACACTAAAAAAATATTAGCTTTTACTATACGCAACACCGTATTAGCTTGTAGTATACGCAACACAATTCTTGGATCATGTTACACACAATTTCCAGTTCATTTGATAGAAGTTATTCTATGCAACATTGAGTGTATATATATATATATATATATATATATATATATTCAATTTATAAATGATATATGGTTGTATTTTGTTATACGCAACAACAAAGGAGTCTTTAACTACACGCAACCCTGACTTGGCTTCATTACACGCAATCGCGACCTTCCTCGATAGCGTGTGTTGTACGCAATATCGGGTTTCACTAAACAATGATATATGGTTATAATATTATCACAAAATAGACGTTATGAATATAATTAACCACATTTTGAATATTATTATTCATCTCATAAATTTTCTAAAACATTTTATGTGAACAAAATAAATGTTTCGAGTAAAATAAGTATTTTTCAAAAAATGCAGTTTTGCCGCCTTTTGATGGCGCACCCACGTTAAATATAGTTTTTGACATTTTTATAAATTCAATTTTAAAAAATAAAATTATTCTTTGGAATAAGGATATAAAATTTTACCTTGGATAAAATTTTCATGTTATTCTGATAACTTTCATATTTTAATGAATAGTAAAAACACGCTATATTTTAATTAAAAACAACTTTTTTTAATTGTAATAATTTATGTGGTTAAATTATAATATTTAATGGTCTTAAAGTATATAAATATAATATATTTTTTCCATTTAATATAATTTATGTCATTATCATTGATTTTACCTTGAATTCGTTGGTTAAATCAATTCACTCTTTTGTAATGTTTTAAACAAAAACCCATTTTCTTTGACAATGGGATTAATTTTAATTTAATTTCTTCAACTTCTGTATATTTAATTTATAAAAATGGATTCAATATTTGGAATCAGTGGGTCCAAATTATATTAATAGACTACTTTTTATTTTTGGGTATTATGAATAGCAACTACGGTAAATTTTATTTACCATAGTTAAAGGTAAATCGGGTAATTAAGGGTAAATATAAGATTATAAAATTACCCTAACACCTACCAAAATCCTATTGGATGACAAAAAGTCGACCCATATCACCTAAGGGTCGGATTAGAATCATTTAAGATACATTTGTCCATGAAAATAACTTAATTATTATTAAAACCAAAGAAAGTGACAACATGTCACTCTCTTAAATCTTATAAGTATATTAATTTTAATTTAGTGATAAACTTCATGAAACTTAGAACATGAATAATATCTAGAAATATAATTAAATTTTCTACATCATATGAATTTACTTATAATTTTTAGGGATTACATAATTATCATTAATTGTGACATAATAGTGATGCAGAAATTGTTTATCTAGTGAAAAATCAAGAATATAGTTTTTATTAAACTAATAGTGATCATAAAAGGCACAAAACCATGACCAAAACTTATTGGTCATGTAAAGTTAAACCATAATCATTAAATGGTCGAATATTTGACCATTGGTATCCTTATAAAAGCGATTATGACACTTATATTATTTTATTTTAAATGATGCCAAAGTTGTCACCTTCATAATTTAATAAATATAACAATTTAAATATTATGATTTTAAGATGATAAATTCGAGTAAAAGTATTATTGTGAAAGGTAATATATCTATATTCATCATAGTAATTTATTTTTAATTTTTATGCAACAAATAAGTATATTAAATAATTATACAAAAATGATGTAGTAATTATTTTATTAAGAGATAAACCAAATAAATGGTATTGAAAATAATAAAATAAATATTATATGAACTATTTAATGTTCTCCACTAATTTTATAGAAACATATGACCTTTTATGAATCTATTAATTCTTTTATTTAGAACATATCTTCTGTATATATTTTATTTAAATTCAAACAAATGAATAGTGTCAAAATTGACACTATTGTTATTTTATAAAAATAACATATTATAAAATTTTTTAAAAATCACAAAAAATATTTAAAAATTATAAATTTATATTTATGAGGTCTAAAAGGTTATAAATTATCCAATTATGTAAAATTCACAACAGATAAGTAATTATTTGTTATAATTTAAAATTTAGAATGTTATTACCACAAATAAAATTAAATTGATTAAATAAGGATAAATCAAGTTTATAATGTTTAAAATAAATTCCTAACATGTATAAATTTTATTTTTTGATGATATTACAACCCTATCTCATCTAATATTCGGATATGAGTCATTTTGGAGGTTTTTATGTGGGGTTGGAATTTAATATAAACTAATATTTCTTATATTTCCAAAGGTGCCCCTCTCCTCCCTTATAAAAGGGCACCTCCTCCCTCTCCTCCTTAAACCAATTTGAGCCTTCAAGATAGGCCAAACCCTGTCCATTTCACTTCCCCAATTCCACATAAACATAGTAGAAGTCATGGTCTTCTTCAAATACCAATTTTAGTGCCCTAAGAGGAGGTCTCAAAGAGGCGCTTCAAAGAAGAGGTATTGCCCATTACCGATTCTTTCAACTTTATTTCTTCTTCTACTTCTTCTTATATAGTTGTTTCATTATGAAGTAATAACATAAGTATCACTCATATACTGTTATGTTATTATAATTATGAAACAAACCTATTTCACCATCTATCCATCCTACGGAAAATGAAATCACCACACGTGCGTACGTACGGAATACCTTCTCCATGCAGTAGTGTAATCTATTTTCCACCACCACCTTACTTGGATGGGTATAATGGTGTAAATAATGACTATATATGATTATTTTAAAGTGATATTGATTCTAAAATAGTATACATACACTCCAATACAATTCCATGGGAATGATATCATCGCTCGTGCGTACGTACGAATTACCGTCTCCACGACGCGATGAGATTCATTTTCCATGTTAAAAATTCAAGAATGATTATATAGTATATATAATAAGTAATAATTAAATATAAGACATAATAACTCTACTGGATTTATTTATATATATATATGTATGTCATATACTTAATTCCATTCAATTCAATAAGGAAACGAAAACAGCGTTCATGCGTACGTACGGCCTACCGTCTCCATGAACTGTGTATTTCCTTCCATTTATTGATCTATTATATATATGTATATTCTGAATATATATTACATATAAGTCATGTTTTACATTCTGGATGTAATTAATCATGATCTAAGTAATCATATGAATAATTACAAGTTAAAACACGAATGACAAATGAAATGATTTTACCCAAAACGCTACTTTAACATTAATTTAAAAAAGAACAGGTAATATAAATTCATAATTGAACCATATATGATATAATAACAATGAATATGTTTCTGTAATAAGTCAATGACATTATTTAAATCATTATACAGGAGGTTTGGATATGTACGAAGCATATCGGACCTATGGTAAGGGATAATTATTCCAATCTCATTATTATCCGAGATTGTTTACTCGTAATTATTTACTGGGGGATATGTTTATTATCCATGTATATATGCTATAAAAATGTTTTCATAAAATATTTTCCATGTATTTTTAAGACATTTTTACCCTCTTCTTACTTTTACAACGTCGTATGGAGGGAATCTTTCATTTGTTTACCATACGAGGTACTTTCTGACTTTTCTGACAAAAGTAGAAGGAGAATGTTATTTTTAACTTATACGGTGTGAGTGGATTTTTACGGTTTTATAAAGCCTTATTTTCATGAATCTACCTCCAAAATATTTTATTACTATTTTCAACAAAATCCTTTTCTTTTAAAATTTCATGGCATTTTGTGAAAAGAAAATGATTTTGAATAAGAAAGGATATTTTTCTCAAGAATTCATTTCAAGTGTTTTATCAAAACCATTTTCTATCTAAGATGACATTATTTCATATGTGTATGTTTCAAGTAAAATTTATCTATTATTTACATGGTTTAAATTTTCTTATGATGAAATATCCATTTGTTTTATATGGATTATGTGATGATGGGATGATGTTTATGAAACCCATTTTATTATTTGGGTTATGATGAATGTTTTAAGTTTATTTTGTGGCACAAGTAAGAATGATTTCACTATGAGATGGGTGGGACCTATATCTCCCTCCAATTCATTGGGTAATTATTTATATCTCATGAGATAGACATGGCTGGAATGGAAAGTTAAACCGGTTCAGTAATACAGGACTGGAACGAGGAGTGAACTCGATTTAGAAAGGGAATTTGTTCCCTAAGATGGTCTTGGTAGCAATGCCTTGGCTACTATGGAAATCATATCATGTGCTTAATGGATTCCACAATAACATGTTTTATTCCCATGCTAGTTTATTATGATTAATGTTCCTTTTTGATCTATACTTTTTGTACTTCCATGATTTATGTCTTTGCTCAAGATTTTGATGTTTAGATTTTAGGTTCATGTTTTTGCATTCAAAAATTTATGAATTATTTTACGATATCTATGCTTACCCTTACTGAGAATTTGAGCTCACCCATTATATGTTTTCATTTCCCCAGGATTTAAAGAATGTTTTTAGTTAAGAAAACAAAAGGGAAAGATCTTTATGGGAGATGTTGAAGATCTTTCACCAAGATTAGAAGATTACATTCCGAGTTTCCAAAGACACTAAACTATTATGATCCTTGTGTGTCTCTTTTTGTTATGTATCAAGTATTCTTCAAAAGTAATGTATTGTCCATGTACGTCAAGCTTTGGGTCTCTACAGTTTTGGGAGATGAGGTTAAGGGTTTTTTGGGGTTGACGGTGCAGGGTTTTTTTGGGTCGAGGGTTTATGGTTATTTGGGTCAAGGGTTTAGTATTTTTTGCTGCTAAGTGTTTAGGTTTTTTTTGCGTATGAGGGGTTAGTGTTTTTAGGGGCTAACAGTTTAGAGTTTCTTAGTGATGATTTTTTATGGTTTTTTGGGGATGAGGGTTTAGGTTTTTCTAGGATGAGAGTTCAGGGGTTTTGGGGCTGATGGTTTTTGGGTTTTGGAGAATAGGGTTTAGGGTTTTAAGGGAGGGAGCGTATAGGGGTTTTGTGGATGATGTTTTTGGAATTATTTGTAATAAATATTTAGGGGGTTTTATGGTTGTGATTTTGAGGATTTTTTGGGGATGGTATTCTAGGGTTTTTTAGGGATAAGGGTTTGGGGGTTTGGGGGATGAGGGTTTTAGGGTTTTTAGGGATTAGGGTTTAGGGTTTCTTGGGGTTGAATGGTATATGATTTTTTGTAGTTGAGGGTTTAGAGGTTTTTTGGTATAAGTATCATAGGTTTATGGGGTCAAGGGGTATTTAGGGTTGGGGATAATGGTTTTATATGGTTTAGGGTTTAGGGTTTTGTGTAGGAGAGTGTTTAGGGTTTTTTCAGGAAGAGGGTTTAGCTATTTCTAAGGATTAGGGTTAAGTGGGATTTTTGGGGGTCTAGGCTTTAGAGGTTTTTGTTTCTGAGGGATTATGGTTTTTAGTTGTTTAGGGTTTAGGTAATTTGGGGATTATGGTTTTGGGTTTCCTAGGGCTGAGTTTTTAGTATTTTTTGGGGCTGAGGATTTCAGGTTTTTAAGGGTGAGGGTTTATTTTTTTGGGTAGATGGTTTATGTTTTTTTGGGTTGAGGGTTTCAGGTTTTTTGGGGATGAGGGTTTTCAAGATTTTGGTGGCTAGGGTTTAGGGTTTAGGGTTTTTATCCACTGATGGTTTAGGGTTTTTTGGGGCTAAAGTTTTCATTTTTTTTATGAGAGTTTAGGGTTATTCATGGCTGACAGTATAGGGTTTTTAGGGATTTTTTCGGATGAGGTTTTAAGGGTTTTGGGGGATAAAGGGTTATGTTTTTTTTTGGGATAAGGGTTTTGGGTTATGTACAACTGATGGTTTTGGATATTGTGGATCTTCGTGTTTTTTTCTGCTTGAGGGTTTAGGGTATTGTGGGGAAAGGGATTAAAGTTTTCTGGGGTTGATTTTCTTGGATTTTTTGGGGTTTATAGTTTAGGGTTTTGTGAGGATAAGGGTTTAGGGTTTTTTTGGGGCCAATGGTCATGTTATTTTAGGTCTAATTATCTAGTGTTTTTTAGGGATGAGAGATTATTTTTTTGGGGGGATGAGGGTTTATGGGATTTGTGGATATGGATTTAGGGTTTTTTGGAGCTGAGGGTTTATTATTTTTTGGGGTTGAAGGCTTAGAGGTTTTTGGTGCTGAGGGTTAAGGGGGATTTGTGGTTTGGGGTTTTTTGTTGTTTGGGGTTTAGGGTTTTCTAGGGAAAAGGGTTTAGGATTTTTTGAGGCTGATGGTTTATGGTTTTATGAAGCTAATGTTTAATGGTTTTTGGGGGATGAGGGTTTAGGTTTTTGTGGGGATGATGGTTTGGGGTTTTATAGCGATGAGGGTTTAGGGTTTTTTGTGCATTATGTTTAGTATTTTTTGGGTTTAAGGGTTTAGGTTTTTCTTCAGCTGAGGGTTTATCGTTTTCATTAGATGAGGCTTTAGGATTTTTTGTGGGTGATGGTTTAGGGTTTTTTAGGGGTTGAGGGTTTGGGGGTTTGGGGAATAGGGTTTCAGGTTTTCTAGAATGGAGGGTTTATTTTTTTTGGAAGATGGTTTATTTTATTATGGGGATAAGGGTTTAGGGTTTTCACAGTATGTGGGTTTAGGTTTTTCTGTGGATGATGGTTGAGGGTGTTCTGGGGGTAATGGTTTATGTTATTATTCAGAAAATGGTTTATGTTTTTATGGGGTTGAGGGTTTACTCATTTATAGGTCTTGGGATTTACATTTTTCTAGGGTATAGGGTATAGGGTTTTCTATCTCTGCGGGTTAAAATTTTTCTAGGGTTGAGTGTTTTGGTCTTTCTAGGGCTAAGGGTTTAGGGATTTCTAGGATGTGGGGATATTGTTTTCTGTTGCATAGAGTCTAGGGTTTTTTGGGGCTTAGGGGTTAGGTTTTGGGGGGTATGAGATATTATTATTATTATTTTAGATGAGGTTTCATGGTTTCTTGGGGTTTTTGGTTTATGGTTTTTTGGTTTGTGGGTTTATGGTTTTTTTCGAATGAGGGTTTAGGGTCTTTCGGAACCGAGTTTTTAGTGTTTTTTGGGGATGAGGGTTTTGGGTTTTTTGGTGCTGGTGGTTTTTGGGTTTTGGGGGCTAACAGATTAGAGATTTTTGGGGATGAGAGTTTTCGGATTTTGGGGGATAATGGTTTTTGGGTTTTTGGGTTATAGAATATTGGGTTTTTTGGGATTGACAGTTTAGGATTTTTAGGATATGTTTTTAGGGGTGTCTGTGGGTGAGGGTTTAGGTTTTTTCTGGTTTTAGGGTTTAGGGTTTTTTTGGCTAGGGGATTAGGGTTTTCTGTGTATATAGGATTATATTTTAATTATTTCTAAGGTTTTTGGTGTTTTTGGGTTTTGGGGATAAGGTTATAGGGTATTTTGGGGATAAGGGGTTTTAGGGTTTAGGGGATGAGAGTTCTGAGATTTTTTTGGGTTGATGGTTTAGTGGATTTTGGGATGAGGGTATTGTTATTTTTTAAGTACAATGGTTTAGTTTTTTAGCGTATAGAGTTTAGATTTTTTCGAGACTGAGGGTTTAGGTTTTTTTTGGATGAGGGTTTCGATATTTTTGGGGATGAGGGTTTTTCAGTTTTTGGGATGAGTGTTTAGGGGTTTTCGAGTTGATGGTTTAAAGTTTGTTTTGGGAAATAGGGTTTATAGGGTATTGGGTCTGAGGGTTTATTGTTTTTTAGGGTTGTGGGTTTAGGGTTTTTTGGGGTTCAGAGTTTAGGGTTTTTTAGGTATATGGGTTTAGGTTTTATTGGGGATGAGGGTTTAGGGTTTTTTAGTTGTGTTTTTAGGGTTTGGTGGGATGAGGGTTTAGGGTTTTAGGGGGATTAGTATTTAGGGGTTTTGCAGCTTAAGATTTAGGGGTTTTGGGGGATAAGGGTTTTGGGTTTTGTGGCGATGAGGGTTTATGTTTTTGGTGGCTAAAGGTTTAGTGATTTTTAGGGACGAGGGTTTAGGTTTTTGTAGGGCTGATGTTTTATGGATTTTGGGGGATGAAGGTTTGGGGTTTTGGGGGCTAAGGGTTTAGGGATTTTTGGGGTGGATGATTTATGTTTTTGTGTGGTTTTGGGGTTAGGGTTTTTTGGGGTTGAGGGGTTTTTGTTTTTTGGTATTGAGGGTTTTGGGGTTTTAGAGATGAGGGATAAGGGTTTTTTTGGTTATAAGGGTTTATGGATTTAATGGGCATAGGGTTTAGGTATATTTGGGGTTGAAGGATTATGTATTTTTATGGATGGGGGTTTATGGTTTTGTTTGGATGAGGGTTTACATTTTTCTAGGTTCATTTTTTTAGGGTTTTGGGGGGTTTAGGGTTTATGTTTTTTTGGGGTTGAGGGTTTAGGGTTTCATTGGGATGAGGTTTTTGGGGTTTCCAGAGATGAGGTATTATGGTTTTATGGGGATAATGGTGTATAATTTTTTGAGGCCAAGGGTTGAGGGTATTATTGGGATGTGGTTTGAGGGTCTTCAGGGGAAGATATTTTTGGGTTTGTGGGGTTGGGTTTTTTGGGAGATGAGGGTATATGGTTTTTTAGGTGTGAGGGTTTTGGGATTTTTGGGATTAGTCTTTAAGGTTTTTGGGGATTATGGTTTAGGGTTTTTTGGAGATGAGGTTTTAGGGTCTTTTGATCATGAGGGATAGTTTTTTCTAGGGATGAGGATTTAGGGTTCCATGGGGATGAGATTTTAGATTTTTGTGGGGATGAGAGTATAGGGATTTTAGTGGTTGATGGTTTAGGGTTTTCTAAGGACTAAGTATTAGTGTTTTCTGAGGATGAGTTTTTAGGTTTCTATGGATGAGGGTTTTGGGTTTTTAGGTTATGAGGGTCTAGTGTTTTCTATAGCTAAGGGTTTAGGGTTTTCTAAAAGTGTTGATTTAGTTTATTCTGATGCTGATATTTTAGGGTTTTCTAGGGTAGACGGTTTTGGGTTTTTTAGGGATGAGGGTTTATGGATTTTCGGGGTTGTGGGTTTAGGGTTTTCGGAAAATGATGTTTGGGGTTTTATGGGGATCATTGTTTTGGTTTTTCTAGGGATAAGGGTTTAGAGTTTTCTAGGTCTGGGGGATTAGGGTTGTTAGGGGATGAGGGTGTAGGTTTTTCATGGGAATAGTGTTTAGGGGTTTTAATGGATGAGGGTTCATGGTTTTTTGGTGATAAGGTTTTAGGATCATCTAGGGAGGAGGGTCTAGTGTTTTCTAGTGATGATGGTAAATGTTTTTTTGGAAATTATTTTTTTTGGGTTTTCTAGGTATTAGGGTTATGGTTTAATGGTGATGAGTATTTATGGTTTCTTGGGGTTAAGAGTTTAGGTTTTTCTAAGGACAAGGATTTAGTGTTTTTTTGTGGATGAGGGTTTAGGTTTTTTAGAGGTTGAGGGTTTAGGTTATTCTGGTGCCGAGAGCTTAGGGTTTTCTAGTGATGAGGGTTTTGGATTTTCTAGAGTTTAGGGTTTAGGGTTTTATAGAGATGAGGGTTTCAGGTGTTCTATGGTGGTCAATTTAAGTATTTTAGGGGCTAAGGGTTTAGGGTTTTCTAAATATGAGGGTTTATGGTATTTTGTGGATGAGGTTTTATGGTTTTCTAGGGTTTGGCATTAGGGTTTTTTGGGCATAGGTTTTAGAGTTTTATAGGGCTAGCGGTTTAGGTTTTTATAAGGTTGGGGGTTTTGGGTTTTCTAGGGATGATGGTTTTGGGAATTCAAGTAATAAGGGAATAGAGTTTTATGGGATTTGGTGATTAGGTTTTTCTAGAATAGATGGTTTAAGTTTTATTAGGGGTGAGTGTTTAGGGTTTTCTATGGACAATTTTTAAGGGTTTTCTAGGGATGAGGGTTCATTCTTTTCTATGTATGAGGGTAGAGGATTTTCTACAGAAAATTTTTTATAGTGTTTTAAGGCTAAGTGTTTATGGGTTTACTGTGTTGGGTTTTAAAGGAATTTTGGGGCTAAGGGATTAGTGTTTTTTAAGGCTGAAGGTTTAGGGTTTTCTGAGGATTAGGGTTTATGGTTTTCTGGGGATTAAGGTTTTTAGAGTTCTATGGATGATGATTTATGATTTTATATGTCTTAGTGTTTGGGGTTTTCTAGGGATGAGGGTTTAGGGTTCTCTAGGTATTATGGATTATGATTTCTATGGATGAAGGTATTGGGCATTCCTAGGATGAGGGTTTAGTGTTTATAGAGGATGTGGGTTTAGGTTTTCATGGGATGAGTGTATAGGGTATCTCAAGATTAGGTTTTAGGTTTTTTATAGTCCAAGGGTTTAGTATTTTATGGGGATGAGGGTTTAGGGTTTTCTAGGGGTTGAGGGATTCTGTATTGGTGGTAGAGAGTTTAGGTTTTTATTGGGCTGAGGGTTGATGGTTTTCTACAGTAGGTTGCATATGATTTTCTTAAAAAGTGGGTTTAGGGTTTTCAAGGATGAGGGTTTTACATTTTCTAAGGATGAGGGTTTAGGGGTTTATGGGGATGAGGGTATAGATTTTATAGGACGAGAGGTTAGGGTTTTCAAGTGATAATGATTTAGGGTTCTTTAGGAATGAGTGTTTAGTGTTTTGTGTGGCTGAGGGATTAGGGTTTTTTAGTGCAGATGGTTTCATTTTATTAGGGATAATGGATTAGGGTTATGTGAAAATAGATTTTAGGTTTTTCTGGCGATAATGGTTTAGGTTTTTCATGGGTTAAGGGTTTTTCGTTTTCTGGGGATGAGGGTTTAGGGATTTTAGTGGATAAGGGTTTAGAGTTTTTTAGGGATACGGGTTTAGGGTTTTATGGGGATGAAGGGTTAGGGTTCTATAAGGATTAGGGTTTAAGGTTTTTTGGGGATGATGGTTTAGGGTTTTCTAGGGCTAAGGGTTTAGGGTTTTCTAGTGCTGGGGGTTTATGGTTCTTTGGGGATGATGGTTTAGTTTTTTCTTATGAAGGTTTGGGGTTTTATAGGGTAGAGGTTTAGGGATTTTTTGAGGTGTTTTTTTAGTGTTTTCTTGGGCTGAGTTCTTAGTGTTTTGTGAGGATTTTTTTTGATTTCTTGGAATAAGGTTTTAGTATTTTTTAGGGATGTGGGTTTAGGTTTTTCAATGGATTAAGGATTAGGGTTTTTCAGGGATGTGGGTTTAGTGTTTTCTGGGTCTGAGGGTTTATGGATTTTGGGGATGAGGTTTTAGTTTTTTTTTATGGATGAGGGTATAGGGTTTTATGGGGATGAGGGTTTAAGTTTTTCTTAGGCTGGGGATTTTGGGGTTTTTGAGTATGACAGTTTAGGGTATTCTAGGGAGGAGGGTTTAGGGTATTTTTCATTTAAGTGTTTAGGATTTTCTAGTGCTGTGGTTTTAGGGTTTTCTATGGCTGAGGGTTTAGGTTTTTTTGGGATTAGGGTTTTGGGTTTACTAGGTCAAAGGGTTTATGGTTTTCTTGGGTAAATTTTTAGGGTTTTCTAGGTGTAAGGGTTTATGGTTTTATATAGATGAGGTTTAAGGATTTCTGGTGCTAAGGGTTGACGGTTTTCTGGGGATGAGGGTTTATTCTTTTCTGGGGCATAACGTTTATGGTTTTATAGGACTGAGGGATTATTATTTTCTGGGGATAAGGGTTTAGGTTTTTCTTAGGTTGAGGGATTAGGGATTAATGAGGCTAAGGGTTTATGGTTTTCTAGGGATGAAGAATTATTGGGTTATGGAGGTTAGGGTTTACGATTTTCTTATGCTGAGGGATTTGTGTATTCTAGGGATGAGGTTTTAGGGTTTTCTAGGGTTTATGGTTTATGGTTTTCAAGGGTTGAGGGTTTAGTGTCTTTCATGGACGAGGGTTTATGCTTCCCTAGTATTGAGGATTTAAGTTTTTATAAGGTTGAGGGTTTAGTGATTTTTTGAAGGTGTGAGTGTTTATTAATTTTTGGGGGTTATGTTTTAGTGTTTAGGGTTTTAGTGGTCCAATGGTATATGGTTACATTGGGATGAGTGGTTATGGGTTTTTGTGTCTAAAGAATTAGGGTTTTCAGGGGATGCTGGTTTATGGTTTTCTTAGAATTATGTTTTGGGGTTTATGGGTTTGAGGAACTAGTGGTCTTTGAGGATGATGGTTTAGTTATTTCTACGAATAAATATTTTTCATTTTCTGGGGGTATGTGTATATGGTTTATTGGGAAGAGGGTCTCTGGTTTTCTGTGGTTAATGGTTTTTATGGGTTGAGTGTTTAGTATTTTCAAGGGCTTAGGGTTTAGTGTTTTATATGGTTGAGGGTTTATACTTTTCCTAGGATGATATTTTAGGTTTCTCTGGGTTTAAGGGTTTATGGTTTTTCTGGGGATGAGGATTTTAGGGTTTCTAGGGCTCTAGGTTTAGGGTTTTCTAGAACCAAGGATTTCGGTTTTTATAGGCCATAGGGTTTATGATTTTTTAGGGATGATGATTTTGTGTTTTGGGGGTTAATAGTTTAGGGGATTTGGGGATGGGGGTTCGGGATTATGGGGATGAGGGTATATTAATTTTTTAGGCATAGGATTTTGGGATTTTTCAGGGTATGGTATTGAGTTTTTTTATGTATGAGGGTTAAAAAGGGTTTTTGGGGTTGAGTTTTTAGGTTTGTTTGGGGCTGAGGGTTTAGGGGTTTTGTGGATTATGGTTTTTGGGGAATAATGTTTAGTATTTTGGGGGTTTAGGGATTATGGATTTTTGGGGTTGAGGGTTTAGGGATCCTGGGGTTAAGGGTTATGTATCTTTTGGGGTTGAGGATTTAGAGTTTTTTGGGATGATGGTTTAGGGGTTTTTAGCCTTTAGGCTTATTATTTTCTGGGGTAGAGGGTTTACATTTTTATTGGATTGGGGGATTAGGGCGTTTTGGGGATGATGATTTTTGGTTATTCAGGGCTAAGGGTTTATTGATTTTAGGGGATGAGGGTTTAGGATTTTTTGGCACTGAGATTTTAATGTTTTTTGGGCCTCTGGGTTTAAGGTTTTCGGGGGCTGAGGGTTTGGGGTTTATTATGGATAATGTTTTTTAGGGTTTTTTTAAGCATAAGTGTTTTTAATTTTCTAGGGATGATAGTTTTGGGTATTTAGGCACTAAGGTTTTTGTGTTTTTTGTCATGGAGGGTTTATAGTTTTTTAGGGATGAGGGTGTAGGTGTTTCTGGGATGAGAGTATAGGGATTTTTAAGGATGAAGGTTTTGGGTCTTCGTGGGCTGAGGGTATAGGGTTTGGGGGGATAAGGGTTTAATGTTTTTTGGGTATGCTTAATTAGTGTTTTCTATATTAGGGTGTCTAGGGTTTTTTGGGGATGAGTGTTTAGGTTTATTTAGGGCTATATGTTTTGTATTTTTTTGGATGAGGGTTTAGGGATCGGGGGTTGAGGATTCGGGTATTTTGGGGATGAGGATTTTGGGTTTTATGGGTATGATGTTTTAGGCTTTTTGGGTAGTTGGTGAAAGATTTTGTTGGGCTGAGGGTTTAGGGATTTTCGTTATAGAGGGTTTCGGGGTTTCGGGTTTAGGGTTTAGTGTTTTTGTGACTCTGAGTTTAGGATTGTTTGGGGGATAAGGGTTTATCATTTTTTGGGGAAGAGGAATTAGGGGTGTTTGGGGATGAGGTATTGTGGGTTCTCAGGGAGGAGGGGTTATGGTTTTTTAGGGATGATGGTTTAGGTTATTTTTTCAACTATTGTTTCAGGGTCATTTGGCACTAATGATTTATAGTTTTTGACAGAGTGTTTATAGATTTTTGAGGCATAGGGATTAGGGTTTTGGGGGTAGTGGGATTAGGGTACTTTGGAACTGAGGGTCAAGTTATTTTGGGGATGATGTTCTAGAAATTTTTTAGGGATGAGGATTTATGTTTATTTGGGGATAAAAGTGTATGGTTTTTTCTGTGTGCTTATGGATTACAAGGGATGAGGATTTTGGGTTTTTGGGGACTAAGGGTTAAGGATTTTTGGGATACAGGGTTTAGGGTTTTTGGGGCTACTGGTTTAGGGATTTTAGGGATGGGGATTTAGGTTTTTCTTGGATTGTGGGTATAGAAGTTCTTGGGGATGATGGTATGGGGTTTTTTGGGGATAAGGTTTTTAGGTTTTTGGGGATGAGGGTTTATGGTTTTTTTGTATGAGGGGTTAAATCATTTTACAACATAGAGTTTAGGGTTTTTTGGAGTAAAGGGTTTATGGGTTTGGTGGGATAAGGTATTTGGGGTTTTGGGGGTTAAGGGTTCCGAGTTTTTTTGGGCTAATCATTTATGAATTTTTAGGGTGTTAGGTGATTAGATTTTATGTTTTTTTAGGTATTTGGGTTTAAACAATTTTGGGGATGAGGGTTTAGGGTTTTTTAGGACAGAGGGTTCAAGGTTTTTTGGGACTGAGTGTTAAGGGGGTTTTTGGGTTTAGGGTTTAGGGTTTTTTTGGCTGAGGATGTAATGTTATTTGGGGTAGCGTTTATAGTTTTCTTGGGGTTGAATCATTATGGTTTTTGGGGGAATGGGGTTTATGGTTTTAAGGCTAATGGTTTTTGGTTTTGTGGAATTAGGGTTTAGCGTTTTGGAACATGGGGGTTTAGAGTCCTTTGGGGATGATGGTTTTGGGTTTTTGGGGGTTTGGGGTTTATGGTTTTTGAGGGTTGTAGGTATATATATTTTTATGAGAGAGGGTTTAGAGTTATCTTCAGATGACGGTTTAGGGTCTTTTAAGGATAAAGGTTTAGTGTTTTTTATGGATGACGTTTTGGAGTTTTTTGGTGCTGGGGAATTAGGGTTTTTTGGTGGTGGTTGTTTAGAGTTGTTTGGGGCTTTGGGATTAAGTATTTTTGGGGCTGAGGGCTAAGGGTTTTTTGGGGCTGAGGGTTTGTGGAATTTTTGAATTTAGTGTTTTGGTTTTTTTATCGTTGAGGGTTTAGGTATTTTTTGGTGTTCAGGTTTCTCGGTTTTTGGGATGAGGGTATAGGGTATTTGGGGTTGATGGTTTTTTAGGGTTTTGGGTTTGTTTTGTTTTTGGATGTCTAGGGGTTTAGTTTTTTTACGAATAAGTTTTTTGGGCTTTGGGGGTTTGGGGATTAGGTTTTTTTTGAGATTGGGTTTTATGGTATTTAGGTAATAAGTGTCTAAGGTGTTTTGGGGAAAGAATTTTAGAGTTTTGGGAG
The DNA here is from genome assembly GCA_963277665.1 of Viscum album. Lineage (NCBI taxonomy): Eukaryota > Viridiplantae > Streptophyta > Magnoliopsida > Santalales > Viscaceae > Viscum > Viscum album. Next base: position 538,327,475 of record OY728137.1, read on the forward strand.
GCTGAGGGTTTATGGTTTTTTAGGAATGAGGGTTTAGGGTTTTTTGTGGGTTAAGGGTTTACAGTTTTTGAGGCTGTGGTTTTAGGGTTTTTTAGGGATGACAGTTTATATTTTTAAGGTCTGAGGGTTTATAGTTTTTTAGGGATGATGATTGAGGGTTTTTTAGGATGAGTGTTTAGGATTTTTTAGAGTTGAGTGTCTAGTGTTTGTTAGGGATTAGGGTTCTTTTTTTTTTGAGGTAGTGGGTTAGGGTTTTATGAAGAAGAGTTTTTTAGATTTTTTAGGGTGGGGGCTTAGATTTTTTTTTCATATGTTTATGAGTTTTTATGGATGATGGTTTTTGGGTTTTTGGGTCTGTTTTTTTGGAATTTTTTTGGGCTGTGAGATTATGGTTTTTTAGAGATGATGTTTTAGGGTTTTTTGGGGTTCAGGTTTAAGGGTGTTTGGGGACTTAGGTTTTATAGTTTTTTAGGTTTTAGGGATTTGGTTTTTTTGGGTTAGAGTGTTTATGGTTTTTTGGGGGTGAGGGTTTAAGGTTTTTTGGGGTTTAGGGTTTAGGGTTTTCTTGGCCTTTGGGTTTAGGCGTTTTTACGGATGAGGACTTAGGGTATTTTTAGGTATGGTGTTTAGGGTTTTTTACCTCTAAGGGTAGTGGGTATTTTTGGCCTATGGGTGGTGGGATTTTTTAGGTTGGGGGTTTTGGGGGTCTTTTGCAATGAGTGTTTACTGTTTTTTGGGATAAGGTTTTTGGGTTTGTTGTGGCTGAGTGTTCGAGTTTTTTGGGGGATGAGGGTTTAGGGATTCTATGGGCTTAGGGTTTAGGATTTTTTGGGGCCAAGGGTTCAGGGTTTGTTGGGGATGAAGTTTTAGAATTTTTTAGGGGTGGGGGATTAGAGCATTTAGGAATGAGGGTTAGAGTTTTATGGAAGTGGGTTTAAGGTTTTTTGGGTATAATGGTATAAGTTTTTTTGGGCTAATTATTTAGGGGCTTTTGGGGCTCATGGATTAGTTTTTTTTTGGGTTGAGGGTTTAGGATATTTTTTTGATGAGAGTTTAGGGTTTTTTTATGGCTGAGGGTTTAGTTTTTTTAGATGAGTGTTTAGTGTTTCTTAGTGTTCAGGTTTTAGGATTTTTTAGGATTGAGGGTTTTGAGTAGATTGGGTATGAGGGTATATGGTTTTCTAGGGTTGAGGGTTTAGGGTTTTTTCTTTTGGAAGGTTTAGGAGTTTTTTATGGCCGAGTGTTTAGAATATTTAGGGGATGAGGGTTTGGGGTTTTTTGGGGTTTAGGGTTTAGGGTTTTTCCAGGTTATGAGTTTAGTGATTTTTGGGGCAGAGGGTTTTGTGTTTCTTGGGGACAAGGGTTTTGGGTTTTCTTGGGATGATGGTTTTTGGGTTTCTGGGTATGAGGGTTTAGGGTTTTTTGGTCCTGAGGGTTCAATATTTTTTGGAGATGAGGGTTTAGGGTTTTTTTGGGATTGGGTTTTGGGGTTTTGGGGATGAGGGATTCATGTTTTTTAGAGATGAGGAGTTAGGGGTTTTGGGGACTCATGTTTTATGGATTTTTTAATCTGAGGGTTTAGGTGTTCTTGGGGTTTAAGGTTTATGGGTTTTGGGGGCATAGGGTTTAGGTTTTCTTTGAGATGAGGGTTTAGCGGTTTTAGGGATGATAATTTAGGGGTTTGGGGTGGAGGATGTATGGTATTTATGGTCTGAGGGTTTATATTTTATTGGGGGTAGGTTTAGGTGTTTTTGGGTAGGGGTTTTTGGGGTTTGGTGGGATGAGGGTTTAGGGGTTTTGAGGGTAGAGGGTTTTTTTTGGGACATAGTGTTTAGGTTTTTTGGGGCTATGGGTTTTTGTCTTTGGGGGAAGAGGGATTTGGGGATGAGGTGTTACAATTTATTAGGGATTAGGTTTTAGGGTTTCAGGGGCTATTTTTTGGGTTTCTAGGGATGACGTTTTATGGTTTTTTGGAGATGAGTTTTAGAATTTTTGGGGTTGTGGGTTTAGGGTTTATTGTGGCTGAGGGTTTAGGTTTTTTTGGAGATGAGCATTTTGGGGATAAAGGATTAGGGGATTTGGGACCACACATTTTTGTATTTTAGGGGAAGAATGTTTTTTTAGGAAGGTATAGGGTATATTGGGGATGCGAGTTTATGGTTTTTTTGAGGTAGGTGGTTTAGGTTTTTTTGTGGATGAGTGTTTAGTGGTTTTGGGAATGAGTCTTTTGGGTGTTTAGGGCTAAGTGTTTATTATTTTTTGGTAAGATAGTTTAGGGTTTTTTGGGGTACAAGGGTTTAAGGGTGTTTAAGTTTAGGGTTTTTTGGTTTTGGGGATAAGGGTTTTGGGTTTTTGGGTTCTTGGGATGAGGTTTCAGGGTATTTAGGAAGATGATTTTGGGTTTAATGGGGCCTATGGTTTATGGTTTTTTATGGTTTATGTTTTTTGGGGGGATTAGGGTTTTGGGGTTTTGGGGCTGAGGGGTTAGTGTTTATTGGGGTTTAGGGTTCAGTGTTTTTTTGGGATGAGAGTTTAGGAGTTTTTGTGGATGAGGTTTTAGAGGTATTGTAGGATGGAGGATTAGTGTTTTATGGGGCTGATGGATTAGGGTTATTTTAGGTTAAGTGTTTAGAGATTTTAAGGATGGTTGTTTTAGGAATTATGTGGATTGGGGTTTACGGGTTTTATGGGATATGGGTTTAGGAATTTATGGGGATGAAGGTTAAGTGGTTTTGGGGATGTCAGATTATGGGTTTGAGTGTTTACGGTCTTTTAGGACTAAGGGTTTATGAGTTTGGGGGATGAGGGTTTGTGGGGTTTATTGGAACAAGGTTTTAGGGGTTTTAGAGAAGGGAGTTTAGGGTTTTTGGGGATGTGGGGGTTTTTTTGAGCCAAGGGTTTAGTAGATTTTTTTCCAGAGGGTTTAGGTTTTTTTTGGGCTAAGGGTTTAGTGTTTTTTTGAGGTGAGGGTTTAGGGTTTTTGGGGCTGACGGTTTCAGGTTTTTTGGATATGAGGGTTTTGGGTTTTGGGGGTGAGGGTTTAGGGATTGTTAGGGATAATGGTTTAGTGTTTTTTAGGGATGAGTGTTTAGGGTTTCTTGGGTTTGACGGTTCGGGGTTTCTTAGTGGGGGTCTATTGGGAATAAGGGTTTATGGTATTATTGGGGATGAGGGTATGGTGTTTTTGGGGGCTTAGGTTGTATGTTTTTTTAGGTAGAGGGTTTGAGATTTTTTGGATTTGAGGTTTTTGGTTTTTTTGTACTGAGGGTTTATAGGTATTAGGGATGATGTTTTCGGGGTTTTTTGGATGATTGTTTAGGGTTATTTGGGAATGGGGGTTTAGTTTTTTTGGGATTAGGGTTTAGTGTTTTTTAGGGTGGAGGGTTTATGGTTTTTTGGGGTTGAGGGTGTATGGTATTTTGGGTCTGAGGGTTTAGTGTTTTTAGATGTTTTCAGTTTAGGGTTTTTTTGGGATTGAGAGTCTAGGTTTTTGGGGGATGAGGGCCTTGGGTTTTATGGTGCTAAGGGTTTTGGGTTTTTTGGGGCTAAGGGTATAGGGTTTTTTTGGACTAGGACCTAGGGTTTTTTCGGATTATGGTCTATGATTTTTTGGTAATTAGATTCTAGGGTTTATTGTGGTTGAGGGTATAAGGTTTTGGGGGGCTAGGGGCCTAGGGATTTTTGGGGTTGAGGTCAAGGGTTTTTTGGGGCCAGGGTTCTAGTGTTTTCTGGGGATGAGTTTCTAGGGTTTTTTTCGGCCGAGGCTCAAGGGTTTTTTGGGGATGTGGGTCTATGTTTTTTTCAGTCTAATGGTATAGGGTTTTTTAAAAGCTGAGGTTTTAGGTTGTTTTGGGTTTGACGGTATAAGGTTTTTCATAGATAATGTTCTAATGTTGTTTGGGGCTAAGGGTCTAGTGTTTTTTGAGATGAGGCTCTATAATTTTTTGTGGATGAGGGTCTAGTTTTTTCTAGACTAATGGTAAAATGTTTTTTTGAGATACAGGTGCAGGGTTTTTTTGGGCAGAGGGACTATGGTATTTTGGGGATTAGGTTTTAGGGATTTTGGGGACTAAATATTTGTTGTTTCTTTTTAATCAATTGTTGGTGGTTTTTTTGGGGCTGATATTTTTTGAATTTTTGGGGCTATATGTTTATTCTTTGGGGTGGAAAGGTTTTATAGTTATTTGGGATGAGGGTTGAGTGTTTTGGGGGGCTATGGGTTTAGGGTTTATTGGGGATGAGGGTCTTGGGTTTTTTTCATCTTACGGTTTAGAGTATTTTCGGGCTGTGGGTTTTGGGTTTTCTATTTATTTAGGATATGGATTATTTTGGGATGAGGGTTTAGGGTTTTTTGGTAATGGGGGTTTAGGGTTTTTTGGAGGTGGGGGTTTAGTGTATTTGGGGACTAAGTGTTTATGGTTTTTTGGGGCTGAGGGTTTAGTTTTTTTTTTGATCTGAGGTTTGATGGTTTTTTGTGGCCGAGAGTTGAGGTTGTTTTGGGGATGAAGGTTTAGGGTTGTTTGGGGATGTGGGTCTTTGGTTTTTTTTTCCAAATGATTAGGTTTTTTGGGACCTTGGGTTTAGGGCATTTGGGGGATATGGGTTTAGGTTTTTCCAGGGCTGTGGGTTTAGGTTTTTTAGGGATAAGAGTTTAGGGTTTCTTGTGGATGACAGTTTAGGTGGATTTTGGTTAGGTTTGGATATTTTTTTATGATTAGGGTTGAGGTTTTATTGGGGCCTAGGGTAAGGGTTTTTTAGGATATGGGGTGGGGTTTTTTGGGGTTAACTGTTGAGGGTTTTTTGGTTATGTGCATTGAATGTTTTTTTTGGATGAGGGTTTGTGTTTTTTTGGGAATGAGGGGTTAAATTTCTTTTTGAATAAGGGTATAGTGTTATTTGGGGATAAGGTTTGAGGGTTTTTTAAGGGCTAAGTGTTGATGGTTTTCAGGTGATGATGGTTTAAGATTTTTATAGATGAGTTTTGTAGGTTTTGGGTGATGGTGATTGAGTATTTTATGGAGCTATGGGTTTTAGGATTTCTGGGCAAGGGGATTAATGGTTTTTGGGGCTATGGGTTTTGGGGTTTTTGGAGTTGGAGGTTTAGGAATTTTTTTGGGATTAGTGTTTATGGTTTTCTTAGGTTGAGGGTTGATTCTTCTTTAGGGATGAGGGGTTATGGGTTTTGGAGGCTGAGGGTTTGGGGTTTTTTGGGCATGGAGGTTGAGGGTTCTTTAGGGTCAAGGTTTAAGGTATATTTTAAAGATCAGGGTTAATGGTTTTTTCAGATGAGGCGTGAGTGTTTTTGGGGGATGAGGTTTTAGTGTTTTTGGCACTGAGGTTTTAGGATTTCTTGGGTCTTAGAATTTAGGGTTTTTGGGGGGTGGTGGTTGATGGTTTTTTAGGGCTGAGGGTTAAGGTTTTTTAGGGGATAAGGTTTTAGGAATTTTTAGGTGAGGGTTGATGTTTTTTTGGGGATGAGTGTTTTTTGGTTTTTTATGTTGTGGGTTTATATTTTTTGAGGGATAGTTGTGGGTGTTTTTTGGGGATGAGACCTATGGTTTTTTGGAGCTAAGGGTTTTAGGTTTTGGGGGATAAGGGTTTAAGGTTTTTTGGGTGTGTGGGATGAGGGCTTTTGTTAATGAGGGAATTTATTTTTTTATAGATTAGGGTTAGGGTTTTTTGGCTGAGGGTTGAGAGTTTCTTGGGGATAAGGGTGTAGGATTTTTTAGGGATAAGTGTTTAGTATTTTTTTGTTGGGCTTTGTGATGAGCGTTTTTTAGGGATGGTTATTGGGGGATTTTTGGGAATGTGGGTTGATGTTTTTTGTTAGGATGAATTGGCTAATGGAATATTGCCTAGAGGGGGCGAATATTGAAATTTTTTTATAAAATTAATTTATTTTTAAAACTAAATTTTAATGTTAATTATTATAGTTAATTAGCATAGGAAAGTGTAAATAAAACAAGGATGTTTCTTTATAATAGTTTGGTTCAATGTGGGAAAACTCTACTCTTATACCTCTCTATAAATTGAGAGATACGCTTACTGTATACATATTCTTTAGGGGTAATAATAAAATGATTACAATATAATTTTCTGGTAGAGGGATAACCACAACACACTATCTTTTATATGGTGAGTCAAAACCCAATTACATCTGAATTTAGATATTGAGAGTCAAAACCCAAATGGTCCTAAAATTAAAATCTAAGAGTTACACCACGTAGATAGAGAAGAATACTAATTATTTTGTGTGTAAAAACATAAATAGAAATGTGAGAGTGCATGAGAGTTAGGAAATAGTGTTAATGACTCAAAAACTGGAACAATATAAAATATGAACAATGAAAGTGCAGGTACTGGATCTTAAGAATTGGACTGGGTCATCTATTCAAGGATTTAGAAGTCAAAAAATATGTAATTCAACACTTGATAGATTTTCTATATGATGAAATAGTGTATCACATAGTTTGTTGGTTTTTACAACACATGATAAGTTTACATATTTCTCTCATGAACAAACAGAGAGTCGAATATGTTATCCTATATATTTGATTCATTTCAAGGCATCTTGACAACACTTTATATATATATCTGTAAAGATTATTAAAGGCATTTCATAGGTAACCCAACTCAAAATTATCTAGGGGAGATAAAATCAATATCCATATAAATCATAACAATAATGACTTGAATTCAAAACATAATAACTAATTAAAACATATTTAAAGAAATTGTTAAGTCATTAAAATAGTTTCCATAATTATAGGTTAGAAATAATATCAAATAAACCATTAAATATAAGTACAATAATTACATCAAAATTGAAATCACAAATTTTAATAGAAACATGGGAATACAATCTATATAAATATAAATGAATATTTTTCCTGAATTTAATACCATAAAACATTTTAAAAATTCATAAAAATATTAAAAAAATATTTTGGAAACAACTTACAAATGAATATAGGAAAGAAAAAATGTGTTACAAAAATGTTGCAACATTAAAATGTTAATGAAGTGTAATTTAAAATAATCATTATAAATATTGAAAATATTTTAATAGTTAATTCTCATGGAATCTATATAATATATTACAGTTTTTTAATTAATAAAACAACAAAAATAGTTGTAATATATATGAAATAATTAAAAATAATAAAAATATTAAAATTAGAGTACCAAAACAAATTTCAAAACAATATAATTTGTAATTGGTGGAAACATAAATTAATAATTATCATTAGCAAGCATCTTCTACCATTTTAGATCTTCCATTGAGTCATTTCACTAAAGATTTGTCAGTGAAGAACTACCATCACATATCTACCATTTCATTTTAAAAATAACTAGAGTTGGTATTTTTTAAAAGATCTACCATTGGATTTAAATAGTGATATTCCAATAGTTTAATAATATTGATCTAATTTTAGTTTTAAAATAGTGATATACCATTATTTTAAAAACCAATCTTCCATTAAAGAGAAACTCATCTACTGTTGGCAGTGAAAAACCATCTATCATTATTGTGCAGTGACATCTACCATGGGAAGAAACCTTCATCTACCATTTGTTATAAAAGGAGACTAATATTTTGTCAGTTATAATTATTTATCCACCATTAGTTATAATTTTATATCCACTGTTAGTTAAATATTGAGATCCACTATTAGTTAAATAATGATACCCACCATTGGTGTACAAGCTTAATCTTCCATTGAGGTCCAAGCCTAATCTACTGATGAGTTTGGAAAAAGTATATCTTTCATTTTCTTCCTTATATAAAATTAAAATTTTAAATTAATTGAGTGGGTTTGGAGAAGAATCATGTTAATTTTATCCGTGGAGGAAAAGGTTGTAGGAAGAAGATGATGTATAAAGATTCTTCATTTTATCAAAAACCTCAATACAAAAAATTTGGTGAATTTATAAGACATATAAATAACTAAATTAGAATTTTTTCCAATATTATTAAATGAACATAATTTATATATCCTTCAAAAAAATCAATAAATTCTTCAATTGAACTAGTATATAATTATATACCATCAAAATATAGTAAAAACATGATTTGTACACTGCAGAAAAAGTTACAGTATTCAGACCTTTTTAAGGAAGCTAAATGAAATTATTATATTTTATATATTTAAATTAAATTAATAAAAACATATTATATTTATATATGAGCATACTCTAAGTGATTCAGGTGTGAATCAAAATATATATTAAATAAATAATCATGATTTTGAATTTTGGAAGATCCAAAAATCTAAAACTCTAACAAGATATTCAAACATTTTGAACACCGCATAAAAAATAAATTAAGACTTCCATTTATTCTAATTAAATGTATAAAAATGCGTTCTTTCCAAAGGAAACTTTTTCTTAATAATCTGATCATTATATCTCATGTTATAATTGAATAACAAAAGAAAACTACAAAGTAGGGTAAAGTGAAAACAATTCATGAAAGGAAAGTATTTATCAGGTCCAGACCAAAATGAAAACATTCTAGAGAAATAATTAGGCTTCATCATAGTTTAATAATTGTTATATAATCATATTATCCTTTATATGAAATTTGAATTTTAAAATCTAATCAGTACAGATTGTGTTATAATAAAAATACATAGATTTTTTAAAAACATTTTTTAACATAAAATGATAAGGGGGATTATTAATATCTAAAACATAAACTAAAATATAATCTAAAAAATAAATAAATAAATTCACATGACCAAAAAATTTCCCCCATTTTGTTTTAATAAAAAACATAAACATTTAAAATCAATTTTATTCCACTTATTATAAATAATGAAAATATAAAAAAAATAACCCTCTACATTTGAATATATAAAATAACTAATATTCCAACATACCAATCCAAAATTAAATATTTTTCAAAATAAGAAGTTACTAAATGATTAATAAATATTTACTCTAGATTATTTTTAGTAGGGAAAATTTATAATACAATATCACCCTCATTGACATGATTTCTAAAAAATGAATTCTAAGATTGATATGATTTTCTTAGAATTATACAAGGGGTTTTTTAAATATAAATTTCATAAGTATTATCACATTAAATACTAAATTTATAAATATAAATTCCAAAATCACATAAAGTTTTTTAATCCATATTATTTGAGCACAACTACTAGAAATAGATATATACATAGATTCTATAGTAGATAGATAAAAAAATATTTTATTCTAAGAGGACCAATAAATTAAAAAAATTCAAATAAAATTAAAATAATTGAGGTGCTATTTCAGTAAATTCTTGAACCACAAAAATCAAAGTCAAAATAAGATATTAAATCAAAACATTTATACTTAGGATAAAATTTATCAGAATTAATAGTTCCTTTAACATATATAATTACTGTTTTCACAACATTAATATGAATTACATTAGGATCATCTTGAAATCATACACATAAACAAAACGTAGAAATGATAAAAGGTATATATGTAGTTAAATATATAAAGATACCTATCATGCCTATATAAAATTTTATATCAATGGATTTACTAGATGCATCAAAATAATGTTTAAAAATAGTACTCCAATGAGTTTTCATTGATTTAGGCGAATCGCGACTAAACCTTTTAACTAACTTCTTAGAATACTTAGATTGGTTAAGAAATATTCCTTACATTTTAGAAATTTTAAGTTCAAGAAATAAAAATAATTTTCCCATTAAACTCATGTCAAACTAAGATGACATAAATGTAGAAATATCATTACAAATAATTTAACAAGATAAAAAAACAATATCACCAATGTAAATTTGTACAACTAAAATATGATTTGAATTTTTTTAATAAAAATTGTGGGTTCAATGTTTTTTTCTTGAAACCACTATTTAGTAAAAATAAATAAATCCTTTAATACCAAGAATAAGGTTCTTGTTTGAGTCTATACAAGTCTTTAGAAAAATTAAAAGCACAATTCAGATATTTTTCATTTTAAAAACTAATGGTTTGAGAAACGTAAACTTATTCAGTTATACAACAATTTAAGAAAGAACTTTTTACATTTATTTGATATAATTAAAACCTAAAAAACATTAAAAATACAAAAAGATTCCAGTATCCTCTAACCTATCAAAAAGTGTGAATGAATATTCAAAGTCTATACATTCTTCTGGATTTTATCATTGAGAAAAAAATTTGGATTTGTTTTTGACAATCTATACAAATTCATCCATCTTGATTATAAAGATCCATATAGTTCTAGTTATATAGTCATCCTTATGTAATTATACTAAAGGCCAAAAAATATTTATAATAAAATGAATTGGATAATATTTCATATAGACAATTCAGTTTACATATTTTAAAGAATCATTAATACTATTCGAAATAAAATCAGAAATAAAAAATGAATTGGAAAAAAAAATTTAAAAAAATCTAATTTTAAGGCCACAACAAACATTACTAATTACATTTTAAATAGTATGATATCTATGAATATTCTATGTTCACGGATCTAGTTAAAAATAAGTATGAACCCCCTTAATATACTCGTCCTTATCCTGAGGTTATTCTTTACTAAAATTAAATTCTCTAAACTCTTCATCCAAAAATTATAATCATAATTTGACTAGAAAATTAAATATTTTATTTCAAAATCACATATAAAGAAAATATTGGTAAACAAAAGAAGTCTGAACACAAGTTTCTTAAATAAAAAATGAGCTCAAAAAATAATTAAAGAGAATACTAAGAATATTGGGGTCAACAACCCTTTATAACCCCCATTGAAAAGAGTTTACCTTCATATTCAGATCATCCTTCATAAGATCTTGAAATATTTTTGCCATCCTATCCCATGTAGAAAGATATTATTCCCAAATGATCTTCCTTTCGTTAAAACATCACACTAAAATACAATCATTCCTATTGATCCACACCCTTTGATCCTCATTATTTTACACTTGAATCAACCTTTATTATATTATTTTTAAAACCTAATTTATTGAATTGATCATGAAGGATTATTATAATATTTCTTCTTCCGAAAGGAGTATACACTCCCAGAATTTAACCTTTTCTACCTCCACCTTTACTTCCATTCTATTCAAGACTTTGGAATTCACTGATTTATGAACATGTGCATTGACTTCACCTTCAGGTGCCTTGTTGTCCTCATATAGAGGTTTCTCACCCAGCTTGACAGACACCTAATTAACAATTTCAACAATTTCTATTTCACCCATCCATATCCTAGATATATTTTCCTTTTCCTTTCGTGTGGATCTAGTTACAATGATTTTTTTAGATTCAAATACTCTTTTTTAGGTCTTTCCTCCCCCCTTGTGCATTGGGATTAGAATAATAATTTAACATAACATTATTTTCATCAAACAAAACATTAACATATTCATAAATAAGCATAGTTTTTTAATATATTCTCTATAATATTTATTATTATTATAATATCCATGAAAAGTACATTCATCATTTTAGAATTAAATTTTCCAAAATTATCCTTTGAATTACAAATTAAAACTTTTCTTCCAAAAATATAAAATAAAATACTTTATGAATTTTATTTGTAAACTATCCATACGTATTTCTATAGAAAATTTGTCTAACAAGAATTATATATGAAATATAACAATAAAAAAATTATTTTTAGCACAAAATTGTCCAGGAAAATTATATTCACGTAACCTAGTTATTTCAATTTCAATAAGTGATCACGTTTTTTGTTCTATAAAACCATTTTTTATAGTGTTTTATGAGTTGATCAATTATAAAAATAACAATTATTTTCAAAAAAAATCAAATTCTAAATTATGAAATTCACCACCTTTAGCACTATAATTAGAAACAATCATATAACCTTTTTTATTTTGAACTATATTACAAAATCAGTTAGTCTAGATGAAGTGTCATTGTTATGGGAAATAAAGCATGACCATGTAAATATAATATAATAATAAAAAATAAATAAAATATACTTATTTCCAACATGGATAGAAATATGAATAGTACGAAATAAATAATTATGTACTATCTATAAAGGTCCATTTGTACTTATTTGATTCAAACGTCTAAAAGAAATTTTCAATTGTTTCACTTTCATGCCAGAGTCACAAAAATGGAACTATACTTTCTTCAATAAAGGAAATTGTAACACAATTTCATGTTTGGAGAGATGATGTAACATTATGAAATTAACATAACATAAGAATCAATGCTAAAGGATGTTATCTCACTACAAATAACTCAAACACTTAACACTATGAACAGTTAGTTCAGCAAAATCAATGGCATACATATTTTCCTTTTGATTAGAATAAAATAATAAAGAATTATATTTTAAAACTAAAAAAATTATTATTTTGAAATTTCACTTTCATTACATCAATAAAAAATTGATATATACTACTTACATTAAATTTTAATTCTTTAATATATAAAACTTTTGAAATAAAAGTAAAATTTGAAATAACAACTTTAGAAAAAGATTTTACTTTTCCTTTTGAATTTTCTACAAATGTAATAATATCTCCATAAAAAGTTTTTTAAGTGGTAAACATTGATGGGTATATTTTTATATGCCAAGAGAATCCACTTTCCAGGTACCATATATCATTCTTAATACATCCAAGGGATTTTTCATACAAAAATAAATTGCTTGATAGTTTTGGTACCCAAGATACATTTTATCCAATAGGATTAGTAATATAATATTTAGGTACCCATATAAAATTTGAACAAGTATTTTATAGAAATTTAGATAACATGAATTTAGAAATATGAGTTTTTGTAAATCCTAAATACAACTTAAATATAAGAGAATAATCATTTTCATAGTGACCTTTCTGGTGACATTGAAAATAAGTAATAGTAGAATTATAACCATATATACTTGTAACAAAATGGGTTTAAATCATTTTAATTAATATTCTATCATATAAAAACCCATATTTATTTTTATTAATTTTATTTAAATTCACAGTTTTATGATATTTTTCTTGAAATTCAATAAATGATGATAAACTTTGTTAAAACTGTGAAATTTATTTTTCCATTTTTAATTCAAATCATGAGAAGGTTTAGAATTTTAATAAACTACAGAATGAGAATCAGAATAAGTTTTCTTTTATTTTTCTTTCTCTTTAAAATTAATCTATTTTCGGGAAAAAAAGTTTCACCTGATTTTATTTAATCTCATTATATAAATAAACCACTTCAGAAATTCATTTTCATAATATTTAAATTTATTCATTTATTTCATAAACAATCAGTTTTTTAGAATCATAGTCAGAATTAAAATATCTAAAATAAAAACATGAATCACTAAACCTATCCAGTGTTTTCATGGAACAAAAGTATGTATATTCCTTATGATTTACATATAGTTTTCTAAAATCTGATTCTTTTGTATAACTCCAACTGGTGGTCTATGCCTTTATATCCTTCTTTTTGTATTTGTAATTAGTATTTATTTTAGGATAGTTTGGATTGATATTCCTTTCTCCCTGCATTTATAATAAGTTAAATCTGAAGCATTGTAATTTATACCACCAATATTATCTCCCCTATGTTTTTCTATTTGACTTTTCATCTAAAATAGTTCTTTAATCCTTTCTTCTTCATTATTTTGTAAATCCTAGTCACGATCTGATCCAAATTAACTTTTTCACTATCTAATAGATCATAATCTGATGATTCAGTAGAAAAAAAATTATCTAATTTGAATGCTACACAATTTCATTTTTTTCCCCATCGTCAATTATGTTCTTCAATTCCAGTTCATACTAACAGAGAGTGTACTCTTTGATGTTATTTATTTCATCAATAGAAACCTCCTTATCAATCCATTTATTTTTCATTTCTCGTAGAACTCATTGATCAAGTATTAGGTTTTCAAATACTTCTACAAGGTAATTCATTCCATTCACAATGCATGTGAATATATTGAACATTTTGTTTAAAATTTTGTATTCACACATCATGAAGTCTGATACTCAGCTCAGAGCAATTCCATCTTGGCTCAAATTAATTTTTTAGAGCCAATGTTAGTGACTTATAGAATCTTAAAAAAATCATGATCTATCGTACAATAAGATACTTGGATAAAACACTTATATTAATAAAAAATATAAAATAATATCATCTTTGTATTTTAAATCATATCTAGAATTATCATTTCTAGAAATTGTATATGGGTTTTTTTTGTAGAGTGAACTCTTTTTCAATGATGGACTAATGTTATATACTTAATTTCTTAAGGTATACCTCCATTTGGTATGTCCAGTATCCATAGTCATCAATCCTTATCCCTAAAATTGAAACAACAATGATATGAATTAAATACTTAAAGACCTACTCAAACCATTTTAAATTCCCCAATAAGTAATTCCAATTATTTCCATAATAATATGTCAAACATAACATCAAATAAACCCTTCAAATTAAATCCAATAATTTCATTAACATTTCAATCGTAATTGTCAATAAAGACATCATAATTCAATTTAAAAAATATAAATACATATTTTTCATGCATTTATCACATTAAAACATTTTGAAAATATTTAAAAATATTAATAATTTTTTTAGAAACAATTGAAACAATGAATATTGGAAATAAAAACTGTTTTACACAAATGTTGTAACTTTCTATAGTTAATGAATTGTACTTTAAAATAATCATTATAACTATTTAAAGGATTTTACAATTTACTTTTCCTCGAATACATATAAAATATATGACTTTTAAAAATAAATAAAATATTTAGAATTATTATACTATTTTGGTAGTAATTATAAAAAAAATTATGAAAAACTGAGTGCTGATAAAATTTAAGAATAATTTATTTAACTACTAGTAGCATAAATTAATAAATGGTGGTATAAAGCAACTACTTCCATTGAAAATCTACCTTTATGTCACACCATCAAAGAGATACCAATGCATATATACCATCATGGATCTACCATCACATTTTAAAAAGGTCTTAAATTATTATTTTCAAAATATCTACCATTGTATTTAAAATAGTTATCTACCATTAGTTTTACAATAGTGATTTACCGTTAGTTTAAAAATAATGTCCTGCCATTTTTTTTAAAACCAATTTCTCATTGAAGAAAAAATCATAAACTATTGCAATGTAATTGAATAGTGATCTAACATTGGAGTATTTAAGATCTACCATTAGAAAGTGATATGATCCTCCATTAGTTAAAAACCACTTTTTCATGAAAGAGGAGATCCACCATTTCATGAATGATGTCATCTATCATTTGCAGTGAAAAATTATGCATCGATGTTATGCATGTACATAAAACATTGGAAGAAACCTTCATCTATCATTATTTGTAAAAGGATACTAATATACCATTAGTTATAATTTTATATCTATCATCAGTTATAATTTTAGATCTACCATTAGTTAAATATTAAGATCCACTGATAGTTAATTAATGATACCCATCATTGGCATATTAGCTAAATCTAATGTTGTTGTTCAACCTTGATCTATAGGCAGGTTTGGAAAAAAATAGGTTTATTCATTGGCTAATATACATGAATTCAAGGTGTGCAAGTTATTTAGTGAATTCGTAGAATAATATTGTTGATTTCATCCATGGAGGAAAAATTCTGGAGGGATATGTTGATGAATACTGATTCTTCATTTTGTGTAAAAGATGAACAAAATTTTTTTTGTGAATTTTTAATCCATCTAAAAGATTTAATTATAAGGTTTTCCCTCAAAAATAAAAGATTATATTTTTGATATATTTCCAACAAATTAATAAGTACTTCAAATTTATAAGTTTAGAAGGAGATATCATTAAAATATAATTAAAAACATGATTTGAACACAGTAGAAAACATTTCAGTAATTAGGAAATTTTTATAAGACCCAAAAATGACATTTTTAGATTTTAATTTAGTTTAATTAAATGAATAAAACTTCAAATATTTATAATAAAACAAACTAGGAGATATTCGAATGCAATCATAAGAGATATCAATAAAATCATAAGGATTTTGAATTCTAGAAAATCCAAAAATTCAAAATTATTTTAAGATATTCATAGATTTTCTGTACAACTTAAAAAATAAAATCAGAAATCAATTTTTGTAATTAAATGTATAAAAGTATGTTTCAATTCCAATGTAACATGTTTCTTAAGAATCTAATTAGTGTAGCTCATGTTATGATTGAATAATGAAAGAAAACATTAAAGTGTTTTAAAATTAATATAATTTTTGAATACAAAAGCATGTCTCATGTCCAGATCAAAATGGGAACATTATAGAGGTATAATTATATTTTGTTGTAGTTTAATAAATTTTATCTAAATTGGCTATATTCCAAGTCAAATTATAAATATAAAAATAAAACTAGTACAAATCATGTTATAATAAAAATACAGAGAGGTTGTAGAAACATTATTTCATGTCATGTTATATGAGAGCATTGGAATATGTAAATCCAAAAACAACATGTAATAAAAAAAATGCATGCATTAAAGTTAAAATATAGTTTTTCTGGGTCTAAGGGTTGAGGGTTTATGGTTTCTTTGGTCTGAGGGTTCACGATTATTTTGGGATGAGGGTTTAGGGTTCATTAGGGATGAATGTCTAAGAAATTTTTGGGCTGAGAGTGTAACATTTTTTTTGGTTGAGGGTTTGGGGTTTTTTGGGGTTGTTATTTCAGGCCTTTATGAGGATAAGTGTTTATTTATTTTTAGGGGAATATGAATGAGGTTTTTTTTGTGCCAATTGTTTTTTGGTTTTTTGGGTTTGAGGGTTTTGGGTTTTTTGGGTCTCATGGTTTACGATGTTTTGGGCTGAGGGTTTAGGGGTTTTTATGGACAACTGTTGATGGTTATTGGGGATAAGGGTTGAGGGTTTTTTTGTATTGAGGTTTTAGGGTTTTTTAGGGATGAGGGAATAGTTTTATTTGGTGGTAAGGGTTTAGTGATTTTTGGGGTTGAGGATTTAGGTATATTGGGGGATGAGGGTACAGGGTTTCTCGGGATGAAGGATTATGGGTTTTGGGTGTTGAGGGATTACAGTTTTCTTTGTCTGAGGGTTTAGTGTTTTTTGGGGATGATGGTTTTAGGTTTTTTAGTTTCTAGGAGATTATGGATTTTTGAGATGAGGGTTTGGGGATTCTTGGGGCTAAGTGATAAGTATATTTTTGGGTGAGGGTTGATGGTTTTTTGTTACTAAAAATTTAATTTTTTTTGGTTTGAGGGTTGCGGGTTTTTTTAGAGCTAATGGTTTAGAGTTTTTTGATACTAAAAGATCATAGTTTTTTGGGTTATATGGTATAATTTTTTTTTGGAATAGGCTGGAGTGTTTTTTGGGGCTGAGGGTTGAGTTTTTTTTGTGGGGGGGGATGAGGGCTGGGAATTTGTTTCTGAGGGATTGGCTTTTTTAGGGATGAGGATTGAGTATTTTTTGGGGATGATGTTTTAAATCATTTTGGGGCTAAGGATGTTTAGTTTTTTGTTTCTGAGGGTTTAGGATTCTTTTGAGATGAGTGTTTAGGGTTCTTTAAGACTAAATATTTAGGATTTTTTATGGGATGAGAGTGTATAATTTTTTGGGAAGACGGTTTGGGGTTTATTTTGGGCTGATATTTTATATATTTATGAGGATTAGGGTTTATGTTTTTTGGTGGATGAAGTTTGAGGGTTTTTTTGGGGCTAATGGTTTCTGGCTTTTGGGGTTGAGGGTTTAGTATTTTTTAGGGCTTATGGTTTATGGTTTTGTTTTTGGGATGAGGGTTGAGGATCTTTTATAGCCAAGGGTTGAGTGTTATTGGGGCTAAGGTTTGAGGGTTTTTTGGTGTTGAGTTTTTAATTTTTTTAGGGTTGAGGGTATAATGTTATTTGGGGTTAATGGTTCGTGGTTTTGGGTTTGAGGGTTTAGGTATTTTAGGGGATGAGGGTATAGGGTTTTTTGGGCTAAGGTTTTATGGTTTTTTTGTTGAGGTCTAGGGTTTTTATTATCTGAGGGTTTAGTGTTTTTTAGGGATGTGGTTTTTGGGTTTTTTGGGTCTTAAGATTGACGGTTTTTTAGACTAAGGGTTTAAGGTTTTTTGGGGGTAAGGTTTGATGGTTTTTTGTGATGGGGGTTTAGGTTTGTAAGGATGGTGGTTTATGGTTTTTTGGGGAATGATAATTGAGGGTTTTTTGAGGTTTAGGGTTAAGGTGATTTTGGGGTATGGGTTGATCATTTTTTGGGGCTGAGGGTTGAGTTTTTTTGTGATGGGGTTGATGACTATTTGGGGATGAGGGTGAGGTTTGATGATTTTTTGGGGCTGTGGATTGATGGTTTTTTTGCGATGAGGATTTAGGGTTTTGGGAATGTCGTTTTGTGGTATTTTGGGGTCAAGTGCTCAGATTTTTTTTGGTGTTTAGAGTTTATTTTTTGGGGGATCTAAGGGTTTAGGGTATTTTAGGGAAGTCTGTTTTGGATTTTTAAAAGGAAAGGAGTTTAGGGTTTTTTGGGCTGTTGGTTTAGGATTTTTTTGGGATGAGTATTTTGGATTTTTTTTGGGGATGAGGGTTGATGGTTTCTTGGGACTAAGGTATTGGTGTTCTTTTGGGATAAGGGTTTAGAGTTATTTGGGGATGAGTGTCGGGTATTTTCATACCAAATATTTTATGGTTTTTAGGGTTAAGGGTTAAGGGTTTTTGGGAAATGGTTGAGGGTTTATTTGGACTCAGGGTTGAGAGTTTTTTGGGATAAGTTTTTAGGGTTTATTGTTCTTAGGTATTTGGGATTTTCAACGGTCTTATTGGGTCTAAAAATTTAGGGTTTCTTGGGGTTTAGGGTTGAGTAGTTTTTGGGGATGACGGTTGAGGGTTTTTTTGAGGGTGGGGGTTTAGTATTTTTTGGGGATGTGGGTTGAGGGTATTTGGTGGTGAGTTTTGAGTGGTTTTGTGGGATGATGTTTGATGGTTTCTTTGGTATGAGGGATGAGGTTTTTTGGGTATGAGTTTTGAGAGTTTTTTTGGGTTTGAGGGTTTAGTATTTTTAGGGTTGGTGGATGATGGATTTTTGGGGATGAGGGTTTAGGGTTTTTTTGGAGCCAAGGGTTAAGGGGTTTTTTAGAGATGAGTGTTTAGGTTTTTTAGGGATTTGGGTCAATTATATTTTTTGGGAAGTTGGTTTAGGGTTTTTGGGGATGAGGGTTTTGGGTTTTTTTGGGGATTTGGGTTTAGGGTTTTTTGGGTAGTGGGTTTATGGTTTTTCAGGGAAAAGGGTTCAGTGTTTATTGGGTTGAAGGTTTTGGATTCTTGTGTGTCAAGGGTTTTGGGTTTTTCTATTCTAATGTTATGGGATATTATGTGATGATAATTTAGGGACTTTTTGGGTTGACGGTTGATGGTTTTTTTACGGATGACGGTTGATGGTTTTTTTGGCATGAGGGTTTAGGGAAATTTGGAGAGGATGTTTAAGGGTTGTTTGGGGCTGAGGATTGTTGGTTTTTTATATTTGAGGGTTGATGGTTTTTTTGGGATGAGATTTTATGGTTTTTCTGGGATGAATCTTTAGATTTCTTAAGTTTGGGGTTGAGGGTTTGTTGGGGATGAGGGTTGACGGTTTTTAGGGTATGAGGGTTTAGGGTTTTTTCTGAAGGAGGGTTCAAGGTTTTTTGGGGATAAGGGTTTAGATTTTTTTATGGGCTAGGGTATTGGGTTATTGGGGGGAGGGTTAGGGTTTTTTCTAGGATACAGGATAAGGGTTTTTTTGGGGATGGGGGTTTATGTTTTTTGGGGGCTGATGGTTTAGGCTATTTTAGAATGAGCATTAAGGGTTTTTTGGGGATGAGGGTTTAGGAGTTTTTTAGGACTGAGGATATACTGTTTTTTGGGGAGGAGGGTATGGATTTTTCTTAAATATGAGGTTTTAGGGTTTTTTTGGGGCTTATGGTTTACAGTTTTTTTAGGCTAAGAGTTTTGAGTATATGTGGATGATTGTATAGGGGTTTGGGGATAAGGGTTTTTGGATTTTTTGGGCTATGGGATGAATGTTTTGGGGGTTAAAGGTTGATGGTTTTAGGGATAAGGATTGATGGTTTTTTGGGGATGAGGTTTGAGGGTTTTTTGGAGATGAAGATTGTGGTTTTTCTTGAGAGTGATGGTTTAGTGTTTTTTAGTGCTAAATGTTTAGGGTTTTTGGGGATGAGGGTTAAGGTTTTTTATGGTAGAGAGTTTATGATTTTTTGTGTTTTAGGGTTTAGGTATTTTTGGGAAGAGGGTTTCGGGAATTTTTGGGGCTAAGTGTTAAGATTTATTGGGGCTGAGAGTTTAATTATTTTTGGGAAATAGGGTTTTGGGTTTTTTGGGGATAAGGGTTTGGTATTTTTTTGGTCTAAGGGTTTAGGTTTTTTTTGCATGAAGGATTGGGATCTTTTTGGTCTAAGTAATGATATTTTTTCGGGACCGAGGGTTACGGGTTTTTTGTGGATGAGGGTTGAGAGTTTTTTGTGGCTAAGGGTTGAGGGTTTTTTATGGCTTATGGTTGAGTGTTTTTTGGGGTTGAGGGTTAATGGTATTGTAGGGCTAAGGGTTAGGGTCTTTTGGGGATGACGGTTTACTGTATTTTGGGGATGTGGTGTTAGTATTATTTTGGGCTAATGGGTTAGGGTTTTTAAGGAATGAGTTTTTACGGTTTTTTAGTGATGAGTTTTGATGATATTTTTGTAGCTGAGGGTTTAGGGTTCTTTGGGGTGATGGGTTTGGGTTTTTTAGGACCGAGGGTTTAGGGACTTTTTTAGGGACGAGGGTTTTGGGATTATTATTTTTTTTCTTTTATTGTTTTTATGGATGAGTTTTTAAGTTTTTTCTGGGTTGAGGGTTGAGATTATTTTGAAACTGAGTGGTTATGGTTTTTTTGGTGGATTATGGTTTTTTATTTGTTGGGGTTGAAGGATTAGTAATTTTTAGGGATGAGTATTTTTGTTTTTTGGGGATGAGGGTTTAGGTTTTTTAGGCAAAGGGTCTAGGGTTTTTTGGGTTTGAGTGTTTTGGGTTTTTTGTGACTGGAGGTTAATTTTTATTTGAGGATATGTGTTTAGTGTTTGTTGAGTTTTTGGGTTTAGGGATTTTTGGGCATGAGGGATTAGGGTTATTTGGTGATAAATTGTTTGGTTTTTTTTATATTTAAGGGTTCAGTGTTTTTTGGGGATGAAGGTTTTTGGTTTTATGTGGTTGAGGGTTGAGGGTTTTTGGGGATGAGGGTTTAATGTTTTTTGGGGATAAGGTAATAGTTTTTTGGGGCTGAGGTTTTAGGTGTTTCAGGGTTTAGTGTTTTTCCATTACATGGGTTAATGGTTTTTTTGATCCAAGGTTTGGTTTTTTGGGGGTTGAGGGTTTAGTTATTTTTGGGGCTTAGGGTTTAAGGGTCTGGGGTGGAGGGTTTATGGTTTTTTGGGGGGGGGGGTGGAGGGTTTAGTGTTTTAGGGGTGTAGGGTTTTTTGGGTTTGAGGTTTTTGAATTTTTGATGGCGGAGGCTTTTGCGTTTTTGAGGATTGGGGGTTTTGGATTTTTTTTTTGGATGTGGGTTTAGGGTTTTCGAGGTCTGTGGGTATAGGTTTATTTTAGGCTGAGGGTTTAAGTCTTTTTGTGGCCAAGGTTTTTGTGTTTTTTATTTCTGATGAATTATGGTTTGTTTTGGATTGAGGGTTTGGGTATTTTTAGGGATGATTGATTAGGTTTTTTTGGTGTTGAGGGTTTAGGGTTTTTTAGGGATAAAGTATTAGGGGTTCTTAGGGATTAGGTTTTGGAGTTTTTTTTTGGGTCTGAGTGTTTATAACTTTTTATTTTCAAGAGTTTATCATTTCGTGGCTTAGGGTTTAGGTTTTTTTAGGGCATAGGGTTTATGTTTTTTTTGTGGATGGGGATTTTTTTTGGGGGGGGGGGGTTGAGGGTTCACTGTTTTTTTGGGGTAGAGAGTTTAATGTTTTTTTGGGGAAGAGAGTTTAGGGTTTCTTGGGGAACATGGATTATACTTTTTTAGGGGGTTTAGGGATTTTTTAGGATGAGGTTTTTGGGTTTTTGGGGCTATGGTTTTAGGGTTTTTTGGGTTTAGAGTTTATGTTTTAGGGTTTTTTTATAGCTGTGAATATAAGGTTTTGGGGGGATGAGTGTATATGTTTTTTTACAATTGTTTAGTGGTTTGGGGGATGATAGTTCAGGATTTTTGTTTCTGAGGGTTGATTTTTTTTGGGGAATATATTTTACAATTTTTTTTGGTTGAGCATTTAGTGTTTTTTGATGATAAGTTTTTGAGATTTCTTAGGGATACCAGTTTGGGATTATTTGGGTTGATGGTTAAGGTTTTTTTGGGGATGAGGGTTTAGGGTTCTTTGGGGATAAGGTTTTATGGTTTTTGTGGATTAGGGTTTAGGTTTTTCTAGGATTAGGGGTTGTTTTTTTAGTGATGTCGGTCTAGTGCTTTTAGGGGATTAGGATATAGGGTTTTTTAGGGTTGTGTGTTTCTGGGTTTTTTGCAGGTTTGAGTTTATATTTTCTTGGGGAAGAGGGTTTATTTTTTGGGGGGATGAGGGTTTTGGTTGTTTTGAGGATGAGGGTTTTAGGGTTTTTTGTTTGAGGGATTAATATTTTTTGTGTTGAGGGTTTCAGGTTTTTTGGGATAAACGATTTAACGTTATATGGGAATGAAGGTTTTGGATTTTTAGGGGATATGTATTTAGGATTTTCTGGGATTGAGGGTTTTGGGATTTTGGGCGTTCAGTTTTTAGAGTTTTTTATGGCATAATGTTTAGGGTTTTTTTGGGGTTGAGGGATTCAATATTTTTGTGGATGAGGGTTACAGGTTTTTTATTGCCATGGTTTCAATGTTTTTTGTGTATGTGGGTTTAGGGTTTTTATGGTATGAGGGTTTAGGATTTTTGGGATAATGTTTTAGGGTTTTTTGTTGTTGAGGTTGGGGGATTGTTTAAGGATGTGGGTTCACGGTCTTTTGGGATGTGGGATTAGAGTTTTTTCAGGTAGTGGGTTTAGGGTTTTTCTTGGGGGTGAGGGTTTTCATTTTTATAGGGATGTTGTTTTATGGATTTTTT
Organism: Viscum album; assembly: GCA_963277665.1. Classification (NCBI taxonomy): domain Eukaryota; kingdom Viridiplantae; phylum Streptophyta; class Magnoliopsida; order Santalales; family Viscaceae; genus Viscum; species Viscum album. Next base: position 538,350,562 of record OY728137.1, read on the forward strand.
TGGGGATGAGGGTTTAGGAATTTTTAGTGAGGAGGTTTTAGGGTTTGTTTTGGATGATAATTTAGGTTTGGGGTTGGGATGAGGGTTTGGGGTTTTTTGGGGTGGTGGGTTTTCATTTTTATGGGTATAAGGGTTAGGGTTTTTTGGGGTTGAGGGTCTGGGTTTTTTGGGGGATGAGGGTATATATTTTTCTAATGGATGAGGGTTTACAGATTTATGGGGTAGAGGATTGACGTTTTTTGGTGATGAGGGTTTATTTTTTAGGGCAAATATTTTATGGTTTTGGGGGGTTTAGGGTTAGGGTTTTTATAGTAGACAGTTTGGGGTTTATAGGAATTAGGGATTATACATTTTGGGTTGATGAGGGTTTGGGTTTTTCTGGTTTAATTGTTTATGGTTTTCTAGGGATTAGTACTTGGGGTTTTTTGGGGTGGGGGTTTGGTTTTTCTAAATTGATGTGATAGGTTTTTTGGGGCCATGTGTTTAGAGTTTTTTGGGGATGAAAGATTGGGGTTTTTTTGGGGTTTAGGGTTTAGGGGTTTATGGGGATAATGGTTTTGGGTTCTTTTGGGATGAGGGTTTATAATTTTTTGGGGCATAATGGATAGGGTTATTTGGGAAGTGGATTTATATTTTTGGGGGATGAGAGTTTTGTGGGTTTCACAACTAAGGGTTTAGGATTTTTTAATCTAACAGTTTACAATTTTTTGGGGTAAGGGTTTAGGGTTTTCTAAGAATTGGGTTATTTGGTTTTTTGGGGATGATAGTTAAGGGTTTTGTTTGATGAGGGTTTGGGGTTTTCTTATGCTAAGGGTTATGGGTTTTTTGGGGATGAGAGTAAGGTTTTTTGAGGGATGAGGGAATATTAATTTTTGGGATGAGGGTTTAGATATATTTAGGCTTTTGGTTTAGTTTTTTTGGGGGCTTAAGGATTGGGGTTTTGGGGGGATTAGGGTTCTGATTTTTTGAGGGATTACAGTTTTTTTATTTTTGAGGGTTTAGGGTTTCATGGGGTTGAGGGTTTGTCATTTTTTGGGATGTGGGTTTGCAGTTTTTTGGAGATGAGGGTTTCAAAATTTTTGGGATGATGGTTTTTGGTTTTCTAGGGTTAAGGCTTCAATTACTTTTGTTGTTTTTTGGGAATAAGGTTTGGTATTTTTTGGGATGAGGTTTATAGGTTTCATGGTGTCAGGGGATGAGGAATAATAATTATTTTGTCTTAGGGTTTAGAATTTTTTGGGTTTTAGGGTTTAGTGTTTTTTAGGATGAGGGTTTATTGCTTTAAGGGTACAGGGTTATGCATCTTTGGGGCTAAGGGTTTAGGATTTTTTTAGCATTAAGAGTGTATGGTTATTTGTGGGAAAGGGATTAGGGGTTTTGGGGTTTTATTGTTTAGGGTTTTTTAGGGATGATGTTTAGGGGTTTTGGGGGACCAGGCATTATGATTTTTTGGGGTTGAGTGTTTATGGTTTTCTTGACTGAGGGATTGGTTTTTTTGGGGTTAAGGGTTTTAGTTTTTTGGGTATGTGGGTTTTGGGTTTTTTGGGTATGATGATTTAGTGATTTTTTTGGATGAGGTATTAGGGAGTTATAGGGGTTAGATTTTTTGTTTTTTGGGCAGAGGGTTCATAGTTTTTAGCGTTTAGGGTTTATAATTTTTTGTTGTGGGTTTGGTTTTTTCTGCTGAGGGTTTAGTGTTTTTTTTTTTGGTTTTTCGGTTTAGGGTTTTTACTTTTTAGGGGGTAGGGTTTCATATGGATTAGGTCTTAGAGTTTATTGGTGGGTTTGGGGGGATGAGGTTTTTGGTTTTTGGGACTGAGGGTTTATTTTTTTTGAGACTGAGGGTTTATGATTTGTTTTGATGTGGGTCAAGGGATTTTGTGTGGTTTTTTAGGGAAGAGTATTTAGGGTTTTTTAGGGACATTTGTAGTGATTTTTGTGACTGAGTGTTTAGGTTTATTTAGGGAAAAGGGTTATGAATTTTTGGGAATGGGAATTTGGGGTATTTTGGTGCTGATGGTTTAGTGTTTTTTGGGACCTGAGTGTTTATGGTTTTTAGGATCTGGGGGTTTGGGGTATTTTGGGGATATAGGCTTTGCTTTTTTTGTGGCTAAGTATTTTGGAAATTTTGGGGTTGATGGTTTAGGGTTTTTAGATATTGGGGTTTAGGGTTTTTTGTGCTAAGGTTTTAGGATTTTTTTGGGGGGATATGGGTTTAGCATTTTTGGGGGATGGGGGTTTAGTGTTTCTTGGGGATGATTTTTTAGGCTTATATGGGGATTGGGTTTAGGATTTTTTTAGATGAGTGTATTCTATTTTTTGGATTCAAGGGTTTAGGTTTTTTCAGGGCCAAAGGTTTTTGGATTTTTGGGGTTTTGGGTTTATGGTTTTTTGTGTATGAGCTTTTAGGGTTTTAGGGGTCGAGGATTTAGGTTTTTTGGTGTAGAAGGTTTAGTTTTTTGTGTTAAGGGATTGGGGTTTATTGGAAAAGATAATTAAGGTTTATTTGGGGATGATATTTTAGGGGTTTGGGGGCTAAGGGTTTTGTGTTTTTTGGGGTTGAGACTTTATGGTTTTCATAGGCTGAGGGTTTAGGGTTTTTTTAGCAGAGAATTTGGGGTTTCCATGGAATGAGAGTTTAGGGTTTTTTGCGGCTGAGGGTTTGTGGTTTTCTAGGGCCGAGTGTTTGGGGGTTTTTTGTTTTTGAGGGTTTGTGGTTTTGTGGCTAAGTGTTAAGAAATTTTTGGGGATGATTGTTTATGGTTTTTGAGGGATTAGTGTTTTGGGTTTTTTTGGGTTAAGGGAATAGGTTTTTTGGGGGCTGAGGGTTTAGGGTTTTTTAGCTGAGGTTTTTTAATTTTTTTTAGTGATGAGGGTTTGTGTTTTTTTTGGTTGGGAGTTTAGTATTTTTTGTGGGTTTCAAGTTTTAGGGTTATTTAGGGCTGACTATTTAGGGGTTTTGGGGTTGGTGGTTTATGGTTAGTTGGGGTAGAGGTGTTATTGTTTTTTAGATATATGTTTTTAGGGTTCTTCAGTGCTGAGGGATTAATATTTTTTGAGGATGTGTATTTAAGGTATTATTGGGCTGATGGTGGAGGGTTTTTAAGGGTTTAGGGTTGAGGGTTTTTTGGTTGATGGTTTACCTTTATTTGGGGATCAGGGATTACAGTTGTTCTTAGATTAGGGTTTATGATTTTTTTGGGCTAAGGGAATAGGATGTTTTGGGGTTGAGGTCTTCATGTTTTTTTGGGATGAGGTTATTGGGTTTTTTGGGGTTGAGGGTTTAAGGTTTTGGACGATGAGGAATCCTGGTTATTTGGGGGATTAGGGTCTAGTTTTTTTGGGGGGTGGGGGGGGGGGGGGGTTAGTGGTTTTTTGGAAACGGTTTTTTTATAGATGGGGGTTAATGATATTTTGGGGATGAGGGTTTGTGGGTTTTTAGGTTTGGGGGTATATATTTTACTAAGGTTGATGATTTTGTGTTATTTGAGGCTTAGGGTTTAGCATTTTTAGGTCTGAGGGATTAGTTTTTTTGCTAAGAGTTTGGCTTTTATTGGGGCTGACGGCTTAGGGTTTTACTGTGATTAGTGTTGGGTTTTTTATGGTTGTGGGTTTAGGGTTTCTTGTGGTTGAGGATTTAGGGTTTTGGGGCCTGAGGGTTTAATGTTTTATGCGTTTGAGGGTTTGGGTGTTTTAGGGATGAGGGTTTTGGGTTTTTTTTGGGCTAACTGTTTTTTGTTTTTTGGGGGTTGAGGGTTTATGGTTATTTAAGGATGAGGGATTAGTATTTTGGAGGTTGAGGGGTTGGGGTTTTTTATTTTAAGAACCTGGATTTTCACTCAGGTATGGATTCTTTAATCTTTGGTATAAATATTTACTTTTGACCTAATATGGATTCCTAAGGGGTTATAAATAGTCTAATGGGTTTCTAGGGAATGTTCAAAGCCCAGAACAAATATTTCTGGGAAAAAAAGGCATCACACAAAGTTTAGTGTAAACCGTGCTAGAATTCCACATAGTTTGGAAAACCGTGTGGATTTTGTTTATTCCAATAGAGCTACCTCACGTGGTTGCCGCACAGCCTTGCGGCCTAACTGTACGATCACCCCTTTTTCCCAATTTCTTATACAGGGTTTGTGAAATTTCTCTCAAACCATGCAGACAAACCATGCAAAGGAAAAATTTTGGGTAAAATTCTAGTTGTTTCCTTAACGATTTAATTATGATCCCTCCTTCTTCCCTAATCAAATTTTATGAATGTTTGACCTATTTCTCTCTCAATTTAATTTTTTTCAAGATCTAAAATTGGAATCAAGAGATCTACATCATCCAGCAACCAATCGATCTTTCGTTCATCATGTTGGATGCACCACAGTAAGTACTCAACTCCTCTTGATCCATTCTCCTTATCTTTTCCTCTTGGCCAAGATATCATGGTATGAGTGTTTTTCTCCTTTTCTTAGATAAACTATGATCTAAGAAAAATCGAGTACCGATACTAGAGGAGGAGAGTCAGAAAACCCTAAGGTGGGTGGTCTGTAACTCATCTTTAAAGTTCATTGATTTTGGAATATCCGTGTGGGGCCCGCCGATTTCATCAGGAACCATTTATTAAATTTACATGCCATGATTAAACTTGTTAGAATTTTAGGGTTATGATATTTCCATATATGTGATTATTTGTTAGTAGTTCCACCCACAACTAAATCCTCACCATGTCAAAGGTTATTCCATATTTGGGTTTTAGTGTTTTGGCACATTTCAGCCATCATTCGGGTGTGCCTTTTCTTGACCTTCCTAAAGACACACCTTCCTATAGTAAATGTCTTGTTATTAATGAGAATTTCACAATGGAATGTACCATGTATTTTCACCACTTGACCCACCTAAGTTAAGTGTTTCAAATTGATTCTTAAATACAAAATGTGAAATGGAAAGTATACTTAGTGTATAACTTGGCATTAACTAATGAGATTGAATAAAGGTTACATGTTCGTAGCACCCCTTTCTATATTGATGGATGGTAGTAGAGTGAACCTCAATAATTGAATATTCTATAATGGTTAATTAAGACTTGATTAAATGGTTTCAATGCTACTTGGAATATCCACCCTAATGGAAGACAAGGCTTGAACCTAATGAATGATTAAATGATTATAACATCAAATAGGAATGGAATGACTGGAGAAAACCTTGGATTATGAGAGGAGAATAACTTGGGACTGGGGAAGATTCAAGGATGCGGTTTTCTTAGGTTGCCACCCACCTAGACTCTAGTTCATTTCTATTCCTTAGATGACTGGTATACTACCGTAGGGTTCTTTACCTTATTACATGATTCCTTAGATACACTCCTTGGTTTTAGCACTAACTAGTAGGTGCCATGGTTAAATCCCATAGGGACCTGTCATTGATTATCCATGTTTTACCTTTCTCAATCACCTCGGATTAAGTAAGTGCCTTATAATGGAATTCCATGGATTACGCTCATTGGATTACACTCTTACCCCTTAGCTAGACTCAGATACTAATGAGTTAGCATTCCGTGAGATCTATATGTTACCTTGGTTGTTACCCTGGAACTCCCTCACTGGATAACATTTTTAGGTTGCCATGTTATGTCATGGGACCTTCACTATGTATACTATCATGAGATGATGTTATTTCTCGATATTCCTCACATAAACTATTAACATTAAATGGTAATTACTTAATTAATGTGTTGGTTACATGTTCAGACACTAGACAAGGGCTAAAGCAGATACTTGGGTATTTAGTAGTATTTTACTTCTTGGTTTAATTTATTTATGCATGCATGGAAACTGCTATATTTCATTACATGGCCTGAATGTAATAGACATTGTTGGTGGTGGCCCATTTAGATTTTTCTCACACCCTCTCCAGGTGTCGTTTGGTACCCAGAGTATATTACATGGTTGTAGGTATTGACAAAGGGAAGCACACATCTTCAAACACAAGATTTCTTGAAATTTACGATCGATCTTGATAGAAGATGACTGAGCCAAACCTCGAGATTCTTGGGATAGTTTTTGATTTCCATTATATTGTGGCGGAACATATTATGACTATTGTCTTGTGTCCATATTTTCTAGTTTTCTAGTGACATGACATTACATCATCATTATTCTAGTTGAAACAATTATTACTATTCTCTTTTATCTATTACACCATTTTTATTTTGATATTTATTTATATTTCTTTTGTTGTTTATAACTATATATATCCTTCAACTATTATACACTCAGCTAATGAGAGAATAAACTCTCTACAGACACAGCCTAGTCCCTCGGTGTTAGTCGGGAGCCTTGGGATTTGGGAGGATGCGCTTGAGGCCCACTGGGCTCGGGGAACCTGTTAAGTGGCATCCGAGTCCCGGAAATCACAAAGTGGTGTCAAAGGTGGTTCATTTTCTTACATTACAATTTGGAGAAAATAGATTAGAGAATAAGAACACTTGGAACTCGGTGATAATCAATGCACGGTCATCACAAACCCATGTTCAGGGTAAAAACCAATTTGCCTTAATTATAATTGTAGTTCTTCTTTTTCCTATTATAGTTGATATTATTTCACCGTTGGGTGATGCACACGATGTATGGTGTTATTGATTATTACTCTATTTGAGGATTTATTTCATCCATAGCCAGATGATATGATGGTGAGGATCATTGCTACATGCATCATTATAGGAACCTAAAATTCACATGTCATGCATATTGTCATGCCATATAGGTGCATTTCACTACTTTTCATTGCATGATATTATTGTGATTATTTAGTGATTCTATGATAGTTTGATTTTACTTGTATTATTTTTCGTTGCGATATAGTGATTTCCTATCTCAATTCAGGAGGTGTATGGGCTCTCATGGGTTTTGTGAGTAATTTATCGAGTCAATCCATTATACTATAAATAAATGGGTTTCGTTTCTAGTGATAGGTGTATGGGCACTGAATCATAGGAAATGGCTATCCATTATAGATTGAATCCTAAAATCTAAAATGAAATGTCTGCACATATTTATCCTACCTTTTCATGTTTATGAAAGGTACAAGAGTGATCCTGGATATTAAATGTAAAATGAAATGAAACTTATAATTAAGCACTTACTGATATCTGGAAATCTATGAGGGTTGTTCGGGGTAGTATATCTTGGGTAGTCAACCATTCCTTATTTATCTTCTATAAGTGATGTTATCCACCGGATTAATGAATGTTTTAAGGTGTGTGCTTGTCATTGTATACCAATACCACCAAGATGTCTGCGTGTCATACACAAGGAAGGTGGTGACGACCATTCCTAAGATGTGGTGGCTGATAATGGTGTTTTTAAAGCTATTAGCGCCACTTTAAGTGGAACCTATATCTTTGAAATTAAAACTATTGGTGCCACTTTGAGAAATTATAAACCCCAATAAAAGGGGGATCTCCCACCCCCCTCATTCATCTAAAACTCCTCATTCCCATTCTGCTACCCCCATTTTTCTCTCTAGCTGCCGGTTTCTCTTCCCACGTAGTCATTTCTGAAGCATCAAAACCTTCGAAGCAGCAGCACATCCCCCCCAAATTTGAGGTATTTTTTTTAAATTTGTTTAATATTTTGATTTATTTTTTTATTTCATAGTTAATGTATTTTATTTACAAAAAGATCATATTTATTGTATTTTATTTAGAATTAGTAATAGTTTATTTTAATTAACTATAATTAGTTAATTAATTAATTTTAATTAATTAATTATTTTGAATTAAGAAATTAATTTTAATTAAAAAATTAATTAATTAGAAGTAGTTAATTAAATTAATTTTATTAGGTGATTAATTAATTTTAATTAGGTACTAATAAGGTGATTATTAATTAAGTTTAATTAATGAATTAAATAATAAAATAATTGCAATAAGAAATTAATTGATTAATTATAATTATGTACTAAATTAATTGTAATTAATTAATTGTAATTAGGTACTTAATTAATTAAGTGTAATTAGGTCATTAATTATTTGTAATTAATTAATTGATTAAGTTTGATTAGGTAATTGATTATGTATAATTAGGTAATTGATTATGTGTAATTAGTTAATTGATTAGTTATAATTAGGAAATTAATTATGTGTAATTAGGTAATTAATTATTTGTAATTAGGGAATTAATTATGTGCAATTAGGGAATTAATTAAGCATAATTTGGGGACTAATTAAGTGTAATTAGGAACTTAATTAAGTATAATTAGGCACTAAATTAAGTGCAATTATGCACTTAATTAAGTGTAATTAGGCACTTAATTAAGTATTATTAGGCACTAAATTAAGTATAATAACACACCTAATTAATTGTAATTACACAATTAATTGTAATTAGGTACTTAATTAATTAATTGAAATTAGATAGTTAATTAATTAATTGTTATTAGGTACTTAATTAATTAATTGTAATTAGGTACTTAATTAATTAAGTGTAATTAGGTAATTAATTAAGTGTAATTAGGTAATTAAGTATAATTAGATAGTAAACTAATTAATTGTAATTAGGTAATTAATTAATTAATTTTAATTTGGTACTTAATTAATTAGGTACTTAATTAGTTAAGTGCAATTAGGTAATTAATTATGTTTAATTAGGTAGTTAATTATGTCATTAATTATTTGTAAATAGGTTCTTAATTAATTTTAATTAGGTGATTAATTAGGTGACTAATAAGGTGTAATTAGGTGATTAATAAGCTGTAATTTGGTGATTAATAAGGATTAAATAGGTGATTAATTAGGTGTAATTAGGTGATGAGTTAGGTGTAATTGGGTGATTAATTAGGTGTAATTAGGTGATTAATTATGAGCAATTAGTTGATTAATATGGTCTAATTAGGTGATTAATTATGAGTAATTATGGGATTAATTTGGAGTAATTTGGTAATTAATTAGGAATAATTAGTTGACTAATTAGGTGTAATTAGGTGATTAATTATGAGTAAATATATGATTAATTTGGAGTAATTATTTGATTAATTAGTATAATTAGGTGATTAATTAGTGTAATTAGGTACTTAATTAATTGAAATTGATTAATAAAGAGTAATTTGGTTATTAATAAGGATTAATAAGGTGACCAATTATGAGTAATTCAGTGATTAATTAGAAGTAATTTGGTTATTAATTAGTAGTAATTTGGTGATTAATTAGAAGTAATTAAGTGATTGATTAGGTGAAATTAGGTGATTAATTAGGTGTAACTACATTAATTAGTGAATTAATTAATTAGAGAAATAATTATATTAATTAGTGAAGTAATTTGGAGTAATTGTTGTAATTAACGAAGTAATTATATTAATTAGTGATGTAATTTTATTAATTTGAGATGTATTTAGATTTGGGTAAGTAGGACTAACATAAAATTGTGGGATGATTAAAGGTGGATAAAGGGATGAATTAAAAAATGATGAAATAAAGGTTAATTATTAACTAATAATGAATTAATGATTATCTTATTGGGATGATTAAAGGTTGATTAAGAGATAAATTAACAAATGATGAATTAATGGTTAATAGATAACTAATGATGAAATAATGATGAACTAATGGTAAACTAATGGTGAAGAAATGATGATATAATGGCTAAGTAATTATTAAATAATGGTTAAGTAATGATGTACTAATGGTTAAGTAATGATTAGTGTCATTATTTAGGATATAAGGAAACATTCTAAAATTATGGTCGTATAAAGATTATGTGCTTATATTAGTAATCAAGTCTTTGTCTAGATACAAAAAGTATATGTCACTCTAGAACAGATGTATCTAGGAGTAACAACTCCAACAAGGAGTTTCGGGGTTGACCTGGGGTATCCTAGTACATGACAACGGGTCTTGCTGCATCCTATTTTGACACTCTTGGAGGCTATGCTTTAGATGATTCATATTTTCTTTATAACTACTAAAATACATTTATGATGGTTTATAATTATATTAAGAAACATTAATATCATAGATATAAGAAAATGTTTTAAAATTTTTGAATAATAAAGATTAATAACATCTTCGAAAGTTATGTGATTAACATTGAAATCTTGAAAATATTTTGGCATTTTAATAATAACAATGATTTATTTTTTATAAAAAATATGTCTGCCTATATTTATTGAAACAGTAAAATAATTGAGACAAAACAAGGATGTAGTTATAGTATACGACCAGAAGGTGTTGTGATGCTCGAAAGTTGTACAACTTTGGAATCTCTTCAAAGGAAAATTCCTCAAAAGTAAAAACTGACTAGAGTTCAAGTGATAGTGTCACGACCCGACCCTACCAGGGCTCGAGCCACAACTACCCCAAACCCGTCTCCATATGCCAAGGGCTGGCGACCAGCGCCGAAGGCACAATAACTCAGGGTGGCCTTTGCCTATGTACCTGTACACACACACGCAGCACACTCAATGCAAAAGTGCAGTGTAAAAGAAAAGACAACTAAAGAAAAGGGAAACTGCTATATATATACCACAAATGTGCATCAACCTCTAAACAGTACAAGTAAAGTGCTGAAAAGGGAAAAGGGAAAAAACCAGTGCCCAACCAGAAAAGGTGCCACAACTCGCCAACAGGTAAACAAAAAGAAACAGCTGACGAGTCTCCCACCAGGAACTTGGCTATGGCCACTGCACGCGGTCCAAGCTCCCAAATTTCTAAGCTCCTCTGAAGTCATGACCAACCTGTCTGTCATTTTCAAGGGCACACCAAGTGCGGGAAAAGCCCAAGCAGGGGTGAGTATAAAAATATTCAGTAGGATGTCCCGAAGGCTCGAGGGATAAACAAAGGAGGTACTGAAGAGGTGAGCAGTAGATTGAACAGGGGAAAGTAAAGAAGTGCAACAGAAAGTGCAGTAAAGAGTACATATCAACCCAATAGGAGAAAGGAGATGGACTCGTCCTGACACTAGGAGCTAGATACGGTGAGAAGATGAACTTTCTGTCGAGTCTTCGCTGCCTAAAGTAGGATAGTAGGCTCATCCAACCCCAAGAATCTAGACACGGAAAGCACGTGGCATACCCTGTGCATCTTCGCCTATCCTGGAAAGAGAGTCACCAAAACCCAAGAAGTGGGAACTGAAACAAGGTATATACATATCCATATGCTCAACAAGAAGCCTGAAACAAGGTCGTAAGGGGATCTCCATCCCGTCGATAAGCCCAAGAAAGTGAGTCTCCATCAGTCCCAGAAGTAAACACCATCATCGATGCCCAGCATCCTGCACATCTTCCCTGAACTACAAGTCAAGGGGCTCCAACCACCGCACCTCAACACTATTCTCTTTGGGCGACACTGACTCGCCCGCACGGTTTTAGGTCGTGTCACAAGGATGTGTCTCGGTGGGGGAAAGCACCCCTCATACTTGAGATTTTTAGGTTCAGTCAAACCACACCTTGTCAATGCCCCACAATTGAGAGGTCTCCTCAAAGTCAAGGTTGTTCCATCACTGACCCGTACAACCAAGGGTCCCACTCCGGTGATCACGGAGAAAAGCCACAGATTAGCCTAGTTGAAAGGACTGAGTTTGGAATGTCAACGATTGTCCCACTTCCCATCCCTACTGGAGGGTAATTCATAATATAATATCGGGTGACCCACTACCCATCCCTACTGGAGGGTAAACCCTAATAAGATATCGGGTGACCCACTGCCCAGCCCTGCTGGAGTGTAAACCCAAATACCTCATCAGGCGACCCACTGCCCAGCCCTACTGGAGGGTAGACCTGGAAGAAGTGGACGGGTGACCAACTGTCCAGCCCTGCTGGAGGGTACACCCAGAACAAGTTGACAGGCGACCCACTGCCCATCCCTGCTAGAGGGTAGACTTGAATCAAGACGACGAGCAACCCACTGCCCAGTCTCTACTGGAGGGTAGACCCTCAAGAGTCGTCGGGTTACCCACTGCCTAGTCTCTGCTAGAGGGTAAACCCTAAGAAGTCCATGAGCAACGCACTGCCCAGCCCTGTTGGAGGGTAAACCCTAAGAAGTCGATGAGCGACCCACTGCCCAGTCTCTACTGGAGGGTAAACCCAGAACTGCTCTAGCCATCTCTACTGGATGGTACAACACTGGCCAATCGAACACGGAGTGTGTATCGTGCAACCACCCGACTCCGAAACAAAACTAGGGGAAACCACTCAACTCTGCTGCTCTAAACTGTCGAGCATAGATCCCGGGAAAAAACTCAACCCCACTGGTCAACAAACAAGAACAAAGGGACCCTCTATGTCACGAGATGTCAAAAGTATGCAAAGAAGAACATGGCACGCACATGGGGCCCACATGATGTGTGACCCCAAGTTAACCCCAACCAAGTTCACAAACTTTCTTGGGTACAACCATCCACACATTCCTCCCAGCATTCTCGCATACTCCTAGAGTATGCCACGTCTCCAGCCCAAAGGCTAACATGCACATGGCCCCCTACGTCAATGCGAAGGCAGAAATGTATCAACTCCAACTTTCCACCTCAACAGGTGTGGCACGACCAACCACATCTCTTTAACCACCAACACCACTCTCCCAGGAGTGCACACAATCACACACCAAGGGTTCGCTACAAACACGGTAGAAGGTCCGCCACCGGGGTACCTTTCATATTCCCATATTTAATAAGATCACATATGAGGCTCCGCACAACTAAACGGATCGTACTGTTGTAATCCTCATGAAAAAACATGTGAGATAGACTACTTACTCGCCTCAAATTAATATCTGATGGAAATGTCTCCAACACCACCTCACGCCCGAACGACGTCCTGTGATCCTGAGCCTCGGCCTTGAAAATAGTCAGGCGCGTCGCACCATTATGATCCCCTCCGGAAAACACGTCAAAATAACTACTCACTTGATGCAATGGATATCCGGAGAAAAATATGCATTTCAGCGCACCACACACGAGCGGTGCTTCGTGGGACCCGCATCCCAGTCCGGAAACTCAACGAATGGATCACACCGTTGTGATCTTCTCAAAAAAGTACACAAGATGGACTGTTCGCTTGTCCTAAACGGATACTCGGTGAAGTAGCTGAAATTCACTGTCAACACCCAAAACGGGCCCCGTGGGGTCCACACCTTGATCTCGGTTTAAGTGCACCAAATCAGTCTTGAAATTCCCACCTCAACTTCAGAGTCGTGATGCAGCTGACAATGCGTCAATCGGATGTCAAAAGCACACGTACTTTTCGATACAAGATTCCCCCAAATAATAATTGTAACACCCCGAGATTTTATGAAAAATATTCTTTTTAATTTAATTAATGTCTTATGTTGTACGCTACACCAAAAGGATCTTGCACAACACGTATCCTTGACTTGCCTTTCATTACACGCAATCGCGACCTTCCTTGATAGCGTGTGTAGTACGCAATACCGAGTTTCACTAAACAACGATATGCTATTAAAATATTATTAAAACTAGCCCTTATGAATAGTAATAACCATTTTTTGAAATTTTGTAAATTTTATTTTTTTAAAATGGACTTCATTTTTAGATTCGTAATATCGAAATTAGCTTAGGGTGAAATTTTGGTACTTTTCGGATAACTTTCATTTTCTGATGAATAGTGAAAATTACTAAATTTTAATTAAAAACAACTTTTTTAATCGAAATAATTAATAGTGATAAATTATTAATTTGAGTGGTTTTAAAGTATATTTAGAATATATTTTTACAATTTAATACAATGATGGTCATTGGATGTAATTTCACATTTAAACCAGTTATAAATAAGTTTCAATCTTTTGATAGTTATTATCTCTTAAAAACCCGCTATTTGTTTTGACGACGGGAATTAATTTTTAAATTAGTTAATGCAACTGATATATTGTGAATTTGATAAAATAGACATCATTTGTGAGTTCATAATATCAAATATAGCTTAGGCCTAATTTTTGGTATTTTTCTGAAAACTTTCAATTTTTGATGAATAGTGAAACCACTAAGTGGTAGGTTAAAAACTGAATTTTTCATAAAACATAATTTTACCGCTTCTATGAATGGAATTTCGAAAATCCGACAGACACGATTGATGTCAGTAAGTAAAATGTGGTTCAATGAGATAAAAATAATTTTTTGGTGAATAGTAACTTTTTACTTTTTTTACCGCGGTTAATAGTAAATAGGGTAACTAAGGATAAATATGATATTACTATTACCCAAACACATGTCCTAATTCTATTGGATAAGTGTAATTCGACCAAAACAACCTTATGAGTATAATATTACCATTTAGGTCCACTTGGACTAGATTATGACATTTAATATTATTTTATTTAATGAATAGTTAAAATAGTTAAAATCAAAGTTTAATAAGTAAATCATTTTTAATATGGGGTTATACATAAGATAAATTCGACTATAAATATTCATTAGAAAGCTAAAAAGATTTTCTACATAATGGTATTTTAATTGTAATTTTTAGACATTAAATAATTTAATTTATTTATGACACAATGATGATGCAGTAATTATCTTATTAATGAAATATTGGCATAATTGATGTTATAAACACCAAAATAAATGTAATTTGAGACTTTTTATGAATTCCACTAATTTTCTAGGTTACTATGATATATTAGTGTTTATTTAATCAACTTGTTTTGAACATATAATTGTGTTATGACTTTCACAAAAATCATATATCAAATAGTGTCAAAATTGACACAAAATAGTTTTTAAATCAAATATTATATTATTAATTGTTATTTTATTCCTAAAAATCTAAGGTTCGGCCAAATGACTTAGATAAGGATATATATATTAATAATAAACAATTTTGGGTTCTTTTGGCATGTTATAGTAAGTGTATTAACCATATAGTGTAAGAAAACAAAAAGACACGGTAAAAGTTAAATTATTTAACTTAGAGTTAAATCTAATTGATAAGGTTAAAATAATAACCTAAACTTGTCTAAATACTATTGGTTGATATAATTTCGACCCATCCCCACTTTAGCTTCGAAATAAGACCCTTTGGAACCATTATAAACCGATTTTGACTTTAATATAAAATAATATTTTGAGATATTCCTAAGGTGCCCCTCTCCTCCCTTATAAAAGGACACCTCCTCCCCCTCCTCCTCACACCAATTTGAGCACTCAAGCTTGGCCAAACCCTGCCAAAATCCCTTCTCCACTTCCCTATAATAATCCTATAGGTCATGGTATTCTTAAAAGACCAATCTTAGTTCCCTAAGTGGAGGATTCAAAGAGGCGTTTCAAAGAAGAGGAGGTTTGGACACTTACAAAGCAAGTCGGACCTAAGGTAAGGGAAATATCACAATCTCATTTTTATCCGAGATTGTTTATACTTTAGCATTTATTGGGGTGTATTTTATCATCCAAATCCATGTTTCGTCAATATTTAATATTATTTCCAACCACCTACAATTGTTTAAATCCAATTTTACCCTTTGGTGAGTTTTTAGTAAAAGATATGAAAGGAATCTTTTGTCGTTTTTCGTACGAGGTAATTTTTGACTTTTCTGACAAAAGTACGAGAAGAATGTTTTTTTAACTTATACGGAATGAATGGATTTTTAAAACATTATTTCCAAGAATCTTTCTTTTTAAGTTTTCAAGTTTATTTTTAATCAACTTCTTTTAGTTTATAATTTTACGACATGTTATGAAAGGAAAAGTGTTTTTGAAGCAGAAAGGATATTTTACTCAAGAATGGAGTTCAAGTGTTTTATCAAAATTATTTTCCATCTAAGATAATAAAGGGTTCTGTTTTTATCCCTATTATTACATGGATTTGATTATGTTGTGATGGAAATATTTTTATGAATTCATTTATCTTATATTAATTGTTTTATGATGTCATGTGGTTTAAGAATCCCATTATTACTACATGGGTTATGCAATGATGTATGATTTATGATTTTGTGGAACACATAAGAATGGTATCATTATGAGATGGGTGAGACCTATATCTCCCTCCAATGCATTGGGTAAAGATTTTATATCTCATGAGATAGACATGGCTGGAATGGTAGGTTATACCAGTTCAGTGAAACAGGACTGAAACGAGGGTGACTCGGTTCAGAAAGGGACTTTGTCCACTAAGATAGTCTTGGAAATGAGTCTTGACTAACAAGAAATGATTCTCTATGATTATGTGTGTATGCCACACAGTTTAATGTTTTAAGTTATTATTATTGTGATTACATTTCACTGCAATGAGTTCTTCCAGGTTATGAAATTATGATCTCTTTTACAGGTTAAGATTTCCAAAAGTTATGTGCTTATGTATATGATGTGATTGATATTTCTTTTGTTTACCCTTACTGAGCATTTGAGCTCACCCTTTCATGTTTTCTTTTCCCCAGGATATAAGGAAAGATTATAGGTATAAAAAAAGGAAGATCTTTAAGGGAGATGTTGAAGATCTTTCACCAGGATTAGAAGATTATATTCTGAGTTTCCAAACACACTAAACTATTACGATCCTTGTGTGTGTGTTTTTTTTATGTACTAAGTATTCCACAAATGTAATGTAATGTCAATGTACGTCAAGCTTCGGGTCTCTACAGTTGGTATCAGAGGAAAGGTTTAGTCAACCTTTGGAAACTAGGATGCGAAAACGTTAGTGAGATCCCTAGAGATATTTCTAAGGTATGTCTAGGGATGTCTCTAAGGTTAAGTATACGTATAGGTTATAGTCCTAGAATTGCGCTAACGATCATAGAATTTAACCTAAGATTTTAGATATTGATGGTACTCCCTCTTTATTATGTTGTTTTTCCTAGCATGATTTTTGCCTCTCACACTATTCTTTTTGGGTTTTAGAAAATCGCCGGAAACAAGATGATTCACGATAATGGAGGATATGATGGAAAATGGAATGATATTATTCATGAGAAACCAAATGAAATGGGATTTGGAAGTCCAAACATCATTATTATGCCGAATCAGCAATCTCATAATATGATCAATAAAGAAAAATTTGGTAAGTTTCCTGACTCGGCTAATAAGAGAAAGATGGAGTTTCATGATGATCATAGAGGAAAGAAAGTTCAATTTCCCCTATGTAAATCATGTGGGAAGAGCCACAAAGGAGAATTTTTCAAAGGAACTGGAAGATACTTTGGGTGTGGAAAAGAAGGACACAAAGCCAGTAAGTGTAAAGGAAAAGGTTCAGTTAACACCAGGGATGAGGATAATGGTATTTCTACGACATCAGCAATGGTTAAATGTTTTAAATGTGTAATTTACGGGCATTATGCAAACCAATTCCCTAAGGGAAAGTCTCATGAAGAGAATCAGTATGGTCGTATGGGTAGTATTTATGTGGATGATGATGAAGAGACTACAAATTATATGTGAGATGAAAGAATTGTTGAAGCTCAGTCAATGGTTTAAGAATGTAGTGGAATGATTACATGTTTATCATGTGTAATGTTGTATAAGTAATATCATGCTACTATGGAATAAAGAGACATCTAAGGATTGTTACACTGTTGTCCTTCCTTTAGTTTTGAAAGTGTATGATTAATGGTACCAGTATCCATGAAAGGTTATTCAGATATTTTTGGAATATAGATGATATGCACATAATGAAGGGATAAGGAGAAAATTAAATGTTTGATAGTATTCATGAGCTCATGACTGATATAAGGAGATGATTATATCATGGTTTGAGTATATAGAATTTTTGGATTTTGGTATGTGGAAAGAGTTAACTTTTGTCAGCATTCATGTTTTCACTAAGGTTCAATGGGTATTCATTCTTCAAGAGAATAAATAATTAAGGTATTCACATGTTTTTAATTTTACCAACAAGATATATCTTATGATATATGGGGGATAAATGATGGCATTCACGTGATTATTTGCTTTATACTATGAGCTTGGACCAAATTATTTTAGATAAGCCTAAAGATTGGAATGGATTATGTTGGACATAAGTTGGTATTGTTTAAGGATAGAATTTTTTTTCGATATTGTTGATGGGGTGTTATAGTAATATAGCTTTAGAAAAAGGACAACCTGCAGGACGGGTGACAGCCCATCACGTCAGACAAGGCTGTGGGAATCGAACCCACAACCGAAGTGCAACTGGCCATTATCGCCTACCACTGGCCTACAGGAAGTCCCCGGTTAGTAGAAACTAGTTTTATTTTATTAAGTGGTATGATATATGAAGTATAAGTTCATTTTTGGAACCATATACGATTAACCATAAGATGGACTGATAACTTTTTCTAACCTTTTGTTTGAAAGAGATGGAATGACCCATCATTCTATCACATGATCTGCTAACACATCACGAATGACAAATTCAACTTAATTTCTTTAAGAGATGAAGTGGAAATTGTCCAAAGAATGAAAAACGGTAAGACTATACCAAAATCATGAAAGTATTTCTTCTAATTCCAATTTCATCAACTTTAGGGAAATGATCTTGAAAACCAAAAATGTTGTCCTAGTGCTCTTATATCTGATGAATCAGATTTTACCTTAGATCGTCATAAATTTATGGCTTTGTGATTGCTGGCTTTTCCATAGCCATGTTCTCTACCACTCTCCATCAGAACATGATGGTTAGATTTCTCTTCCATATCCATATATTCACCTATGTGGACACCCAGTGATTAGTTTATTTGGGTAACCATTACGTTTCATACTTTTGTTTTTAAATATTGGTTTTGGTATTCCTTTTTACGATGTGGGTTTCGATTAAAGAGACTTTCGAATAGTAAACCATTTATAACCCCGACGAATTTCGAGGGAAAAATTCATTTTAAGGGGGGTAGAATGTAACACCCCGAGATTTTATGAAAAGTATACTTTTTAATTTCATTAATGTCTTGTGTTGTACGCTACACCAAAAGAAGCTTTCACAACACGTATCCTTGACTTGCCTTTAATTACACGCAATCACGACCTTCCTTGATATCGTGTGTAGTACGCAATACCGAGTTTCACTAATCAACGATATGCTATTAAAATATTATTAAAACTAGCCGTTATGAATAGTAATAACCATTTTTTGAAATTTTGTAAATTTTATTTTTTAAAATGGACTTCATTTTTGGATTCGTAATATCGAAATTAGCTTAGGGTGAAATTTTGGTACTTTTCGGATAACTTTCATTTTCTGATGAATAGTGAAAATTACTAAATTTTAATTAAAAACAACTTTTTTAATCGAAATAATTAATAGTGATAAATTATTAATTTGAGTGGTTTTAAAGTATATTTAGAATATATTTTTACAATTTAATACAATGATGGTCATTGGATGTAATTTCACATTTAAACCAGTTATAAACAAGTTTCAATCTTTTGATAGTTATTATCTCTTAAATACCCGTTATTTGTTTTGACGACGGGAATTAATTTTTAAATTAGTTAATGCAACTGATATGTTTTGAATTTGATAAAATAGACATCATTTGTGAGTTCATAATATCAAATATAGCTTAGGCCTAATTTTTGGTATTTTTCTGAAAACTTTCAATTTTTGATGAATAATGAAACCACTAAGTGGTAGGTTAAAAACTGAATTTTGCATAAAACATAATTTTACCGCTTCTATGAATGGAATTTCGAAAATCCGACAGACACGGTTGATGTCAGTAAGTAAAATGTGGTTCAATGAGATAAAAATAATTTTTTGGTGAATAGTAACTTTTTACTTTTTTTTATCGCGGTTAATAGTAAATAGGGTAACTAAGGGTAAATATGATATTACTATTACCCTAACACATGTCCTAATTCTATTGGATAAGTGTAATTCGACCAAAACAACCTTGCAAATATAATATTACCATTTAGGTCCACTTGGATTAGATTATGACATTTAATATTATTTTATTTAATGAATAGTTAAAATAGTTAAAATCAAAGTTTAATAAGTAAATCATTTTTAATATGGGGTTATACATAAGATAAATTCGACTATAAATATTCATTAGAAATCTAAAAAGATTTCCTACATAATGGTATTTTATTTGTAATTTTTAGACATTAAATAATTTAATTTATTTATGACACAATGATGATGCAGTAATTATCTTATTAATGAAATATTGGCATAATTGATGTTATAAACACCAAAATAAATGTAATTTGAGACTTTTTATGAATTAAACTAATTTTCTAGGTTACTATGATATATTAGTGTTGATTTAATCAACATTTTGTGAACATATAATTCTGTTATGACTTTCACAAAAATCATATATCAAATAGTGTCAAAATTGACACAAAATAGTTTTTAAATCAAATATTATATTATTAATTGTTATTTTATTCCTAAAAATCTAAGGTTCGGCCAAATGACTTAGATAATGATATATATATTAATAATAAACAATTTGGGGTTCGTTTGGCATGTTATAGTAAGTGTATTAACCATATATTGTAAGAAAACAAAAATACACGGTAAAAGTTAAATTATTTAACTTAGAGTTAAATATAATTGATAAGGTTAAAATAATAACCTAAACTTGTCAAAATCCTATTGGTTGATATGATTTTGACCCATCCCCACTTTAGCTTCGAAATAAGACCCTTTGGAACCATTATAAAGCGATTTTGACTTTAATATAAAATAATATTTTGAGATATTCCTAAGGTGCCCCTCTCCTCCCTTATAAAAGGACACATCCTCCCCCTTATCCTCACACCAATTTGAGCACTCAAGCTTGGCCAAACCCTTCCAAAATCCTTTCTCCACTTCCCTAGAATAATCCTATAGGTCCTGGTCTTCTTTAAAGACCAATCTTAGTTCCCTAAGTGGAGGATTCAAAGAAGCGTTTCAAAGAAGAGGAGGTTCGAACACTTACAAAGCAAGTCGGACCTAAGGTAAGGGAAATATCACAATCTCATTATTATCCGAGATTGTTTATAATTTGGCATTTACTGGGGTGTATTTTATCATCCAAATCCATGTTTCTTCAATATTTAATATTATTTCCAACCACCTACAATTTTTTAAATCCAATTTTACCCTTTGGTGAGTTTTTAGTAAAAGATATGAAAGGAATCTTTTGTCGTTTTTCGTACGAGGTAATTTTTGACTTTTCCGACAAAAGTACGAGAAGAATGTTTTTTTAACTTATACGGCATGAATGGATTTTTAAAACATTATTTCCAAGAATCTTACTTTATAAGTTTTCATGTTTATTTTTAATCAACTTCTTTTAGTTTATAATTTTACGACATGTTATGAAAGGAAAAGTGTTTTTGAAGCAGAAAGGATATTTTCCTCAAGAATAGAGTTCAAGTGTTTTATCAAAATTATTTTCCATCTAAGATAATAAAGGGTTCTGTTTTTATCCCTATTATTACATGGATTTGATTATGTTGTGATGGAAATATTTTTATGAATTACTTTATCTTATATGAATTGTTTTATGATGTCATGTTGTTTAAGAATCCCATTTTTACTACATGGGTTATGCAATGATGTATGATTTATGATTTTGTGGCACACATAAGAATGGTATCATTATGAGATGGGTGGGACCTATATCTCCCTCAAATGCATTGGGTAAAGATTTTATATATCATGAGATAGACATGGCTGGAATGGTAGGTTATACCGGTTCAGTGAAACAGGACTGGAACGAGGGTGACTCGGTTCAGAAAGGGACTTTGTCCACTAAGATAGTCTTGGCAATGAGTCTTGACTAACAAGAAATGATTCTCTATGATTATGTGTGTATGACACTAAGTTTAATGTTTTAAGTAATGATTATTGTGATTACATTTCACTTCCATGAGTTATTCCAGGTTATGAAATTATGATCTCTTTTACAGGTTAAGATTTCCAAAAGTTATGTGCTTATGTGTATGATGTGATTGATATTTCTTTTGTTTACCCTTACTGAGCATTTGAGCTCACCCTTTCATGTTTCCTTTTCCCCAGGATATAAGGAAAGGTTATAGGTATAAAAAAAAGGAAGATCTTTAAGGGAGATGTTGAAGATCTTTCACCAGGATTAGAAGATTATATTTCGAGTTTCCAAAGACACTAAACTATTACGATCCTTGTGTGTGTGTTTTTTGTTATGTACTAAGTATTCCGCAAATGTAATGTAATTTCAATGTACGTCAAGCTTCGGGTCTCTACAATAATAATTATATTATTATTATTATACTTGGGTGTTCCAGGAAACCGAGCCACGATCCCGAATTAAGTATCCAAGATTGGACTCAAAATAACTGTCTCATGGTCATGGACACGCTGCCATAGACGTCATGTTAATCGGATGCTCCATGTAGAAGATACGTTCGAATCAATGTTTGAAAAACAATAATAAATTATTATTTTTAGGGCGTTTTAATGACCCGCTCCACAAGTCAACGAAAGGTACTGAACATTGGTATTAAAAAGACCGTATCGAAGATAGAGTTACATTGCCACTGACGACACATGCATTGGGCGTCGCACGGGGAAGTTATGCCCAATTAAATGTTTTAATAATTATAACATTATTATGATTATTAAAATCATTATTATTATTATTATTATTATTATTTGTTTAACCCACGGACTTTCTCTCTGCAATTAGGGCCTCGCCCCTTTTTTCCCTGCGCGCGGCCCATTTTTTTAACATAAATCTCTTTTTTTTGTCGCCTTCTTTTACAGGTCATCCTAGCAGAGACCCGCAACAGCGGGTCTCCTCTTCTCCACCAGGGTCGTGCGACCCTGGTGGTTCAGTGACTCCAGCAACGGTCGGCCACCCGGCCGGCCGTTCCTCCGCAGGTCGCCCTCGGATGACCACCGCCCGCAGCCACCCGCTCCGAGTCCCGCTGCCGCCTCCGCCCGGCCGCGCTCCCGGCCACCTCGCCCTCGCCGACGCCCGCTGCGCCCGGCCGACGTCCACTGCGCCCTCTGCCCCGCACTCACCGTCACCCTCATCTCGCACACGCCACATGATGACCCACTGAACGCCGCTCAACCGCACCTCCCCGGTGACCGCTGCTCACGCCTCTGCTAAACCATCGGTGGGTTAATGCGTCCAAAAGTGGGTGATGAATATACGCGAAGAATGAATGGATTTCAGATATATTTAGGCTTCGAACACGAATTGATGACCGTGTTAGTGAGTTCATTGACGACTGATAAAGGGAATGAAAGAAATCAAAACAAGCAAGAATGAATTTACGAGAACAACTTCAATATAAAAACGAAGTCGGAATAAATCCTACCTCGATTTGTTCGTCTGTTGATGACGATGTGTTCGCCTTGCTTCCGCTGTGATCCACTGAAGTTTCGTCATCCGCTGAAGGGAGGGTGAGAATTTGGAAGAGGGAGAGCTTGAGGAAGAGGAGGATTGGCCAGGGAATTTAGAGGGGAGGAAGTGGTGGAAGGGATTAAATAAAGAAAATTAATTAATCCATTAATTAATTAAAAACTCACCCCAAGATTTAAACCACGTCTGAAACACCAAACGCAGTGAAAGTTAGGTCGCACCTAGGGTAAACACCACCTACCGAGCACAACGGTGGTCTCAGAATTTTAATCCGAGGCCCCATTCAAAAGTTATAAAATTTATCGTCTGAAGCCGCTAAATTAAGAAAACGCCCCTGGCAGCATTTTTCACAAAAGGCCTGCTCCCATGAAAGCTATACCCCTCCTAGGGTAAACGGCACATTCCAAACTCAACGGTGCCCTCAGGTTTCCAATCTGAGCCACCGTTTAAGAGATAATAGAATTTCACCGTTGAATGAATAAATAAAGAAATTAATTTATCTGTTTAACATTCCGAAAGAGAGAGAGGGGCCCAAACATCCCACGCCGACATGTTTTATGTCGTTCCTAGGGTAAAAACCCCATTTCAAACCCATATTTACACTCAGATATCTGATCCAAAACACCGTTTAGGAGCTATCCAATTTATTTGGTGTTTCCAGTGTGAACGCACTGAAAATTTAATTCTGGTCACTCTGGTGCTCGGAATCGCACGCCGTCTGAAGGCGTTGCTCTGGAATATCATCAAGAATATTCCAATGTATTTCACAGTAAAAACCGGGTTCTTACATCATTCCCTCCTCTATGATTTTCATCCCAGAAAAGCAAAACCTGGGATCAAATCAGGGTACTAACCCCACACCTAGCTCTCCCTTTCCGAGAAGTACTCTTACATAGTCCCGTGTCACCGCACACAGACCAAAGGGTTTCATCTGTTCACGCAAGGTCTGCCCTTGTTGATGGCGTGCATAGGAGCACACACACGTCTCTTATGTTAAACCACTTGGGAGACATCGTGCACCCACTCCAGACCTTGGGGTTAGGGCAAGGCGCTAGGGAACCTCGCCATACCTTTTCACGTTCTCAAATGGACCGAAGGCTCTCGGGGGGTAGCTCACCTCCCCGACTGAGCCCCTACGTCGCATTCTGCGACTGGAATCACCACCCAGACCTAGAACAAGGCCTGGTGATTCCCTCCTTCAGAATATCCATATGCTGAAACACCTAAGGATATCTGGTCACACAAGGTTCCACAACCGATGTATCTCAACCAAGACTCTCTTACACGCTCAGGGAGCGATGGAGTCGATGCCATCGACTAAAGAGGAAGGTTACACACCTTCTACTCTACCAACACAGGGTTACACCCAACGCCCTGTGTCACCCTGGTAACAACCCAAGAAAGGAGCAGGGAGAAAATCATTTCACAGGAAGAGTCTAACAATTCTACTGCAAAAAGTAGAAGAGCTATAGAGCGTACCTCTTATCAACTCATGCTCTGTAGGATTGTAGAAATACAAAGCTCACGGCTATTCGCGGTCCCAACTGTCAGCTCCCGGAGCCTGGCGTGGACCGCCTAGTGGTGATTGGAAGGCCTCATAAGGTCGTCCTCCACTTCCAGCTCCTCCCACTCCTCTGCTAGCGCCACCTCCCTGGGTACTACTCTGATCACAGCGCTGCCCCTTCCATGGTGGTGCACCTGCTGCCTACCCGAAGTTTTCAGCATCTCTGATCAGCCAGTATCGTGCCAAGTGATCTCACCCATCACAAGCATAACACCGCCGCTACTTGAGCTGTCCTGGTGCCCTCTGGCACCACTGTGGTGTACGACCACGGCCCGGAGCCCACTCACAGATGGGCACCCTTGGATGAGGCCCTGTAATTTTCCGCCACAGTGGTATACGACCACGTCTCCAAAACCAGCAGTGGGAAGGACACCTGCGTCAAGGTCATGTCCTCCAGTGCCTTCTATATATGGAAGACGTCTCGGCTCTGTCATGCCCACTGCCACTACCAACCACAAAATGTGACAGGAATCTCTTTGTCACCAACGCCTTCTCTAGCACCCCGACATATGTGGAAATGAAAAAGGGCACTATGATAGCACGAATCTCTCGGCGGAGACCCTGCTCAAACTTCCACGCTCAGATGTTGTCATCATGGACCAAGTCCAGGTAAAAGCATGCACGGTCTGAAAACTAGCCACGTACTCGGCCACCGTCATCCCTCCCTACTGAAACTGTAGGAGCTCCTGAACCAGAATGAAGCATTAGAAGGAAGGGAAAAATATTCACGAAACAACAACTGGAAGTCGCCCCACGAAATCGACAACTCTTCAAAAAACTAAGTCACCAGACTCCACCAATGTCGAGCTGCTCCATGAAAAAGGTTGGCTGCCATAGCCACTCTTCGATCTGTCGGGGTCTGCACAAGCCTGAAAAGGGGAACCACTATCTCTAGACAAACCTCTGCTGCCTGAGAGTCTGGCTCACCACTGAACCTCAGCGGTCTCTACCGCTGGAACTCACGGAGCACGCTCAACCTGCGCTCAAACTCAGCCTGCTCTGCTGAAGCTGTCTGCTACTCAATAGGTGGGGGTGCTTCTACCATCCCACCCGGAGAAAAGGGCTCGCATGATGGGTCCTGGACTGAGGCCTTGTAGCTCACAGGGTCGTAGTCATGCACCAAAGCTGGTATCTTGGCTGGCTGTCTTCGTGGGGACATCCTGAATATTATCAAGGAGTGTCGCGATCAGATAAGCATATATGTATATACCAAAAACAACGATGGAGAGCAGACTCAAGAACGAAAGTCAAAGACTCAATCCTATGTGATGCACAAACCAATTTTCCCTACAAAAAGTGTCTCATCATGCCGAGTCGACAAGCGGGTTATCAAGGTCCTGGTGAATGGATATGTCGGCCACTGCACCATCACTGGACTCCCTGGCCTGAGAGCCGCTCTCGAGACACATTAACACTATTGCCCTAAATGCCAACCAATTGCTCTTTTAGGGACGTACGAACAGAGTCCCAAGGAACAAACCAACTTTGATACCACTCTTTCACGACCAGACCCTACCTGGGCTCGAGCCACAACTACCCCAAGCCCGCCTCCATAGGCCAGGGGCTGGTGAATAGAGCCAAAGGCATAATACCTCGGGGAGGCCTTTGCCTAAGTACATGTACACACACACACACACAGTACACTCAATGAAAAACTGCAGAGTAAAAGAAAAGACAAGTAACGAAAAGGGAAAATGCTATATATATACCAAAAATGTGCATCGAACTCTAAACAGTACAAGTAATTTGCTGAAATGGAAAATGGGGCAAAACACTCACCCAACCAGAAAAGGTGCGACAACCCGACAACAGGTAAACAAAAAGAAATAGCTGACAGGTCTCCCACCTGGAAACCGGCTATGACCACTGCACTTGGTCGAAGCTCCCGAACTCCTAAGCTCCTCTGAAGTCACGACCAACCTGTCCATCATCTGAAAGGGCACACCAAGTGCGGGAAAATCCCATGCAGGGGTGAGTATAAAAATACTTAGTAGGATGTCCTGAAGGCTTGAGGGAGAAACAAAGGAGGTACTGAAGAGGTTAGTTGTAGATTGAATAGGGGACAGTAAAGAAATTCAACCGAAAGCATAGTAAAGAGTACAACTCAAACCAACAGGAGAAAGAAAATAGACTCGTCTTGACACCAAGAGCTAGAGACGGTGATAAGATGCACTTCTCGTTGAATCTTTGTTTTCTAAAGCCGGAGAGTAGGCTCGTCCAACCACTAGAAGATAGACACGGAAAGCATGTGGCATTCCCCACGCGTCTTCGCCTCTCTTGGAAGGAGAGTCACCAAAACCTAAGAAGTGGGAACTGAAACAAGGTATATACATATTCATATGCTCAACAAGAATTATGAAACAAGGTCATAAGGGGATCTTCATCCCATAGCTCATCCCATGAAAGTGAGTCAACATCATTCCCAGAAGTAAACACCATCATCGAGGCCCAGAATCCCTCACATCTGCCCCAAACTACAAGTCAAGGGGCTCAAACCACCGCGCCTCGACACTATCCTCTTTGGGCGGCACTGACTCACCCGCACAGTTTTAGGTCGCGTCACAAGGACGCGTCTCGGTGGGGGAAAGATCCCCTCGTACTTGAGAGTTTTGGGTCAAGTCAAACCACACCTCGTTACTTCCCCACAGTCGAGAGGTCTCCTCAAAGTCATGTCCGTTCCATCACCGACTCGTAAAACCAAGGGTCCCGCTCCGGTGATCACGGAGGAAATCCATAGACTAGCCTAGTAGAGAGGACTAAGTCTGGAATGTCAACGAGTGTGCCACTGCCCAACCCTACTGGAGGGTAATTCATAATATAATATCGGGTGACCCACCACCCAGCCCTATTGGAGGGTAAACCCTAATAAGATATCGGGTGACCCACTGCCCAGCCCTGCTGGAGGGTAAACCCGAATACATCATCAGGAGACCCACTGCCCAGCCCCGCTGGTGGGTAGACCAGGAATAAGTTGACGGGTGACCCACTGCCTAGCCCTACTGGAGGGTAAACTCGGAACATGTCGATAGGCGACCCACTACCCAGCTCTACTAGACGGTAGACCTGAATCAAGATAACGAGCGACCCACTGCCCAATCTCTGCTGAAGGGTAGACCCTCAAGAGTCGTCGGGTGACCCACTCCCTAGTCTCTACTTGAGGGTAAACCCTAAGAATTCCATGAGCAACCCACTACCTAGCCCTGCTGAAGGGTAAACCCTAAGATGTCTATGAGTGACCCACTGCCCAGTATCTACTGGAGGGAAAACCTAGAACAGCTCTGGCCATCTCTATTGGATGGTACAACACTGGCCAACCAAACATGGAGTGGGTATCGTGCAACCACCCAACTCTGGAACAAAACCAAAGGAAACCACTCGAACCTACTGATCTAAACCGTCAAGCACAAAGCCACGGGAAAAACTCAACCCCGCTGGTCAACAAAGAAGAACAAAGGGACCCTCCACATCATTAGAGGTCAAAAGTACGCAAAGCATAACATGGAATGCACATGGGGCCCACACGTCGTGTGGCCCCAAGTTAACCCCAACCAAGCGGACAAATGTTCTGGGTACAACCATCCACACATACCTCCCAGCATTCTCGCATACTCTCAAAGTATTCCACGTCTCCAACCCAAAGGCTAACATGCACATGGCCCCCAACGTCAATGTGAAGGAATAAATGTAACAACTCCAACTTGCCACCTCAACAGCTGAGGCACGACCAGCCACATCTCTTTAACCACCAACACCACTCTCCCAAGAGTGCACGCGATCACATGCTAAGGGTCCTCTACAAACACAGTAGAAGGCCCGCCACCGAGGTACCTTTCATATTTACTCATTTAATAAGGTCATGTATGAGGAACCACACAACCAAATGGATCATACTGTTGTAATCCTCATGGAAAAACATGCGAGATAGTCTACTTACTCGCCTCAAACTAATATCTGACGGAAAGGTTGCTAACACCGCCTCACGCCCAAACAACATCCCGTGATCCCGAGCCTTGGCCCTGAAAACAGTCGTGCGCATCACACCATTGCGATCCCCTCGGGAAAACACGTCAAAATCACTACTCACTTGAGTGCAACAGATATCCGGAGAAAAAGATGCATTTCGGTGCACCGCACACGAGTGGTGCTCCGTGGGACCCGCATCCTGGTCCTGAAACTCAACGAACGGATCGCACCATTGAGATCCTCTCAAAAAAGTACACAAGATGGACTGCTCTCTTGTCCTAAACGGATACTCAGTGAAGTAGCTGAAATTCACCGTCAACACCCAAAACGGGCCCCGTGGGGTCCACACATCGATCTCAGTTTATGTGCTCAAAATCGGTCTTGAAATGTCCGCCTCATCTTCATAGTCGCGATGCAGCTGACGACGCATAAATCGGATGTCAAAAGCAGACGTACTGTCCGATACAAGATTCCCCCAAATAATAATAATTATATTATTATTATTATACTTGGGTGTTCCTGGTAACCGAGCCATGAGCCTGAATTAAGTATCCAAGATTGGACTTGAAATGACTGTCTCAAGGTCATGGACATGCTGCCATAGACATCACATTAATCGGACACTCCATGTAGAAGTTACGTTCGAATCAGTGTTTGAAAAATAATAATAAAATTATTATTTTTAGGGCGTTTTAATGACCCACTCCACAAGTCACCGAAAGGTACCCAACATTGGTCTTAAAAAGACCGTATCGAAGATAGATTTACACTGCCGCTGAAGGCACATTTATTGGGCGTCGCAAGGGGAAGTTACGCCCAATTAAATGTTTTAATAATTATAACATCATTATATTTATTAAAATCATTATTTTTTTATTTATTATTATTATTTTTGTTTAACCCACGGACTTTCTCTCTCCAATTAGGGCCTCTCCCCTTTTTTTCTTCCCCACCCATAGCCCATTTTTTTAACATATCTCTCTTTTATTTTTGTCGCCTACTTTTGCAGGTCACCACAGCAGAGACCCGCAACAGCGAGTCTCCTCTTCTCTACCAGGGTCGCGCGACCCTGGTGGTTCGGCGACTCCAGCACTGGCCGGCTACCCGGTAGGCCTTCCCTCTGCTGGTCTCCCTCGGACAACCGCCACCCGCAACCACCCATGCCGAGTCCCGCTTCCGCCCCTGCTCGGCTGCGCTCCCAGCCGCCCCGCCCTCGCCAACGCCCGCTGCGCCCGGCCAACGTCTCCTGTGCCCTCTACCCCGCGCTCACCGTAGCCCGAAGCTCGCCCACACCACACGACGCCCCACTGAACCCCGCTCGACCGCACCGCCCTGGTGCCCGCGGCTCGCGCCTCTGCTCAACCATCGGTGGGTTAATGTGTCCAAAAGTGGGCGATGAATATACGCGAAGAACGAATGGATTTCAGATATATTTAGGCTTCGAACACGAATTGATGACCGTGTTAGTGTGGTCATCGACGATTGATAAAGGGAATTTAAAAAAACAAAACAAGCAAGAATTAATTTACGAGGACAACTTCAATTTGAAAACGAAGTCGGAATAAATCCTACCTCGATTTGTTCGTCATTCAATGACGATGTGTTCGTCTTGCTTCCGCTGCGATCCGACGAAGTTCCATCGTCCGTCGAAGGGAGGAGGGTGAGAATATGGGAGAGGGAGAGCATGAGGAAGAGGAGGTTTCTCTAGGGAATTTAGAGGGGAGGAAGGGGAGAAATGGATTAAATAAGGAAAATTAATTAATCCTTTAATTAATTAAAAACTCAACCCAAATTTAAACCACTTACGAAACCCCAAACGTAGTGAAAGTTAGGTCGCTCCTAGGGTAAACACCACCTCCCGAGAACAATGGTGGTCTTGGAATTTTAATCCGAGGCCCAATTCAAATGTTATAAAATTTAACATCTGAAGCCGCTAAATTGCGAAAACGCCCCTGGCGGTATTTTTCACAGAAGGTCTGCGCCCAGGGTAAACGGAAAGTTCCAAACTCAATGGTGCCCTCGGTTTTCCATTCTGAGCCACCATTTAAGAGATAATTTAGTTTCACCATTAAAAAAAAATTAATAAATTGATTTATCCGTTTAACGTTCGGAAAGCGAGCGATGGATCCAAACATCCCGTGAAGACTTGTTTTATGTCGTTCCTAGGGTCAACACCCAATTACTGACCTATTCGTACACTCAGATCTCTGATCTAAAACATCGTTTAGGAATTATCCCATTAATTTGGTGTTTCCAGTGTGAACGCACTGAAAATTTAATTTCGGTCACTCCGGAACTCGGAATCGCATGCCGTCTGAAGGTGGTGCTCTAGAATAGCATCTAGAATATTTAAAAATCATTCACAGTAAAAACTAGGTTCTTACATCATTCCCTCCATCAAGCTTTTCATCCCCGAAAAGCAAAACCAGGGAACAACTCAGGGTACTAATCCCACACCTGGCTCTCCCGTACCCAGAAGAACCCTTACACAGTCCTGTGTCACTGCACACAGACCAAAGGGTTTCATCTATTCATGCAAGGTCTTCCCTTGTCTATGGAATGCATAGGAGAACGTACACGTCTCTTCAGGTAAACCACGCGGGGGACATCGTGCACCCACTCCAGACCTTGGGGTTAGGGCAAGGCGGTAGGTAACCTGGCCATCCCTTCGCACGAGATCAAATGGATCGAAGGCTCTCGGGGGTATCTCACCTCCGCAACCGAGCCCCTACATCGCATGTCGTGACTGGGATAACCACCCGTACCTGGAACAAGGCCTCGTGATTCCCTCCTTCAGAATATCTATATGGTGAAACACCCAAGGATATCTAGTCACACAATGTTCCATAGCCTATGTCTCTTAGCCAAGACTCTCTTACATGCTCGGGGAGCGATGGAGTCGACGCAATCGACTAAAGAGGAAGGTTACACACCTTCTACTCTACCAACACAGGGTTACACCCGATGCCCTGCGTCACCCAGGTAACAACCCAAGAAAGGAGCATGGAGAAAATCATTTCACAGGTAGAGTCTAACAATTCTACTGTAATAAGTAGAAGACCTGTAGAGAGTACCTCTTATCAACTCATGCTCTGCAGGATCATAGACATCCAAAGCACACGGCTATCCACGGTCCCAACGGTCAGCTCCCGGATCCTGGCGTGGACCGCCTAGTGGTGATGGGAAGACCTCGTAAGGTCTTCCTCCACTTCCAGATCCTCCTGCTCCTCTACAATCACCACATCCCTGGGTACCACTCCGATCACGGCGCTACCCCTGCCATGGTGGTGCACCTGCTGCCTGCCCGAAGTTTTCAGCATCTCTGGTCGGGCAGTCTAATGACAAGTGATCTCGCCCATCATAAGCATAACACCAGTTCTCCCTGAGTTGTCCTGGTGCCCTCTGGTGCCATTGTGGTGTACGACCACGGCCCGAAGCCCACTCACAGAAGGGAACCCTCGGTTGAGGCCCTGCACTTTTCCATCATAGTGGTATACGACCACGTCTCCGAAACCGGCAGTGGGAAGGCCACCTGCGTCGAGGTCCTGTCCTCTGGCGCCTGCCAGCTACGACAGACATCTCGGCTCCATCCTACCCACTGCCACTACCAACCGCAAAATGTGACAGGAAGATCTCTGTCACCAATGTCTGATCTAGCACCCCGGAATATGTGGAAATGCACAAGGGCTCACATGATGGGTCAACAGGTGGGGGTGCTACTACCAGCCCACCCGAAAAAAAGGGCTCACATGATGGGTCATGGACTGAGGCCTCGTAGCTCCCATGGTCGTCGTCACGCACCAAAGCTAGTATCTTGGATGGCTGTCTTCGTGGGGACATCCTGAATATTATCAAGGAGTGTCGCAATTAGATGAGCATATATGTATATATCAATAACAACTATGGGGAGCTGACTCAAGAAGGACAGTCAAAGACTCAATCCTATGTGATGTACAAACCAATTTTCCCTAAAACAAGTGTCTCAGCATGCCGAGTTGACAAGCGAGTTATTAGGGTCCTGGTGAATTGACACGTTGGCCTCCACACCATCAATGGACTCCCTGGCCTAAGAGCTGATCTTGAGACACGTTAAAACTGTTTCCCTAAATCCCAACCAATTCCTCTTTTAGGGACGTCCAAACAACGTCCCAAGGAATAAACCACCTCTGATACCACTTTGTCACAACCCGACCCTACTTGGGATCGAGCTGCAACTACCCCAAGCCTGCCTCCATAGGCCAGGGGCTGGCGACCAGCGCTGAAGGCACAATAACTCAGGGAGCCCTTTGCCAAAGTACCTGTACACACACACACACATGCAGCACACTCAATGCAAAAGTGCAGAGTAAAAGAAAAGACAAGTAAAGAGAAGGGAAACTGCTATATATATACCAAAAATGTGCATTGAACTCTAAACATTACCAATAAAGTGATGAAAAAGAAAAGGGGGCAAAACACACACCCAACCAGAAATGGTGCCACAACCCGGCAATAGGTAAACAAAAAGAAACAGCTAACATGTCTCCCACCTGGAACCTGGTTACAACCACCGCACACGGTCCAATCTCCCAAACTCCTAAGCTCTTCTAAAGTCACGACCAACCTGTCTGTCGTCTGCAAGGGCACACCAAGTGCGGGAAAAGTCCAAGAAGGGGTGAGTATAAAAATACTCAGTAGGATGTCCCGAAGGCTCGAGGGGGAAAAAAAGAGGTACTGAAGAGGTGAGCAGTATATTGAACAGGGGACAGTAAAGAAGTGCAACCAAAAGTGCAGTAAAGAGTACAGCTCAACCCAACAAGAGAAAGGAAACAGACTCATCCTAACACGAGGAGCTAAAGACGGTGAGAAGATGAAATTCCCGTCGAGTCTTCGCTACCTAAAGCAGGAGAGTAGGTTCTTCCAACCACAAGAAGCTAGACACAGAAAGCACGTGGCATACCCCGCGCATCTTCGCCTCTCTTGGAAGGAGAGTCACCAAAACCCAAGAAGTGGGAATTGAAACAAGTTATATACATATCCATATGCTCAATAAGAAGCCCGAAACAAGGTTGTAAGGGGATCTCCATCCCGTATCTCAGCACAAGAAAGTGAGTCTCCATCAGTCCCATAAGTAAACACCATCATCGATGCCCAGCATCCCACACGTTTGCCCCGAACTACATGTCAAGGGGCTCAAACCACCTCACCTCGACACTATCCTCATTGGGTGGCACTGACTCACCCGCACGGTTTTAGGTCGCGTCACAAGGATGTGTCTCGGTGGGGGAAAGAGCCCCTCGTACTTGAGAGTTCCGGGTTAAGTCAAACCACACCTCGTCACTACCCCGCAGTTGAGAGGTCCCCTCAATGTCAAGGTCGTTCCATCACTGAACCGTGCAACAAAGGGTCCCGCTCCAGTGATCACGGAGGAAATCCACAGACTAGCCTAGTAGAAAGGGCTGAGTCTGGAATGTCAACGAGTGTCCCACTGCCCAGCCCTGTTGGAGGGTAATTCATAATATTATATCGGGTGACCCACTACCCAACCCTACTAGAGGGTAAACCCTAATAAGATATCGGGTGACCCACTACCCAGCCCTACTGGAGGGTAAACCCTAATACATCATCAGGAGACCCACTACCCAGCCCCGCTGGATGGCTGACCTGGAATAAGTTGACGGGTGATCCACTGCCCAGCCCTGCTAGAGGGTATACCTGGAACAAATCGAAAGATGTCCCACTGCCCAGCACTGCTAGATGGTAGACCTGAATCAAGACGACGAGCGACCCACTGCCAAGTCTCGGCTGGAGGGTAGACCCTCAAGAGTCGTCGGGTGACCCACTGCCTAGTCTCTACTAGAGGGTAAACCCTAAGAAGTCCATGAGCAACCCACTGCCCAGCCCTGCTGGAGGATAAACCCTAAAAAGTCGATGACCGACCCACTGCCCAGTCTCTACTAGAGGGTAAACCCAGAACCGCTCTGGCCATCTGTACTGGATGGTACAACACTGTCCAACCGAACACAGAGTGGGTATCGTGCAACCACCCGAATCCGGAACAAAACCAAGGGAAACCACTCAAGCCTGCTGATCTAAACCATCGAGCATAGAGACAGGGGAAAAACTCAACCTCGCTGGTCAACAAATAAGAACAGAGGGAACCTCCACATCATGAGAGGTCAAAAGTATGCAAAGCAGAACATGGCACGCACATGGGGCCCACACGACGTGTGACCCCAAGTTAACCCCAACCAAGCGCACAAACGTTCTTGGGTACAACCATCCACACATACCTCCCAGCATTCTCTCATACTCCCAGACTATGCCACGTCTCCATCCTAAAGGCTAACATGCACACGACCCCCAACGTCAACGTGAAGGAATAAACGTAACAACTCTAACATGCCACCTCAACAGTTGAGGCATGACCAAACACATCTCTTTAACCACCAACACCACTCTCCCAATATTGCACGCAATCACACGCCAAGGGTCCTCTACAAACACTGTATAAGGTCTGCCACCGGGGTATGTTTCATAATTCCACATTTAATAAGATCGCGTATAAGGCTCCTCACAACCAAACGGATCATACCATCATAATCCTTGCAGAAAAAAATGCGAGACAAACTACTTACTCTCCTCAAACGAATATCCGATGGAATGATCGCCAACACCACCACATGCCTAAACGGCGTCCCGTGATCCCGAGCCTCGGCCCCGAAAACAGTCAGGTGCATTGCACCATTGCGATCCCCTCTGGAAAACATGTCAAAATCACTAATCACTTGAGTGTAATGGATATCTGGAGAAAAAGATGCATTCTGGCGCACCAGCACACGGGCGGTGCTCCGTGGGACCCGCATCCCGGTCCTGAAACTCAACGAATGGATCACATCGTTGCGATCCTCTCGAATATGTACATAAGATGCACTGTTTGATTGTACTAAACGGATACTCAGTGAAGTAACTGAAATTCACCATCAACACCCAAAATGGGTCTCGTGGGGTCCACACCTCGATCTCGGTTTATGTGCTCAAAATCAGTCTTGAAATGTCTGCCTCAACTTCAGAGTTGCTATGCAGCTAACGGCGCGTCAATCGGATGTCAAAAGCAGATGTACTATCTGATACATGATTCCCCCAAATAATAATAATTATATTATTATTATTATACTTGGGTGTTCTGGGTAATCGAGCCACGAGCCTGAATTAAGTATCCAAGATTGGACTCGAAATTGCTGTCTCAAGGTCATGGACATGCTGCCATAGACATCACGTTAATCGGACGCTCCCTATAGAAGTTACATTCGAATCAGTGTTTGAAAAATAATAATAAAATTATTATTTTCAGGGAATTTTAATGACCCACTCCACAGGTCACCGAAAGGTACCCAACATTGGTCTTAAAAAGACCGTATCGAAGATAGAGTTACACTGCCGCTGATGGTGCATGCATTGGGCGTCGCACGAGGAAGTTACACCCAATTAAATCTTTTAATAATTATAACATTATTATAATTATTAAAATCAATTTTTTATTTATTTATTATTATTATTTTTGTTTAACCCATAGACTTTCTCTCTCTAATTAGGTCTCTCCACTTTTTTTTTCTTCCCCGCGTGCGGCCCATTTTTTTAACATATCTCTCTCTTTTTTGTCGCCTGCTTTTGCAGGTCACCCCGGAAGAGACCTGCAACAGCGGGTCTTTTCTTCTCCACCAGGGTTGCATGACCCTAGTGGTTCGGCAACTCCAGCACCGGCCGGCCACCCGACCAGCCGTTCCTCCACTGTTCTCCCTCGGACGACCGCCACCCGCAGCCGCCCGCACCGTGTCCCGCTGCCGCCTCCGCATGGCCACGCTCCCGGCCGCCTCACCCTCGTCGACGCCCGCTGCGCATGTCTGAAATCCGCTGGGCCCTCTACCCCGCAGTCACTGTCACCCGCAGCTCGCCCACGCCGCACGACGACCCACTGAATGCCACTCGACCGCACCGCCCCGGTGCTCGCTGCTCGCGCCTCCGCTCAACCATCGGTGGGTTAATGCATCCAAAAGTGGGCGATGAATATATGCAAAGAACAAATGGATTTCAGAGATATTTAGGCTTCCAACACGAATTGATGACTGTGTTAGTGCAGTCATCAATGATTGATAAAGGGAATGAAAAAAAAATAAAACAAGCAAGAATGAATTTACGAGAACAACTTCAATCTGAAAATGAAGTCGGAATAAATCCTACCTCAATTTGTTCGTCGGTCGATGACGACGTGTTCGCCTTGCTTCCGCTGGGATCCACCGAAGTTCCGTCGTCTGCCAAAGGGATGAGGGTGAGAATATGGGAGAGGTAGAGCTTGAGGAAGAGGAGGTTTTTCCAGGGAATTTAGATGGGAGGAAGGGGAGGAAGGGATTAAATAAAGAAAATTAATTAATCCTTTAATTAACTAAAAACTAAACCCAAATTTAAACCGCATCTGAAACCCCAAATGTAGTGAAAGTGTGGTCACGCCTGGGGTAAAAACCACCTCTCGTGCACAACGGTGGTCTCAAAATTTTAATCTGAGGCCCCATTAGAATGTTATAAAATTTAATGTCTGAAGTCGCTAAATTACGAAAACGCCCTGGCGGCATTTTTCACAGAAGGTCTGCGCTTGTGATAGCTACACCCCTCCTAGGGTAAAAGACATGTTAAAAACTCAATGGTGCCCTCAGTTTTCCAATCCGAGCCACCATTTAAGAGATACACGAGTTTCACCATTAATCGAATAAATTAATTAATTAATTTATCTGTTTAACGTTCTGAAAGCGAGCGAGGGGTCCAAACATCCCGCGTCGACATGTTTTATGTCGTTCTTAGGGTAAACACCCCATTACGGACCCATCCGTACACTCAGATCTCTGATCCGAAACACCGTTTAGGGGTTATCCCATTTATTTGGCATTTCCAGTGTGAACGCACTGAAAATTTAATTCTGGTCACTCCGGGGCTCGAAATCGCACGCCATCACATACAAACATCTGTAATTTGTA
Organism: Viscum album; assembly: GCA_963277665.1. Taxonomy (NCBI): domain Eukaryota; kingdom Viridiplantae; phylum Streptophyta; class Magnoliopsida; order Santalales; family Viscaceae; genus Viscum; species Viscum album. Next base: position 538,388,345 of record OY728137.1, read on the forward strand.
GATAAGTTTTTTCATGTGTTCTATCCAGCAACTAATGATTAAGAACGGGAATATGTACTTTCATTGTTTAAGTATCAACCTAAGAATCAAATGATGGAGTTGTATGTAACTATAACTACAATAGAGGTTCCATCGAAATTGGAAGTTGGGAAATCACAACATCATGATACTGTGTCATATCATACTACTATAATATATCAAGACATTCCATCAGCAATGGTAGTTGTTCCATCATTTCCTCAAGTGAAAGTTTCTATATATAGTCTTACACATACTTTAGATGTGTTGGTCAATGATATTGAGGATAATCGAAATTGAGAACATGAAGATGAAGATGAAGTTGATGAAGAAGAAGAGCATGCGGAAGAACAGTCTGTGCCCACATATGTGAGGTTGAATTGACCATTCAACCATCCTCCAATATTGGCTTCATGGTCTATTTAAGGAATGAATTTCTTTCCAGAGATTGATTTGTCTATTATTAATCCTAGTACAGATTTTCCAGGAATCATTTGTGGTACAAATAGAGTGTCAGATGAAAGTTTATTGTATATTGGAAGAGATTTTGAGAGAAAATATTCACTAAACAATGTGATAATACAATATCACATTGAAAGAAAATACTCTTATGTTGTAGAGGAGTCTAAGAGGTCTTATTATCTAATCTGTTGTGGTAAATTTGATTCAAACTATCAGATACTTCTGCGAGATATAATTGATAACACTTTTAAAAGTTGGCACATCTCTATATTTACTCCACAAACATGTGTGAACTCAATCTTGTCACATGACCACTCCTCATTAGATTTTGAGTTGGTTTCAATTGTTATTGTTGAAATTATTAGAGAATGTCAAGACGTTCCTGCTGTTTTGTTGGTGGAGTGAATCAAAAACTGTTTTCGGTATCAAATATATTACTAGAAGGCATGAGAGACATAAAAAATGCTATTGTGAAAGTATACAGTGATTGGGAAGACTCTTATCAATTTTTACTACAACTTTTGGAGATTTTACGCCATAATAATCAAGTGTTCCATCAGTTACATACTACCGAATATGTTAACCAACACAACCAAGTTGAGTAATCGATTGTAGTGTTTTATAGATTGTTTTGGACATTTTTACGATGTGTGGAAGCTTTTAGACATTGCAAGTAGTTTATACAAATTGATGGAACATTTCTATATGGAATGTATAGAGGAACATTATAGATTTCTACCACACAATATGGGAGTCAAGCCAATCGACCTTTGGCATATTCCATTGTGGAGAAAGAGAACTTCTCATCATGGAGTTGGATTCTGGCCTGTCTTCAAGAGTTTGTTACGGACACAGATGGGATTTTTCTTATTTTAGATTTCCATAATGTAATCAAGGAGGCAGTATAGTCTAAGGCTCTTTACTGAAGACCACTTGATGCCCATCAGAAATATTGTATTCTACATATTGCATTAAATTTGTGAATTATGTTTAGAAACGATTTGATTATTAAATAATTCTTAAAATATGGTATGAATATATTTTTAATTTTTATAATAACTGTCATCATGATTTCCATATGTGTTCAGATTAGTTTTTTTATAACATACGAGCCTCAACAATAGTGGTTGGAGGAGCATCTTCATGATATTCACAGTGTTAATCTAGAAGTTTATGATTAAATGATGAAAATTCCAAAGGATAAATGGTCATTGCCATATGATTATGGGAGGTGATATGGTCATATGAAAACCAACATCGTAGAAAGCATAAATGTATTTTTAAAGGGAGTTCAGAAATTACCAATCACATGTAAACAAGAATATTTGATTATATGTTACTAAAAAGAGCTACAATTATAATTTAATATTAGTATAATGTTTTTAATATAAATTCCAGGTTTAGTACAAGAGAAATTCTATCATACTATAAATTATTTTATGGAATGAGGAAAGAAGGCTGAAGAGGGTCTCAAAAAAGGGATGCGTTATGGACAGCATTTCCAGCACGAGTTAGATAGAGTTCTTCAGGAGGCTGTAACTTATAGTGTAACTTCATTTAATTGTCCATTGCAATGATTTGGGGTCAATGAGCCCAATGATGTTGTGGATTGTAGAAATAGTCATGTGTGATTTGTTTTATTGGAGAGGCATTACTGTGAATGTGGGAACTTTCAAGCATTGAGGTATCCTTGCAGCCATGTGATCGTAGCATGTGCTTACGTACATTTATCTCGGGAGAAGTTCATTGATCCAATTTATCAATTACAAATTATCCCTAACTGCTAAAATACTCTATGGATGCCAATCAGGGAATATCAGAATTTTTGGCAACCTGATGGTGCACCCACGCTTCTAACGAACAAGACTAGGATTCTACATAAAGGGAGACCAAAGTCGACTCGTATTCGGAATAAGATGGATTGGACCAGTGAATGAGCACCTATACAAAGGTGCAACATATGTCGGAAGAAATGTCATATGAAGATATGTTTCCCTAAACATCTAGGGAATTCATCTAATGGTTAAAATGACTCATGTATTCTACCAGTTACTGTAAAAGTTTGTACGTGAAATCAATTTTATCATTATGGTCATTTTTTATCATATTTGTCTTTTTTTTGTATATTTTAACTTTTATTAAATGTACCTGTATATTTTAATGCATACATATAAATAATATATAAAAGAATAGATAGAAACAGAAGGTTCAAAACTTACTTTACAATTTAACAACCAAATGGTTTTTAAAACCAAATCATTTTATAAGCTTCATAACAAAAATCAACTAATTTAATCAAAAACATATTCAAAAAATTTATGGAAACCAATTATATTTTATAAACAAGTGAAAATTCCAATCATCAATTCACACATGTTTTTAGGAAATCGAAACATGTTTAACAAATAATACCACATGATCTCTTTGTGACCAAAAATAATTTTCCAAAAATGCACCTTTTTCAACATGCCATGATCATACACAATCAATGGTAAATCCAAAACAAACCGAACTTCAAAATTCATACTCTACACATGGTATACCCCGTGAACCATCATGAATGGTGGTGATCAAATACCCAGTAATAAATCATTTCAATACTAAGAGATAGAGACTTTAAACCCATGAAAAAAAACCAAACCACCATTCATCCATCTTTCTAAATATTTCTTGAAAACTCGTTTTTGTAAATATAGTAAAAGAAAGACCATTACGTAAAGCACATTTAAGAAATAATCAGAATTAAAAACACATACATATATATAATTATTACTAGGGAAATTCAATTTAAATAAATTTAATACATTACATGATAAATTCCATATATTACATGATTAATTTCATACATCATAAAATTAATGTTTTACAATTCGTACATTCAGATGGGGAAGACTTTGTTATCTGACCAGTAGTCGCATGTGTCGTGCAATGTGTTAGCATGACGACCTGTTAGACATATTGTTGTTCAGAGAGCACATCATTTTCATCATGATGCATCCCCCAATGGACATTTTCCCATACCTCATACGTGATGGATTTTATGGAGTTTCTATGTGTGACTTCAAGACCATTGATCACCACCCCCTCCCCCCCCCCCAAATGGCCCAAACTCCTTCATTTTTATTGATTTTTGATAACCCCCATTTCAAGGGATTAGGGGAACCCTTAAAAGGCCTGTAGGATCAGAGATTATATGGACCGTACACTTAGGAGATTACATGACCCGAAGGTCTTAGGGAATTCAATCAGACTATCTACAAGGAACAACCCCTCCCCAGAATCTGCATCATGATAGTAGCTCTCCAACTTCATATGGCCGTCTAGCTAGGCATCCTGTGAAACCACAGGCTGGTCCTGATGGCATAACCATACCCTCTCATTTTGAAAAATCCATTTGGTTCTACTCTGGTGAGTGCACCTGCTCTGAATCATCTTCTGGGGCTGCTCCATTTTTGTAGTGTGTCTAGGGCAACTTCATGTGGCCCGAATGCCATGAGGAGCCTGATGACCTTAAAGTTGGCCTGAAATCCCAACTGACCCGAAGGCCTGGGTGGCCCAAAAGCCTTAAGGACTCTAAGCCCAAACCGGTGGCCCAAGGTGAATAGTTCTAGCTATTGTAGTACTGAACATTTCCTGCTACAGTACCTGCTACTGAACCTGCTACAGTACCCACACATTGTATAGTTCAGCTACAATACCTGTACAGTTTACTGTTCTGCTACAGTACCACATAGTGTACAGTCCTGCTACATTACCTGCTACAGTACTACTATAGTACCTAGAAATATGCATCTACCTGGTTTTGAACCTGGGTCTTGTGGATGCACTTAAGGACACCTCACTAACTGGGCTGAGGCTCATGTGCCATTGATCACCATCTTATTGCTGCATTGGTTGATAGATGGAGGACAGAGACACATACATTCCATATCCCAGAGGGGAAGATGGAGATTACTTTAAAGGATGTCTCCTACATGCTTGGGTTACCCATTTATGGACATGTAGTTATAGGTGCCACTAGTGGAAACTAGAGTGCAGTCATACAACGTCTACTAGGCACTGATTTCATCGACACACCATGTGTCCTCTAGGGTTTTTGATTGCGCATGAGGTGTCTTGATGAGCATTTTTTCATCATTCTTGATGATGAAGATGAGGAGATGCTTATTCAGTACACATGTGCATATATTTTTCAATTGATCGGAGGCATGTTGTGTGTCAACTACTCCACCAATTTGGTACCCATGATGTACCTCCCATTACATTAAGATCTTGATCAGACAGTTACATAGAGTTGGGGGACTGCCGTATTATCTCATATTTATAGATGTCTCTGTATCAGTTGTCATGTTGAGGTGTAGTGGATTGCAAGTTGTATGGCATTGGTACAGATGTGGCCCTAGAATAATTTTCTATGCATCCCTCCTCGAGCTACCACTCCACTTCCACTAGAGCTATTTCAGGACTATCCTCGGGGATGTTGGTATGTTTACATCATTACTCTCAGCTATTTAGTTTTTTTTTTACTGTTTTTTATTTAAGTACAGTCTATAACTCTTTTTTAACCAGGTGGAGTCAGTCTCAAAAGTATACAGATACTACGAGACATAGTGGGAAAAATTTTCGACAGATATTTGATGCCATATAGCCAGTTTATGTAAGTTAAACATGAATTTTTTTCATGACCCGACCCTACCTGGGCTTGAGCCGCAACTACCCCAAGCCCGCCCCTATAGGCCAGGGGATGGTGACAAGTGCTGAAGGCTAAACCACTCGAGGAGGAATTTTCCTGAGTACCTATACACAGAAACTCAACCCACTCAATGCAGAAGTGCATAGTAAAAGGAAAAGTAATGTACTAACTGCTATAATCAACTATAAAAGTGCATCGACCTCTAAATAGTACAAATTAAATACTAAAGGTAAACTAATAAGAAAAGGGGAAAAACACATTCCCAACCAGAAAGGTTCCACAACCCAGCAACAGGTAAACAAAATTATAACAGTTGGGAGGGTCCATCACCTAGAACCTGACTACAACCACCATATGTGGTACAAGCTTTCGAACTCCTAAGCTCCCCTGACGTCATGATCGACATTTCCATCGAATGCAAGGGCACATCTAGTGCGGGAAAATCCCATGAAGGGGTGAGTATAAAAATACTCAGCAGGATACCCCGAAATCTCGAGGGAGAAAAAAAGGAGGTAGTGAAGAGGTGAGCAGTAGATCGAACAAGGAATAATAAAAAATAACAACAAAGAGTGCAGTAAAGAGTACAGTAGAGTAATAGCCTAGCCCAAAAAGAGAAAGGAAGTAGACTCACCCAAACACAAGGTTCTAAAAATGATGAGAAGATGAAACTTCTCATTGAGTCTTCTCTACCTATAGTAGGAGAGTAGACTCATCTAACCACAAGAAGCTAGACACAGAAATCACGTGGCATACCCCACGCATCTTCACCTCCCCTGGAAGGAGAGTAACCAAACTCAAGGAGTGGGTATTGGAATAAGGTATATACATATCCATATGGTAAATCAAGAAACCCGAAAAAGATCGTAAGGGGATCTCCATCCCGTAGCTCATCCCAATGAAGTGAGTAGCCAATAGTCCTAGAAGTAACCACTATTGATGCCCAACATCCTGCACGTCTGCACTGAACAGAAAACCAAGGGGATCAAATCACCGAACCCTGACACTATCCTCTTTTGGAAGCACTGACTCGCCCACACGGTTTTAGGTCACATCACAAAAACGTGTCTTAGTGGGAAAAGTGCCCCTCATACATGAGAGTTCTGAGAAAAGTCAAATTACACCGATTCACTGTCACACAGTCGAGAGGTCTTCTCAAAGTCAAATATATCACATCACTGACCCATACAACCAAGGGTCCTGCTCCGGTAGTCATGGAGAAATGCTACAGACTAGCCTAGTAGAAAGGAATGAGTTTGAGAGAAGTCATCAGGTAACCCACTGCCCAGCCCCACTGGAGGGTAAACCATAAGAGGTCGTTGGGTAACCCACTGCCCAGTCTATGTAGTAGGGTAAACCCTAAGAGGTTGTCAGGTAACCCACTGCCCAGTCTCTGCTGGAGGGAAAACCCTAAGAGGTCCTTAGGTAACCCACTGCCTAGTCTCTGCTGGAGTGTAAACCCTAAGAGGTCGTCAGGTAACCCACTACCCAGTCTCTGGTGGATGGTAAACCCTAAGAGGTCGTCGGGTAAACCACTGCCCAGTCTCTGCTAGAGGGTAAACCCTAAGAACATAATGAGAAACCCACTTCCCATCTGCACTGGAAGGTAAACCTGAAGAAGTTGATGAGAAACCCACTGCCCTGCCCCGCTGGAGGGTAAACCCGGAACTACTCTGGCCATCCCTTCTGGATGGTACAACACTGGCCAACAGAACATGGAGTGGGTATCACGAAACCACCTAACTCTAGAACAAATCACCTTGTAGAGGTTCAGAGCCCGTGTAATGTGGGTCAAAACGATACCTGGAGCTCTTCCTGTAGAAACACGTCACTGTAGGTCGCGGATATAGGATATGATCGCGATAATCGACTAGGGAATCTGCACCCATGCTCACTGGGGCTCCGTACCCTACTAGAAACAACCTCATGGGAAGAGGATCGGTGCCCATGTAATGTATTGGTCACACATAATCCTCAAAAACTATACCAGGGAACACTAAGGGACAAGATACCGAAAGCCCACATGGCTAAAGGAAAAGGGGGAACCCAGAAAACTCTGCCAATCACACCGTCGAGAATAGAACCAGGGGAAACCACTCAACCCTGCTAGTCTAAACCATCGTGAACTGAGGACCCTCTACGTCATGAGAGATCAAAGGTATGTAAAGCAGAACACGACGTGCATATGGGCCCCTCACGATGTGTGGCCCCAACTTATCTCCAAACCAAGCACAAAAATTCTTGCATACAAACTACAACATGTACCTCCAGGAAAACCTGTATACTCCAGAGTATAACACATTTCCATCCCAAAGGATATCGTTCACATGATGTCCAATATCAACACAAAAGGTAAAAATGTAAGTTCTCCAACTTTCTTCCACAACGACCCAAGCACGGCCAACCACACCTCTTCAAACATTTAATTTAATCTCACAAGAGTGTTCACAATCACACGCCAAGGGTTCTCTGCAAACACCGCAGGAAGAACCTCCACCCGTACACCTTTCATGCCTCCACATTTAATGAGATCTCTAATGAGGCTCTGCACATCTAAACGGTTCATACCGTTGTAATCCTCATAGAAAAACACACGAGATAGACTATCTACTCGCCTCAAACGGATATCCGACAAAAAAGTTTTCCAACACCGCATTACGTCTGAACGGTGTCCCATGGTCCCGAACCTTGGTCCTGAGAGTAGTCGGGTGCATCGCACCATTGAGATCCCCTCGAAAAAACACGTCAACTTGACTACTTTCTCACGTGGAACGAATATACACAGAAAAAGATGCATTTTTCCATACCACACATGAGCGGCGCTTCATGGGACCCACATCCCGGTCATGAAGTGCAATGAATGGATCACACCATTGCGATTTTCTCAAAAAACTACACAAGATTGACTAATCACTTGTTCGAAATGGACACCCAGTGAAGAAGAGTGAAATCACCGCCAACTCCCAAAACGACCCTCATGGGGCCCGCACCACCGTGCAGAATTAAGGCCGGCAGATTGCGCCATTGTGATACCCTTTGAAAAACACCCAAAAATGATTGCCCGCACGCCCAAACGAACATCTGATGAAAAAGTTTCTAATCGCTTCTCGCAACTTAAAAGACGGTCCGTAGGGCCCCTGCCTCAACTCCGATTTCAATGCTCGAAAACCCCTTGGAAATCATCGTCTCGATTCTAGGGTCGCAACACCGCTGACGACACTCAAATAATACATTGGAAGTGCATGCACCATCCAAAACAAGAACCCTTGGATAAACGCCAATCCGCTTAACGGGCGTGTCGCGCCACGGAGCCCCTTGTCTCGGAAATTAAAAATATTTGAGACCATATCAAAATATTCACCTTGAGCCAAGGATTGAACTCCCACAGACAGCATGCAAAACGGACACTAGTAGTGAATGTTATGGGTATCCAGAGTCAGAGGGGACGAACCCCTTGGGCTGGACCGACCTGGTTTGGCCGTCCACGCGGCGCTGACTGACCCTTGTGGCCGGTCGCGGTCTTGTGCAGAGACCTACCGAATGCGGGGCTCTATTCCCACATGGGGTCATGCGCCGCGACCCCACCCTCGTCGTGCCCCGGTGAGCTCGCTCGCCGCCTGGAGCCCCTGTCGCGCCGCCGTTCTGGATCCGTGCCGCCACCGCCTGGCCACCACACCCTCGTCGAGGCCCGCTTGCCAGCCGACCTCCACTTTTGAGAAGCCCCTCTACCCTGGACCACCGACGCCGACCCTCTGCGCCTCCGCTCGAACGCCCTAGACTGCCGGAGACCCGCCAGACCGGCCAGATCCACCAGAAAACACCAAAGCAGCCTCGAATCTTCGTTAGATAGCTGCAGACGCCTCGGAGCTCGGAATTCAAATTCAAAACATGCATTAGAATGCTCAGAAATATACTATGCATTTATTTGATTTTATCGGAAATTAAAGATCATTTTGACGTTGTAAATTGAGTTCAAGGAGAGGTTCGAAGATAAAATATGAAATGAAGATCCCCTACCTTGTTGGGCGTAGCCCGGAGCTTCGCCGTCGATTTTCCGAAGTCGCACACCACCTTGGGGATGAGAGGATGGAGGAGGGTTGGTGAGGGGATCTCCTTGGTTTCTTGAGAATCCTCCGCCAGAGAGAAATAATTAGAGAGGGTGGAGTGGTTTATGGCTTAAGTAAGGAAATAAAGTAAATTTTTATTAATTTTAAATACCCACTAGAAGACCCGCATCCGAAACTGTCGACGGGGTAGAGATTAAGACTCCCATAGGGTAAAAACCACCTCCTAAGCACAAAGGATTCCACAAAATTTTAATACGAGCCTTCGTTCTAATGTTATAAAACATAACGCATGAGGCCACAAAATAATGAAAACGCCCCTGGGGGCATTTTTCACAGGAGGCCCGCACCTATGAAAATTACACCCCTTCTAGGGTAAACAACATGCTCCGGACTCAACGGTGGCCTTGGTTTTCCCTTCCGAGCTACCGTTTAGGAGTTATTCTGCTTATTTGGCGTGCCCAGTGTGAACGCACTGAAAAATTTAATTCCAGCCACACCAAGGCTCGAAATCGCATGCCATCTGAAGGTGCTGCTCTGGAATAACATCAAGAATATTTAAAAGTCATTTATAGAAAAAACCGAGTTCTTACATTATTCTATCCTTCAAACTTTTTGTCCTCGAAAAGAAAAACTAGTGAAAAAACTCAAGGTACTAAGCCCACACCTGACTCTCCCTTACCCCGAAGAACTCATGCACAGTTCTGCATCACTGTGCATGGACCAAAGTATTTGGTCCATTCGTGTGGGGTCTTCCCTCATTGATGGCGTGCATAGGTTCACACACACTTCTTATCAGGTGATTCATGTGGAAGACGTTATGCAACCAAACCAGCCTTTGGGTTTAGGGCAAGGCGGTGGGGAACTCACTATCCCATTACACGGTCTCAAATGGCCCGAAGGACCTCGTGGGTAGCTCACCTCCCCAATCGCACCTCTACGTCGCACGCTGTGAATGAAATCACCGTTTGGACCTGGGACAACGCTCGGTGATTCCCTCCTTCAGAATATCCATATGGTGAAGAACCCAAGGATATCTGGTCACACAAGATTTCACAGTCGATGTCTCACAACCAAGACACTCTTATATGGTCAGAAAGGGATGGAGTAGACACCATCGACTAATAGAAAAGGTTCTACGCCTCCTACTCTACCCACACAGGGTTACACTCGACTCCCTGCATCACCCTGGTAACAACTCAAGCAAGGAGTAGGGAAAAATGAATTTCACACACAGATTCCAAAAATTCTACTAAAAAATGTAGAAGAGTCGTAACGTGTACCTCTTCTCACTTCATGCTCTACAGGATCATAAACATCCAAAGCTCGTGGATATCACCGGTCCCAACTGTCAGCTCTTGGGGCCTGACGTGGACCGCCTAGTGGTGATGGGAAGACCTCGTAATGTCGTCCCCCACTTATAGTTGCTCCTGCTCCTCTACTAGCACCACCTCTCTGGGTACCACTCTGATTACGACGTTTCCTCTGTCATGGTGGTTCACCAGCTTCTTACCCAAAGTTCTCAGCATACCAAGTCGGGAAGCCCTATGCCAGGTGACCTCGCCAATCGCATGCATAACATCGATGCTCTCCAGGCTTCCCTGGTGCCCTCCGGTGCTACTGTGGTGTACGACCCTGCCCCTGGGTCTGCTCATGGAAGGGTCTCCTCGGCTGAGCCCTTGTTCTTTTCCGCCATAGTGGTGCATGACCACGTCTCCGAAATAGGAAGGTGGAAGGCCTCCTACATCGAGGTTCTATCTGCTGACGCCTGCTAGCTGCGGTAGACATCTCAGCTCCATTGTGCCTACTACCACCACCAACTGCTGAACATGACATGAATCTCTCTGTCACAAGCGCCTGATCTAGCACCTCGACATAATTGGGAATGCCCTCGGGTACTATGATAGCATAAATCTATCTGCGGAGACCCTGCTCGAACTTCCGCCCTCGGAAGTTGCCGCCATGGACCAAGTCCGGGTAAAAATTTGCACGGTCTGCGAAACTAGTCGCGTATTCAGTCACCATCATCCATTCCTGTTGAAACTATAGGAGCTCCTGGATCTTAATGGAGCATAAGAAGGATGGGTAAAAATCCTCAAGAAACAGCAGCTGAATGTTTCCCCACGAAAGTGATGACTCATCAAGTAACTGAGTCACCAGACTCCACCAACACCCAGCTGCTCCGTGGAAAAGGCTGGCTACCAAATCCACCCTTTGATCTGCCAGTTTATGTGCAAGCCTGAAGAGGAAAACCATTGTATTGAGCTAAACCTCTACTGCCTGAGGGTCTGGATCACCACTGAACCTCAGTGGTCTCTGTCACTGGAACTCACGGAGTGTGCTCAACCTGCGCAGAAGCTCTGTCTGCTCTGTTGGAGCTATCTGCTGCTCATCAGGTGCGGGTGCTACTACCAGCCAACCCGGAGAAAGGGACTCACATGATGGGTCCTGGAATAAGGCCTTGTTTCTCATAGGGTCTTCGTCATGAACCAAAGTTGGTATCCTGGCTAGCTGTCTTCATGGAGACATCCTGAATGTTAACAAGGAGTGTCATGGTCAGATGAGCATATATGTATATAACAGTAACAACAATGGGGAGTTGACTCAAGAAGGAAAGTCAATACTCAATCCGATGTGATGCACAAACCAATTTCCCTGCAACGAGTGTCTCAACATGCCGAGTCGACAAGTGGGTTATCAGGGTCCTGGTGAATGGATATGTCGGCCGCTACACCGTCACTAGTCTCTCTAGATTTAGAGTCGCTCTCGAGACATGTTGAAACAATTGTCGTAGATCCCATCCAAATCATTTTTAGGGACATATGAACAACTTTCCAAGGAACGAACCAACATTGATACCACTTTTTCAGGACCCGAACCTACCCAGGCTCGAGCCGCAACTACCCCAAGCCCGCCTCCATAGGCCAGGGGATGTCGACAAGCACCGAATTCTAAACAACTCGGGGAGGCCTTTGCCTGAGTACCTCTACAAACATGGATCCCACTCAATGCAGAAGTTCGGATTAAATGGAAAAGTAAAGTACTAACTGCTATAAAAATCCACAAAAGTGCATCTACCTATAAACAGTACAAAGTAATTGCTGAAGGTAAACTAAAAAAAAGGGAAAGACAGACGCCTAGACAGAAAAGTGACACAACTCGGCAACAGGTAAACAAAAGTACAACATCTGGGGGGGGGGGTCACTCACCTGAAACTCGACTACGACCACCATATGCGGTCTAAGCTCCCGAACGCCTAAGCTCATCTGACATCATGATCGACCTTTCCATCATCTACAAGGGCACACCAAGTGCAGGCAAAGCCCAAGTAGGGGTGAGTATAGAAATACTCATTAGGATACCCCAAAGGCTTGAGGGAGAAACAAAAAGGTACTAAATAGGTGAGAATTAGATTGGACAAGGAATAGTAAAGGGGAACAACAAAGAGTGTATTAAAGAGTATAGTAGAGTAATATCTCTAACCAACAAGAGAAAGGAAGTAGACTCGACCAAACACAAGGATCTAGAAATGGTGGGAAGATGAAACTTCTCATAGATTATCCGCTGCTTATAGTAGGTGAGTAGACTCATCCAACCACGAGAAGCTAGACATAAAAAGAATGTGTTATACCCCATACGTCCTCGCCTCCCCTGGAAGGAGAGTAACCAAACCAAATAAGTTGGTACTAGAACAAGGTATATACATATCCATATGCTCAATCAAGAAACACGAACAAGATCATAATGGGATCTCCATCTCGTAGCTCAGCCAAAGAAAGTGAGTATCCAACAGTCCTAGAAGTAACCACCATCGATGCCTAGAATCCTTCACGTCTACTCTGAACTAAAATCCATGGGGCTCAAATCACCGTACCCTAAAACTATCCTCTTTGGGTAGCACTGACTTGCCCCCACGGTTTTAGGTCGTGTCACAAGGATGCGTCTTGGTGGGAAATGTGCCCCTCGTACTTGAGAGTTCTCGGAAAAGTCAAACTACATCTCTTCACTATTACACAGTCGAGAGGTCTTCTCAAAGTCCAAGTTGTCACATCAGTGACCCGTACAACCAAGGGTCCCACTCCGGTAGTCATGGAGAAAAGCCACAAACTAGCCTAGTAGAAAGGACTGAGTTAGAGAGAAGTCTTCGGGTAACACACTGCCCAACCCTACTGGAGGGTAAACCCTGAGAGGTCGTCGACTAACCCACTACCCAGTCTCTATTGGAGGGTAAACCCTAAGAGGTCGTTGGGTAACCCACTACCCAGTCTCTACTGGAGGGTAAACCCTAAGAGGTCATCAGATAACCAATTTCCATGTCTCTGCTGAAGGGTAAACCCTAAGAGGTCTTTGGGTAACCCACTGCCCAGTCCCTGCTGGAGGGTAAAACCTAGGAGGTCATCAGGTAACCCACTGCCCAGTCTTTGCTGGAGGGTAAACCCTAAGAGGTCGTCGGGTAACCCACTGCCCAGTCTCTGCTGGAGGGTAAAACCTAGGAGGTCGTCGGGTAACCCACTGCCCAATCTCTCCTGGAGGGTAAACCCTAAGAGGTCATCGGGTAACCCACTGCCTAGTCTCTGCGGGAGGCTAAACCCTAAGAAGTCAATGAGAAACCCACTGCCTTGCCCCGCTGGAGGGTAAACCTGAAGAAGTCGATGACCAAACCACTACTCATCCATGTTGGAGGGTAAACCCGGAACTGCTCTGGCCATCCCTACTAGATGGTACAACACTAGACAACAGAACACAGAGTGGGTATCGCGAAACCACCCAACTCCAAAACAAATCACCTAGTAGAGGTTCATCTCTCGTGTAGTGTGGGAAATTCCGATACTTGGAGCTCTACCAAGGGAAACACGTCACGGTATGTCACAGAAGGAGGATATGATCTTGATAATTGGCTAGGGAATCTACGCCCAGGCTCACTGGGGCTCCATACCCTTCTAGAAACAACCTCCTGGGTAGAGGATCGGTGCCCGGGTAATGTATTGGTCACACCAAATCCTCAACAACTCTACCAGGGAACACGAAATGATGTGATACTGAAAGCCCACATGGATAAAGGAAAAAGGGGAACCCAAAGAACTCCTCCGATCACAATGTGAAGAACATAACTAGGGGAAAACCACTCAACCCTGCTGGTCTAAACCATCGTGAATAGAGGGAACCTATACGTTGCGAGATATCAAAGGTACGTAAATATGAACACGATGCGCATATGGGGCCATCACGGTGTGTGGCCCCAACTCATCTCCAAACCAAGCAAAAACATTCTTAGGTAAAAACTACAACATGTGCCTCTAGGAAAACACATATACTCCTAGAGTATACCACATTTCCATCCCAAAATTCTATCGTGCACACGATGTCTGACATTAACACAAAAGGGAGAAAACGTAATTTCTCCAACTTGCTTCCACCATAGCCCTAACACGGTCAACCACACCTCTTCAAACATTTACTTCACTCTCATAGGAGTGTTCACAATAACACGCCAAGGGTTCTCTGCAAACACCGCGGGAAGAACCTCCACCCATACACCTTTCATGCCTCAAAATTTAATGAGATCTCTAATGAGGCTCTGCACATCTAAACGGTTCATATCGTTGTAATCCTCGCAAAGAAACCCACGAGATAGACTATCTAATCTCCTCAAAAGGATATCTGAAGGAAAATTTTTCCAACACCACTTTATGTCCGAAATACGTCCCTTGGTCTCGAGCCTTGGTCCCAAAAATAGTCGGGTGCATCGCACCAATGCAATCCCCTCGAAAAAACACGTCAAATTAACTGCTTAGTCATGTGGAACGTATATCCGGAGAAAGAGATTCTTTTCGTTGTACCGCACACGAGCGGTGCTTCGGGGGACCTGCATCCTGGTCCCAAAGTGAAACGAACTGATCGCACCATTGTGATTCTCTCAGAAAACTACACAATATTGACTATTCACTTGTCCGAATCGGACACCTGATGAAAAAGATGGAAATCAACTCCAACTCCCAAAACAGCCCTCATGGGGCCTGCACCACCGTGCGGAATTAAAGAGGGAGGATTGAACCATTGCGATGGCCACAAAAAAACACCCAAAAATGACTACTCGCACGCCCTGAATGGTCGTCCAATGAAAAAGTTTCTAATCGTTGCTCGCAGCATAAAAAACGGGTCGTGGGGCCCTCATCTCGAAAATTAAAAATTCTGGAGGCCATCTCAAAATCTTCGTCTTGAGCCGAGGATTGCACTTCTATAGACGGTACAAAGAACGAACACCCGTAGTGAAAGATATGGGTGTTCGGAGTCAGAGGGGATGAACCCCTCGGGACGGACCAGCCTGGTCCGGCCAGTCCGCCCAGCCTGGGCCTGCCCGGCTCGTAGCGTCAGCCCGTGGCTCAGCTTCATGGCCCAACCGTGGACCTCGGGTCCATGCGTCACTGACCAACCCTTGTGTCCGGTCGTGGTCTTGTGTGGAGACTCACCAAATGCGGGTCTTTGTTCTCGCACGGGGTCGTGCGCCATGACCCTGCCCTCATCGCACCCCGATGAGCTCGCCCGCCACCTGGATCCCCTGCCGCATCATCATCCCTGATCCATCCCGTCCCCACCTGGATGCCTCGCCCTCACCGAGGCCCGTTCGGCCAGCTGACCTCCACTGCTACGAAGCCTCGCCGCCCTGGACCACCGACGTCGACCCGTTGTGCCTCCGTGTGACCGCCGTGGGCAACCAGAGACCCATCGGACCGGCCGGATCTGCCAGAAAACACCAAAACAATCTTGAATCTTTGTTGGACAGCTACGGACACCTTGGAGCTCAGAATTCAAATCATAAACATGAATTGAAAAGATCAGAAAATATACGATGGATTCATGGAATTTTATAGGAAATTAAACATCATTTTGACGCTATAAATTGAGTTCAAGGAGAGGTTCGAAGGTAAAATATGAAACGAAGATCTCATACCTTGATGGGCGTAGCCCGGAGCTTCATCGTCGATATGCCGAAGCCGCGCACCACCTTGGGGAGGAGAGGATGGAGGAGGGTTGGTGAAGGGATCTCCTTGGTTACTTGAGGTTCCTCCAGCATAGAGAAAGAATTGGAGAGGATGGAGTGGTTTATGGCTTAAGTAAGGAAATAAATTAACTTTTTATTAATATTAAATACCCACTAGAAGACCCGCATCTTAAACTCTCGGCGAGGTCAATGTTAATCCTCCCCTAGGGTAAACACCACCTCCCAAGAACAACAGTGGTCTTGGAATTTTAATCTGAGCCTCCGTTAGAAAGTTATAAAACTTATCGTCTAAGGCTGCTAAATTATGAAAACACCCCCGGTGACATTTTTCACGGGAGGCCCACGCCCGCAAAAATTACACCCCTCCTAGGGTAAATGGTACGCTCCGGACTCAATGATTCCCTTAGTTTTTCGGTATGAGCTACCATTTAGGAGTTATTATACTTATTTTGTGTGCCTAGTGTGAACACACAGAAAATTTAATTCTAGCCACACCAGGGATTGGAATCCCACGCCGTCTGAAGGCACCGCTCTAGAATAACATCAAAAATATTCCAAAGTATTTTATTGCAAAACCGGGTTCTTACACTTTTCATAAAGAAAAATTTGTTTTGATAGAAATTTTTTAAGTTATTTAAATCTAATTTTAGAAACATTATCATGCTAATTTATGAATTATTTTTTAGGTTTACATTTCATGTTTCATGGACTCTGTATACAGGTTTCTTCTACGTATCACTTCCACCATATTGCACAGCTATGATTGGAGGTCATGTTACGGTGGTTCCAATCATCCACTTCCACATCATTGAGTGGGACCAACCAGACCGAGTCATGTGACAGTTTGGTTATATACAGCATATCCCCATTGCACCACAACATCCTGATGGGTTACATTCGATTGTGCTTATGGGTAGACAGACAACATTCTGGCGGCGGTTTCATGCAATTTATATCTAGCTTTGGGACACACATGACCAATATGGTATCTTTCAATATGAATATCCCACAACACAGTATCAGTTAATTGACTAGAGGGATTATTCAAACTTTTATTGATGAAACACTATCATGCACTTTAAATGTTAGAGAATTGGAATTCAACATTTTGTGTACTTACTAATATTTATTATATTTTTTAATTCACTTTTGGTATTAATTTGAATGTTATTTCATTTGCAAACAGACAACATTGCACATCTTTCACATATCAAAAATACTTAGTAGGAGGAATTCATTAGGCAAGATGTAGTTCACCCAGATGTGTTGGCTCTCATAGATCCTCTCCAATCAATACTTGATAGTTTCTATTATGAGGAGCCATAGATATATCCCAATACATATCCTCCATCCACAAATCTTGGGGATGATGTTGTTCCAACTATGCCTGCTGAGTATGATGCACTTCCATCACCACCGCCAGCTAGAAGACAGAGACATGGACATCTGTAGCGGTATAGGCGATGAGATAGACATCTGAGAGTAGCTCCTCCAGATGCTGTCACACCATAGAGAGATGATCCTACCCAACCGACTGAGGATCTTGCACAACTAGGAGATGCGTATATTCCACATATGTCATCTCAGTATTCTAATTTGTAGTACGAACTGGGAGGGATAACACAACTTGGGGTGTCCCCCTCTCCTACCGACGGGTACTTCTTGAATGTCCCATTTTCCCCCATTTTTATGTGCTTGGGGGCCATATGACTCGACATATGATTTTGGGATGTCCACACGTGATGCCAGCCAGTCCTCTAAACATCACAATCAAGAGGCACCAAAAGCACCACAAGAGCAGGAAACAGATCATCCATCTACGACATCGGAGGGACATAGACATCGAACATGAAGTGGGCATGAGGTTCAAATGCCACATTGTGGTACCAGGGGGAATCGATATTGATTTATTCTTATGTCTTTTTGTATGTATTAAAAAATCTATTTACTATAATTATTAATTATTGTTCTAGAAAAATAATAAGAAGTTATAAAATATACTAAATAAAAACTAATTTACACGGATAAACTCCACCTTAGCTAAAGTGATGTTTGAACATAAAGAATTCACACCTGAAGTGATATTTGAACTTCAATATTGCATACCTGATGTGATTATATAATTTGTTTATATGGAATCCAAATATTAAGATGTAAAAATTCATGATGAATGTTTCATTGAACTCTTCAACATCAAGTTAAAATGGGGATTGAGATTTTGAAGATTATCATAAATACATATATGAATTTTATGATTTTATATTTATTGTACGAAGATATATTCATGGTTGTTGGGTTATAAATGTAATGAAATAGATAAACATGAAGAAGGTTCTAAAAAATGAGGACTTTCATATACTCTATGTCACATTATGGAACCTATTAGACCCATGACATGAAAGTAAAACAAGATGCAAAGCTTTGATTATAATGAATTTTTTTTGAGGAATTCCTTGGAGATGAATGGATATGTAAATGATTTCTTTGAAAATAGTAAATATATGCAGATTACCTAACCAATAATACGATTTAATTTTCCTTGGAGATGAATTGATATGTAAACAAGTTTTTTGGTCATTTAATTTGAATTAATGAGAGGTTTCATATGACTGTATCTATTTATATATCGCAACTAAATTTTATTTTAACTAATGAATTATCGATTTTAGATGTTTGATTAGAATTAGATGGAAATATAAAAACATATTCCTATTGTTACTTGTTTGACAGTCACTTTATTGACTATAGATAATAAAAAAATAAAATATGAAATGAAATAAACAAAATAATAGAATTTGAGAAAGGGATTAACAACTTTATGAAGATGAACAGTGTGGTAAGTGAAGATCAAATGATTTTCTGGCTAAATATCATTTTTATTTCTCTATTTCAAGATATATATAAATAAAGTTTATTTATTACCTATAATATATATATTTATAAACAAATTTTATAAGGTTTATTTATATATATCTATATAATATATATAAACCTTATATTTTAAATTTAATAATGATTATTTATATAATATTTTTTAATAAATATATTAATATATATAAATAGTTTTATATAAATTTTATTGAATTATATAATTAAATAAATTATATTTATAACTATATATATATAGATTTATAAAGTATAATTATAATTATATAATTTAAGATATATTTATAAATTTAAATAAATATAATTTCATATTTTTAAATACATATTTATAAATATATTTGTTAAATACATATTTATAGGTATATTTTTTAATTTTTAATTATTTATTTTTGTATATTTATTATAATTATACATTTATTATAATTATAAATATATAATTATTATAATTATAATTATATAATTATTATAATCATATATTTATTGTAATGTATATTTATTATAATTCTATTATTATTATATTTAACATTTTATATTTATTATAAATAACTAATTATTATAATTCTATTATTATTATATTTATAATTATATAATTACTATAATTATAATTTTAATTATAATTGTATAACTATTATAAATATTTAGTTATAATAAATATACAATTATAACAATTATATAATTACAATAATTATATAATTATAAATATAAAAAATATACAATTATAATAATTATATAATTATAATAAATATATAATTATAATAAATATATAATTATAAAAATAAAAAATTATAAATTATAAATATAATAAATATATATTTATTATATTTATTATAACAGTATATTTGTTACAATTATTTAATTATTTATAATAATTATTATATAGTTGTATATTTAGACACATAAGGTGGGTGGGGTGGGTTGTGGGGCCAAAGCGTCGCGCTTTGGGATTTATCACATAGTTCTAAATCAATTGGCTCCATGAGGACCTATATACCAACATAAAAAAATAACCCTTTAAATTAAAAAAAGAAACCAACCCCTGCAGGAAAATTAGCTCGAGTCTTACCTCCAAGAGTGCCACATGAGGCACCACCTATTGCACCTAATCTGGACACTGATACCCAAGTCCGTGATAGTTTCCTATGTCTGATGTAGTCTATGGTTGGTGCTCCCTAGGTTTCACCTACGATGACTAATTTGACCCGCGAGTTCCAACAACAGCATCCTCTTACTTTTTTAGGGGATGGTGGTTCTTAGGCTGCTGAGTCTTGGCTAGAGGCCATGATGTATATCTTTGAGCATCAGAAATGCCTCCAGAGTAGAGATTCTTTCTTTATACATATATTCTTTATGATTCGGCCAAGCGTTGCTGGGATGTAGTTACCTAGGCCGGTTTTCATTAGGGTATGTTATGGGTTGATTTCTAGACGAGCTTCTATGATCAGTTCTTTCCTCATGTATTGAAAGCTGACAGAGATAGAGTGTTAATTCATATTGAGTAGGGTTCTATGTCAGTTATGAAATACTCATCATGTTTCACGGATTTACAGTGCTTTGCGCTGCTTCTAGCTAGTGATGATCTTTCACGTGTTATATGTTTTGAGGATGGGCTCCAGTACACCATCCAAACTCAAGTGAATGTATTTCGCATGCCTACATATTTCTCAAAATTTTATTAGGGCCTAATCACTGAGCGTAACTTGAGGGATGTCATGAGTACCAGTTTTATAGGATCAGTGCCGCATCGGGCCATTAGATCTTCCGGTGGCAGGAAACGTTCCCTCTAGGTTTCTCATTAGTGCAGTGGCATCCAGAGAATCTAGTTTAATAACTGTATGGTGTGTCATTAGTGTGGAAGACTAGGGTGTAAGAAGCCCCAATGTGGCAGAGACCATATGGAGTGTTGGGCTTGATGTCGTATGGGTCATCTTCAGTATTTTTGCAGGACCATTCACCCAGCTCCAAGTTGAAAAGGATCAACATGAGCTCCACCTTCAGGAGAAAGTTATTTTATGCCATATCAGGTGCGGAGATGGAATATCACCTGTAGGTCTAGCCGAGGAGGAGGCTGTGGCCAGGTTAGTTCGACCCCTACTCACCAGCAGCACCATCAGAGCAGTCATGATCATGGTACTCCATCTGTCACACCGGGACGTAGATCAGGTTAGTTTTATGCTTTACAACTGATACTCAAGGATAAACCTATGAGACCATCTACAGTATGAGGTACTATTCTAGTAGCATCCACAATTTCCTCTTCTTTGTTTGAAATAGGTTCTTCAAACTCTTTTATTTCTATATCTATCGTGGAAGGTCTCAGACTAGAGATACAGTGTCACTATGGTGTAATGACCCTCGATACACTGTAGGGAATTCAGACTGAGGGCATACCCTAGTGCAGGGCCTACCCCCATGAGGTAGGAAGTTACCCTTTCTTATATAATCTTGTTGTTCTTGAGATAATGAGTTGCGTTGTCATTCTCAGGATAGACAGGTTAGTTTACTATCATGCCTTTGTATAAGGCTATCACCACATGGTCTCTTTTACATCACTAGAAGGAAGTAGTTATCTTTTCAAGGTGAGTGGGATGTTTAGGCTGGGAAGTGTCATGGGATAGGTGGAGTGACTACCCAAATTGAAAAACTTTTCATGGTGGATCAAGGTTTTCTTCAAATTGATTACACTCCAGTATTTTGTAGTTTTAGGGAAGTCCTTCCTGATAATTTTTCTGGCTTACCTCTTGAGAGAGAGGTAATGTTTACAATTGATCTTGTTCCAAGAGAATCCCCAATGTCTCTATATAGTATGAAACCTACTAAGCTTCAGAAGATCAAGGGGTAGATAAAGGCCCTAGAGGCTAAAGGCCTTGTGTGGACTAGTATATCCTATTGGGGGATTCCTATGCTTTTATCCAAGAATGCAGATGGAACCTTACATCTTTGTATGGATTACAGAAGGCTAAACCAGGTTACGGTCAAGAAACGGTATCCACTTCCTCAAATATAAGATTTATTTGACCAGATTTGAGGATAAATGGTTTTCTCTAAGATCGACCTGAGATTGGGTTATCATCCGGTGCGAGTCAAACTATCAGACATACCTTGTTAGACATTACATAGTAGGTATGGTCCGTATGAGTACCTTGTTATGACGTTTGGTGTTATGAACAAGCCCACCGCTTTCATGGATTTGATCAATAGGGTTTTCCACCCCTATTTGGACTCTTTTGTCGTGGTCTTTGTGGATGGAATCTTGGTGTATTCTCTCACTTATAGAGACTATTCCAAACATTTTTAGATCTTTCTATGTACACTAAGAGATAATCATCTTTATGAAAAGCTCAACAAGTGCCACTTATGGATTGAAAAAGTCTTATTTTTGGGAAAAATTATCTACGAATCCGGAGTATCTATTGACCCTGAAAGAGGGTAATACTGTAGTTTCTTGGGATCATCCCAAGAACATGATTGACATCAGAAGATTCCTGGGGCTTGTTGGATATTATAGAAATTTCATACAGGAATTCTCACGTCTTTCTTAAACTCCTACTAGACTTAAAAAGAATCATTTCATGATCCTGTGGTCAGAAGAATGCGAGAAATCCTTTCAGAAGCTAAAATGGAGGCTCGTATTGACATCGATTCTGATTCTTCCAGAACCATGAAAAGGTTATACCCTCTTTTGTGATGCATTAGGAATTGTCCTATAATTAGTGTTGATACATTAAGACAATTTTGTTGTGTATGGATCTTGGAGATTGAGGCCTCATGAGATAAATCACCCAATGCAAGACCTAAAGCTAGTAGCTGTCCTCCATGCCTTATATTGCTAGAGGCATTATCTTGTGGGTGAGTGATTTGTGGTCTTCAAGGACCACAAGTTCCTCAAATATATATTTTCACAGTGTGACTTGAACCTTAGAAAATGAATGTGGGTTGAATATCTTCTGTCGATTGATTTTTATCTTTCCTCTATTCCTGGAATGCGAAATGTGGTCGCTGACGCACTGAGTCGGAAAACTCAAACACAGGTCATACAGGAATCCAATGATGAATCGAAGTTAATGGTCTTATTTTCTAAAATTCATCAAGAGTTTCATGATATTCACACGTAGTATTACATCTCAGCCTTAATAATTACCTCTTCCATACATGAGAAGATGAAGATTAGATAGTTCTCATATCATGAAGGTTTGGTTCTTCGTGAGAGTATATCAAGAGATAACCCACCTAAAAATTGTTCTGTAGACAGAGATGATGTCTTATGTCTATTTGGACGTATCCAGGTTCCTATATATATGAGAGATGAGTTGATGAAGGAGTCCCACACTTCTAAGTGGGCAGTTCATCTGGGAATCTTGAAGATGTATCGAGATATGTGGCACCAGTATTGGTGGCCTAGGATGAAATGTTATATAGAATGCTTTATCACCAGGTGTCCCACTTATTAGCAGGTGAAGGAGGTGCACCAGAGACCTGTAGGATTCTTACATACACTTATAGTTCTAGAATGGAAATGAGATGATGTTTCTATGGATTTTGTAGTCAGCTTATGTAGGTCAATGAGGGGTAGAGATTTTATCTGGGTAGTCATCGAACGACTATTGAAATCATTCCAGTTCATTCCTATTCTAGAGACTTTTTCAGTTTATGATCTTGACAAACTATATATTCTTGAGATTATACAACTACACGGGGTTCCACCTACTATCATTTCAGATAGAGATGATCATTTCACTTCATGGATATGGAAAGGTTTTTTGAAGTCTATGGGAAATCATGTGATTCTAAGAGAAACGTTCCACCCTTAGACCCATGGAAAACAAGAGCAGAAAATACAGGTTTCGGAAGATATTCTTCGAGAATGCATCGTTGATTTTGGTGGTTCTTGGGAGAATCATATTATTCTCTTCTAATTCTCCAACAATAATAGCTTGAGGCTATAATTCAGATGGATCATTTTGAGGCCTTATATAATAGGCTATATCTTTCACCCTTTTGATGGCTAGAGGCAGGTGAGGAAGCCCTACAAGTTACTCATCTCATTCAAGAGAGTTTAGAGAAGGTTTAGTTGATCAGAAAGGGTATGACTACTGCTCCATCTGGACAAAAAATCTGATGTCGATCACTATCGAATACCTCTAGAGTTTGATGTTGGGGATCATGTTTTCCTTTTGGTATTTCCCAGGTTTCTGTATAGATGATTATAGAAGAAAATAAATTTGTCGCCTCATTACATAGGGTAGTTTGAGATTCTATAGAGATTCGGGCCGGTATCCTATCGGTTGATTTTACCTCAGAGGTATTGTTCCATGAATGAAATCTTTCATGTTTCACAGCTTCTCCAATATCATACCAACCCTTCTCATACATTTGATCCTGAGGATGTTGAGTTAGATGCCAATGATTCTATTGAGTAATATCTAGTACACATCGTGAAATGTTGTACAAAGGATCTCTAAGGAATGTTTGTCTCTCTCGTATGGGTTCTATGGAAGCGCGACCATGTACAAGATGAGACTTGGGTGTGGCAAGTTGATGTATATGCTCAGTGGCCAAAAGTTTTCTCAAACAATGTTTCTATACCCTTGTAAGGATATCTTGGGGAGAGATGTTCTTTTAAGGTGTAAAGACTGTAAGAACATAAATTTTCACTTAGGTATGTATCCTTTAATCATCGGTATAAATCATTAATTTTGATATAATATGGATTCCTAAGGGGTTAGAGAAGGTCTTAGGGGTGTTCAGAGAAAGATCAGATCCCAAAACCCATCTTTTAGGGAAAATAAGGCTTGGAACACAGTTTAAAGTAAACATTGTAGGAATTCTTTATGGTTTGGAAAACCGTGTGGATTTTGTTTTTTGGAAAGAGCCACCTCGCACAGTTGGCGCATGGTTGTGTGGCCTAACAGTGTGAGTGCCCCTTTTTCCAAGGTACCCATGCATCGTTTGCGCATTATTTGTCAAACCATTCATACAAACCGTGCATAGGATAAATTTTAGGTAAAATTCCATGTTTTCCCTTAATGATCTAATTAAGCTCCATCCTTCATCCCTAATCCGAGTTTATACAGGTTTGACCTATTTCCATCTCAAATTGAGGATTTTTAAGATCTAAACATGGAATCAAGAGATCTCCATCATCTAGAAATTGATCGAGCTTCCATTCATCCTTTTTGATGAGAAACAGTAAATACTCGAGTCCTCTTGAGCGGTTCAGCTTCTCTTTTCCTCTCGAATGAGATATCATAGTATGAGTATTTTTATACTTTTCTTATATCTACTTTGATCTGATGAAAATAAAAGTCTGATATTGGAGGAGGAGAGTTATATAACCCTAAGGTGGGTGGTCTATAACTCATCCCTAATGTTCATTGATTTTGGAATATCAGTGTGGGTCCCATCGATTTCATCAGGAGCCATTTCTTAAATTAACATTCCGTGATTATACTAGTTAGAATTATAGGGTTATACTATTTCCAAATATGTGATTAGTTATTAGCAGTTACACCCACAAATTAATCAACCCAATGTCTAAGGTTATTCCATATTTGGGTTTTAGTGTTTTGGAACATTTGAGCCACCATTCGAGTGTACCTTTGATTAACATTCCTAAAGGTGAGCCTTCCTATAATAAATGAATTATTATTAATGAGAATTAAATAATGGGATATACAATGTATTCTCACCACTTTACTCACCTAAGGTAAGGACTTAAAATTTATTATTAAATGAGAAATTTAAAATGGAAAGTAAACAATGTATATAACTTGGCCTAAACAAATGTGATTGAATAAAGGTTACATGTCTGCATCACCCCTTACCATATTGATGGAAGGTAGTAGAGTGAACCTCAATAATTGAATATGTCTTAATGGTTAATTAAGACTTGATTAAATGATTACAATGCTACTTGTACTATCAACACTAATAGAAGACAAGGCTTGAACCTAATGAATGATTTCATGATTATAATATCAAATAGGAATAAACTAACTCGATCTTGCCTAGGACTCTGAGAGGAGAATACCTTGGGACTTAGGAACCCTATTTTGATTCAAGGATGTGGTTTTATTGGGTTGACACCCACCTAGACTCTGGTTCTCATCTATTCCGTGGATTCTTGCTATAACACTGTAGGGCCGTTTACCTTATTAAATGATATCTCAGATACACTCCTTGGTTCTAGTACTGACTTGTAGGTGCCATGTTTAAAGTCCATAGGACCCTATTATTTCTTATCCCCGTTTTAACTCGTTCGATAACCTTGGATTCAGTTGTCACCTAATTGTGGAATACCTTGGATTACACTCTTTTTATTACACTCTTACCCCTTATCTAGACTCAAATATTACTGAGTTATCATTCCATGAGATGAACGTAACCTTCGCTATTACCCTGGAACTCCCTCAATGGATATAATTTTCAAGTTACCTTGTTTTGTCTTAGGACCTTCACTACTTATAATATCAGGAGGTTATGTCAGTTCTAGCTATGCCTCACATGATATATTAACATTAAATGGTAATTACTTAATTAATGAACTAGTTATATGTTCAGAAATATATTGAGGGCTGAAGTAGGTACTTGGGTATTTTTTATATTGTACTATTTTCTTTACTTTATATATGTGTTCCTGGATAGTGGTATATTCCATTACACGGGTCAGATGTTATAGACACTGTTGGTGGTGGCCCACTGATATTTATCTACACCCTCTCGGGGTTTTGTTTGGTTCTCATAGTAGATTAAATCGTTTTAGGTATTGAGAAAGGAAAGTATACAGTTTCAAACACTTGATTGATTGCTATTTATGATGAATCTTGATAGAAGATAATCAAATCAGAGCTCGGGATGCATGGGATTATTTTTTATTTCTTTTATACTATTGTATAAATTATTATGCCTACTGTCTTGTATCCCTAATTTCTAGTTTTATAGTGATATGAAATTATATCATCATTTTTTCAGTTGATA
This sequence comes from Viscum album, assembly GCA_963277665.1. Lineage (NCBI taxonomy): Eukaryota > Viridiplantae > Streptophyta > Magnoliopsida > Santalales > Viscaceae > Viscum > Viscum album. Next base: position 538,415,442 of record OY728137.1, read on the forward strand.
CAGTTATTATTATTCTTGTTTATCTATTTCATCAGTTTTCTTCCATGATTTATTTATATTGGTTCCATTGTTTACTACTATGTATGTTCTTCCAATGTGCTACAATCTATTAATGAGGGAATATTCTCCCCACAAACACACCATAGGGCCTCTCTAATAGGTGTCATCCTCTGGCGTTCAGGGAGATGCACTTGAGGCCATGAAGCCCACCTTGCTCGGGGCACCTATTAAGTGGCATCAGAGTCTGGGATGTCAGATTTGTGGTATAGGGTTTTGTGACTTTCTGGTTCTAAGGGTTTGGTATTTTTTAGGGTTTAGGGTGTTTGGAGAGGAGGGTTTAATATTTTTTGGGGCAAGGGTTTAGGGTAGTTGGTGCATGATTATTTTTATTAAATGTTTTTGGTTTTTTGGGGGTTAAGGGTATAGGGTTCTTTTGGGTATGAGGGTTTTATGTATTTTAGGCTAGTTATTTAATTTTTTTAGTGCTGAAGGTTTAGGTTTTTTAGGGTATGAGGTTTTAAGGTTTGGGGGGATAAGGGTTTAGGTTTTTTGGGGATGAGCATTTAGGTTTTTTGGAGATAGATTAGGGTTTTTTGGGGATGAGGGTTTTGGGTTGTTTTGGGGTTGATAATTTAGGTTTTTTTGGGGATAAGGGTTCAGGATTTTTTTTGGGCCAATGGTTTTGGGATTTTATGGGTTAAGGTTTTACATAATCTTGGGGACGAGGGTTAAGTTTTTTTTGGGATAGAGGGTTTATGAAGCTTAGGGTTTCAGTTTTTTTGGGGACTAATGTTTTGTTTTTTTGGGTTGAGATTTAGGGTTATTTGGGACTATGTGTTTAGAGTATTTTAGGTATGATGGAATTGGTTTTTTGGGTAATATGGTTTAAGGGTTTTTGGGGTCGATGGTTTAGGGTTTGTTGTGGTCGACTATTTAGGGTTTTCTAGGGGCCGATCATTTAGGGATTTTTTGGTGTGGAGTGTTTAGGGTTTTTTGGTCCAATGTTTTATGGATTTTTGGTGTCATGGGTTTAGGATTTTTTGGTATGAGATTTTATGGTGTTTTAGTGCCAAGGGATTTAGGGTTTTTGGGTTGGGGGTTTATGGATTTTTAAGGATGATCTGTTAATGTATTTTTGGAATGGGAGTTATAATAATTTTCCCCTGAGGTTTTAGTGATTTTTTAGAGTATTGGGATTAGTTTTTTATAGGGTTGGGTGTTTAGAGTTTTTTTCTATAAGGGTTAATGTTTTTTTGGTGTTGAGGATTTAACTTTTTTTGGTATGACAATTTAGGTATTTTGGGGTTTAGGGTTTAGGGTTTTTTGGGGCTAAGGGTTTTGGGTTTATTGTGGATGAGGTTTTAGGGTTTATTAGGCAGGAGGTTTTAGGGTTTATTGTCACTATGGGTTATGGTTTTTTGGGCAAAGGGTTTTGGGTTTTTTGGGCCCAGTGTTTAGGGATTTTTGAAGAAAAATGTTTAGGGTTTTTTGGTCTAAAGTTTAAGGGTTTTATGGGCTAAGGGTTTATGGATTTTTTGGGATGAGGTTTTATGATTTCTTAGTTATTAAGGTCACTTTGTTTTTGGAGTCGATGGCTGAGGGTTTTTGGGGTATGATGGTTTTTGTATTTTTATGTATGATGTTTTATGATTTTTTTGTGGGGTTTTAGGGGATGATGGTTTGGGGTTTTGGGGGGTCGAGGGTCTGGGATTTTTTGTGGCTGGTGTTTTAGGGTTTTCAGAGGCTTAGGATTTAGTGTTTTTAGGGAAGAGGGTTTATGGTTTTTTGTGGATAAGGGTTTAGGTTTTTTGGGGGTGGAGCAATTTGGGTTTTTTGGGGTGGGGGAATTAGGGGTTTTCAGGTATGAGGGTTTAGGGTTTTTAGGGGATGAAGGTTTGGGATATTTTTGGAAAAAGGACTTGTTATTTTGTATGGCCAAGGATTTAGGTTTTTTTTAGTTTGACGGTTTGATTTTTTTGGTGGATAAGGGTTTGTTGTTTTTTAGGGTTGTGGGTTTAGGATTTTTTTTGCAACTGAGCAGTTAGGATTTGTTTTTTTCCGAGGGTTTACAGTTTTTTGGGGATAATGGTTTAAATATTTTTTGATCCAATGGTTTAGGGGGTTTTGGGAATGCGGGTTTAGTATTTTGGGGGTCGATGGATTAGGGCAATTAAGGGCCAAGTGTTTGGAGAGCTTTGGTTTTAATTTATTATATTCTGGTCTCTAGGTTTTATGGTTCTTGGTTAGAGGGTTTCAGTTTTTTTGATCATAAGTTTTAGAGTTATTTTGTACAAATGTTTTAGGTTATTATGGGCCAGGGATTTTAGTTTTTTTTAGGGTTTAGTTTTTTTGGGGGATGATGGTTTATGTTTTTTTAGTGTTAATGGTTTAGGGTTTTTTTGGGGTTGAGGATTAATGGTTTTTAGGGATGAGTGTATATTGTTTTTTGAGATATGGGATTAGGGTTTTATGGGGCTAAGGGTTCAGTGTTTTATGGGCCAAGGGATTATTGTTTTCAGGGATGAGGGTTAAGGTTTTTTCAGACAAAGGGTTTGAAGATTTTTAGGGCCGAAGACTTTGGGATTTTTGGGGATAATAGATTAGGGATTTTTTGGTTGATGGTTTTGGGTTTCTTGGGGATGAGGGTTTAGGGATTTTTGGGGAATATGGTTTTGGGTTTTTTTGTGCTGAGAGTTTATGATTTGTATGTGGTTGTGATTTGTGGTTATTTGGGGCTAATGGTTTAGGTTTTTTGGGTGTTAATGTTTTAGGATTTTTGAGGATAAGTGTTTAGGGTCTTTTAGGAATGAGGGTTTATTTTTTTATTGGGATGAGGGTTTATGGTTTTTATGGTTTAGGGTTTAGAGTTTTTTGGCATAGTGGATTTTTGGTTTTTTTGGGGGCAGAGGGTTTAGGGTTTTTTTGGGGTTAACATATTATATTTTTTGGAGTTGAGGGTTTTTTTTGGATATTAGGGTTCAGGGTTTTGGGATGATATTTTAGGGTTTTTTGGGGATGAGGGTTTAGTGTTTTGGGTGTTGAGTGTTCAGAATTTTTTGGGGGTGAAGGTTTAATGTTATTTGGTGAATATGATTTAGGGTTTTTTAGGGATGATGTTTTAGGGTTTTGGGGGATTAGTTTTTATGGTTTTGGGGGGTTGAGGGTTAATTTTTTTGTTGAGGGTGTATAGTGTTTTGGTGTTGAGGTTTAGAGTATTGGGGGACATGGTTTATGGTTTTTTAGGGTTGACGGTTTGTGGTTTTTTAGCACTGAGGGTTTAGGGTGTTTTGGGGGATGAGAGTTTTGTGTATTTTAGGACTGAGAGTTTAGGGTTTTTGGGGGTTGAGGATGAAGGGTTTTATGGGGATTTTTAGTTTATGGGATATTTTGGATCTGATGTTTTAGGGTTTATGGTTTTTTATGGATGAGTATTTTGAGTTGTTTGGGATGAGGGTTTACAGTTTTTAGTGGATGAGGGTTTATGGTTTTTTGGGACTGGGGGTTTAGGGTTTTTTGGGCCTAGGGTTTTATATTTTTTCAGGATGGGGGTTTAGGGTTTTTTCGGGCAAAGGTTTTTGGGTTCTTTTGGGGATGAGGGTTTAGGGTTTTTGTGGATGAGGGTTTAGGGTTTGTTGGGGAAGATGATATAGCTTTTTATGTGCTGTGGTTTTATGTTTTTTGGGGGATGAGGATGTTATGTTTTTTGGGGAAGTGGGTTTAGGGTTTATAATGGATGGAGTTTTAATTTTTTTTTGGATGAGGGTCTAAGGTTTTTTGGGGTATGGGGTTTATGGTTTTTGGGGGCTTGGAATTTATGGTTTTTTGGGTTAGTGTGTTTTGGGTTTCTTAGGGCTGATGGTTTAGGGTTTTAGGGGAAGTGGGTTTAGTGTATTTTGGGGATGGGGTTTAGGGTTTTTTGTTGTAGGGGGTGAAATTATTTTTGGGGATAATGTATTAGTTTTTTGGGGGGTTTGGAGTATAGGTTTTTTTTTTGATAGGGGTTTATGTTTTTTTTGGGTTGAGGTTTTCTGGTTTTTTATTCTAGGGTTTTTGGGATTTTTGGGGCCACAGGTTTAGTGTTTTTTGGGGTTGGGGGTTTATGGTTTTCTAGTATTGGTGGTTTTAGTGTTTTTTGGGGCTAATTGTTTAATGATTTTTTGTGTATGAGTGTTTAGAGTTTTTTGGGTTTGGTGGTTCAAGGTTTTGGGGGGATGAGGATTTATTGTTTCTTGGGGGAAACATATTAGGGATTTTTATGGCTGAAGGATTACTATTTTTTGGATGAGGGTTTAATGTTTTTTTGGGATAAATATTTAGGTTTTTATGAGGGTATATATTTTTTTGGGGATGAGGTTTTACGTTTTTTATGAGGATTTATATATTTTTGGAGTTTAGGGTTTAGGGTTTTTTGCAACTACGTGTTTTGGGTTTTTTTTGGGATAAGGGTTGAGGGACTTTTAAGGATAATGGTTTAGGGTTTTTCTGGGTCTGAGGGTTTTGGGTTTTTGCGGAAAATGTTTTAGGGTTTATTGGGGTTAAGGGTTTTTTTGGACAAATTATTTATACTTTTTTAGTGCTAACAGTTTAAGGCTATTTTTGGTTGAGTGTTCAGGTTTTGGGTTTTGGGTTGTTTAGGGGCCGAGGGTTTATGTATTCTAGGGGATGTGTGTATAATTATTTTTTGGAATGAGGTTTTAGGGATTCTTAGGGATATGGTTTTAGGGTTTTGGGGGGATAAGGGTTTTTTTCTGAAGGTTCAGTATTTTTATGGATGAGACTTTAGAGTTTTTTGTGGATTGAGGTTTCAGATGTTTTGAGGAATATGATTTAAGGGTTTTTGGGACTTAGTGTTTAGATTTATTTGGGGATGAGAAATTAGGTTTTGGGGGTTCTAGGGGTTTAGGGTTTTTTGGTACTGAGGGGTTATGTTTTTTTGGGGACAAGGGTTTACTATTTTTTAGGGAAGGGGGTTTATGTTTTTTTGGGATTGAGGGTTTTGGGTTTAGGATTTTTTGGGGATGAGGGTTTAGGGTGTTATTGTGGTGTGTGTTTTTTGTTTTTTTGGGGGGATAATGGTTTACTGTTTTTTTGGACTGAGGTTTTTCAGTTATTTGGGGATGAGTTTTTGGGTTTTTTAATCACTAAGGGTTTTTGGTTTTGGGGGTTGAAGGATTGGGGGTTTTTTGGGGATGGGGGGTTTGGGGTTTTTTGGGGCTATGTATTTGGTGGTTTTTTTTTGAATTGGAGTTTTTTTGGGGTGAGGGTATGGGGTTTTGGGGGAATGAGGTTTTGAGTTTTTTGGGGATATGGGTTTTTTATTTTGGGGGCTAAGGGTTTGGGGTTTCTTGGGGATAAGGCATTGTCTAATTTTTTTGAGGGTTTCGAGTTTTTTAGGGCTAAGGGTTTGGGGGTTTTTTGGGGATGATGGTTTGGGGTATTTTGGGGATGAGGTTATCAAGTTTTTATGTGGATGAGGGTTTGTTGTTTTTTTAGGTCCAATGGTTTGGGTTTTTTTTGGGATAGAGTATTGGGGATTTTTTGGGTTGGGGGTTTTACTTTTTTGAGGATGGGTGTTTTGGGTTTTTTATGGCTGAGGGTTTGGGGTTTTTCTTGGAAGAGGGTTTGTGGTTTTTTAGGGATAGGGTTTTGTTTTTTCACTAGATTTGGTTTTTGTTTTTTTTTTGTTGAGGGTTTCAGATTTTTTCAGGATAATGGTTTGGAGATTTTTGGGGCTAAGGTTTGGGGATTTTTCAAACTGAGGGTGTGGGGTTATTTTGTTTGAGGGTCTAGGGTTTCATGGGGATGAGGGTTTGGTGTTTTTTGGGGAGGAGGGTTTGGTGATTTCTAAAATTGAGATTTTGGTTTTTTATGATGTTGAGGGTTTGGGTTTTTTTTTGGGTATGAGGGTTTGGGGTTTTTGGGGGATGTGGGTTAGGGTTTTTTTTGGATGGGTGTTTGGAGTTTTTTTGGGTTTTGGGTTTGGGAATTTTTTAGGTTCTGGATTCAAGGACTTTTTGGGTTGACTGTTTGTGGTTTTTTGGGGCTGGGGGATTGGGGTATTTTGGGGCTGAGGGTTTGGGGTTATTTATATAAGAGGGTTTTGGGATTTTTTTGGGATGATTGTTTGGGGTTTTTGGGATAATATTGTGAGGTTTTTTGGGGAAGAGGGATTGTGGTTTTTGAGTGTTGGGGGTTTGGGGTGTGTTGGGGTTAAGGGTTTGGGGATTTTTGAGGCATAGATCTTGTTTATTAAGGATATGGTTTTGGGATTTTTTGGGGATGTTGGTTTCAGTTTTTTAGACTGAGGATTTCATGTTTTTTAGGATGAGGTTTCTGGGTTTTTTGGGGCTGGAGGTTTTGGGTTTTTGGGTGAGTGTTTTTTGTTTTTTGTTGGTTTTAGGGTTTTTTTAGGGACGAGTATTTTGGGTTTTTTTGGGACTGAGGTGTTTTGGTGTTTTTGGGGTGATGGATTCAGTTTTTTTCTAATTGGTTTGGGTTTTTTGGGGGATGATAGTTTAGGATTTTCTCAGTATTAGGGTTGTGTATTTTTTGGTATGAGGGTTTATTAGTTTTTTGGGATAAGGGTTTAGGGTTCTTTGGGGATATGGGTTACAGGGTTTTTGTGGATGATGGTTTGGGTTTCTTTAAAATAGAGATTTTTTATTTTTTTAGGATTTTTTGGGAATGAGGGTTTAGGGTTTGTTTTTGGTTGAGTGTTTGAAGTTTTTTAGGGATGAGTGTTTGGTTTTTTGGGGGATAAGGGTTGTAGTTTTATAATGGATGAGGGTTTTATGTTTTCTCAGAAATTGTGTTTGTGTTTTTCTCTTAGGGTTCAGGGTTTTTTTGTTTCTCTAGGTTTGGGTTTTTTTAGGGTTGAGGGTTTGGGTTTGTTGGGTTGAGGGTTTTTAGTTTTTGGGGATGAGGGTTTGAGGTTTTTTGGGACCTGGGTTTTGGGTTTTTGTGTCTATGGGTTTGGGTTTTATGGGGGGATGAGGGTTTGGGGTTTTTTGGGGTTGAGGCTTTGTGGTTTTTCTAGGATGAGGGTTTGGGGGTTTTCTAGGATTAGGGTTTGGGGTTTTATAGTGTATAGTATTAATAGTTTTTTGGGGATGAGGGTTTGGCATTTTTTAGGGATGAGGGTTTAGAATTTGGGGGGGGGGGGAGCTAACTGATTGGTGTTTTTTTGAGGCTTTGGGTATGGGGGTTTTGGTGCTATAGGTTTGGGATTTTTTTGGAGCTAATGGTGGGGGTTTTTTTTGGATGAGGTTTTGGGGTTTTTTGGATGAGGGATTGGGTTTTTTTGGGATATGGGTTTGAGGTCTTTGGATCTAAGTGTTTTGTTTTTTAGGGACAAATGGTTTCCGGGTTTTTGGGAATGGGTGTTTGGAGTTATTTAGGGTTGATGGTTTTGGGTTTTTTGGGGACGTGGGTTTAGGGTTTTTTGGTACTGAGGGTTTGGGGTTTTATGTTTTGGGGGGTGAGGATTTGGGATTTTAAGGGGTATAGGGACTGGGGTTTGGGATTTTTGGGGATTAGGGTAATGGTTTTTTGGGTATGAGGTTTTGAGTTTTTTGGGGATGAAGGTTTTGAGGTTTTTGGGGATTATATTTTATGGTTTGTTCATAATGTGGTTTGGTGTTTGTTTCTGAATTGGGTTTGGGATTTTTTGGGATTTGAGGGGAAGAGTTTATTGTAGATTTTTGGGTCTAAGGGATTTTGGTTTTTTTGTGGCTGAGGGTATGATGTATTTTGTGGAGGAGGGTTTGGGGTTTTTTGGGACTGTGGTTTGTGGTTTTTTGGGATTGAGGGTTTGAGGTTTTTTAGTGATGAGTGTTTGTGGTTTTTTGGGGGTAGAGAGTTTGGGGTATTTTGAGGTCGATATTTGGGGGGGTCTTGGGGCTGAGGGTTTGGGGTTTTTTAGGATGGGGGTTTGGAGATTTTGGGATATAGGTTTAGTGTTTTTTGGAGCTAAGGGTTTGGGGATTTTAGAGGATAAGGGTTTGGGGTATTTTGGATCTAAGGTTTGTGGAATTTTTGGGGCTGAAGGTTTTGGGTCTTTTGGGGTTCAATGTTTGGTGTTTTGGGGGGATGATGTTTTTGGGTTGCTTTGGGGGATAAGTGTCTGGGTTATCTGGAGTTGATGATTTTTTCTTTTTTTGATGTTGACGGTCTGGGTTTTTTTAGTTTGGGGGTTTCTAGTTTTTTATGGATGAGGGTTTTGGGTTTTATGGTGCTGAGGATTTTGAGTTTTTTGGTGGTGAGGGTTTCATATTTTATTTGTATGAGGGTTTCTTGTTTTTTGGGGTTGAGGATTTTGGTATTTTACCACTATGGGTGTTGATTTTTTTGGGGACGAGGGTTTAGGATATATTTGGGCTCAAGGTTCAGGGTTATCTCGGGTAGAGTGTTTAGGTATTTCTAGGGTTGGGGGGTTTAGCATTATCTAGGGAATAAGGGTTCAGGTTTTTTGGGTTGTGGGTTTTGGTTTTTCTAGGGTTGAGGGCTTACGGTTTTCTCTAGATGAGGTTCTAGGGTTTTACAAGGCTATAGGTTTTTGGTTTTATAAGGATGAGGGTTTAGAGTTTTTGGGGGATGAGGGTTTTTGTTTTTTTGGGCTATGGGGATATTGTTTTTTTTTAGAATGAGGGTTTAATGTTATCTTGGGATATGGGTTTGGGGTTTTTTGGTGATAAGGGTTTTAGGTTTCATGAGTCGATGGTTTAGGATTTTATAGTGATTAGGTTATTGGGTTTTTATGGGGAATGGGGTTTAGGGTTTTCTGGGGTTACAGATTAGGGTTTTCTAGGTATTTGGGATTGGGGTTTTATGGGATTCAGTGGTAAGGGTTTTCAATTGTGTAGGATTTTCTAGTGCTCAGGGTATTAGTTTTTTTTGGGGGATTAGGGTTTAGGGTTTTCTGGGGTTATAGATTAGGGTTTTATGGCGCTTTAGATTTTGTTTTTTTTTTGAGGTAAGGGTTTGGGTTTTTTGGGGGCTAAGGGCTTGGGTTATTTTTGAGATATGGTTAGGATATTTTTTGGAGTTGAGGGTTTTCGGTTTTTTGGGGTTCAGTGTTTGTTGTTTTGGGGGATGAGTGCTTGGGTTTCTTTTGGGGTTAAGGGTCTTGGTTTTTTTTGGGTTTATGGTTTGGGGTTTTTTGGGGCTGAGAGTTTGGGTTTTTTTAGGCTAGGGGTTTCTAGTTTTTTATGGATGAGGGTTTGGGTTTTATAGTGCTGAGGATTTTGAGTTTCATGGTAGTGAGGGTTTCATATATTATTGGGATGATTGTTTATATTTTTTGGGGGATAAGGGTTTTGGGTTTTTACCACTAAGGGTGTTGAGTTTTTTTGGGATGAAGGTTTAGGATTTATATGTGCTCAGGATTTAGGGTTTTTGGGGTAGTGTGTTTAGGTTTTTCTTGGGCTAGAAGTTTAAGGATTTCTAGGGAACAAGGGTTATCATTTTTTGGGCTATGGTTTTAGGGTTTTCTAGGGTTGAGGTTTTAGGGTTTTCTAATGATGAGGTTTTTGGGTTTTACAAGGCTACGAGTTTAGGGTTTTCTTAGGATGAGGGTTTTGATTTTTTTGGGGTTTGGGGTTTAGGATTTTCTAGGTTTTATGGTTTTCTAGGAATTATTTTTTAGGGTTTTATAGGGTTGAGGGTTTATATTTTTTTGGGGAAGTGATTTCAATCTTTTTTGGGAATGGGTGTATTATGTTTTTCGGGGCTTAGAGATTTGGGTTTTTTTGGATGAGGGTTTAGTGTTTTTGGGGACTAAGATTATATTATTTTTCAAATTTGAGGTTTTGGGTTTTGGGTGGTTGGTGGTTTATGGTTTTTTAGGGGTTCGTTTTTTTAGTACCGAGGGTTTATGGTTTGTTATGGATGAGGTTTTTGGGTTTTCTAGGGCTAACAGTTCTAATATTTTTTTCGAATGAGGGTTTGGGATTTTTTTAGAATGACGATTATCGGTTTTTTGGGATAGTAGTTTTGAGTTTTGGGTGGATAAGGGTTTATTTTTTTGGTGTATAGGGTTTATGGATTTTTGGGGATAAGGGCTTATATTCTTTTTGTGGATAAGGGATTAGGGTTTTCTAGGGGTTTAGTTTTAGGGTTTTAATGGGATGATTATTAGGGTTTTCTTATGCTAAGGGTTTAGGTTTTTATGTGGCTGACATTTTATGGTTTTCTATGGATGAGGGTTTATTGTTTTCTAGGGATAAGGGTTTAGGGTTTTCTAGGGTATAGGGTATAGGGTTTTTGGAGTCTAACGGTTTAGGGTTTTATATGGATAAGGGTTATATTATTTAGGGTTTGAGGGATTAGTGTTTTCTAGGGCTGAGATTTTAGGGATTTATTGAGATGATGGTTTAGGGTTTTCTTAGGATGAGGGTTTAGGGATTTTGTGGCTTAGTGTTTCAGGTTTTCTTGTGAACGGGGGTTTTCGTTTTCTGTGCAGATGGTTTAGTGTAATATAGGCCTAGGGGTTTATGGTTTTATAGGGCTAAGGATTTATCGTATTTTTTTGATGATTGTTAATGATCTTCTTGGGCTAATGTTATTGGGATTTTTGGGGATGAGGGTTTAGTGTTTTCTTGGGATAAGGGTTTATGATTTTTTGGGGCTGTGGGTTTATGGTTTTAGGGGGATGAGAGTTAATAGTTTTTTATGACTGATGTTTTAGTGTTTTATTGGGACAAGGGTTTAGGGTTTTATAAGGATAAGGGATTATGTTAATCTGGGATTGTGGGTTTAGGGTTTTCTAGTGATGACGGTTAATGGTTTTCTAGGGATAAGGGTTTAGGTTTCTATGGGAATGAGGTTTTATGTTTTTTTGGTTGTGGGGGTTTAGGTTTTTCTATGGATGAGGGTTTATGGTTTTCATGGGTTGAGGATTTAGGGTTTTCTAGGTGTGAGGGTTTAGGGTATTTTATGGTTAAGGGTTTAGTCTTTTATAGTGATGGGGGTTTAGGATTTTTTTTGAGGCTAAGGGTTTTGACCTTTTTAGGTCTAAGTTTTTTTTAGCATTTTCATGTGGTGTGGGGTTAGGGTTTTATGGGGATGAGGGTTTAGGGTTTTATGGGGATGAGGAATTTTATTTTTCTTGAGCTAAGGGTTTAGGATTTAGGGGGCTGAGAGATTAGGATTTTATATGGATATGGGCCTAGGGTTTTATGGGGTTTAGTGTCTAGGGTTTTCTGGGGATGAGGTTTTAGTAATTTTTTGGGATGAGGGTTTTGGATTTTCTAGGTATAAAGGATTATTATTTCTATGGCTAAATGTTTAAGGTCCTTTTGGGATGAAAGTTTAGGGTTTTATGGAAATAAGGGTTGAGTTTTTTCTAGGACCGAGGGTTTTGGGTATTCTGGGGATGAGGTTTAGTGTTTTGAGGAGCAGTGGGTTTGGGATTTTTTGGGATTGTGGGTTTAGGTTTTTCTAGTGCTAATTGTTTAGGGTTTTCTACTACTAAGGGATTAGTCTTTTTTATGGTTGGTTGTTTAGGTTTTGTTGGGTCTTAGAGTTTAGGGTTTTGTGGGGATGAGAGTTTAGGGTATTTTGGGGCTAAGAGTTTAGGGTTTTCTCGGGTTCAGGGTTTTGGGTTTTTTGGGGCTAGTGGGTTAGTGATTTCCCAAGATTAATGTTAATGGTTTCTAGGGACGAGGTTCTACAGTTTTATAGGGCTATGGTTTAGGGTTTTAGGGGTCGATGGTGTGTGGTTTTTTGTTGTTAATTGTTTAGTAGTATTTGGGGATGATAGTTTGGTGTTTTTGGGATGAGGGATTTTCTAGGGCCGAGGAATTAGGGTTTTTTGGTTTAGGGTTTCCTATAGTTGAGGGTTTATAGTTTTCTAAGGATGGGGATTTAGGATTTTATGGGGATGAGGGGTTTGTGTTTTCTTGGAATGAGGGTTATTTATTTTCACTGGATGAGGTTTTAAGTTTTTCTTGCTGTTTGGGTTTAGTATTTTCTGTGGCTAAGGGTTAGGGTATTCTAGGGATGAGGGTTTTGGGATATCATTGGATGAGGTTTTATGGTTTCCTAGGGCTTAGAGATTATAGTTTTCTAAGGATGAGGGTTTAGGGTTATCTAGGGCTAAGGGTTTATGGTTTTCTTGGGATGTGGGCATATGTTTTTCTGAGGCATATGGTATAGGGTTTTCTAGGGCTAAAGTGTTATAGTTTACTAGGGAGGAGGTTTGAGCATTTTTTTGGGATGAGGGTTTAGGGTTTTCGGGTGAAAAGTGTTTAGGGTTTCTATGGCCAGAGGGTTATCTTTTATATTGGATGAGCGATTATGGTTCTTTGGGGATGAGGGATATTTTTTTTTGAGGTTGAGGGTTTAGGATTTCAGTGTTTAGGGTTTAGGGTTTTTGGGGGTCAGAGTTTATGGTTTTTTGGGTCTCGGGGTTTAGGTTTTTTTGGGGATGTGGTTACGGGGTTCTTGGGGATGAGGGTTTAAAGTTATTTTGGGGATGAGGGTTTAGGGTTTTATGGGATGAGGCTTTAGGGTTTTCTAGGGATTAGGGTTAAGGTATTTCTAGGGATGAGCATTCATGGTTCTTTAGGGTTGAGGGTTTTGGGTTTTGAGGGCTGAGAGTGTAGGGTTTTCCAAGGTTGTGTGTTTAGGGTTTTTTGGGGTTTAGTGTTTTTTTGGGGATCATGGTATAATAATTTTTAGATATGAGGGTATAGGGGTTTTTTGGGATGAGGGTTTGGGGTTTCAGGGTTGAAGGTATGGGGTAATTTGGGGTAGAGGGGTTTTGGTTTTTGGGGCTGATGGTTCATGATTTTTTGGGGTTGAGGGTTTAGTTTTTTTTGGAGAATGGTCTGGATTTTTTCATGGATGATGGGTTACTGTTTTTTGGTAGGGGGTTTAGGGTTTTTTATGGATGTGGTTTTGGGGTTTGTTGGTGATGAAGGTTTAGGATTTTTTAGGGATGTGGTACTAGTTTTTTTTGGTCCGAGTGTCTAGGGTTTTTTGGGGATGAGGGTTTAGGGTTATCTGGGGCCAATGGTTAAGGGTAATTTTGGTCTGAGAGTTTAGTATTTTTTGGGTCGAGGGTTTAGGGTTTAAATGGATGAGGGTTTATGGTATTTGTGGCTGAGGGTTTAAGGATTTTTTGGGGATAAGTGTTTATGATTTTTGGGGGGATGATGTTTTGTGGTTTTGGCCCTCACGATTTAGGGTTTTTTTGGGGATATGGGACTAGTGTTACTTGGTACTGAGGGATTAAGTTTTTTAGGGGATAAGGGTTTAGGGTTCTATGGGCATGAGGCTTTATAGTTTTTACAGCCAAGGTTATAGTTTTTTGGGGGTTGATGTTATAGGATTTTTAGGTCTAAGGGTTTAGTTTTTTATGTGGATATCGTTTTTTTGGGGGGATATGGATTTAAGGTTTTTATGTGTTGAGGGTTTATGGTTTTTTGGGTTTAGGGTTTATGGTTTATTTAGATTGTGGTGTAAGGGTTTTTTGGGGCTAAGTGATTAGGGTTTTAATAGGGATTGGGGTTTTGAGTTTTTGGGGTTGAGGGTTTATGGTTTATTGGGGTTGAGGGTTTATGGTTATTTGGGGATTAGGGTTTATGGTTTGTAGGAATATAGTCTTACAACCTTTTAGGGTCAAGTGTTTAATGTTTTTTAGGCTTAGTGTTTAGTGTTTTTTGGTGTTTCAGGTATAGGGATTTTTTATGGGTAAGAGATTAGTGTTTTTTGGGGTGGAGTGTTTAGTAATTTTTGGGGTTATGTGTTTAGGACTTTTTTATGGAGGGTTTATAAGTTTTAGCAATTGAGTTTTTGTTGTTTTCAAGGATAAGTTATTTGCACCTTTTAGGGTTGAGGTTTTGAGGTTTTTTGGGGATGAGTGTTTGAGGGTTTTTGGGCTAAGGAATTAAGAATTTTTAGGGACGATGGTTTACGTTTTTTTAGGGTGGAGCATTTATGGTTATTTAGGTGTAGTGGTTTTCATGTTTTTAATGGGTGACGGTTTGGGATTCTTATGGGATGAGGTTTTAGGGTTTTTTAGCGGTGAGGGTTTAGGGTTTGTAGGGGTCGTGGGTTAAGGATTTTTTGGTGTTGAGGGTTTAGGGTTTTTTCACTGAGGGTTTATGTTTATTTAGGGCTTAGGTTTTGGGGCTTTTTTAGAGATGAGAGATTATGATTTTTGGGGGATGAGGGTTTCAGTGTTTTTAGGGCCTAGGGTTTAGGGTTTTTTTGAACAAAATTTTTAGGGTTTGTTGAGTTGAAGATTTAAGTTATCTAGGGGAACAATTTTAGGATTTTTTGGGCTGAGGGATAGGGTTTTTTAGGGTGTAGGTTTTGATTTTTTGTGGATGAAGTTTTAGAATATTTTTAGGATGTTTTTGGTTGTTTTGGGGATGAGGGTTTAGTCTTTTGGGGGGCTGATTGATTGGGTTTTTTTATGCTTGAGGATTGGGGATTTTTTGGTACATGATTTTTTGTTTTTTTATAGAAGAGGTTTTAATGTTTTTTGGGACATAGGGTTTAGGGTTTATTGGGAATTAGGTTTTTGAGATTTTTCGGGATGAGGGTTTTGGTTTTTAGGTTATGGAGTATTCGGGTTTTTTCAGGTCAAGGGTTTATAGTTTTTTTGGGTCAATGTTTTGCGATTTTTTTGGGGTGAGGGTTTGGGGTTTTTCCAGGATGACAGTTTAGGGTATTTTTGGGATGAGGGTTTGGGGTATTTTGGGTTGAGGGTTTTTTGTTTTTTGATCTGACATTATAGGGTTCTTTTCAAACTGAGTCTTAATGATTTTTAGGATGCCGTTTTAATGTTTTTAGAGGATGAGGTTTTGGGGTTTTCTGTGGATAAGTTTTTGGAGAATTTTGGGGATGATTGTTTTGGGTTTTTTTGTGGCTATGGGTTTCGGGTTTTTGGGGCGAGGGTTTAGGTTTTTTATGGGGCTGCATGTTTAGTTTTCTTTAGAGTGGGTGGTTTAATATTTTTTGGCACTGACTGTTTAGGTTTTTTTGGGGCTGAAGGTTTATGGTTTTTTTGGTTTGAGGGTTTAGTGTTTCTTGGGGCTGAGGGTTTAGTCTTTTTATGGATTTGGGGTTTGTGTTTTTTTGGGTCTAGAATTTTGGGTTTTTTGGGATTAGAGATTTAGGGTTTTGAGGATAAGGGTTTTGGGTTTTTCAGGATTTGGGTTTAGGGTTTCTTGGGACAAGGCATTAAGTTTTTTTTGGGAATGATTTTTTATGGTTTTTTAATACAATGGATTTATTGTTTTTTTTGAGATGAAATTATAGGGTTTTTGGGGCTATGTGTTTAGATTTTATGGGTGATGAGGATTTAGAGGTTTTATAGATGAGGTTTTAGTGTTTTTTTGGGAAGGGTTTTGGTGTGTCTTTGGGCTAAGGGTTTTTTGTATTTTGGGAAGAGGGTTTATGGGTTTTTTGGGCCTATGGTTTACATTATTTTTTTGGGAGGAGGGTTTAGAAATTATTAGGGATGATGATTTAGGATTTTTTGGGGATGATGGTTTTGGGTTTCTTGGAGCTGATGGTTTTGGGTTTTTTGGGCTAAGGGTTTAGCTTTTTTGGGATGTCGGTTTAGGTATTTTTGGAGCTTTGTGTCTAGGGTATTTTTGGATTAGGGTTTCATGTTTTTTAGGGATTATTTTTAGAATTTTTTTCAAGATGAGGGGTTTCGGTTTTTTGGGGATGAGGGTTTAGGGTTTTTACATGAATTGTTTAGGGTTTTTTGGTAGCAATTTTTTAGGGTTTTCTGAGGTCAAAGGTTTTGTTTTTTTTGGTTTTGAGTGTTTAGGGTTTTTTATGCAAGATGTTTTTGGTTTTGTTGGGGTCATGGGTTTGTTTTTTTATTAGGGTTTCGTGTTTTCTTTTTGTTGAGGGTTTGGGATTTTTTGGGTCTTTATGTTTGGGGTTTCTTACGGCTATGGTTTGAGGGTTTTTATGGGATGGGGGTTTTAGACATTTGGGGTCTGGGGGTTTAGGGGTATTTGGGTTAAAGGTTTATGGTTTTTTGTTGTTGTCGTTTTGGGGTTATTTTGGGGTGAGGTTTTAGTGTTTCTATGGATCCAAGGGTTGTGTTTTTGGGGGGTGGTTGAGTTTTTTTTGGGGGGAGTGTTTATTTGTTTGGGGTTGAGGGTTTGAGATTTTTAGGGAAGACAATTTACTATTTTTTCTACCTTCGGGTTTAGGGATTTTTGTTGACTAGTGTTTAGGATTTTTGAAGATAAGGGTTTAGGTTTTTTTGGGTCTAAGTGTTTAGGGTTTTTTGTGGTTGAGGGTTTAGGGTTTATGGGACCTCAGTATTTAGGGTTTTTGGGGCAATGAGTTTGGTTTTTTTGTGGATAATGGTTTAGGGTGTTTTAGGTATGAGGCTTTTTTTAGTTTATTGGGGATGATCATTTATGGTTTTTTATGGCTGAGGTTTTATGGTTTTTTTGGGCTAGGTATTTAGGGTTTCATGGGACAAAGGGTTTTGGGTTTTTTGGGGTTGAAGGTTTGGGGAATATTGGGGAAATGGGTTTTGGTTTTTTGGGGATGACTTTTTGGGGTTTTTTGGGCTTGAGAATTTGTATTTTTTGGGTTTATGGTCTAGGTTTTTGTTGGGATAAGGATTTAGTGTTTTTAGGGCTGAGGGTTTAATTATTTTTTTGGCCTGATGGTTTCGGGATTTTTGAGCTGAGGGTTTAGAGATTTTTGTGGTTGAGGGTTTTGGGTTTTTTTTGGGCTGAGGGTTTAGTGATTTTAGGGGATAATGGTTTGTTATTTTTTGGGGCTGATGATTTTTGATTTGTGGGGGTTTAAACTTTTGTGTTTTTTGGGCCTAAGTGTTTATGATTTTTCAGGAAAAGGGGTTTTTGATATTTTGGGATAAGGATTTCATATTTATTGGGGATGAGGGTTTTGAAGTTTTTGGGGATGAGAGTTTAGGTTTTTTGGAGATATGGGTTTACAAATTTTTTATTTTCGAGTTTGGTGTTTTTAGGGATGAGGTTTTAGGGATTGGGGTGTATAGGGGTTAGGGTTTTTTCGGAATGTGGGTGTATGTACTTTTGGGATGATGGTTTAGGGATTTTGGGTGTTGAGTATTTTGAGTTTTTTGGGGTTGTGGGTTTATTATTTTTGGGGATTAGGGTTTAGGGTTTTTTGGGGATGATGATTTTTGTTTTTTAAGGATGAATGATTATGGTTTTTTTTGGATGAATGTTTAGGATTTATTTGGGGCTGAGGGTTCAAATTTTTTTGGATCAAATGTTTAGGGTTTTTTTGCCCAAGGGTTTATGATTTTTTTGGGGCCAAGGGTTGAGGGTTTTTGTGCGTGAGGGTTTATGGTTTTTGTGGTAAGAGGGTTTTAGGTTTTTTGGGGATGATGGTGGAGGTTTTTGGGGGGATGATGGTTTTGGTTTTTTGGGGATGTGTGTTTTGGGTTTTTTGGGATGGGGTTTGAGTTTTTTTGGGGGATGAGGTTTTATGGTTTTTAGGGGCTAAGGGTTTAGTTAAATTTGGGGTTGAGTAATTTTGGGACTATGTGTTTATGGTTTTTTAGGGATGATAGTTTTGTGTTTTTTGTGTACAAGTGTTTGGGGTATTTGGGAACTGAGTGTTGAGGGTTTTCAGGTGCTGATTTATTAGGTTTTTTTGAGTCTAAGGGTTTGGTGGTGTTTTGGGGAAGACAGTTTTTGGATATTTGGGGTTGCGGGATTATGGTTTTTCGGGGATGAGGGTTTTGTTTTTAGGGATATGATGGTTTAGGGTTTTTCAATGATGAGGGTCTAGAGTTTATTGGGATTTAGGTTTTAGGGGTTTTTTGGGCTTATGGTGTAGTTTTTTTAGGCCGAGGGTTGAGGGCTTTTGGGGCTAAGGGTTTAGGGTTTTTTGGGGCCCGGGGTTTGGGGTCTGTTAGGCCTAAGTGTTTAGGGTTTGGGGGGATGAGGGTTTATGTTTTTTTAAGGACAAGTTTTTTGTGTTTTTTGGGGTTGAGTGGTTAAGGTTTTTTGGGGATGAGGTTATAAGGTTGTTTGGGGAAGAGTGTTTGGTTTTTTTAGTAGAGGTTTTGGGTTATTTGGGGCCAATGTTTTAGGGTTTTTTCATGTTGAGGGGTTTTTTTGGACTTACGGTTCATGGTATTTTGGGGATGAGGGTTTAGGATTCTGCAGGGAAGTGGGTTAGGGGATTTTTGGGCGAGGGTTTAGGGTTTTTTAGTGTCAATTGATTAGGGTGTTTTGGGGATAAGGGTTTATGTCTTTTGGGGGATGAGGGTTTTGGGTTTCTTGGGGTTGAGGAAGTTGGGTATTTTAGAGCTGATGGTTTTTGTTATTTTGGGTCTAATTATTTAGAGTTTTTTGGGTATGAGGGTATAAAGTTTCAATGGGTAGAGGGTTCAGGTTTTTTGGGTTCAGTGGTCAGTTTTTTTGGGATATGTATTTAGGGATTTCTGGGTTGAGGTTTTAGGGTTTTTTGGATCTTAGAGTTTAGGTTTATTTGAGACCATGTGTCTACGGGTTTTTTGGGGATGAGGTTTTATTTTTTTGGGGTGAGGGATTGTGTTTTTTTTTGGGTTCAATGGTTTAGAGTTTTTGGGTGATGAGGGTTTACAATTTTTTGGACCTGAAGAGTTTGGTTTTTTGGGGTTGAGTGTTTGTGGATTTTGGGAGATGAGTATTTTTGTTTTTTTTGGGCAGAGGGTTTACTGTTTTTTTAGGCTGAGGGTTTAGGTTTTCTCGGGGTAGAGGATTTATAGTTTTTTGGGGCCTGAGGTTTAGGGATTCTTGGGGCCAAGGGTTTAGTGTTTTGGGGAGCCATGGTTTTTGGGTTTTTTGAGGCCAGGTGTTTAGGGTTTTTTTGGGACTGTGAGTTTAGGGTTTTTAGTGATGAGAGTTTAGGGTGTTTTGGGGATGAGTGTTTAGGGTTTTTAGGGAAGAGGGTTTATGGTTTTCATAGTTCAACGGTTTAGGGGTTTTTTGTTACTAGGGTTTAGGGTTTTGGGGGGCTAAGGGTTTAGGGTTTTTTGGGTCTGAGGGTTTAGAGTTTTGGGGGGATTAGGGGTTTGGTTTTTTGGGTCCATGGGTTTTCGGTTTTTATAGGAAAACGATTTACGTATTTTTGAGTTTGAGTTTAATGGGTTTTTTTAGGCCAAGGTTTTATGGATTTTGGGTTTGAGGGTTTTGGGTGTTTACACCAAATGGTTTAGAGTTTTGGGGGTTTAGGGTTTACTGTTTTTTGTGGTTTTGGGTTATTTTGGTAGGGGATTTATGGTTTTTGGTGCTATGGGGTTAGGTATTTTTAGGGATGAGGGTTTATTATTTGTTAGGGAAGATGGTTCAGGGTTTTTTTGTGGCAGAGTGTGTAGGGTTTTTTTGGGATGAGGGATTAGGGTTTTTTGGGGTTTTGGGTTCAAGGTTTTATGGGTTTAGGTTTTATGGTTTTATGGGTTTGATGATTTGGGGTTTTTTCAGGTCTGTGAGTTTGGAGGTTTTTGGGAGTAAGGGTTTCGGTTTTTTGGGGATGAGGGTTTTGGGTTTTCTAGAGATGAGGGTTTATGATTTTTATGGTCAAGGTTGTAGGTTTTCTTAGGTCCGAGGGGTTAATTTCTCTAGTGGTGATGGTTAAAGTTTTTGGGTCCAAGATTTAGTGTTTTTTTGTTGGTGTTTTATATTTTTTTTCAGTCTGAGGGTTTAGGGTATTTTTTGGCAGAGGATTTATGTTTTTTTTGTCCATAGTGTTTAGGGTTTTTTGGGGCAAAGAGTATCTGGTTTTTTGGGGCTTAGGGTTTAGCATGTTTTTTAGTTTGATGATTTAGGGGTTTTTGGGGCCAAGTGTTTATTATTTTTTTAGGGTCGAAGGTTTAGGGTCTTCATGTGAATGAAGAGTTATAGTTTTTTAGGGCTGAGGGTTAAGGATTTTTTAGGGCACAATGTTTAGGTTTTTTTGGGGATGAAGGTTTTGGATTTTTTAGGGTGAGGGTTTATGGTTTTTTGGGAAAGAGGCTTTGGGTATTTTTGAGGTTGAGGGTTTGGGTGTTTTTTGGGTATGAGGGTTTTTTCTTTTAGGGGTTGAGGGTTTTTTTGGGATTAGTGATTAGGTTTTTTAGGGCTGAGGGATTAGGGTTTTTTGGGGAAAAGTGTGTGGGGTTTTTTGGGCCTAGGTTTTATGGTTTTGGGGATTATGGTATAGTGGTTTTTTCAGGTTGATGAATTAGGGTTTTTTGGGTTATAGGGTCTGTGGTTTGTTGAATATAAGGTTTTATGGTTGTTTCTAGTTGAGGATTTAGGTCATTTTAAGATAAGGGTTTTGGGTTTTTTGGTCCTGAGTGTTTACCGTTTTTTGGTGATGAGGGTTTAGGATTTTCTAGGGTAGATGATTTTGGTTTTGGGTTTTTTAGGGTTTATGTATTATGGTTTTTGGGGAGGATGGTTTGGGGTTTTCATGGGATGAGGTTTTAGTGTCTTTTATTGTTGATGCTGGATTTGGAATTTTTGGGGCAGTGGGTATATGGTTTTTTAGGGCTATGGGTTTTGGGATTTTTGGGGGTCAGGGTTTTGGGTTTTTTGGGGGCTTTATTTTTTGGTTTTTTTGTGGATTAGGGTCTAGGGGTTCTTTGGGTCCAAGTGTTTAGAGTTTTGGGGTCTGAGGATTTAGGGTTTTTTGGGGCCGAGGGATTAGTGTTTTGGGGTTGAGGGATTATTTTTTTGGGGAAAGAGGGATTAGGGTTTCATTATGCTATGAGTTTAGGGTTTATTTGGACATATGGTTTAGGTTTTATAGGGATGATTATTTAGGGTTTTTATATGACAATGTTTTAGGGAATTTTTTCTAAGGGTATAGGGTTACTGGATTCTTAGTGTTTAGGGAATTTTGGGGATGATGGTTTGAGTTTTTTTGGACCGAGGGTTTGGGTTTTTTGGGGTTGATGGCTTAGGGTGTTTTTGGGAAGTGGGTTTTTGGTTTTTTAGGCCTAAGTGTTTTTGGTTTTCTAAGGACATGGGTTTATAGATATTTTGGATGAGGGTTTAGGTATTTTTAAGGCTATCGATTTCGGGTTTTTTATTTCTGAGAGTTTCTATTTTGTATATAGGTGAGGGTTGATAGATTTTTAGAGTTGAGGGATATGGGTATTTTTTTGTTTGAGGGTTTAGGGGTTAATGGTGTTGATGGTATAAGTTTTCTAGTGGTTGTAGTTTTAAGTATTTTTGGGGATGAGTGTTTATGGTTTTTTATTGCCTAGGGAATAGTGTTTTTGAGGGATGAGGGTTTAGGGGTTTTGGGGGAATAGTTTTTGGGGTTTTTAGGGATAAGGGTTTGATATTGTTTGAGGATCAGGGGTTATGGTTTTTGGGGGATGATTGTTTAGGGGTTTGGTGGGTTTAAGGTATGGTGTTATTTAATGTAGTGGGTTTTGGGTTTTTTTGGTACTGTTGGTTATGTATTTTTGGGGTTGGGTGTAAGGGGTTTTTAGGGAAGAGGGTTAGGTTTTTTTGAGAATGAGAGTTTAGTGTTTTTTGGGGTTGAGGGTTGAGGGTTTTTTGGGGGAAGAGGGTAAAGTGATTTTTGGAGATGATGGTTAAGGTAATTTTTTGATGATGTTTAAGATTTTTTAGGGCTCAAGGTTTAGAGGTTTTGGGGATGTGGGTTTAAGTTTTTAGGGGGAAAAGGGTTTTGGGGGGCAAAGGGTTTTGGGGGTCAAAGGGATTAGGGTTTATCAGACTAAGGGTTTAGGGTTTTTTTTGGGGACGACGGATTAATGTTTTTTAGGGATGAGGAATTTGGGTTTTTTGAGTGAGGATATTGGGTTTTTGTGGGATGAGTGTTTGGGATTTAGGTTTTAGAGTTTTTTAGGGCTATGGGATTAATATTTTTTGCGGATGAGTTTTTTGGGTTTGGGGGTTGAGAATTTGGAGTTTGGGGGTTTAGGGTTTAATGTTTTTTAGAGCTAAGGTTTTCTATTTTTTGTGGTTGATGGTTTGGGGTTTTTTTGGGGACGAGGGTTTGAGGTTTTGTTATGGATGAGGGTTTAGGTAGTCTTTAGGCAGAAGGTTTAGTGCTTTTGGGGGTTAAGGGTTTATGAATTTTTTGGGATGAGGTTTTGGAATTTTTTGTAGAAGAGGATTTATGGTTTTCTAGGTATGAGGGTTTAGGATTTTTTGGGATTGAGGGTTGGTGGTTTTTTGGGGTAGATGGTTTAATTTTTCTACAGATAAGGGTTTATAGTTTTTTGGTGCTAAGGGTTTTGGGTTTCTTGGGGATGAGATTTTAGGATTTTCTGTGGTTTATTGTTTTTTTTTGTAGATGAGGTATTTTGGTATTCTGGGGTTCAGGGTTTAGGATATTTTGAGGCTGGGGGTTGAGGATTTTTTGAGGATGAGGTTTTAGGTATTTTTATGGACAATGGTTTAGTTTTTTTTTGGGTGATGGTTTAGAGTTTTTTGGGGATGAGGGTTTATTTTTTTGGGTCTGATGGTTTAGGATTTTTTTTGGATGAGGGTTTTACATTATTTCATCATGGAGTTTTAGTGGTTTTTGGTAGGTGGGTTTAGATTTTTTAGAGGTGAGGGTTTATGGTTTTTTGGGACTGAGGTTTTAGGGTTTTTTAGCGGATGAGATTTTAGGGTTTTTTGGGGTTGAGGGTTTAGGATTTTTTTGGGGTTGAGGGTTTAGTTTTTTTTTTGTGTTTTAGGTTTCATGGTTTTCTATAGTTGACGGTTTAGGGGTTATGGTGACGGAGGGTTCAGGGATTTTGGTTCTAAGGGTTTAATGGTTTTGGGGGATGAGTGTAGGATTTTTGGGGGATGAGTTTAGGGGATTAGGGTTTAAGATTTCTTTTCTTCAGATGATGGTATTGAGTTTTTCAAGGCTGATGGTATAAGGGTTTTGGGAATAAGGGTTTAGGGTTTTTTGGGGAAGATAGTTTAGTGTTTTTTTGGCCAGGGGTTTATAGTTTTGCGGGGATGAGGGATTATGGTTTTTTTATGGTTGAGGGTTGTGGTCATTCTCAGCTTAAGGGTTTAGGGTTTTTTTTCGGGATGAGGGTATATGGTTTTATGGGGCTGATAATTTACGGATTTTATAGGTTGTGTTTTTAGGGTTTTTGGGGTTGAATGTTTAGGGGTTCTGGAAGATGATGTTTTAGGGGATTTTAGGATAAGGGTTTTGGGGTTTTGGGGGATGAGGGATTAGGGGTCTTGGGGGTGAGGGGTTAGACTTTTTTGGAGGCTTAGAGATTAGGGGTTTTTAGGATGAGGTTTTAGTGTTTTTTATTCAGATGAGTGTTTAAGTTATTTTGGGACGAGGGTTTAGGTTTTTTTATGGTTTGGGGTTTTATGTTGATGATTTTTTTATTTTATTTGGGGCTAAGGGTTTTTAGTTATTTGTTTATGACGGTTTAGGGTTATTGGTATGAAGGTTCAAGGGGTTTTCATGGATGCGGGTTTATGGTTTTTCATGATGAGGGTTTGGGGTTTTTTGGTTTAGAGGATTAGAGTTTGTTTGGGGTGAGGGTTTAAGTGTTTTCTTGGGGCTAAGAGATTTCGGTTTTTTAGGTGATGAGGGTTTGGGGTTGAGGTTTTATAGGTTTTGGGGGATGAGGGTTAAGGGTTTTTTGGGGCTCAGAGTTTATGTTTTTTGGGTCAAGGGATCTAGTATTTTTGGTGGTGATGGTTTGTGGGGTGTTAGGGTTTAGGGATTAGGGTTTTTTTAGAGCTAAGTGTTTATGGTTTTGGGGGTGAGGGATTATATTTCTATAGGGTTTAGTGTTTGGGGTTTTTTGGGGATGAGGGTTTAGAATTATTTATTTCTAGGGGTTTAGGGTTTTTAGGGAATAGGTTTTAGTGTTTTGTGGGGATGAGGGATTAAGTTTTTTTAAGGATAAGGTTTTAGGGTTTTGGGGGTTAGGATTTAGGGTCTTTTGGTTCTATGGGTATAGGGTTTTTTATGATGATGGCTTATGGTTTTTTATTTTGTGTGTTTAGGGTATTTTGGTGAAGAGGGTCTAGGTTGTTTTGGGGATGAGGGTTCATGTATATTTGGTATAGAGGGTTTAGGGTTTTTTGGGGTTGAGTTGTTATGTTTTTTAGGGGTTTGGGGTCTTGGATTTTTTGGGGCTCATGGTTTAATGTTTTATAGGGATGAGGGATTAGGGATTTTTGAGGTTGAGGGTTTGAAAAATATTGGGGCTTAGTGTTTAGGGATTTTTGGGAGTTAGGGTTTAGGATTTTTTGGGGATGACGGTTTGGGGTTTTTTGGGGATGAGGGTTTATGGTTTTTTTGGCCCGAGGGTTGAGGATTATTTGGGGATGTGGGTTAGAGTATTTTAGGGACGATTGTTTAGGGTTTTCTTGGGGCTAAGGGTTTTAGTATTTTTTTTGTTGTTGTGGGTTTAGGGTTTCTTGGGATGAGGTTTTATGGTATCTTTGGATGATGTTTTAAGGTTTTTTGGGGATAAGGGATTTTTAGGGTTTAAGGTTTCTTTTGGACTGGGGGTTAATGTGTTTTTGGTTTTGATGGTTTACGGTTTTTGGGGATGAGATTTTAGTGTTTTTTAGGGGAATTGGTTTTACGTTATTTGGGGTCATGAGTTTAGGGTTTTTTGGGGGGATAGGTTTTAGGGTTATTTGGGAAAAAGGATTAGGGTTTTTTTGGGGGATGAGGGTTAGTGTTATTTGGGGCTAAGGATTTAGGGTTTTTTGGGGGGATGGGAGTTTAATGTTTTAGGGGATATGGATTTATGGTTTTTTAGGGTTGAGATTTTATTTTTTTGTGGGATTATTTTTTACGTTTATGGCATTGAGGGTTTCAGGTTTTTGGGGGTCTAGGGTATAGTGTTTTCCAGGTATGAGTGTTTTGGATTTTTTTGGGGCTTAGGGTTTGGGATTTTTTTGGGGTTGAGTGTTTAGGGTTTTTAAGCATGAGGGTTTACTATTTTTAGGGATGATGGTTTAGGGGTTTTAGGGCCTATGGTTTTAGGGTTTTCTGGGCTAGGTTTTTAGGGTTTACTGGTGCTGTGGGTTTAGGAATTTTAGGGATAAGGGTATAGTGTTTATTCATGCTAATGGTTTTAGGGTTTTTAGTTTTGAAGGTAGATAATTTCTTAGGGACGAGGTTTTAGGTTTTTTTGGGGGTTAGATTTTAGGGTGTTTTGGGTATAAGGTTTTATGGTTTCTTGGGGCATATTGTTTTGAGTTTTTGTTGGGATGGGATTTTTGGGCTTTTGGGAGGGTATTTTGGAACTAAGGGTTTATAATTTTATGTGACAGAGGTTTATGTTTTTTGGGCGCTGAGGGTTCAGGGTTTTTAGGAATTTATAGTTTTATGCTTTTTGGGGTTGAGTGTTTTAAAGTTTCAATATTCTAATTGTTTATGGGTTTTGGGGATAAGGGTTTAGTATTTTTAGGGGATTAGGTTTTATGGTGTATTGGGGATGGGGTTTTAGGGTTATTTGGGGGTTAGGTTTTAGGGTTTTTGTGGAAGGAGGGTTTAGTTGTTTTGGTTCATAGTGTTTATGTTTTACATTTTGTAGTGGCTGAGGGATTAGGTAATTTTATGACATAGGGTTTAGAGTTTTATAAGTAAGATGGTATAGTTTTTTTGGGCTCAGGGTTTAGGATTTCAATAGGTGGGGGTTATGGGTTTTTTAGGGCTGAGATTTTAGTGTTTTCTAGGATCGAAGGTCTAGGGTTTTTTGGGGGGATGAGGGTTTACGGTTTTTTAGGGCCCTTGGTTTAGGGGTTTTTTCTGGATAAGGGTTATGGGTTTTGTGGGTATGTATATTTAGAGTTTCTTGTGGATGAGTGTTTAAGGTTTTCCAGGTATGAGGGTTCTGTATTTTTTCAAGATGAGGTTTTGGTGTTTTTTGGGGTTGATGGTTTAGGCTTTTTTAGGTTTGAATAGATTATCCTTTTTGGAGATGAGTTTTTATCATTTTTTTATGATGGGGGATTAGGGATTTTTCCATTATTTTAGATTCTTTTGGGAATTATGATTTATTTTTTGGGAGCTGTGGGTAAATGTAATTTGGGTCTGTTGTTTTAGAGTTTTTTGCGGATGAGGTTTTGGGTTTTTTCGGTTCTAAGGGTTTTGGGTTTTTTTAGGTTGAGGTGTTTGGTTCTTTTAATGTTGAGGGATTTTTTTTGTGGCTGATAGTTTCATGTTTTGGGGGGGATGAAGGTTTAGAGTTTGTTGTTCTGAGGGTTTAGGGTTTAGTGTTTTAGGCGATGATGGTTTATAGTTTTTTGGGGATTTTGTTTTTTGGGTTTTTTTTGGGGGCTAGGGGTTTACGTTTTTTTGGGATTAGGGTTTGGTATTTTTTGGGGATGATAATTTGGGGATTTTTGGGACATAATGTACCAAATATTTGTTGGATGATGGTTTGTGGTTTTTTTGTAGCTAAGGAATTAGGGTTGTTTGGGGCCGAGGGTTTAGGATTTCTCGCGATGGGGGTTTATACATTTTTAGGGATTAAGGTTTAAGGTCTTTTAAGGATGATCTTGTAGGTTTTATTGTGGACAAGGGTTTATGGAATTTTGGGGATTAGTGTTTAGGGGTTTTTGGGGCTGTGGGTTTTGTGTATTTTGGGGATAAGAGTTTATGATTTTTTTGGGAAAATGGTTTATGGTTTTTTTGGTCTGAGGGTTTAGGGTTTTAACAGGTTTATTTTTTATGGTCTTTTGGGGCTTGGGATTAAGGTTTTGAGTATATGAGTGTTTAGGGTTTTTTAGGGAAAATGTTTAGGGTTTTGGGGGGATAATATTTTTGGGTTTCTTACAGTTGAGGGTGTAAGGTTTTTTGGCGATGAGGGTTTATGGTTTTTTAGTTCTAAGGGTTTTTGTTTTTCTGGGCTGAGGGATTATGTTTGTTTATAATGAGGGTTTGGTGTTTTTTAATGATGAGGGTTTACGTTTTTTTCAGATGAGGGTTTAGAATTTTTGGGGATGGGGTTTAGGGTTTTTTGGGGATGAGTGTTTGGGTTTTTTAAGGATATGGGTTTGGGGTTTTTTATGGATGCGGATTTTGGGAAATGGGACTTTGGGATTTTTTGGGCTAAGGATTTTTTATTTTTTGAGATGAATTTTTTGTGATTTTTTAAGCTCTGGGTTTAGGGGTTTTTTTTCGATGAGGGTTTTGGATCTTTTTAGTGATGAGAGTTGTGAGTTTTTTTTTTCAAGGGTTTAGGTTTTTTTGTTGTTGACTGTTACATGTTTTTTGGGATGGTGTTTTATGGTTTTCTAGGGATGAGGGTTTGTTAATTTTTGGGGATAAGGGTTTAGAGTTTTTGGGCTGAGAGTTTAGGTTATTTTAGGGCTGGGTGTTTAAATTTTTTTGAGGCTGAGGGTTTAGTATTTTTTGGGATTATGGTTTAGCATTCATTTGGTATGATGTTTTATGATTTTTTGGGGCTGAGTTTTTAGGGTTTCTTGGGGGAAGAGTGTTTAGGGTTTTTTGGGGATGTTGGTTTAGGGTTTTTTAGGGATGAGGGTTTTTTGTTTTTTTTTTGTGATGAGGGTTTCAGTTTTTTGGGGTTGTTGTTTTTGAGTTTTATAGGGATGAGGTTTTTGGGTTATTTGGGGATGAGGGTTAAAGGTTTTTTTGTCGTAGTGGGCTTAGGTTTTTTCTAGGGTGAGGGTTTTTGGTTTTTTTTGGGGGCCCATGGATTAGGGTTTTTTGAGGTTGAGGGTTTGGTGTTTTTCGTGCTGAGGGATTAGTGTTTTTTTTTATGAGGTTTTTGGATATTTTGGGGCTGAGGGATTAGGTATTCTTGGGGATTAGGGTATGAGGTTATTTGGGGTTTAGGGTTTAGGGTTTTTTGGGAAGAGTGTTTGGGGTTTTTTAGGGTTGATGGTTTAGGATTTTGGGGGCTAATGGTTTAGTGTTTTTTAAAGGATGAGGTTTTATGATTTTTTGTGATAAGGGTTTAGTTTTTTATGGTTGAGGTTTTATGACTTTTTGGGGCCTAGTGTTCAGGATTTTATAAGGCCTAGTGTTTAGTTTGGGGGGTCAAGGGATAGTTTTTTTCAGTGATGATTGTTTAGTGTATTCGGGGGATGAGGGTTTTTGGTTTTTTTGGGCTAAGGGTTTATAGTTTTTTGGGATAAGGGTTTAGGGTTTTTTAGGGTTGAGGTTTTAGGGTTTTTTATGGATGAGGGTTTAGGGTTTTTTGGGGACTATGGTTTAATGTTTTCTATGAGGATTTTAGTTTTTTTGGGATTATGGGATTTAGTTTATTTAGGGGTAAGGGTTTAGGATTTTTTGGGGATGAGGGTTTTGGGTTTTTGGGGTTGAGGGTTAAGGTTTTTTGGCATCTGAGGGATTTGGATTTTTGGGTGATAAAGTTTGAAGGTTTTTTGGGGGTTGATGGTTTAATATTTTCTGGGGATGAGTATTTATGGTTTTTTATTTATGAGGGTTGAGTGTTTTTTAGGGAATGGAGTTTTGGATTTTTGGGGGCCTAGGGTTTACGGTTTTTTGGGGCTAAGGGTTATGGTTTTATGGGGGACAAGAGTATAGAGTTATCTCGAATTGAGGGTTTAGGGTTTCTGGGATTGCGGTATTTGGGTTTTGGGGGGTTTAGTGTTTATGGTTTTTGTGGGGATGAGGGTTTAGTGTATTTTTGGATTGAGGGTTCTATTTTATTAAGGATTAGGTTTTTTGGGGCCTAGAGTTTACGGTATTATGGGGATGACTGTTTATGGTTTTATGATGCTGGAGCTATAGGGTATTTTTTCCCCGGGGTTTATGGTTATTTGGGAATGTGGTTTTAGGGTTTTTAGGGGTTGGGGGTTTAGTATTTTTTTGTTACTCAGGGGTTAGGTTTTTTTGGGGAAGATGATTTAGGTTTTTTGGTGGTTGAGATTTTTGGATTTTGTTCGCATAAGGTCATACGTTTATTTGGGACCAAGGGTTATGTGTTTTTTGGGGATGTGGTTTTAGCATTTTTTGGGGGCAAATGGATTATGTTTTTTTTGGGTATGAGGGTTTAGGGTTTTGGGGGGCTGTGTATAAGGTTTTTAGGGATAAGGGATTTGGTTTATTTTTGGTTGACATTTTAGGGTTGTTTTGGGATAAGGTTTAGGGTTTTTTTGTCCTCAGGGTTTAGGTTTTTTATTACTGAGGGTTTAGGGTTTTTTGGGGCTGGGGGATTATGGTATTTTGGGGATGAGGGTCTTTGGGTTTCTTGGGGTTGAGGGTTCACGCTTTTTTGGGGTTGAGGTTCTAGGGTTTTTTTGGATGAGGTTTTATGGTTTTTGGAGAATGAGGGTTTTAGTTTTTTTAGTTTTAGAGTTTTTTTGGGGGTTTAGGTTTAGGGTTTTATTGGGTGAGGGTTTAGGGTTTTCTGGTGCCGTGGGCTTATTATTTTTTGGCGAAAAGGTTTTAGGGTGTTTTGGGGGTTGAGGATTTGTGGTATTTTGGGGTTGTGGATTTAGAGTTTGGGGGCTGAGTTTTTATCATTTTCTGAGTTTAAGTTTTAGGGTTTTTTGGTTCCTTGGTTTTAGGGTATTTTCAAGCTGACAGTTTAGGGTTTTTTTACTAATGTTTTTGGGTTTGCTTGGATAGTAGGGTTTAGGATTTGTTGGGATGATAGTTTAGTGATTTTTGGGATGAAGTTTTATTTTTTTCTTGGGTGAAGTGTTTAGTATTTTTGTAAAGAGGGATTATTTTTTCGGGTCTAATTGTATTGGGTTTTTTGGGGCTAGGATTTAGTGAATTTTAGGGTGGATAGTTTAGGGTTTTTTAGGCATTGTGTCTAGTGCTTTAAGGTATAAGGGTTTAGGGTTTTTTGGGGATGAGGGAATGGGGTTTATTGGGGCCTAGGGTTTATGGTTTTTGAGGGCTCAGGGTTCAGGGTTTTTTTGGAAGAGGGTTTCGAGTTTTCTAGAGAAGTGGGTTTAGGGTTTTTTGGAGTCGAGGGATTAGGGTATTTTTGGGGTTGAGGGTTTAGGATTTTTTGAAGATGAATGGTTATGTTTTTTTAGGGCCAAGGGTTTGGGTGTTTTGTGGTATAGGGTTTATGGTTTTACGGGTTAGAGGGTTTATGGTTTTTTGGGGCGGAAGGTTTGGGGATTTTTGGGGTTAAGGGTTTATGGTTTTTTTGTGAATGAGTGTTCACAATTTTTTAGGGACGATGTTTTACGTTTTTTTATGAGGGTTCGTGTTTTTCGTGTCTAAGGTTTAGGGTTATTTGGGGATGAAGTTTTATGGTTTATTTTGGGATGTGGGGTTAGGGTTTCATGTGGATATGGGTTTGGGGTTTTTTTTTTTGGGTTGAGGTGGTAGTGTTTTTCGGGGATAGGGCTTATGTTTTTTTGGGATGAGGGGTTTTTTTTATATTAGGGTTTAGGGTTTTTTGGTGATGAGGGTTTAGGGTATTTTGGGTTGATTGTTTTAGGAATTTTTGGGATGAGTTTTTAGGTTTCGTGTATTTTGGGGTATAAAGGATGGTGTTTTTTTATGATGAGGGTTTAGAGTGTTTTTGGTGTTGTGTGTTCATGGTTTTTTTGTATGAGGGTTTTTGGATTTTTGGGGTGTATGCATTAGGTTTTGATTGAGGTTTTATGGATTTTTAGGGTAAAGGGTTTACCTATTTTTTGGGATGAGGGTTGATGGTTCTTTTGGGGTTGAAGGTTTAGGGTTTTTTTGATAAGTGGGAAAAGTTATTTTTGGTGTTATGGTGAAGGGTATTTTAGGGAATATGGTTAGGGTGTTTAGTGGCTAAGGGTTTTCGGATTTTTGTGACTTAGGTAATAGGCTTCTTTTGGACAAAGAGATTATTGTTTTTTAGTGCTTATGGTTTTGGTTTTTTATGAATGAGAGTTTTGTGATTTTTTGGGGGCTAGTGATTAATGTTTTTTGGGGTTGAAGGTTTCAGGTTTTGAGGACATGATGGTTTAGGGTTTTTTTTGGCCGGGTATTTTGGGTTATTTTTGGATGAGGTATTGGTGTTTTTTGGGTATGAGGGTTTAGGGTTTTTAGAGATGAGGTTTTAGGGTATTATGGGGTTGAGGGTTTGGGATTTTTAGGGCTATGGTTTTAGGGTTTTTAGGTCATTGGGTTTCATGTTTATGGGGGGATAAGGGTTTGGGGTTTTTTGGGGTTTAGGGTTTCGGGGTTTTTAGGGTTGCGGGTATATGGATTTTTGGTGCAGTACTTTTGGATTTTTTGGGGTTTAACATTTAGTTTTTTAGGGATGTGGGTTTTTTTGGCTGAGTGTATGGGGTTTTTAGGGTTAAGGATTTAATGTATTTTAGTGATAAGGTTTTGGGGGTTTTTTGGGCCAAGGGGAGGAGCATTTTGGGTTTTTTTTCCAACTGAGGATATAGGGTTTATTGGGATCACGGGTTTAGATTTTTTTGGGGTATAGGTTTTGGGGATTCATGGGGGAAAGTGTTTAGGGTTTTTTGGGGCTGTAGGTTTCAGATTTTTTGCAGGTGAGCATTTTGGATTTTTTTTGTTACTGAGGGTTTGATGTTATTTTCTAAAAGGGTTTCATGTTTTTTGGGGCCAATTGTTTTGGATTTCATATAGCCAAGGGTGTAGTAATTTTTTATATAGAGGGTTTAGGTTTTTGTGGAACTATGGGTTTAGAGATTTGGGGGTGATAGTTTAGTGATTTTTTGGGGCCATGGGTTTTGATTTTTTTAGGTTGCTGATTATGGTTTTTTGGGACTCATGATTTGGGGTTTCATAGAGACGAGTTTATATGTTTTTTCAGGGATGATGGTTTGTATTTTTTTGTGGTTGAGGATTTGGGTCTTGTTGTGGATGAGGGATTTTTGAATTTTGGGGTATATGGTTTTGACTATTTGGGGCATAGTATTTACTATAATTTGGGGCTATTGGTTTAGGGTTTTTTGGGAGGAAGGATTGGTGTTTCTAAGGGATGAGATTTTATGGTTCTCTAGGGATTACAGTTTTCAAGGGATGATTGTTTTGGGATTTCTGTGGGGTGAGTGATTAGGATTTTTGTGGTTGAGGGTCTATCATTTTCTTGTGATGAGGGTTCTGTATTTTCAATTACATTGGGTTTAGGGTTTTCTAGGGATGTGGGTTTAGGGTATTCTAAGGACAAGGGTTTATGTTTTTCTGGGGTTTAGGGTTTTTTGAGGATGAGGGTTTTATGTTTTCTAGGGATAAGGGTTTACATTTATCTAGGATAGAGGGTTTATGTATTTCCGAGGATGAGGTTTTTCTTATTTTTAAGGCCAAGGGTTTATGTTTTTATGTAATTGAGGGTTTAGGGTTTTCTTAGGATGTGGATTTATGATTTTATAGGTATGAGGGTTTTGGGTTTCTTGGGTTTAAGGAATTAGGGCTTTCTAAGGAAGAGGGTATAGGTTCTTTGGGGATGATGGTTTTGGTTTTTCTGGTGTTTAGGCTTTAGTGTTTTTTGAGGATGCGTGTTTAGGGATTTCTGGTGATTGGGGTTTAGTGTTTTTTGTGGATGATGGTTTTTGGTTTTGTGGGGATGAGGGTTTAGGGTTTCGGGGGATGTGGGTTTAGAGTTTTTTGGAGATAAGGGTTTGGGTTTTTATGCTGGTAAGGGTTTATGGTTTCTTATGGTTAAGGGTTTAGGGTTTTCTATGGATGATGGATTTGGGTTTTCTAGTGATTATGTCTTAGAGTTTTTTGGGGCAGAGGGTTTAGGGTTTTTTTGGGGGCAGATAGTTTTGTATTTTCAAATGTTGATGGTTTTTTGATTTTTTAGGGATGAGGGTTTAGGGTTTTTTTTGGGCTAGGGGATGATGGTTTTCATGGGTTTGGTGTTAAGGATTTTTTGGTTCTGAGGGTTTTGGATTTTTTGGTTTTGAGAGTTTAGGGTTTTTAGGGAATGATTTTTTAGGTATTTTGGGGGATGACTATATAAGTTTTTTATATTTAAGGTTTTTTCATTTTATAGGGTTTATAGTTGAGGGTTTTCTATGGTGGATGGTTTAGGATTTTATAGGGATGACTGTTTACAATTTTTTGGTGTTGAGGTTTAAGGGTTTTCCTTAGTTGAGGGTTTAGGGTTGTTTTGGTTTGATGGTTTCAGGTTTGATGGGGTTTATTTTTAGGGGTTTTATAGGGATATGGGTTAAGTGTTTTCTATAGCTGGGGGTCTATGGTTTTTTGGGTCTGAGGGTTTAGGGTCTGATGTGGATGATGGTTTCAAGTTCTATGGGGTTAAGGTTTTAGTGTTTTCAAGGGATGAGGGATTAGGAATTTATGGGACAAGGAATTAGTTTTTTCTAGGGATGAGGATTTAATAATTTATATGGTGGAGGGTTTTATGTTTTGGGGGATTGATGGTTTATGTTTTTTTAGGGTGGAGGGATTAGGGTGTTCTAGAGATGAGGTTTTTTATGATTTATGGGGATGATTCTAGAGGGTTTTATGGGGTTGAGTGTTTAGGGTTTTGTGGGACTGAGGGTTTTATGTTTTATGGGGCCAGGGTTTGAGGTTTTTGAAGGGAATGTGGTTTAGGGATTTATAGTGCTGTGTGATTAGGGTTTTTTATGTCTAAGTGTTTAGGGTATTCTTGGGATTATGGTTTTTTTGGGGATGAGTGTTTAGGGTTTTCTGGGGCTAAGGGTTTAGGGTTTTCTCAGGATGATGGTTTATGGTATTCTAGGGATGATTGTTTAGGGTTTTCTAGGGTGGATTGATTAGGGATAAATGTGTCTTTATGTTTAGGGTTTTTAGGGCCTAAGGGTTCATATATTTATGGGGATAAGGGTTTAATGTTTTCTAGGGATGATGTTTTGGGTTTTTTCCCAATGAGGGTTTATGGTTATCAGAGATGGAGGTTTGGGGATTTTTGGGGCTAAGGGATAGGGTTTTTCTAGGGGTGAGACTATAGAATTTTTTGGGGATGAGGATTTGGGGTTTTCTAGGGAGGGGTATTTATGGTTTTCTATGGTTGAGGCTTTCAAGTTTTCTAGGGTTTAGGGTTTTAGATTTTCTATGGATGCGGGTTTATGATTTTTTATGGAGGAGGGGTTTTTTATATTATGGTGGGGGTTTTGAGTTTTAGGGGATGAGGGTTTAGGGTTCTCTAGAGTGGAGCGGTTAGGATTTACGGAACTGCGAATTTAGGGTTTTTAGGGGATGAGGGTTTCAGGTTTTTTGGGATAGGGGTTTAGGGTTTTATAAGGATGAGTGTTTTAGGTTTTTTGGGGATGATGGTTTGGGTTTTTCTAGGGATAATGTTTTACTATTTTCTGGTGAAGAGTGTTTGGGTTTTCTAGGGATTAGGGTTTGGGGTAATCTCGGGCTAAGGTTAAAAGGTTTTTAGGGGCTGATGGATTATGGTTTTTAGGGTCTAAGGGTTTAAAGTTATCTAGGGAAGGGGATTTATGGGTTTATGAGACAGAGGGTTTAGGGTTTTCAGAGGATAAGGTTTTAGGGCTTTCTAGGTTTGAGGGTTTAGTGTTTCATGGGGTTGAGGGTTTAGGTATCCTAGGGCTAAGAGATTTGGGTTTTTATGTCTGATCATTTAATTTTTTGGGGATGAGTATTTAGGGTTTTACGGGGCTACGGGTTTATGTTTTTCTTGGGTTGAGGCTTGGGTTTTTCTAGGGTTGATGTTTTTGGGTATTCTAAGGCTGGGGGTTTGGGGTTTTGTGCTGATTGTTTAGGGTTTTCCAGAGTCAAGGGTTTCAAGTTTAATGATACCAATGGATTAGTGTCTGATAGGGATATATATATTTTATGTTTTATGGGGCTGAGGGTTTTGGGTTTTCTAGGACTAACTGTTTTGGTTTTTCTAGGGATGAGGGTCTATGGGTTTCTAGGGCTAAGGGTTTTGGGTTTTCTAGGTATGAGGGTTTTGGGTTTTCTAGGGATGAGGGTTTAGGGTTTTCTGAGGTAGAGGGTTTAGGGTTTTTTGTGGGTATGGTTTTTAGGTTTCTAGGGGATGAGGGGTTACAGTTTATGGGGGCTTAGGGTTTTGGGTTTTCTAGGGAGGAGGGTTTAGAAAATTTTGAGATTGATTCATTTGGGATTTCTAGGGCTTAGGTTTTAGGGATTTCTATAACTGAGGGTTAATAGTTTTCAAGGGATGATTAGTTAGGATTTTATAGGAATAAAGGATTACAGTTGTCTAGGGCTAGTACTTTAGTGTTCTCGAGGGATGAGTGTTTAGGGTTTTCTGGGGATGATGGTTTATGATTTTTTTGGGAATAAGCATTTAGGATTTTCTGGGGATGAAGGTTTAAAAATTTATAGAACTGAGGGTTTTGTGTATTTTTTGGATGAGGGGTTAGGGTTTTATAGGAATGATGGTTTAGGGTTTTATTAGTCATAGGGATTAGGGTTTTCTAGTACTGAGGTTTTAAGATTTTTGGGGATGTGAGTTTAGGGTTTTATGGGGCTGAGTGTTTAGGGTTTTTTTGGGGGATGATCATTTAGGGTTTCTGGGGCTGAGTGTATGGTATTTTCTAGGGCTAACTATTTATGTTTTTTTGGGGATAAGGGTTTGGGTTTTTCTCAGGTTGAGGGTTTATGGTTTTCTAGGGATGAAGGATTGGGGTTTTCTTAGGCTGAGGGTTTGCGGTTTTCTTTCCCTGATGGTTTTAGGTTTTCTTATGCAGAGAGGTTGGGGTTTTCTATGGTAGAGAGATTTGGGTATTCATTAGCTTAAGGTTTTTTGGATTTTTGGATTGAGATTTTTGGGTATCTAGGGATAAGGGTTTGGTGTCTTTTTGGGAGGTGGGTTGGGGGTGTTCTGGTAATTAAGTTGTGGGTTTTCTAGGGAAGAGTGTTAGGGGTTCTCTTGGGTTGAGGGTTTCATGTTTTTTGAGAATGAGGGTCTATGGTTTTCTAGGGAAGATGGTTTTGCTTTTTCTAGGTTTAGAGGTTTTTTTATTAGTTTTTAGGGTTTTTAGCGGTTAATGATTTAGAGTTTTTTGAGTTTGAGTGTATTAGTTTTTTTTGGGATGAGGGATCAACACTTTTTGAGGCTGAAGGTTTTGGAAATTTTCTGGGCTGAGGGTTTGGGGGTTTTTGGGGCTATAGGATAAGATTTTTCTAGGGATGTGGTTTTTGGATTTTCTAGGGCCTAGAGTTTAGGGGTTTCTGGGGATGGGTTGTTATTATTTTTTTAGCGGTGATATTTTTGGTTTTTTTGGGGCATAGTGTTTATGGAAATCTGTGTCAGGGGGTTTGGGTATTTTGGGGATGAGGGTTAAGGGTTATTTGGTGATTAGGGTTTAAGGTTTTATAGGGACAATGATTTTGAGTTATTTTTGGTTGAGGGTTTGGGATTTCTGGGTTGAGGGTATGGTATTTTCTGTGGATGAGGGTTTAAGGTTTTATAGGGCTATGGGTTTCTGTATTTTTGGGACTATGGGTTAGGGGTTTCAAGGATTTGGGATTTTTTGGTTTTAGGGTTGAGGGTTTGGATTTTTAAGGGGTTGAGGGTTGAGGGTAATTTGGGGATGAGGGTCTAGAGTTTTCATGGGGAAAGGGTTAAGGTTTTCTAGAGATGAATGTTTAGGGATTTTTGGGTCAAAGGGTTCCGATTTTCTAGGTATAAGGGTTTTGGGTTTTTTGGGGATGATGGTTTAGTGTTTTTTATGGATGAGGGTTTATCGTTTTTTTACTACAGGTTTGAGGTTTTTTTGGGATGAGTTATTTTATTCTCTGGGGTTGAAGGCTTATAGATTTCCATGGTTGAAGCTTTTTGGGGGGAATGGGGTATTAGGATCTTTTGGTGATGATGATTTAGGGTTTTCTGGTTTCTAGGGATTATGGTTTTTTAGGGATGTTGTTTCTAGTTTTTTGGGTATGAGTGTTTAATATTATATTCTGATAAGTGTGTAGTGTTTTTTGGGGATGAATTTTTAGTGGTTTCTAGGGACAAGGGTTTTGGTTTTTCTAATTCAGAGTATTTAGTGTTTTCTGGGGCTGAGGGTTTAGGGTTTTCTAGAACCATGGTTTCAGTTTTTTGATACTAAGGGTTTTAAGTTTTTTGGTGTTGATGGTTTAGGGTTTTTTGGGTATGAGAGTTTCTGGTTTTCTGGGAATGATGTTTAGAGATTTATGGGTTGAGTCTATAGATTTTTCTAGGGATGAGTTTTTATGCTTATATGGGGCTGAGGGTTTAGTGTTTTTTGAGGCTGATGGTTTTGGGTTTTCTAGAGCTAATGGTTTTGCGAATTCTATGGGTGAGTGTTTAGGGAATTTTTGTATTAAGGGTTTAGGGATTTCCATAGCTAAGGGTTTTTGGATTTGGGAGGATGAGGGTTTTTAGTTTTCTGGAGATGAAGATTTTTGGTTTTTCAGATTTGTGGGTTTAATGTTTTTGGGGTTGAGTGTTTTTGGATTAATGGGGATGAGGGTTTAATGTTTTCTTATGCTAAAGGTTCAGTTTTTTAGTGGATGATGGTTTATATTTTTTAGGACATGTGGGTTAGGGTTTTATTGGTTGAGTTTTTAATGTTTTCTAGGGTTGAAGGATTAAGGATTTCTAGGTATGAGTGTTTAGAGTTTTCTAGGGATGTTTATTCATGGTTTTCTAGGGCTGAGGGTTTAGGGTTTTTTAGGGATGTGGTTTTAGGATTTTCTAGGGTTGGGGGTTTATGGTTTTTTGGGGATAAGTGTTTGCTATTTATTTGGTTCAAGGTTTTATGGTTTTTTGGGGATAAGTGTTTTTGGTGTTAGGGATGGATGTTTAGAGTTTTTTGGGGGTTTATGGTATATGGTTTTCTAGGATGAGGGTTTATGGCTTTCCAGGATGAAGGTTATAGGTTTTTGGGATTAAATTTTATGGATTTTGGGTAGAGTGTTTTTAATTTTTCTGGTTGAGGTTTTTTTTGTGGTCGATGGTTTATGGATTTTTAGGACTGATGGTTTAGGGGTTTTTGGGGCAGAGTGTTTAGGGTTTTTTTATGATGATGTTTTATGTTTTTTTTGGGCTGAAGGTATATGGTTTTTTGGGATGAGGGTTTAGGATATTATAGGGATTAGGAATGAGGGTTTTTCGGGAATAGGGTGTAGGGTTTTTTGGGGATGAGGGTTTAGTGTTTTTTGGGGCTATGGGTTTAGAGTTTTTGGGGGTGAGGATTTAGGGTTTTTTGTCCCAAGTGTTTAGGGAGTTTTGGAGATGAGGGTTTAGGGTTTTTTGCGGCTGTGGATTTAGGTTTTTTAGGGATTGTGATTTAGGGTTTTGTGGGGATGAGGGTTTCCGGTTTTTTGGTGATGAGGGTTTAGGGTTTTTTTGGCTAAGGATTTATGGTTTTTTGGGGCTCAGGGTTGTGTTTTTTTTCGGATGAGGGTTGGTTTTTTTTGGGTTAATTGGTTAGGTTTTTTTGGGATAAGGGTTTGGGAGTTCTGATGGATGATGGTTTTGAGGTTTTTTAGGATGAGGCTTTCGATGTTTTTGGGATGAGTGTTTAGTTTTTTTTTTGGCTAAGGGTTTATGGATTTTCTAGGAATGAGGGTTTAGGGTTGTTGGGGGATGAGGATTTATGATTTTTTGGGGTTGAGGGTTTATAGTTTTTTAGGACGTAGGATTTATGATTTTTTATGGTTGAGGGTTTAGGGATTCTTAGGGGTTGACAGTTTAGGGTTTTTTGGGATTGAGGGTTAAGGTTTTTGTGAGGATGATTGTTTATCTTTTGTGGGGGTGATTTTTTAATGGTTTTAGTGGCTGATGGTTTAGGTGATTTTGGAACTCAGGGTTTCGTGGTTTTTTGGGGCTGACGATTTAGGGTTTTATGGGGACGAGGGTTAAAGGGTTTTTCTGGTGCTGATGTTTTTTTGTTTTTTGTGGCTGAGAATTTGGAGTTTTGGGGGATTTGTTTTAAGGGTGTTTTTATGTTTATTGTTTAGGGTTTTTTGGGCTCAAGTTTTATGGTTGTTGGGGTTGATGTTTTAGTGTTTTTTAGAGTGAGGAATTAGGGTTGAGGGTTGAGGGTTTTTTGGGGAAAAGGTTTTATTGTTTTTTTGGGATGATGGTTTAGTGTTTTTTGGGTCTCAGGGTTTAGGATATTTTAGGGAAGAGGATATAGGGTTTTTTAGGCTGAGGATTAAGGGTATTTTTGGTCTGAGGTTTTTGATTTGTTTGGGGATGAGGGTTTATATTTTAAAGGGGATTATGGTTTAGGTTTTTCTGGGGATAAGGGATTATGGTTTTTAGGTATGTGTGTTTAATTGTAATGGGTCATTACATTTATATTTTTGGGGGATTTGGTTTAGGGTTTCTTAGGGATAAGGGTTTAAGGTTTTTGGTGATTGAGGGTTTAGGGTTTTTGTGATGGGTTTTCATGTTGTTATACGGATGAAGATTTAGTTATTTTGGGGTTTCGAGTTTCGATTTTTTTTAGCGGAGGATATAGGGTTATTTGGTGAAGAGGGTCTAGGGTTTTTTTGTTATGAGGGTTTAGGATTTTTATGGGTGATTTTTTAGTGTTTTTTTTGGGTTGAGGGTACAAGGTTTTTTGGGATGAGGGTTTACTGTATTTTGGGGCTAATGGTGATGGGTTTTTAAGGACAATTGTTTAAGTTTTTTTTGTTTTGGTTGTTTACAGCTTTTGGGGGATGAGGGTTTAGAGTTTAATTAGTTCTAAGAGTTTAGGTTTTTTTTTGGCAGTGGGTTTAGAGTTTTTTTGGGCTGTTTGTTTAGGGTTTCTTGGGGATGAGGTTTATTGTATTTTTCCACTAGGGTTTAGGGTTTTTTTGGTTGGGGGTTTAGGGTATTTTTGGTGATGAGGGTATAGGATTTTTTAGGGATGATGGATTAGGGTTTTAGGGGATGAGGTTTTAGTTTTATACTGGTGATGAATGTTTAGGGTTTTGTGTTTTAAGGTTTAGGTTTTTTATGGTTGAGGGTTTTGGGTTTCTTGGGAAAGTGGGTTTATAGTTTTTTGGGGCTCTGGGTTAAGGGTTTTTTGGGCCCAATGGTGTAGGATTTTTTTTGGGGCAAGGGTTTATGGTTTTTTATGGCTAAGGGGTTTGTGTTTCTTGGGTGGAGGGTTTTTTATGCTATGGGTTTAGTGCTTTTGGGGGATGAGGGTTTAGGGTTTTTCATGGTTGAGGGTTTGGGGTTTTTTGTGGATGAAGTTTTGGGGTTTTTCAGTGTTGATGGTCTAGGGTTTTTTAGATATTAGGATTTTTTGATTTTTTGGTATGGGGGTTTAGGTATTTTTAGGGATTTTGGAATAGGGTATTCTGATGTTGAGGTTTTAGGTTTATTGGGGTTGAGGTTTAAAGGTTTTTTAGGTGTAAGGGTTTAGCATTTATGATTTTTTGTGTCTATTGGTTAATAGTTTTTGGAAGGGTTTGGTTTTAGGGTTTTTTAGAGTGAGGGTTGGGGATTTTTAGGGTTGTGAATTTTGGCTTTTTAGTGATGAGGGTTTATGTTTTTTTTGGTTTTAGTGTTTAGGGACATTTTCGGTCTCTGGTTTAGTGTTTTATGGGGCATAGAGTTTGGTTTATTTTGGGGCTGAGTGTTTTATCATTTTTTGGAATGAGGGTTTATGATTTTTTGGAGATGAGGGTTTCAGGTTTTGTGGTGCTGAGTGTTTAAGGTTTTTTAGGGATGAGGGTTTTGTGTTTTTTATCAGTGAGAGTTTGTGGGTTTTCAAGGATGTTTTTTTAGGTTTTTAAGGGATAAGTTTTATAGATTTATAAGGTTGAGGGATTGGGGTTTTGTGGGATGGTGGTTTAGGGTTTTATGGGGTTGATGGTTTAGTGTTTTCGATGGATAAGGGTTTATGGTTATCTAGGGATGAGGGTTAGGGGTTTTTTGGGGTTGAGTGTTTAGGTTTTTTTAGGGTTTAGGGTTTAAGGTTTTCTAAGGCTGAGGGTTTAGGGTATTTCGGTGTTGAGGGTTTATGGTTTTCTTTGGATGATGGTTTTGTTTTTTCTAGGGCTGAGGGTTTAGGGTTTTTTGGGCTATGGTTTTAGGATTTTGTAGGGATGACTGTTTATATTTTTTGGGGGATAAGGGTTTTGGGTTATATAGGAAGAGTATTTTGTGTTTTCTAGGGATTAGGGTTTAATGTTTTCTAGTTATGAGGGTTTATTGTTGTTTAGGGATGAAGGTTTAGGGTTTTCGGGGTATAGAGTTTAGGGTTTTCTTGGGGATGAGGGTCTTGGGTTTTGTGGGGATGAGGTTTTAGGGTTTAATGGGGATTCAATTTTTGAGTTTTCTAGTGAAGAGGGTTTAGATTTGTCTAGGGCTAAGTGTTTAGGTTTTTGTGGGATGGGGTTTTTAGGATTTCTGGAATTTTGTGTTTGAGGTTTTCTATGGATATGGGTTTAGGGTTTTCTGAGGCTATGTGTTTATCATTTTATGGTGCTAAAGGTTTAGGGTTTTTGAGGATAAGGTTTTAGGGGTTTCTTGGGTTTTGGGTTAAGGGTTTTCTGGGGTTGAGGGTTTATACTATTTTGGGGTTGTGGGTTTTATGTTTTCTAGGGTAGGGGGTTCAGGGTTTTCGGGGGCTTACGGGTTTAGGGTTTTCTAGGATGAGGGTTGAGAGATTTATGTGATGAGGGTTTTGGGATTTATGGGTTGAGGGATTGCGGTTTTTGGGGACAATGGTTTAGAGTTTTCTTGGTCCAAGTGTCGGGGGTTATTTATGCATGCGGGTTTGGGGATTTCTAGGGCTAACGGTTTAGAGATTTCTAGGGATGAGGGTCTGTGGGTTTCTGGGGAAATTGGTTTTGGGTTTTTTTGGGGTGAGGGTTTACTGGTTTCTGGGGATGATAGCTTACAGTTTTTCAGGGATGAGGGATTTGGGTTTTCAAGAGAAGAGGGTGTAGGGTTTTCTATAGCCGAGGGTTTATGGTTTTGTGGATAAGTGTTTAGGATTTTCTATGGATGAGGGTTTAGGGATTTTTGGCTGGTTTTTTTCAATTTCATGGTCAGAGGGTTTTTTGTTTTATAGAGATGAATTTTTAAGGTATTATGAAGATAATTATTTTGGTTTTTATGTGTCTGATGGTTTATTATTTTCTAGTGCTATGGGTTTTTGGTTTTCAGCGGTTTTGGGTTTAGTGTTTTCTAGGTATGAGGGTTTTAGGATTTTTAGGGGTAAGTGTTTTGTGTTTTATGGGGTTGATAGTTAACGTTTTCTTAAGATGGAGATTTTTGATTTTCAAGGTCTAAGGGCTTAGGGTTTCAATAAGTTGAGGGTTTAGGGTTTCATATGGATGAGGGTTTAGTGTTTTATAGTTATGAGGGTTTAGGATTTTTTGTGGATGAGGTTTTAGGGATTTCTGAGGCTGAGAGTTTTGGGTTTTCAAGGGATGAGTTTTTAGGGTTTTTTAAGGCTGAGGGTTTAGGGTTTTCTTATGATACGAGTTTGGGTTTTTTCTAGCAATGAGGGTTTGGGGTAATCTGGGGTTAAATTATTAAGGTCTTATAGGGATGATGGATTCAAATTTTATGGAATGATGGGTTAGGAGTTTTGGGGGATGAGGGTTTAGTGTTTTATAGGGATGATGGTTTGGGGTTTTACGGGGTTGAGG
Source organism: Viscum album (assembly GCA_963277665.1). Taxonomy (NCBI): domain Eukaryota; kingdom Viridiplantae; phylum Streptophyta; class Magnoliopsida; order Santalales; family Viscaceae; genus Viscum; species Viscum album. Next base: position 538,457,871 of record OY728137.1, read on the forward strand.
GTTGAGGGTTTTCTAGGGATGATAGTATATATTTTTCTAGGTCAGAATGTTTACATTTTTATAGGGATAAAGGTTTAGGGTTTTCTGGGGCTGAGGGTTTAGGGTTTTCTTGCAATAAGTGTTTTCGGTTTTTTGGGGCTATGTTTTTAGGATTTTAGAGGGATGAGGTTCTATGGTTTTATAGGGATGAGGATTTTAGGTTTTATGGGGATAAGGGTTTATGTTTTTCTTCGATTAGGGGTATCAAGGTTTTTTGGGGATGTGGGTTTAGGGTTTTTTGGGGGCTCATAGAATAGTTTTTTTAGTATTATTGTATATGTTTATGTAGGGATGATGGATTTGAGTTTTCTGGGGCTGAGTTTTTAGGTTTCTTGGGAGTTGTGGAATTAAGGTTTTCTAGGGATGAGGGTTTGGTTTTTCTATGGATACAGATTTAAGGTTTTCTAAGGGTGAGGGTTTAGGTTTTTCTGGAGATGAGGGTATAGGTATTTTTGGGGATAAGGGTTTAGGGTTTTATGGGGTTGATGGTTTAGCGTTTTTTCACACTGATGGATTAGTGTTTTCTAGAGATGGGTATTAGAGAGTTCTTTGGATAAGGTTTTAGGGTATTCTAGGGCTAGCGTTTACATTTTTTAAGGACTAAGCATTTAGAGTTATCTAGGGATGAGGGTTTGGGGATTTCCGGGTCTGAGGGTTTAAGGTTTTATAGTTATGAGGGTTTTTTGATTTTTGAGGTTGATTGATTGGGGATTTCATGGGATGAGTGTTTGGGGATTTAAAAGTATTAGGGTTTGGGGTTATCTAGGTGTTTTGGGGATATGAGGAATTGGGGTTTTCTAGGGAAAAGGTTTTGTGTCTTTCTAGGGATGAGGGTTTGGGGTTTTTACGGGCTGAGGAGTTGAGATGATCTGGGGAAGCGGGTTTGGGGTTTTCTAGAGGTGTGGGTTTGGGGTTTTTTTGGGAATAGGGTTTGGGGTTTTCTAGGGCTGATGGTTTATTGTTTTCTAGGGATGATTAAGTTTTTTTGTTATAGGTTTTAGGGTTTTATAAGGCGGAGGGTTTGGGTTTTTCTTGGGGTAAATGGTTTAGGGTTTTCTTTGGTGCTAATGGTTTTGGATTTTTGTGTGACTGAGGGTTCAGGGATTTGTAGGGATAATCATTTTGGGTTTTATGGGGTTGGGGATTAGTAATTTTTTTGTGCTGTGTGTTATGGGTTTTTGCGGTCTGGGGGATAAGGATTTAGGGTTTTTTTTGGCTAAAATATCTGTGTTTTTAGATCAAAGGGTGAAGGTTTTTTTGGGACTAAGGATTTAGTGTTTTTTAGGGAAGATTGTTTAGGGTTTTCTAAGGCTGAGAGTTTGGGGGGTTTTAGGGGATAAGGGTTTTATATTTTTTTGTGTCTGAGGATTTAGTGTCGTGGGGGATAAGGGTTACAAGTTTTTTGGGAATGAGTGTTTAGGGTTTTCGGGGTATAAGGGTTCGGAATTTTTGGGATTAAGGGTTTAGGTTTCTCTGGGGATGAGGGTTTATTGATTTTTTAGGGATGAGGGATTGGTTATTTTAAGGATGATGATTTGGGATTTTTTGGGTCTGAGGATTTATGATTTTGGGGAGCTTAAGGATCAAGATTAATTGGTGCAGAGGGTTTAGGGTTATTTTGGGATGAGGGTTTACTGTTTTCTAGGACTGAGGGTTTTGGTTTTTATAGGTCCAACAGTTTATGTTTTTCTGGATAAGGGTTTAGTGTTTCTTGGGGTGAGTGTTTATGGTATTGTTGGGTTGAGGTTTTATGGTTTTTTGGGGCTTACATTTTATAATTTTATAGGGAAAAGGGTTTGGAGTTTTTGGGAGCTGATCATTTTGGTTTTTCTGGGGATGATGGTTTAGGATTTACTAGGGCTGAGGGTTTTGGATTTTCTGGGGTAGAGTGTTTAGGGGTTTTTAAGTATGATATTTTATGTTTTTCTAGGATTAGTGGTTTAGGGTTTTCTAGGACTATAGAATTAGGATTTTATGGGTCTGTGGTTTTTTGGTTTTATGGGGATGAGTGCTTTGGGTTTTCTAGGGATAAGTGTTTAGATTTTTCTAAGGATCAGGGTTTTGTGCTTTCAGAGGATGAGGGTTTAGATATTTCTAGGGTTGAGGGTTTAGATTTTTCTATGGCTGAGGGTTTATTATTTTTTGGGGCTGGAGGTTTAGGGTTTTCTGGTGTTGAGGGTATAGGGTTTTTTAGTACTAAGGATTCAAATTTTTTGGGGGCTGAGGGGTTATCATTTTCTAGGGATGAGGGTTTAGGGTTTTCTGGGGTTGAGTGTTTAGGGTATTCTAGGGTTTGGTTTTAGGGTTTTCAAGGGTTGTGTGTTAAAATTTTTAGGGGATGATGATAGAGGGGTTTCTAGGGATAAAGGTTTAAAAAAATCTATGGCTGGGTGATTAAGGAATTTTGGGGATGAGGGTTTAGGGTTTTCCAAGGAAGAAGATTTAGGATTTTATGGGGATGAGTTTATAGTGTTTCGTGGGGGTAATGGTTTAGTGTTTTTTGGGGATGAGGGTTTAGGTTTTTGTGAGGAAGAATGTTAATGGTTTTCTAGGGTTGAGTGTTTTGGGTTTTATAGGGATGTGGGTTTAGGTTTTCTGGGGATGAGGGTTTAGTTTTTTCTGAGGCTTAGGGTTAATGGTTTTCTTAGGACAAGAGTATAGGTTTTCGGGGATCATTTTTTAGGGTTTTCTAGAGTTGAGGGTTTATAGTTTTATATGAATAAGGGTCTATAATTTTCTAGGGATGAGGGTTTTCATTTATCAGAGGTTTAGGGTTAATGGATTTCTATGAATGAAGGTTTATGGATTTCTAGAGATGAGGGTTTAGGATTTTCTAGGGATGAGGGTTTAGGGTTTTACAATTCTAGGGTTTTATGTTTTTTTAGGATGAGGGTTTTGGGATTTTGGGGGAAAAGGTTTTAGGGTTTATTGGAACTTGGTGTTTAGGGTTTTTTATAGCTAAGAATTTGGGGTATTCTGGGGTAGAGGGTTTAGGGTATTTTTGGGCTATGGGCTTAAGGATTTTTGAGATTATTTTAGCTGAGGGTTTAAGGTTTTTTGGGGCTAACGGTTTCAGTTTTTTTGTGCGGAGGGTTTTGGGTTTTTTAAGGATAAGTGTTTTGTTTTTTTATGAAAGTTAATGTTTTTCATGGTCGACAGTTAAGTGTTTTTGGTGATGAGTATTTAGTGTTTGGAGGGATGGGGGATTTGGGTTTTTTGGGGATGGGGGTTTAGGAATTTTTGGGGATGAGGTTTAGGGATTTTTGGGACTGGGGGATTAGTGTGTTTATGTCCTGAGGGTTTAGGGTTTTGTGGGAAAGATCATTTAGGTTTTTTTTGAGGAGGTTGGTTTATGTTTTATTTTGGATGAGGGTTTAAGGTTTTTTAGTACTGAAGGTTTAGTGATTTTTGGGGTAAGGGTTTAGGGTTTAGGGTTATGGGTTTTTGGATTTTTGGAATTGGAGGTTTAGGGTTTGGGAATGAGGGTTTAGGGTTTTTTAGTGTTGAGATTTGGGTTTTTTGGGGATGATGGTATAGGGTTTCTCATGGATGATGGTTTCGGGGTTATTGGGGTTGGGGGATTACTGGTTTTGATGTATGAGGTTTAGGTTTTTTGTGGGGATATGAGGTTAGGGGTTTAATGGGATGAGGGTTTAGGTTTATTTGGGGACAAGGGTTTAGGTTTTGTGGGGCTATAGGTTTAGTTTTTTTGGGGGGGGGGTTAGTGTTTAAGGTTTTTGAGGTTGAGGTTTTTGGGTTTTTGGGGGTTAAGGATTTTGGGCTTTTTTTGATGAAGTTCTATGGTTTTTTGGAGTATAAGAATTAGGAGTTGTGGTGGTTGAGAGAATAGGTGTTTTTTCATTCAAGATTATTATGTTTTCTAGGCTATGGGTTTTTGGTTTTTTGGGCTGATTGTTTAAGATTTTTTTTGTGATGTGGATTTAGGGTTTTCACAGGATGAGGTATTGGGGTTTGGGGATTGCGGGTTTTTGGGGTTTGGGGGTTTGGGGGGATGAAGGTTTGGGGTTTTTGGGGGCTAAAGGTGTTGGAATTTTTTGTGGATGTTTAGTGTTTTTTAGGCTATGGGTATTGGGGATTTTAGGGTTTAGGTTCTAGGGTTCTTTGGGTCTAAGGTTTTAGGGTTTTTTCTTTGGGTAAGGGTTAAGGATTTTTTTAGGGATGAGGATTTAGGGTTTTTTTGGGATAAGGGGTTACATTGTTTTGGGGTTTATGAATTTAGGGTTTTGGGCACTAAGGTTTTAGAGTTTTTTGTGGATATGGTTTTTGGGTATTTTAGGGATAAGGGTTTATTGGTTTTTTAGTGATGAGGGTTTATGATTTTTTATGGATGAGACTTTAGGTTTTCTGGGGCTATGGGTTTTGGTTTTTTTTGTCTGAGTGTTTAGTGTGTTTTGGTGATAAGTTCATAGGGATATTTGGTACTGAGGGTTTAGGGATTTTTTGTGTTGATGTTTAAGGTTTTTGGAGTATGAATCTAAAATATTTTATAGATTGGATGTGGGAAATCAAACAATTATATGAATTTATGAATTTTTCTAATAAGATGATTTTTACGGTATTATTTTTGAAACATAAATATTTTGAACCAATTTAATTGGAAAATATAAAAAAACAGAGGGATTGTGGTGTGAAAGACAAAATATGATCATCGAAAAAACTAAAAAAGCTTTTGAGAAGTAGATTTCATATCAGGAATTATAAGGAAGAGCATTATTTTTTATTACATAGCTTGTGACAAGGAAATAAATGTGTTTAAGAGGAAATTATTCAGTTTGATCGTTTATTGGTGTGATGTGATGTTCTATAATACAAGGATAATAATATTGAAAGGGTTTTGGGTGGATTAATTGTTGAAATTTCACATTTATTAGATTCACAACCATTATGTTCAATTGATCCTATTTCGAAGTTGGAAATCAAGGTGGAAAAGAAAAAAGTAGACCACAAATGAACCGACACTCATGATCTAAAATAGAGGTACATCTATTTATGGTGGTATTTATTTTAATAATTATGTGGTTAGTGATAATGAATTTGGATGGAACAAAATACTGGATAAAAGCAAATGGCAAGCTATGGAAAAACCAATATTAAAATCTAACTTGATTGAATGTGGGAATTGAAACTGATTCAAATTCCATTGGTATGGTCCTTTTTAGTACAATTTCCATAAAAATTTAATTATTAATATAAAGGATTTTGAGAATATTGATAAGGAAATCGAAAAGGATAAAAATGGTGGTGAAGAAATTTAAAATTAAGATCATGTTGTGGAATAATCAAATGGGGTAACTTGTTTATGTTATGAAGAGATTTGGAAGCTCGAACCTTCCCTCAAGAAAATCAATGATAATTTTTTTTCCAAACTCTTTGTACTATAAGTTATCATATATTAATGGTGATTATTTGTAGTGGTAATTGTGCTAATGTTTCTTCCAAAAAATTCTTGGATAAATCTATGTAACCAACTTAGAATCATCCTCGGTTATACAAACATAATGGTTGAACAATAAGAGAATACATCATGTCAAAAACTAGGATATAATTTCATTTTCCATTGGTAAGAACTATGTTGGTGATGTATTTTTGTGAGGTTATTACTATGGACTCTTTTAACATTTTTTTGTGATGGGCTTCAATGTTTTAAAGGGAAGTGATATATTATGTTAGGAAGAATAAATATTCTTTCTGTTTTGGGGAAAATAATATTACACTTCTTCCATTGAATCCATCCCAGGTTAATAAAGTAAAATTATTTCTAAAAGATCTTAAATGTACCCTCATCATTGATAAATCTCAGGTGGAGAAATAAATCTATAAAAAATATTGTTTTTTCTTTTTAGATAATGGAGAAGTCATACCTGGATGAGAAGATTCATCACCGTCTATTAGCTTGTACATTTATTGTGGAATATCATGATATTTTCTTCATGATCTTCCATCCCTTTAGAGGCATTTTACACTAGATTAATCTTGAATGGAGTGCGTAATTTGCTAATAAACTAGTATATTAGTGTAATTCTAAGTAATCCAAGGGATTGTAGAAGAAAGTGGATGAATTTATGGATCAATGAATTTTATGAGAAGCATGTGATGGTGTTCTATTTGGATATTATTAGTGTTGAAAATATATGTTACATATCACATGTGTGTTTATAGTAGGGATAAAAAAATAATACTACCATAAAATAAAGGTATCGCATTCCATGACTTGAAGATATGCTCAATGAATTACATGGGTCATCAATTTTATAAAGGTTAATAGTAGGATTGGATACCACCATATTCGAATGATGGAGTGGGATGAGTGTAAAATTTCATTAAAAACCATAGATGGATTGTATGAGTGGTTGTGCAATCCATTCAGCCTCTAAAATTCTCATATTACATTCATGTGCCCCTTTTATAATATTTTAAACCCATTTATTGGATTTTTTTTGAATTGTATTTAGATGATATTTTAACAAAAGAAAGGATGTGGAGTTCCATGTGGATCATATAAGGTGGGTATTTGACATTTTGTTAGAACAAAATATATATATTATTGAAGACAATTATGAGTTATTTTCAACACAAGTGGGTTTTTTGGGATATGTCGTATCTAAAAAAGGCATCATGGTTGAGAAATTAATGGGGGAAGTAATAAAGTCATGTTAACCATATAAATACAACATAAAAGTATGAATTTTTCAGGTTTTTCCATCATTTTATCATTTCCATGTTTCCATTTTTAAACTATCATGGAACCCATCACTGAATGCTTGAAAAATGGGAAATTTGGGTGGTCAATGGAAAAAATAAAGCATTTTTAATCATTAATACATGGTTATGTGAAGCACCTATTTTTGGAATTTCTTGTTTTTGATCAAGTATTATAAGTTTAGTTTGATGATCGGAGAGTTGTTATTGATGATGTTTTCATCAAAATAAAGCATCCCATTACATATATCATTGAGGTGATGTCTGGTTCTAGGAGGAATTATAGAACCAGTGATAATAATTTTATGTGATTTTTATATCTCAAGATCATTTTTTTCATTATTTAAGGCCAAAATAGTTTGTTCTTCATTCTAACCATCGAGAATTACAAATTATCACTGGTCAACACAATCTATGTTAGAGTCATTAAAAGTGGGTGTAATTATTTTATTCATTCTCATTTTTGTGAAAATACATGAAAACGCATGACAGCCTAGCGGTGCATGCTTTATCGTGAAAGTCTGAATTACATACCTTTCTAGATGTTAGAATTCTTGGATTTCAGTTTATTAAAGTTGATTATCTTTATGATATTGGGTCAAATTCTATTTTAATAAAATGTGAAAATGTATTTTTGGATTATTATTCTATGTATGAGGGGTTTCTCTTCATGAGAAGAAATTTGTGCATTCAAAAGCGTAATTATAGGGACCCACGCATTTGGGAGATTCATGGAGGAATTTCTAGTAATTTTGGAATCAATAAAACAATGGATAATCTAAAGTAAAATTTATAATAGACAAAAAATAATCATATATCCTTGAAATTATTTCATTATGTGAGAGATATCAAAGAGAAAAGACTAATTTCTAGCCTAGTTTATACACTATATTACCCATTCTAGAGGTATAATTGGAAGACCTCATCATAGATCTCATTATGGACTTATAAAAGAAATACTGAGAAATTTTTTTCAAATATATTTTTCACCTTCATGGAAATACTCACAACATTATTTTGGATAGAGAAACTAAATTTATATTCCATTTTTGAAGTAATTATGAGATAAATTCACTAGAAATCATATTTTCACTACTTCCCATCAAAATAAAACTGATGGGAAAATGGAAGTTACCAATCATAATTTCATAATTATTTTGATAACATTGGTGTAGATGAATATGGTAGTGTTTGATTTACAACTTTCATGAGAAGAATTTTTATACAATATGACTCCAAGCTCTACCACTTGACACTATCCGTTTGATGTGGGTTATGATAATAAAATAATCACTCATACAAAATTGTATTTGTTGCCTCTAGATATTCAGGTGAATATTGATGTACATAAAAAGGTAAATTAGTTGAATAAGTTTCATGAATCTATTCGAGCTCAAATAGTGAAGTCGAATGAATCGTGTAATACGTGTGCTAACAAGCATCGAAAGAAGGCCATTTTCCAACATGGAGACAACGTGTCAACTCACCTTCACAATGAGAGACTTCCATACAAAAGGAAGGGAAATATGGAACCATGAACTAAATTAAAATTCAATGTACTTAATTTAGTGGGAAATAACGTCAACAAGATCGATATAATTGATGATTTTGGTGTCGTTTATACAATATTCAAAATTATGGATTTCTATCCTTATATTGGTGAAGATGTTTCATGGATTTTATGGTAAATCCTCTACAATCCATAGAAAATTTTATTGACCATATTCATCCCAAGGAGAATACATTCAGGCTTCATAATAATTTTAATCCCAATTTTTATTCGAATTGGACCGACATACAATTATTGGAATCCAACACAATGGTGAGCAACAATACACTTATTTGGGGAATAAAATAACATATCCACATTTAAAAGGAAGTAATATCATAGTATCAAATTAAATAGGAAATATACCATGTAGAAAAGAATCATTAATAATGAATCTCCCTACTTTTGTATGTGGGGTAATTAATTTGCATGGTAAAGTGGTTTTTATGTTGTTTGTGTGAACTTTTAGGGAACCCAATTACTTTTAATTTGATTTGGGTCATTACTATATCATTATATTTTTCATTATAATGTATTTTATCTTTATTGTGATGGCTACACATGAATCATACAAATTTTTAAACCTTTTGTGAAAATTTCCTACTTTAACCTATCCCCTTTGCATAAAATTGGTGGTGCATCTCCATTCCTAATGAAATTGTCTTTAATATGGGAGAAAAATAAGTAGGTATAATTTCCTTTAATAATTTTTCATTCTTATACATTTCATTCTTCCATATTGACTTAATTTTTTTGTGCTTTTGAGGATGAATTTGAGGGTTTAGGGGTTTTTAGAGTTGAGGGTTTAATGTTTTTTAGGCCAATGGGTTTAGGGTTTTTTTGTTTAAGAGGGTTTACTATTTTTCTAGATACATGTTTAGGGATTTTTCACATTGAGGATTTAGTGAATTCATGGATGAGGGATTAGGATTTTTTTGGATGATGTTTTTGTTATTTTGGGTCTTAGGGTTTAGGTGTTTTTTTGCGGTATTGGGTTTAGGGGTTTTTTGGGGGTTGAGGGTTTAGGGATTTTGGTGGGATGAGGGTTTAAGGTTTTTTATGGGCTCAAGGTTCAGGTTATTTTAGTTCTTAATGTTTATCATCTTTTAGGTATGAGGGTTTATCGGGTTTGGGACTAAGGTATTGCGTTTTTTTTGTGATGAGGGTTTATGTTTTTTTAAGGATGAGGGTTTTAGTGTTTCTGTTGCTTAGGGTTCAGGGTTTTTTTGATGGTTTAGGTTCATTTGGGAATGAGGTTTTAGTGTTATTTTGGATGAGTATTTATGATTTTTTACAATCAGGGTCTTGGTTTTTTTTGGTGATTAAGGTATAGGGTTTTTTTATGGCCGACGATCTACGATTTTATGGGGCTGAGTGTCTAGAGTTTTTTGGGGAAGAGGGTCTAGGGATTTTTTGGTGTCGATAGTCTAGGAATTTCGGGGGGATGAGGGTCTAGTATTTTTGGGGGTGGGGTATAGGGTTTTTGGGGATGATGGTCCAAGTTTTTTTAGTCACAAGGATTTAGGGTTTTGGGGGATTCGGGTCTTGGGTTTTTTTTCACAATTGGTCTAGGGTTTTTTGGTATAGAGGATCAAGCCTCTTTTGGGATGAGGGTCTCGGATTTTTTGGGAGTGATGATATAGGGTGTTTAGGGGTGTCCATGGTTTTTGGGGATGAGGGTTTAAGGATTTTTGTAGATGAGTGTCATAGGGTTTTTCAAGAAGATGGCCTTGGATTTTTTTAGTGAGGAGTGTATTTGGATTTTTGTGGTTGGGGTAGCAAGGGACTTTTAGTTTTAGGGTCTAAGGGGTTTTGGGGTCGATGGTCTTGGTTTCTCTCGGGATTAGAGCTTAAGGATTCTGGGGATTTAGGTTTTAGGGTTTTTTTGGGTTGAGGTTATATGTTTTTGGGGGCTTAGGGACTAGGGTTTTTTGGAGTTAAGGGTCTAGGGTTTTTTGGGACTCAGGGTCTAGGAATTTTTGGGGATAAGGGTTGATGGTTTTCTTAGGATGAGGATCTATTTTTTTTTTGGGGATGATGGTCTTGTGTTTTTTGGGTCTGAGGGTCAAGGTTTTCTTAGGAGCACGGTTCTGGGGTTTTTTGGGGCTAAGCATTTAGGGTTATTGGGGAAAAGGGTTTAGGTTTTTTTGGGGTTATGTATTTATGGTCCTTTGGGGAAGAATTTATATGGGTTTTGGGGGATGAGGGTTAAGGTTTTTTTGGGTTGAGGGTCAAGGGTTTTTTCACTAATGATCTAGGGTTTTTTTAGGGATGAGGGTTTAAGGTTTTTTAGCATCTATGCTCTAGGGTTTTCTTGGGTTGAGAAACTAGGTTTTTTTGTGTCAAGGGTATATGGTATTTTGGGGATGATGGTTTATGGATTTTGAGGGGTGAGGATCAAGTAATTTTTGTGGATGAGTGCCTAGAAATTCTTGGGCTGGAGGGTGTAGTATTTTTAGAGGCTGGGAATCTATTGTTTTTGAGGCTGAGGGTTTATGGTATTATTGGGCTTAGGGTTTAGGGTTCTCTAGGGCCAAAGGTTTAGGGTTTTATAGTGTTCAGGGTTTAGGGTTATTTGGGACTGATGGTTTATGATTTTCTAGGGATGAGGGTTTAGGGTTTTCTAGGGCATAGAGTTTAGGTTTTCCTATGGAAGGTGGTTTTGGGTTTTTTTAGGAGTATTTAGTGTTTTTTGGGGATGTGGGTTTAGGTTTTATTGGTGATGAGTATTTATGGGTATTTTGATTGAGGGTTTAGTATTTTTTTGTGCATAAGGGATTCAGGTTTTTTGGGGATGTGGGTTTTAGGTTTTTTGGGGTTTAGTGTTTAGGGTTTTTTGGGGATGAAATTTTCTGATTTTTTAGTGCTGTGGATTTAGGGTTTTTTAGGGAGGAGTGTTTAGGTTTTTTTGGGGATAATGGTTATGGGATTATGGGTATAATGGTTTAGGTTTTTTGGGGGGTTTAGGTTTTAGGGTTTTTTGGGGATGAGGTTTTAGGGGTTTTGGGGATGATAGTCTAGTTTATTTTGTAGCTGATGGTTTAGGAATTTTTTGTCACACCTCGACCCGTGATTTTATTTTATTTTATGTTTTCATTGACTTTAAATTATTTTTATAGGGTTCGTGTTCAGTCTCGAATCAGATTTTTTAGTTTATGTTAAAAGCGACTGTTTCAGGTTGATGTCGTTAGCACTTGGGAACAACGCATTTTGAAAAAGCCCACGCGGCTCCACCCAGACATTGCACAACCTGACAACTTTGAAGAATTGATAAATAAATTAAAATAAATGGATTTTTTTAATTATAACACACATTAATTGTTGCATCGTTTAAAATTTTTATTGTGTTAAGAATTAATCATTATTAAAATGATATAAACACCATTATTGTTTTTTTATTTAATCAATATGATGATTAATATAGTTATTATTATTATTATTATTATTAGAATGTTCCATTAATATTAATACAGTTATTAAAGAATTGTTCTGGTGAAAATTATTATTATTATTTTATAATTTATTATTATCATTATACTTAATATTATTATTATTAAAATCATTATAAATATTATTATTATAAATATTAATATTTGTATGTTGTAGTTGTTATTATTATTATTATTATAGATTAAAGTTATTATTATCTTTTTTATTAGTATCCTTATTATTTTTAAGAGTAGTCTTTTTATTATAGATCAATGTTTATTTTATTTTTTTCAATTTTTGTGTTATTTATTTAATATTATTATTATTATTTCTTTTTATTCTACTCTCATCCTAACCCTAGAGCCTCTCTCCTTTTCTCTTTTCTTTTACTATTCTCTCTCATGCCGCCACCCCTATCCATCTCCCTTCTTTCTCCCCGAGCGGGCTGCCCCCCCTGTTACCCTTTTTCCCTCGACAGCACCCATCAGCCCTCCTTGCCGCAGCACCCCGCTCCGCCGATCTGCCCTTTTCTAGTGGCGCCCCCCCAGATGTGGCTCTCCCCTCCTGCCTGGTGCACCCATCACCGAAGCCCACCCCTCTGCTCAGTACATCCGGTGCCCTCCTCCCCCCCTACACCTGGCGCACTTGGCAGCGCCGACTCCCACTCTACTTGCCCTACCTCCTCCATTGCTACAACACCCTCCTCGCGCTCCGCCTCATCGCAGCTTCAATAAACCCAAGTCTACCAGCCCATCCTCTTACTACGTGCTAGCTAGCCCAGGTTCTATCTCGAGCCCCGTCGCCCACCTGTTCACTCAGCGCAGCACTGCTTCCCCCTCGGCCGGACAACACACCCTCACCCAGCCTTTTGTTCACAACAGCGACCCCCCTCTCTCTGGTGGTCCTCGCTTGCTACCCTCAGTTAGCCTGCATCCAATCACGCGGACCCTCTCTACTAGTCTGGCAAGATTCCCTCCTAGAAGCGGCCTCCTCCTCCCTTGAACCAAATCCCGACCGACTCCTCCTGACCATTTCGGCATCAGCCCCCTTGTCCTCCCTCCCTCTCAGCACGTAGCATCTGACACCCTTCTCTCTTGCAGGGTCAGAGCAGACCGACACCCCCATCAAGAACCATCCCATACTCCCCATTTTGGCACCCTCCACCTCTGACTGATGCATGCGACACCGGAGAGCCACCTCCGGCCTACCCTCCTTCAGTGCGCACAACCTTGTTGACTTCCAGCCAGTGTGTCGCCTCCTTCCGTCACGTTTCACCCTTCCCTTGTCTCAGTTTTCCCCCCTGCTCTCCAAGAAACCAGACCTCCGGTCTTCCCTTTTTGGTGCACAGAAGCCCCATCTGGCTACCCTACCTCTTTGGCTGATCCCTCTTCCATCCAGCACCTTTGCGCACCTCTGAAGACCCTCTCCAGTAATTCACCTCTCATCGCAACCCCTCCTTCTAACGTGTGCAGCCCTATGGTATTTTTACCCCTTTTGATGGGTTTTACCTTCCTTTTTTATCTTTATCCTTGCTTTTGTCTTGGTTTTATTATTGTATTTCTATCGATTGATGGTTGTTCTTGGTAGGGTTAGTATTTTAGGACCCGCACTGGGAGTTTTCGAGCGAGCATCATCGTCGCACACTGTTTCTGAATTTTCCTTGTCGTCACGCCTTTGTTTCGAGGTTGTGTTGTCGTCGCATAGTGATATCGAGGTAGGTTCTCATTTCTATGATTTTAAAAATTTAATTTATATTATTTCATGCTATTTGCACCCTATATATATATACGTGCTAAATATTATTGTGAAACTTAATATTAATTCATTTATTTTGAAAATTTATAATTCAATTCTTGTCGTGTGAAAATGGTGTCGTTTTTTGTGTTTGCGCACGCCAGTTGTTCAATTAAATATTTCATTAATTTTAATAAATATTTAATAGTATTAGATAATTAATTTTTAAATAATTATGTGATGTAAGAAAAGAGTTGTTTATTTTATACACAACACATGAAATATTTTCTTGATCAGCAGGTATGCAATAGTAAAAGAATGTGCATTTGGAATTTAAACATAATTCATGAAATTTCTTGTATAGTTTTGGTTTTAATGATAAATTATTTCTTCAGAAGTGTGAACAAGAATTTTATTTCTTTTTAAAGTGGTTATTGTGAAATGTTTTCAATGCCCATTTTGAACTTATAGAAAATAATGAAAATGTTTTGATAAAAAATATCCTAGGATAACTCTCCTACCTTGGTCACGACTTATTGATGGGAGGCCATGCTTAGAGGCTCCCAGGTGGTCGAGTAGTTTAAAGGAAAGAGGCTATCCCCTAGAGTCATCTAGGGTGATTCCTTTTGTGCTTTATGTATATATATATCTGTGTGTGTGTGTGTGTGATTGGATTCTTGGTTGGCATCGGTTGGATCACCCCCTTTCCAAACACTTGAGACATGGGAATCTGGAATATTGAGAGAATATTCTAAGCATTATTGCTTCACTGGTAGGTTATGGTACTGACCAGTGGCCTATAGTAGGTGGATATATTGGGATTATTACTATGAGATTTTCCATCGGCCTGCCTGAGAAAGGATGGTCGAGCGTATTGTGTGTTTTGATTTTATCATGTCTGACATTTCAAAGAGGATGATATCTCATGTATTGGTGTCTTCTAGTTTATTCTTGATCTCTTAGGTTCAGCCATGTCTGTTTACTTTTCAGTTACTTGTAGTGATGATTTGATAATATGTATGTATTTTTACATTTCCCTTTTTGTGTACTTACTTTTGTGTATTTTTGTATATTGTTTTCCTTGGAAAGTGATAAATTGGTTTTGATTTTGTATCTAGAAATGGTTTTCAAATGAAATGTTTTAATCCTCTTTGTACAAATTTGAAAATATAAACATCACTTTACCTTTCTCAAAAGCCATTGACATAATGAAATGAACCCAAATTTGGTAATGGTTAAGGGAAATGGTCTATACATTGCTTAGAAATAAAATATTAAAAAAATCATAATTTTATAAATAGTAGTTCAAACTTGAAATGATGTTTCTTTTATGGTAAATGCATTGGGAATAGATATCAGGCAAACCTATTGAGTTTTAATACTCATGCCTATAGTTCTTTTCTTTTTTTAGTGTTTGTGCAAGCTACTGCTTGAGTGAAATATCCTTGGGAGATGCTTGATCGTTGAGTCAGAGAGTGACCCACATGGTCGCACGAAGTTAGTTCGGTCAGCGAGCCCGATTAGCGTTATTTTTCTTATAGTCGCTTTACTTGGTTTATTTATTTTGTGATGATCATTATTTTTTCTAATGATTTATTTATTTATATTGGGAAAAATTATCCCCACAGCCTTTGTTGATGCCCTTGTGCTTGTTTCCAGCCCGAGAGGATTGGGAACCCCTCTTGGGCCATGTCACGGACCGGCTCGGGTGATCGGTTTAGGGTTGACCCAGGTTGGTTCGTGAAAAAATGGTATCTGTGACGAGGTTATCTCTTAGAAGACCTCACTTTTCAAGGTTCCCTTTGTTATTCGGGATGTCAAGATAGATGGAATAGGATTTTCGGGACTCGAGGGGTAGTAGCGGGAAGAGCGTCGCAAACTCTTGCTTGTTCTGATGCTTGGATTTCCATGGGAAGTCCGGTTTAATTAGCTTCTTTTGGTTTTTATGGAGATTTTTGTTATTGGGATAAGAAAAAGAGAGTTGGGATAATAGTCCACCTAATCCTCAAGGCTTGGCAAGCTGTGTCAAGCTAGGGGCATGGTCCAAAAATGATCTCTATGTCAGTGACGTGTTTGGCATATGGCCGCTAACCATATGGTCAAGTCACCCACTGCCAATAGTTCCCTATTTGAGTTGTCTTGAGCCAATTTTGACTTAAGGAAGTTGTTTGTATCTGAAAAAGTTGGTTTTGAAAAATGATTGTTTGAAATGGTATATTTAATTTGAAGATTTTTTTAAAGGAAATGGGATGAATGATTTGTTTTGGAAAGAAAAATTTGTTTTTTTTGTCCATGGTGTTCCTAGGGGTGCTCACAAGAATTGTGTTGTGTTGGATTTTGATCGGATGACTGGTGTGATGGATGGATGCCCAGGGTGGCACAGATACATGCATGTGAGTGAGGCTCTAAAGAATACAATGAGCGAGGGTTTAAACAACCATGTTTGTTTGAAATTAAAGATGTTTTCAAAGAGAAAAGTTTTGATGTTATGGTGACATTTTTTCTCATGTTTCAAGATTTTCACCCACGAGGTGTTTTATTTTGAGGTTTTTATTCACTAATTGAGCTGGCATTGATTGGGTTCTTGACTCATTTTGTCCAACGACTATTCCTTTGAAGCTTCGATGGGTAATCCTAGTACGATTGATCAACCTAAGGATTTTATGCTTGAGTTTCGGAAGCCAGATCCACCTCTCTTTTATGGTCAAGAAAAAACATCTATAGCAGAGGAGTGGATGAGGAAGATTGAAAGAGACATTAACCTCATTGATTTTCCTGAGTCATTAAAGGTTATGTTTTAAACCTTCATGCTTGAGGGTTCACCATGGATTTGGTTGAAGTCGGTGTCTCGGAACAAGCCTTGTTAAGAGCTTACATGGGAGTTTTTCAAGTCCTTGTTCATTTGTCAGTATTTATATGAGGAAGAAAGGGTGAGAAAGGGGATGGAGATGTTTTGTCTCCAGCAGGGTGATAGATCCATGTTTGAATATTTTCAGCACTTTGTGGAGATAGTCCCTTATGATTCAGGGTATGCCACGGATGACACCATGAAGGCTCGACGATTTGAGGTGCGTATCTAACCTGATCTACAGTTGAAGGTGTTGATATCCAACTTAACTTCATTTTCTGATTTGGCGAGACAATATTTTCATGTCAAAGGCATGATGGTGGTAGTGCTCAATGTGGTCCTCCCTCCACCAATTCTCAGGGGTAGCGGGGTAACTTCCAACAAGAAGATGAGTAAGTGGTCAAAAGTTGATGGAGTAGGTCGTGGAATCAAGAGGCCTCGGGATCTATCATCAACCTCTTTGGAGCTAGAGATCCTCGTTTGTTATCAGTGTGGAAATATGGGTCACAAGAATCCATCATTCCCAAGTTCTCTGAAACCCTACTGGGCATGTGGACGTCTGGGACACTTGTGACGATTCTGTTGGGGCGTTGCTAGAAAGCGTCATAAAGGAAGTTCTCAGAAGTGTTGTGCTGTTGGGTTTTTATTTAAATTTTCTGGCATAAGTTTCCTTTCAGTGTAAGGGATCTTTTATCTTTGTATTTGTACTGATGGTGTTTTGGGTTTTCACATGTGTTGAATGTCATGGGTCTTTTATGAACTCCAGTTTTCAATGCCAGGATGATTTTTATTTTAAAATCTTGTCCTTTATTTTGTCAAATCAAGATATGTATGTTTCTTATTAGGATTATTGGAACCTAACTGTGAGACAAGAGACACTTCATCCATCAGAGATCTATCCAAAAGGCCTCAGAGTGAATCCAACATGTAGTCAGGAACCCTCGGGGAATTTTAAGGAGTGTGGTTATGGTGGTGCCTCAATCGTTTTGGTGAGATAGTTTTGGCGTGTCTGTTGTGGCATCTCTGTTGTTGTAATTCTCCTCTTGTCTCAAAGAGTGAGATGTACTTATCCCTCGCACAGTGTTAGTAATTGTGTCTTTTTGGATTTTAGTTGCCGATTAGTAGCCTTGCACAAACCACTGATGTAGATCAGTTGCAGATTTGGATGGTGTTCATATTGAAGTGAGGAGTTTTGAGTAGTTGTCCATTGTGGTTTCAATTATCCAATCCTTGGGACCTCCCTTCCCGCCCATGGGGTTACGGTTTTTATTTTGTGAGGAGTTTTTGTTTAATCTCTTATCCCTTTCGAACAAGAGTGAGTGGTTTGAATGTTCTTGGTGTGCTTCTTTTATCTTGGGTAAGGCCCAGTACAGGTCTAATTTAGATTTATGTTTGGTCACTAGTAGGTTGGTTATTTATTGTGGGGAGACCCACCATCTCTTTGGGTCTTCTCTTAAGTCGTTATCACGTACTAGTTGAGTTCTTATAGTGGGGAGCCCATTCAGGCCTCCCCTCTACTGATGATTTATTTCGAGAAATGAGGGGGAGTCCAGTAGATGGTCGATGGAATGTCCTTGGGTTAAGAGGTTGGATCATGTTTATATGGAATCCTTAGGTGTTGATTGATTGGCTGAATAGTGTTATGACTTTCCGGAGGTAGAAAGCATTATGGTGGGGAGAATTGTCACACCCCTACCCGTGAGTTTATTTTATTTTATGGTTTCCTTGAATTTAAATTATATTTCTAGGGTTCGTGTTCAGTCTCATATCAGATTTTTGAGTTTATGTTAAAAGTGAGTGTTTCGGGTTGACATCGTTGGTGCTTGGGCACAACGCATTTTGAAAAACCCCACGCGGCTCCGCCAGGACATTGCACGACCTTCCAACTTTGAAAAATAGATAAATAAGTTAAAATAAATGGATTTCTGTAATTAGAAGGCACATTGATTATTGCATCATTTAAAATTTTTATTGTGTAAAGAATTAATCATTATTAAAATGATATGAACACCATCATTGTTTTTTTATTTTATCACTATGATTATTATTATATTTATTAGTATTATTAAAAAGTTCCATTAATATTATTACAATTATTAAAGAATTGTTGTGGTTAAAATTATTATTATTATTTTATCATTTATTATTATTATTTTCCTTATTATTATTATTATTAAAATTGTTATAAATATTATTATTATACATATCATTATTTTTATGTTGATGTTATTATTAAGATTATTATTATCATTATTATTATTATAGATTAAAGTAATTATTATCATTATTATTAGTATCCTTATTATTTTTAGGAGTATTTTTTTTATTATAGATTAATGTTTATTTTATTTTGTTTATTTGTTTTTGTTTTATTTATTTATTATTATTATTATTTTATTCTACTATCCTCCTAACCCTAGTGCCTCTCTACATTTCTCTTTTTTTTTTCCTATTCTCTCTCATGTTACCACCCCTATCTCTCTCTTCCCTTTCTCCCCGAGCGGGCTTCCCCCCTGTTACCCATTTTCCCGCGACAGCACCCTCCTGCCTGATGCACACAATAGCTGGCGCCCACCCCTCTACTCAGTACAACTAGCACATTCATCTCCCCATACACCTGGTGCACTCCACATCACATTCTCCCATTCTACTTGCCCCACCTCCTCCATTGCTGCAAAACCCTCCTCGCGCTCCACCACCTTGCAGCTTCAATAAACCCAAAACCGCTGACCCTTCCTCTTGCTGCGCGGTAGCTAGCCCAGGTGCTATCCCGTGACCCGTCGCCCCCTGTTCACTCAGTGCAGCACTGCTTCCCCCTTGACTAGACAGCATGCCCCCACCCAGCCACCTATCCGTAACAGCGACCCCCTTACTCCGGTGGTCCTCACTTGTAGTCCTCGGTTAGCCTGCATCCAACCCCGTGAACCCTCTCTACTGGTCCAGCGTGATGCCCCCCAAGATGCGGCCTCCTTCTCCCTCTCACCAATCCCCGACCGACTCCTCCTGGCCATTTCGGCATCATCCCCCTTGTCCTCCCTCCCTCTCAGCACGCAGTAGCCGACTCGATTATCTCCTGTGGCGTGGGAGCAGACCGGAACCCCATCAAGTCCCCTCCCTTACTCCCCATTTTGGCACCCTCCCCCTCTGACTGGTGCATGCGACATCGGAGAGCCACCTCTAACCTGCCCTCCATCAGGGCACACAACCATGTCGACTTCCAGCCGGTGCGTCGCCTCCTTCTGGAACGTTTCACCCTTCCCCTATCTCAGTTTTCCCCCTACTCGGTAGCCAACCAGAACTCTGGTATTCCCTTTTCGGTGTGCAGCAGTCCCAACTGGTTACCCTACCTCCATGGATGACCCCTCCTCCATCCAACACCTTTGCGCACCTCTGACAACCCTCTCCGATGATTCGCCTCGGGTCACAGCCCCTCCTTCCGACGTGGGCAGCCCTCCGGTATTTTTCCCCCTTCGGGTGTGTTTTACCTTCCTTTTTTTATCTTTATCCTTGCTTTTGTCTTGATTTTATTTGTGTAATTTTGTCGATTGATGGTTGTCCTTTGTAGGGTTAGTATTTTAGGACCCACACGGGGAGTTTTCGAGCGAGTGTCGTCGTCGCACCTTGTTTCTGAAGTTTCCTTGTCGTTGCGTCTTGGTTCCAAGGTTGCGTTGTCATCACACACCGATCTCGAGGTAGGTTCTCATTGAACTACTTTTAAAAATTTATGTTACATTATTTCATGCTATTTGCACACTATATATATATATACGTGCTTAATATTATTGTGCAACTTAAGATTAATTCATTTATTATGAAAATTCATAATTTAATTATTGTAGTGTGAAAATGGTTTTGTTTGTTGTGTTTTCACATTCCAATTGTTCAATTAAATATTTCATTAATTTTAATAAATATTCAATAGTATTATATAATTAATTTTTAAATAATTACTTGATGTAAAAAAATTGTTGTTTATTTTATACATGACACTTGAAATATTTTCTTGATGAGCGGATGCGCAATAGGGAAAGAATTCCCATTTGGATTTTAAACATAATTCATGAAATTCAAAGTTTATTTCTAGTTTTAATGATAAATTATTTCTTAAGAAGCATGAAAAAGTGTTTTCGTTCTTTTTAAAGTGGTTATTGTGAAATGATTTCAATGCCCGTTTTGCACTTATGGAAAATTGTGAATATGTTTTGACGAAAACCCTCCTAGGATAACTCTCTTGCCTTGGTTGCAACTTATTGATGAGAGGTCATGCTTAGAGGCTCTCGGGTGCTCGAGTAGTTTAAAGGAAAGAGGTTGTCCCATGGTGTGGTCCGGGGTGATGCCTGTTGTGCTTTATGTATATATATATGTGTGTGTGTGTGTGTGTGTGTGTGTGTGTGTGTGTGTGTGATTAGATGCTCGATTGGCATCGGTTGGCTCACCTCATTTTCAAACACTTGATATATAGGGATTCTAACATATTTAGATAATATTATAAGAATGATTATTGCACTTTTAGGTTATGGTACTGACCAGTGGCCCATATTAGGTGGATATATTGGGTTTATTACTATGGTATTTTCCATCGTCCTGCCTGAGAAAGGATTGTCGAGCGTATTGGGAGTTTTGATTTCATCGTGGGTGACATGTCAACAAGGATGATATCTCATGTATTGGTGTCTTTTGGTTTATTCTTGATCTCCTAGTTTCACCCATGTCTGTTTACTTTTCAGTTACTTGCAGTGATGATTTGGTACTTGTATGTTTTCCTACATTGCCCTTATTGTTTACTTAATTTTTTGCATTTTTGTATATTATTTTCCTTGGAATCTGATAAATTGGTTTTGATTTGGTTTCTGGAAATGGATTTCAAATGAAAGTGTTTAATCATCTTTGTAAAAATTTGAAAATGTAAACATCACTTTCCCTTTCTAAAAATCCATTTACATAATGAAATGAAACCAAATTTTGAAATGGTTATGAGAAATGGTTCATACTTTTCTTTTAAGTAAAATATTTAGAAAAACATAATTTTATAAATTGTAGTTCAAACTTGAAATGATGTTTCTTTTATTTTAAAGGTAGTGCATTGGGAATAGATATCAGGCTATTCTACTGAGTTTTAATACTCAAGCCTATAGTTATTTTATATTTTTAGTGTTTGTGCAGGCTACTGCTTAGTGCAATTGCCTTGGGAGACGCTTGATCGTTGAGTCGGAGAGTGACCCACAAGGTCGCATGAAGTTAGTTTGTTCGTCGAGCTCAATTAGCGTTATTTTTCTTTTAGTCGCTTTACTTGGTTTATTTATTCTGTGCCACTCATTATTATTTCTAATTATTTATCTATTTATATTGCAAAAATCATTCCCATAGCCTTTGTTGATGCTCTGGTGCTTGTCGCCAGTGCAGGAGGATTGTGAATGCCTCTCGGGTCATGTTGCGGACCGGATTGGGTGACCGGTTCATGGTCGACCCAGGTTGGATGATGAAATTTTGGTGATGGGGTTTTTGTGTTTTTTGGGTCTAAGAGTTTAATGTTTATTAGGATTGAGGGTTTTGGGATTTTGGGGGATTGGGATTTAATGTTTTATAAGATAATGGTTTACCATTTTTTAGGGAGGAGGGTTTTTCATTTTTTGGGGATTAAGGATAATGGTTTGTTGGGGCTGACATTATGGGATTTTTTGGGAAGGTTTTATGTTTTTTGGGGCTGAGGGTTTTGGGGTTTTTTGGTTTTGATAGTCTAGGGTTATTTTTGGCTGAGGGTTTAGGGATTTTTTTGGGATGAGGGTTTTGGGTTTTGGAGGATCATCTTTTACGGTTTTTGGGATTCAGGTTTAGGTTTTTTGGGGCTTTGGGTTTAGGGTTTTTTGGGTAGATGGTTTTTGGGTTTTTTGGGGTTAAGGGTTTAGGGATTTTTGGGACTGAGGGTTTTGGGTAATTTGGGCTTTAGTGTTTTGGGTATTTTGGAGTTAAGGGCTTAGGGTTTTTAGGGATGCGTCTTTAGTGTTTTTTTATCACTGAGGGTTTAGGGTTTTTTAGTAAAGAGGGTTTATTGTCATTTAGGGAAGAAGTTTTATAGTTTATTTGGGATGAGTGTTTTGGGTATTTAGGGGATTAGGGTTTGTGTTTTTTTGGTACTGAGCATTTGGTGACATATGGGGATGAGGGTTTATGGTTTTTTGTAGCTACGGGTTTATTGTTTTTGGGGGCTGGGTGGTTATGGTCTTTGGGGGGTTGTGGGGTTATGGATTTTTGGGTCTAAGGGGATAGGGTTCTTTTTAGGATAATGCTTTAGGGTTCTTTTGGGGTTAGGGTTTACCTTTTTTGGGATGATGGTTTAAGATTTTTTGGGGATGAGGGATTAGTTTTTGGGGGGTAGAGGGTTTAGGATTTTTTGGGGTTGAGTGTTTAAGGTTTTTGGGGGGTTTATGGTTAAGTGTTTTTTATGATGATTTAGGGTTCTTTTGGGTTGATGGTTCTATATTTTTAGGGGCTGTGAGTTTAGGGTTTTTCGGGGCTGAGGGTTAAGGGTTTTTTTGGGCTGGAAATTTTTTCTGGGATTAGGGATTAGGGAATTTATAAGGTTTTAGGTTTTAGGGTTTTCTGCGATAAGGGTTTAGTGTTTTATAGGGATGAGGGTTAATGGATTTATGTTGTTAAGGGTTTAGGTGTTTTGGGGGCTAAGGGAATTTGATTGTCGGGGCTAAAGATTTAGGTTTTTTTTGGTAAGTGAGTTTTAGGTTTTTTAGGGCTGTGGGTCTTAGGATTTTTTGGGATGAGGGTTTGGGGTTTTATTAGGGATGAGGGTTTAGTGTTGTTTTGGGTTTGAGGGTTTAGGGATTTTTGGTGCTGTAGGTTTATAATTTTTTGGGGCTCTGGGTTTATGGTTTTCTGGTTTGGTGAGATTAGGGTGTTCTTGGGTAGAGTGTTTAATGTTTTATGGAGATTATTGTTTAGATTTTTATAGGGCTCAGGGTTTTGGATAATTTGGGGTGGAGAGTTCAGTATTATCTGGGTGTGTTGGATAAGGGTTTTCTTCATGCTCGTGTTTTAGGGTTTTGGGGCTGAGGGTTTAGGGTTCGGGAGGGCTGAGGTTTTAAGGTTTTTTGGTGTTGAGTGTTTAGGGTTTTGGGGATGAGGGTTTTAGGTTTTTTAGGGCTGTGTTTTTGTTTTTGTTTTTTCGGGATAATGATTTATGGTTTTCCAATGATGATAGTTTAGTATTTTCTTAGGAAGAGGGTTTAGGTTTTTTTGGGGTAGAGGGATTATCATTTTTATGGTATGATGGTTTAGAGTTTTTGGTAGAGGAGGCTTAGTGTTTTTTCAGGATGAGGGTTAGGGTTTTTTGTGGCTGAGGATTTTGTGTTGTTTGGGGATGAGGGTTTAGGTTTTTTGGATATGAGGGTTCAGGTATTTTTTGGGATGAAGGATTATGGTTTTAGGGGGCTGAGGGTTTGATGTTTTTTGGGTCTTAGGGATTACATTTTTTTTGGGAATAAGGTATTAGCTTTTTTGTGGATGATGGATTATGGTTTTTTGGGGATAAGGGTATTGAGTTTTTTGGGTTGAGGGATGGGTCTTTTGGGGGTATAAGGGTCAGTGACTTTTTAGGGATAGTCATTGAGGGTATTTTGTGTTAGAGGATTGTGTTTTGGGGTTAGTGTTAGGTTTTTTTGGTGTTGAGTGTTGGGGGTTTTTGGGGATGAGTATTGGGGGTTTTGGGGGGCTGGGGGTTGGGGGTTTATTGGGATAAGCGTTGGGTTTTTTGGGGCTGTGGTTTGGGGGTTTGGGCTCATTTTTGGTTTTTTTGGTTCTCAGTGTTGGGGATTTTATTAGGGATGAGGTTTAGAAGCTTTTTTGTGCCTTATGGTTGAGGCTTTTCATGGTATGAGAGTTTAGTATATTTGGGGGATAAGGGTTTTGATTTTGGGGGGATGAGGTTTATGCTTTTTTGAAATGAGGGTTTAGGGTTTTTAGAGGCTAAGGTCTTGGTTTTTTTGAGGCAGAGGGTTTTGGGTTTTTTTGGATGACGGATCTGTGTTTTATGGGGTTGAATAATGATGTTTTAAGATTTATTTAGGCTGATGGATTAGTTTCTTAGGGTTTAGGGTTTAGGGTTTTTTGGTTCTTGGGTTTTATGGGATTTTATAGATGAGGATTTAAGGTGTTTTTGAGTTTAGAGTTTTTTGGGACTGACAGTTGAGGATTTTTTGGGGCTGAGGGTTTAGGGTTTTTTTGGTTTAGGGGATATGTTTTTGGAAGCCATGGGTTTAGTGTTTTTTATAGTTAGGTTTTATGGTTTTTTGGGGGTTGTAGGTTTAGGATTTTTTAGGGCACAGAGTTTTGTATTTTTTTTTGGTATGAGGGTTTAGGGATTTTTTTGGATGAGGGTTTAGGTTTTTATGGCCAAGGATATAGGGTTTTTTGGGTTTTAGGGTTTTGGTTTCATTGGGGATGATGGTTTTGGGTTATTTGGGGACGGGGGTTTAGGGTTTTTTGGGGGATGAGGGTTTATGTTTTTTTTTTGAGGTGAGGGTTTAGGATTATTTGGGACTCAGGGATTAAATTTTTTTGGGGATGAGAGTTTATGGTTTTTAGTGGTTAGGGTTTAGGGGTTTTTTATAAGGGTTTAGGGTTATTTCGAGATGAGGGTTTATGATTTTTTTTGAGGATGTGGGTTTGGGTTTTTTGGTGCTCAGGTTTTAGTGTATTTTGGGGATGTTGGTATATGGTTTTTTGATTTTTAGGGTTGAGGGTTTTTTTGAGATGAGGTTGAGGGTTTTTTAGGGATGAGGGATGAGGGTTATTTTGGGTTGAGTGTTTAAGTTTTTTGGGGTTAAGGGTTTATTTTTTTGGGATGAGGGTTTATGGATTTTTTGGGAATGAGGGTTTTGGGTTTTTTAGAGTTGAGGGATTTGATTTTTTTGGATGATCATTAAGGGTGTTTTGGGGGTGAGAATTGAGGGTTTTTTGGGGGGTTAGGATTGAGGGATTTTTGAGGATGTGGTTTTAGGGTTATAGGGTTTAGTGTTTAGGGTTTTGGGGATTATAGTTAAGGGTTTTTTATTTATGGATTAGGGTTTTTTGGGGAAAAAGGATTAGAGTTATTTAGCTATGAGGGTTTAGTTTTTTTGGGGATTAGGGTTTTAGGGGAAAGGGTTTAGCGTTTTTTATCTTTGGGTTTACATATTTTTAGGGATGTGGTTTGAGGGTTTTTAGGGGAAAGGGTTATTATTTTTTTTGGGATCGAGGCTCAAGGTTTTTTGGGATTAAGGGTTTAGGATTTTTGTTTGTATGATTATAATTGTTTTTTGGGGTAGATGGTTTATGGAATTTTTTGGTGAGGGTTAGGGTTTTTTTGGGATAAAAGTTTTGGATTTTTTGGGGCTGAGGTTTAGTGTTTTTTTGGGACGAGGGATTAAGGTTTTTTGGGGTTAATAGTTTAGTGTTTTTTTGGGCATATGATTTAGGTTTTTTTGAGGATGAGGGTTTAGGTTCCTTTTGGTGTAAAGGTTTTGGATTTTTTCGGGTTGAGGGTTTAGTATGTTTTTAGGAATGTGTTATTTGTGTTTTTAGGATCCTTAGGGCTTAGGGTTTTTTGGGCCGAAAGCCCCCCATCCCTTGAAAACTATAAACCCCCAACCCCATAAAACCCTAAACCTCCATCCCTATTAATCCCTAGAACTCTATCCCTAGAAAACTCTAAACAACCATCTCCAAGAAACCCTAAACCCTCCTCCCAAGAAAACCCTGAACCCTTAATCCTATACACCAAAAACCCTCTTCCCCAAAAAACCCTAAACTCTTAGTCCCAGAAAACCCTAAACTATCATCCCCAAAAAAACTAAACACTCAACCCTAGAAAACACTATTACCTCAATGATATAAAAAACCTATTCTCCCTAGGGTTTAAGGTTTATGTTTTTATGTGGATGAGGGTTTTGGGTTTTCAAGGGTTTCTTGTTTAGGGTTTCCTATTGATGTGGGATTAGTATTTTCTAGGGATAATGGTACAATATTTTTTGGGGATGAGGGTTTATTATTTATTAGGGATGTGGGTTTAGGGATTAGGGTCGTGGGTCTAGGGATTTCTAGTGACTAGTGTTTAGGATTATCTAGGGATGAGGGTTTAGGATTTTCTAGGATGGGGGTTTAGGGTTATCTAAGACAAAGGGTTCTGTATATTCTTGGGATGAGGGTTTAGGATTTTCTATGGCTGAGGGTTTGGGGTTTCTTTGGTTTTATGGTTTAGGGTTTTATGGGGATAGGGGTTTGTGGATTTATAGTGCCGATGGTCTAGGTTTTTTGGGGCTAAGGGTTTATGATTTTTTAAGGCTAAGTGATTAAGGATTTATGGGGATAAGGGTTTAGTGCTATCTGGGCCTGAGGTTTTATGGTTTTTTGGGGAAGAGTGTTTAGTGTTTACGGGGTTAATGGTCTAGTGTTTTCTATGGATGAGGGTTAAGGGTATACTTGGGTTGAAGATTTATGGTTTTATAGCATTGAGGGTTTATGGTTCTATGGTGATGAGGGTTTAAGGTTTTTTTGGATGATGGTTGATGGTTTTATAGGGATGAGGGTTTTGGTTTCTTATAGCCAATGGTTTAAGGTTTTCTAGGGATGAGGAATTCTGGTTTTTTGGGAAGAGGGTTTGAGGTTTCCTGGGGCTATGTGTTTAGGGTTTTTTGGGGATAAAGGTATAGGTTTTTCTAGGGATTAGGATTTAGGATCTTCTAGGGATGATGATTTAGGGTTTTCTCAGGATGAGTGTTTTGGGTTTTATAGGGCCATGGGGTTGGGGTTTTTTAGGGGGTGACAATTTAGTGTTTTCTTGGGCCATTATTTTAGTGTTTTGTGGGGGAGAGTTTTTTGCATTTTTTGGGGGATTAGAGATTATATTTTTTAAATTATGGGGTTTAGGGATATCTAGGGATGAGATTTAGGGTTTTCTAGGGTTAAGGGATTTGGTTTTCATTGTGTTTATGGGTTTTTGTTTTCTGGGGATGGGGGTCTAGGGTTTTCTTGGAATGAGGTTTAGGGTTTTAGGTGCTATGGGTTTATGATTTTATAGGGATGGGGTATTATGGTTTTCTAGCACTGGGAGGAGAGGGTTTTCTATGGTTAAGGGTGTTGGGTTTTTTGGTGTTGATGATTTAGTGTTTTTACGATGTCGAGTGTTTAGGTTTTTCTAGGGTTGAGAGATTTTGGTCTTCTGGGGATGAGGGTTTAGGGTTTTTTTGGACCTAAGGATTTGGGGTTACTTAGAGACAATGGTTTAGGGTTTTCTGAGGATGGGGTTCTTGGAATTTCTAGGGCATCAGATTTTGTTTTTTTGGGGTTGTGGGTTTGAGGTTTTCTAGGGCTCAGAGTTTATGGTTTTTTGGGGATGGGAGATTATGGTTTTTCGGGTCACAAGATGTTGGGATTTCTTGGGATGAGGGTTTAGGGTTTTTTTTGTGGCTAAGTATTTTGGGAATTCAATAGATAAGTGTTAAGTGTTTTCTAGGGATAAGGCTTTTTGGTTTTTTGGGGATGAGGGTTAGATTTTTCTAGAGTTGAGGGGTTAGGTTTCTCTAGGACTAATGGTTTAGTTTTTTCTTAGGTTGAGGGTTTAGGTATTTTTGGGGTTGTGTGTTTAATATTTTCGGGGTTGATGGTATAATTTTTTCTAGTGATGATGGTTTTGGGTTTTCTGGGGATGAGGGTTTTGAAGTTTCTTGGGATGAGGGTTTAAGTTTTTCTAGGGATGAGGCTTTTGGGTTTTTTGGGGATAAGGGTTTAGAGTTTTCTTGGAGTAAGGGAATATGTTTTTATAGGGATGAAGTGTTATGGTTTTTTGGAGCTACGTGTTTATGTTTTTGTGGGTCTAAGGGGTTAGGGTTTTCTGGGGCTGTGGGTTTAATTTTTTTTGGGTATTAGGGTTTAGGATTTTCTTGGGAAGAGGATTTAGGGTTTTTTGGTAATGAGAGTTTAGTGTTTTCAATGATTGTAGGTATAGGGTATTATAGGGTTGAGGGTTTGGGGTTTTGGGGGTAAAGGGGTTATGGTTTTCTAGGGTTTAGAATTTATGGTTTTATGGGGATGAAAACTACAATCCCTAGGGAGATGTGTTTAGGGTTTTATGGGGATGAGGGTTTTTGGTTTTTCGGAGTTGGGGGTTTAAGGTATTTTTGGGCTGAGGGTTTAGGGTTTTGTGTGGATGGGGGTTTAGGATTCTATGGGGATGAGGGTTTTGGGTAAAGGGTTTCTGGTTTTTTGAGGTTTAGGGTTCATTGTGTTTTGGTGTTGTGGGTTGAGGGTTTACTAGGGATATAGGTTTAGGGATTTTTGGGGATGAAGGTTCAGGTTTTTTTTGGGATGAAGGTTAATGGTTTTTTGTGGCTAGGGTTAATGGTTTTTTAGGGATGAGTGTTCAGAGATTTTTGGGGATGAGGGTTATGGGCTTATTTAGTGGTGAGGGTTTATGTCATTTTGGGGCTGAGGTTAAAGGGTTTTTTGGGACTGAGGATTTAAGAGTTTTTTTTGTTGAGGGTTGAGTATTTTTTGGGGAAAATGTTTTAGGGATTTTTTTCCTAGAGTTTAAGTTTTTTAGGCTGAGTGTTTAGTGTTTTTTAAGGACTTGGGATTATAGTTATTTTTGTGATAAGGGTTTAAGGGTCTTTTATTATAGTTTAGGGTTTTTTATGAGGGTTTAGAGTTTTTTTACGGTTTAGGTTTTAGGGTTCCCTATAGCCTAGGGATTAATTTTTTATGGGGTTGAGGGTTTAGGGTCTTCTAAGGATGAGGGTCTAGAGTTTTTTGGGGATAGGATTTTTGGTTTTTCTATTCTTGATAGTTTAAGGTTTTCAGGGGATGAGGGTTTTGGGTTTTTTCAGTTTTAGTGTTCAAAGTTTTTTGGGCTGAGCATTTAGGGATTATTAGTGTTGAGGGTTGAGGAATATTTGGGGATAAGAGTTTAGGGTATTTTTGGGATTAGTGTTTGAGTATTTTTTGGAAGAGTGGTTTGGGGTTTTTTGTGGAACTGGGTTAAGTGTTTTTTATGTATGAGAGCTGGGGGGTTTAGGGGATGAGGATTTATGATTTTTTATGGTTGAGGGGTTGGATTATTTTTTAGATGAAGATTCATGGGTTTTTTGGGATGATAGATGAGGGTTTCTTTAGGGATTATGGTTGAGGGTTTTGGGGGATTAGGGTTGAGGGTTTTTTGGGGATAAGGGTTTATAGTTTTGGGGGTATGAGTCTTGAGTGTTTTGGGGTTGAGGTTTGAGTGTTTTTTGGGTCCAAGGGTTGATAGTTTTTCGAGGATGAGGGTTTAGGGTTTTTTCAGGAAGATGGTTTAGGTTTTTTGGGGGATGGGGTTTGAGGGTTTTTTAAGGGTTAAGGGTTAAGGGTTTTTTGGGGATGATGGGTGATGGGCCTTTGGGGATAATGGTTGAGGGTTTTTTAGGTCAATGGGTTGAGGTTTTCTTTTTTGTTTGTGGGTTTAGGGTTATTTGGAGATGAGGGTTGAGGGTTTTTTAGGGCTGAGGGTTGAGTGTTTTTTTAAAATAGAGGGTTTGGATTTTTTTTGCGGATGGGGGTTTAGGTTTTTCATGAATTATGCGGAGCGTGATTTCTAGGTTTGAGGGTTTAGGGTTTTGTGGGATGAATGTGGGGGATTTTTTAGGGATGTTGGTTGAGAGGTTTTGGGGGATGAGGGTTGAAGGTTTTTGTGGATGAGGGTTGAGGGTTTATTAGGGATGAGGGTTGATGGTTTTTTAGTGATGGTGGATTAGTTTTTTTTTTCTATGGGTTGAGGGTTTTTTGGGTAGTGGGGACATGGTTTCTTGGGGATAAGGGTTTATGGTTTTTTTGGTGAATGGGTTTTAGTGTTTATTGAGGCTGAGAGTTCATGGTTTTTTGGGGCTGAGTGTTTAGGTTTATTTCATATTGAGGATTGTTGGTTATTTTTGGTTGAGGTTTTGGTTTTTTTATGGATGAGGGTTTAGGGTTTTTGGGTGCTTCAAGTTTATGGTTTTTGGGGACTGAGGGTTTCGGGTTTTTTGGGGCTGAGGGTATAGGGTTTTTTGGACTTTGGGTTTGGGTTTTTGTTGTAGATGGGGCTTTAGGGTTTTTGGGGGCTAGTGGATGAAATTTTTTGGAACTGATTGTTGAGGGTTTTGGGGTTGGGAGTTTATGTATTTTTGGGGCAATGGTTTGAGTTTTTTTATCAGGGTTGAGGGATTTTGGGGGCTAGGGTTGAGGTTTTTTTTTGGGAAAACGGTTTATGGGTTTTGGGGTTGTGGTATTAATGAATTTTTGGGAAGAAGGTAGAGAGTTTTTTAGGGGGGTAAATTGTTTAGGGTTTTTTGGGTTTGGGGGATTCTAGTTTTTTTGTGGATGGGGTTATAGGGTATTTTGGGGCCAAGGGAATAGTATTTTTTATTGTTGATGGTTGAGTGCCTTTTAGGTCTGAGGGTTTAGAATTTCTTACAGATCAGGGCTTAGGTTTTTTGGTGGCTTATGGTCTAGGGGTTTTTTATTTAAAGTGCCTAGGGTTTTTGGGGGAATGAGGGTATAAGAGTTTTTGGGGATTAGGGTTTTGGGTTTTTTGGGATGTGGGTTTAGGATTTTTTGGTGCAGAATGTTGAAGATTTTCTCAAGATGTGGGTTTAGGGTTTTTTGGGGATAAGTGTTAGGTGATTTTTGGGGCATAGGGATCAAGGTTTTTTTTGGTGATGAGGGTTCAAGGTTATTTGGTAGATGAGGGATCAATGTTTTTTGGTGCTCAGGCTTCAAGGTTTCTTGGTACTAACTATTCATGGTTTTTTGGGCCTAAGGTTTCATGGTTTTTAGGGATTATGGTTTAGGGTTTTATGGGGATAAGGGTTGATGTTATTTTAGATATGTGGTTTTAGGTTTTTTGTGGGATTAAGGTAAAGGTTTTTGCAGGGCTTAGGGTTTGGGTTTTTTTTGGGGCTGAGGGTTGAGGGTTTTTTGGTGTTAATTTTTAGGGTTCTCTAGGGAAGAGGGATTTAGGTATTCAAGTGATGAGGGTTTAGTTTTTTTTAGGGCTAAGGATTTTGGTTTTTTGGGAGAAGGTTATAGGGTTTTTTGGGATTAAGGGTTGAAGGTTTTTTGGTCCAAGAGTTCAGGGTTTTTTTGGATTAATATTTATGGTTTTTTGGGGATGAGGGTTCATGGCTTCCTATGTTTGTGGGTTATAGGTTTTTGGGGGATAAGGGTTCATGGTTTTTTTAGTGGTGAGGATTTACTAAGGTTGAAGGTTTTGGTTATTTTAGGGGTGGGGGTTTAGTATTGTTGGAGGTTTTGGGTTTAGGATTTTTTTAGGATAATGGATGAGGGTTTTTTGGGGATGTGGGTTTAGGGTTTTGGGGGGATAAAGGTTAAGGGTTTTTTGTGCTGAGGTTTTAGGATTTTTTGGGGCTTCAGTTTGAAGGTTTTTTGGGTATGATGGTTGAGGGTGTTTTGGGATAATGTTTAAAGGTTTTTTGAGTGGCAGATGGTTTAGGGTTTTTGAGGCTTGAGGATAGAGGGTTTCTAGGGGTTTTGGGTTGAGGGTGTTTTTAGGTTGAGTTTTTAGAGTTTTTCGAGTATCAGAGTTGTTTTTTTCAAAGATGAGGGTTTAGTGTTTTTCTGGGGTTTAGATTTTATGGTTTTTTGGGGTTAATGGTTCTGTGTTTTTTGGGGTTTTGGGCATAGGGTTTTTTGGGAAGAGGTTTTAGGGTTTTTTGGTGTTCAGGGTTGTGTATTTTTTGGGATTGAGGGTTGAATGATTCTTGGGGTAATGGTGGTTGGTTTGGGGGGGATGAGTTTTTAGGGTTTTATGGGGATTAGGGGTTTAGGGTATCTAGGGGATTAGGGTTTAGGGGTTTTTTGTGGATTAGGGTTTATGGTATTCTAGGGATTAGGGATTATGGTTTTTGGGCTGAGAATATATGGTTTTTAGGGTTTAAATTTTAAGGCTATTTTGGGATGAGTTTTTAGGTATTTACTAGGGATGAGGGTTTATAGTTTTTTAGGGCTGAGTGTTTAGTAATTTTTATAAGATTTTTGTTTAGGGTTTTTTAAGGTTGAGGGTATAGGTTTTCTATGGACCAACATTTTAGGGTTTTTAGGGCTGAGGATTATAGGTTTTTTTGCTGCTGATATTTTTGGGTTTTTTGGAACTAAGCGTTTAAGTCTTTTTGGGGCCGAGGGTTTAGGGATTTTTTTGTTGAGGTTTTAGGTTTTTTTAACATTGAGGTTTTTATTTTTCGAAGGATGAGGGTTTATGGTATTTTTGTCGATGAAGTTTTACAGTTTTTTGGGGTTTAGGGTTTAGGAATTTTTGGGTCTGAGGGTTGTTGGTTTTCTTCAGTGAAGGGTTGCGAGTTTTTTCAGTGTAATATTAATGGTTTTTTTAGTCTAATTGTTTAGGGTTTATTTGTACGGAGGAATAAGGGTTTTTGGGGATGAGGGTTTTTTCTGGATGAAGGGTTGAGGTGTTTGTGGGGATAAGGATTTATGTTTTTTGTGGCTAAGGTTTGATAGTTTTTTTTGCGGCTGAGGGTTTAGAGTTTTTTGGGGTTTAGAGTTCTTTGGGGTTTAGGGGTTTCTAGGTTTAGGGTTTAGGGTTTTTTTTGGCATTGAGTATTTGGGGTATTTTGGAGTTGGGGGTTTTAGTATATTTGGGATGGATGGTTTTGTGTTTTTTGTGGCATAGGGTTTAAAGTCTTTTGGTGTTAAGAGATTAAATATTTTTTGTGATGTGGTTTTTGGGGTTTTGGGGGATGAAGGTTTAGGGTTTTTTGGGAATAAGTGTTTATGTTATTTTGGGGGTGGGGGTTTAGTTATTTTTGGGGATGATGGATTGGGGTTCTTTGGGGCTAAGTGTAAAATGTTTTTTGGGGCTGAGGGTTAGGTGTTTTGGGGGTAGTGGGTTTATGGGTTTTAGGGGATGATGAATGAGGGGTTTTGGGGTAGAGGTTTTTGTATTTTTGGGGCAGATGGTTGAGTGTTTTTTGGGGATTATATTTTAGGGGTTTATAGGGTTTAGGGGTTTTTCTTTTTTATGGGATAAAGTTTTAGGTTTTAATGGGACCGAGTGTTTGGATTTTTTGGGGGATGAGGTTTATGATTTTTTGGGGCAAAGGGTTTATGGTTTTTTTGGGGCTGATGGTTTAAGGTTTAATATGGATGAGGGTTTAGGGTTTACTAGGGATGAGCATTTGGGTTTTTTTGGGGATAAGGGTTTATGGTTTTTTGGTGATGATATTTTTTTAATTTTTGGGACTCTGGTTTTATTTTTTATGGGTTTATGGTTAAGGGTTTCATGGGTTGAGGGTTTTGTATTTTTTGAGTGGATTGATTAAGGTTTTTTGGGGATGAGGATTATGTTTTATATGAGTCAGTGGGTTCAGGGTTATTTTGAGTTGATGGTTTAAGGTTTTTGAGGGTTGATTGTATAAGTTTATTGGGGATGAAGGGATAGGGTTATTTTTGGATGAGGGTTTAGGTTTTTTTAGCGCTCAGGGTTTAGGGATTTTTGGGGATGGGGTTTTAGTCTCTTTTGGGGATGAGGGTTTAGGGTTCGGGGGGATTAGGGTTTAGGGATTTTTTAAGGTGAGGGTTTGGGTTTGTTTTGGAGTTGATGCTCTAGGTTTTTGTGTGGATAACTATTTAGGGTTATTTCAGGCTAAGGGATTATGGATTTTTTGGGATGAGGTTTTAGGTTTTAGGGGGATAATGGTTTAGGGTTTTTGGTGATGATGGTATTTTGTTTGTTAGTAATGAGGTTTTTGTGTTTTTTGGGGCTGGGGGATTTGGGTATTTTGGGTCTAAAGGTTTTGGGTTTTTTTGGGTTGAAGGTATTGGGTTTTTGGCGGATGATAGTTTAGGTTTTTTTATTATTGATGGTTTTTTAGTGCTAAATATTTAAGGTATTTTTAGGCTGAGGGTTTAGGATTTTGGGGGGATGAGGGTTTTGGTTTTTTGGGGCAAAGCGGTTCATGTTTTTTTTGTGGATGAGGGTTTTATGTTTTTTGAGGATGAGGGTTTAGGATTTTCTTTCAAGGGTTTAGGTTTTTAGGGCTTAGAGTTTAGAGTTTTAGTGGTTTAGGGTTTAGGGTAATTTGGGGATGAGAGTTTAGGGTTTTTTGGGGATGAGGTTTTAGTGTTTTTTTAGTTCGAGGGTTTAGAGTTTTGGGGGGATGAGGGATTTGGGTTTTTTGGGGTTGAGTGTATAGGGTATTTTGGGTAGGATGGTTTACAGTTTTTGGGGGATGAGAGTTTATGGTTTTTTAGGGTTGAGTGTTTAGGTTTTCTTGGTCTACGAGTTTAGGTTTTTTTGGTCTGATGGTTTAGGGATTTTTGGGGATAAGGGATTTAGGTTCTTTGGGGTTGAGTTTTTATTTTTTATTGTGACTTAGGGTTTATAGTTTTTTGGGGAAGAGTTTTTACAGTTTCTGGGGGATGAGTATTCATAGTTTTTTAGTTCTATGGGTTTTGGGTTTTGGTGGATAAGGGTATAGGGATTTTTTGGAATGGGGGTTTAGGTTGTTTTGGGACTGATGGATTTGGGTTTTTGTGGTTGAGGCCTTAGGGTTTTTTTGGCATTGAGGGTTTAGGGTATCTTGGGTGGAGGTTTCAGGGTTGTCTATGGCTGAGGGTTTAGGGTTTTTTTGGGGATGAGAGTTTATGTTTTTTCTGGCTATGGGATTAGATATTTTTTCCTCTAAGGGATTAGGTTTTATGGGGTTAATGGTATAGAATTTTTTGGGGCTGAGGTTCAATGGTTTTTTATGGATAATAGTTTCAATATTTTGGGGCTGAGGGGTCATGGTTTTTAGGGGACGAGGTTTAGAGTTCTTTGGGTATGAGGGTTTATAGTTTTTGGGGATGAGGGTTTATAGTTTTTTTGGGCTAAGGGTTTAGGATTTTTTTTGAGGATGAGGGTTGAGGTTATTTTGGGGATGTGGGTTTAGTGTTTCTTTGGGCTAAGAATTTTGGGATTTTGGGGCTAGAGGTTTATGTTTTATTAAGGATAAGGGTTTATGGATTTTTGGGGATGATGGTTTAGTGTTTTTTGGCACTGAGGATTTAGGGTTTTTAGATGTGAATGGTTTAGGGTTTTCTTGGGGGTGATGGTTCAGATTATCCTAGGAATAATTGTTTATATTTTATTTGGGATTGAGGGTTTTTTTGTTTTATTGGGATAAATTTTTTGGGTTTTTTGGGAAATAGGGTTTTAGAATATTTGTGGCTAAGGGTTTAGGGTTATTTAGGTCTTTTGTTATACATTTATTTTGGATTATTTTTTTAGTTTTATTGGGCCGAGGGTTTTGTGTCTGTTGGGATTGAGGGTTTAGAGATCATTGGAGTTGAGGGTTTTCATTTTTTTGGATTTGAGACTTTATGGTTGTTTGGTGACGAGGGTTTAGGGTTTTTTGGGGTCCGAGTTTTTATATACTTTAAGGATAAGAGCTTAGTATTTTGGGGTGAGTGTATACTGTTTTTATGGGATGAGGGTTTTGTGTTTTTTTGGGATGAGGTTTTATAGAATTTTAGGGAAGATTGTTTTGTGTTTTTTGGGGATTGGGGTTTATGGTTCTTTGGGGATGAGGGCTTAGGGGTATTGGGGTTGAGGGTTTAGGGTTTTTTAGGGATGAGGGTTTATATGTATTGGGGGATAAGGGTTTAGAGTGTTCTGGGGATGTGGTTTTAGTACTTTCTAAGGTCAAGGGTTTAGGGATTCACGGGTATGAGTGTATAGGGTTATTTAGGGATGAGGGATTATGGATTTGAGGGATGAGGTTATAGGGTTATTTAAAAGTGAGGGTTTAGGTTTTTTTTTATTTTGGGGATGAGGTTATATGGGGATAATGTTTTAGGTTTTTAAGGGGATGAGTGTTTGGAGTTTTTTGGGGTTGGTGGTTGAGGGTTTTATGGTGATGATGGTTTAGGTTTTTCTTCTGCTCAGGGTTTAGTCTTTTTTGGGGTAGAGGCTATAGGTTGTTTTGGGGTTAAGGGTTTAATGTTTTTGGGGATGATGGTTTAGAGTTTTGGGGGCTAAGGGATGAGGGTATTTTAGGGCTAAGGCTTTAGAATTTTTTAGGTATGAGGGTTTTGGGTTTTTGGTTTTGAGTATATAGGGTTTTGGGGATATGGGTTGAAGTCTTGTTGGGGATGAGATATGAGGATTTTTTTGGAATGAGGGTTGTGGGTTTTTTTGGGTTGCGGGTTGATGGTTTTGGGGGCATATAGTTTAGGAATTTTGGGGATAATGGTTTAACATTTTTTGGTGCCGAGGGTTTAGTCTTTTATTTGTATTAGGTTTTATGATTTTTGGGGGTTGAGAGTTTATGGATTTTTTGGGGCTAAGTGCTTATGGTATTTGGGGTTCAGAGGTAAGGAGATTTTTTGGTAATGGTGTTTAGGGTTTTTTGGGGTTAATAGTTTAAGGTTTTATGGGTTGAGGGTTTAATATTTTTGGGGGTTGAGGGTTTATGACTTTTTATAGGTTGATATTATAGGAGTTTTGAGGGATAACGATTTAGGTTATGTATTAGCTTAAGGTTTAATGTTATTTGGGTATGGGGGTGTTAGGTTTTTTGGTTTTTAGGGCTTAGGGGTTTTAGGTCTGATGGTTTAGGGTGATTTAGTGATGAGGATTTATGGTTTTTTTAGGATTGTGGGTTTAGGGTTATTTTGTGGTGAGGGTTTATGTTTTTCTGGGGATGAGTGTTTCATGTTTTTTGAGGATGTGTGTTTAGAGTTTTTTTTGGATGATGGTATATGGTTTTTGGGGATGTGGTTTTAGGGTTTGTTTGGTTTTGAGGGTTTAGGGTTTTTTGGGGGATGAGGGATTAGGGTTTTTTGAGTATATATTTTTCGTACTTTTTTAGGCTGCTGGTTTATCTTTTTTTGGTTCTAAGGTTTTAGGGTTTTTGGGGATGATGATTTAGGGTATTTGGGGGATTATGGATTAAGGTTTCTTGTGACTGAAGGTTATGGTTTTTTGGTGTTAAGGGTTTAGGTTTTTTGGGGCATCCGGAATAGTATTTTTTGGCCTTTGGTGTTATGGTTTTTTGGGCCTGAGGATATATGGTTATTTAGGTTTGAGGGTTTTGGGTTTTGGGGGATGAGGGTTTATGGTTTATATATGATGAGGGTTTATAGTTTTTAGGGTCATTTTTAAGGGCTTTTTATGTAGGGGGTTGCTTGTGGCATAGGTTTTATGGATTTTGGGGGCTAAGTGTTTAATGTTTTTTGGGGATGAGGGTTTAGGGATTTTTTGTGTTGAG
Organism: Viscum album; assembly: GCA_963277665.1. NCBI lineage: Eukaryota > Viridiplantae > Streptophyta > Magnoliopsida > Santalales > Viscaceae > Viscum > Viscum album. Next base: position 538,495,471 of record OY728137.1, read on the forward strand.
GGTTTAGGGATGTTTTAGGCTGTGGGTTATTTTTTTAGTTTTGGTGGTTTAGTTTAATTTTGGGTATGAAGGTTTAAGGTTTTTGGGGCTAATTTTTTAGGGTTTGTTGTGTCTGAGAATTTAGGGTTTTTTTGCGGCTAAAGGATTAAGGTTTTTTGGGGATGAGGGTTTTGGGTTTTTTGGATCCAATTGTATAGGATTTTTTTAGGTATGAGGGTTTGGGATTTTTTTGGGCCATGGGTTAAGGGTTTTTAGTGTTTATTGTTTAGTGTTTTTGAGGTAGAGATTTTAGAATTTCTTGGGGCTGAAGGTTTTGAGTTTTTTGGGGCTTAGTGTTTAGGGTTTTTTAGGCTGGGTGTTTAGAGTTTTTTGGGTCTCATAGTTTAGGGATATTTAGGGAAGAGTATTTAGGGATTTTTAAGGATGTGGTTTTGGGGTTTTTTGTGGTTCAGGGTACAAGGTTTTTTGTGGTGGAGGTTTTAGCATTTTTTGTGTAATAGGGGTTAGGGTTTCTTGTGACTGAGGGTTTAGGGTAATTTAGCGATGAGGATTTAAGGATTCCATAGACTATGGGGTTTATGGTTCATTGGGGATATGTACTTAGGAATTTTTGGGGATGGGATTTTATGATTTTTGGGTTTGAGGTTTTGTGGTTTTTTGGGGACGAGTGTTCATATTTTTTGGGGGCTAAGGGTTCAGGATTTTTTGGTGATAAGGGTTTAGGGTTTTTTGGGTATGATTGTTTAGGATTTTTTGGGGGTAAGGGTTTCAGGGTTTTGGGGTCTTAGTGTTGATGGTATTTTTGGGATGAGGGTTTATTCTTTTTTTGGGGAATGAGTTAATGGTTTTGGGGGCTAAGGGTTTATGATGTTTTTGGCTGAGGGATAGGTTTTTTTTGTGTTACTGTTTTTCTATTTTATAGTTTTGAGGGTTAATGATTTTTTAGGGATTAGGGTTTATTAATTCGTATGTATTGGTATTTAGTGTTTTTTCTGTAGAGGTTTTAGGGTTTTTTGGTGCTGTGAGTTTTGGGTTTTTTGGTGTTAAGGGTTCTTTATTTTTTTTGGGGATGATGGATTAGGTTTTTATGGATGAGAAATTAGAGTATTAGGGATGCGGTTTATATAATTTTTTGGATGAAGGCTTAAGGTTTTTTGAGGTTGAGAGTCTGTTTTTTTAGGATATAGGGTTTTTGGTTTTTTGGGGTTTAGGTTTTAGGGGTTTTTTGGGGGATGAGCTTTTTAGGGTTTATTAGGGTAGAGGGTTTGGGGTTTTTTAGGGAAATGGTTCTAGAATTTTTTTGGGACTGAGGTTATTTAGTTTTTTATGCCGAGGGTTTCTTTGGGGGTTTAAGGTTTATGGTTTTCTAGGGTTGAGGATTTTTGGTTTTGGGGGTAGAGGATTTAGGGTTATCGAAAATGGGTTTTTTTGGGGATGAGGGTTTATGTTTTTTGGGGTTGTGGGTTTCATGTTTTATATTGCATTAGGGTTTATGGTTTTCTGGGTCTGGGTGTTTTGGTTTTTTTAGGGATAAGGGTTTATTTATTTTGCGGTTGATGATTTAGGTTTTTTTGGGGATGAGGGTTTAGGAATTTTTGGGGATGAGGGTTTATATATTTTTTATTGGTGAGGGTTTAGGGTTTGGTTGTCTGAGGTTTTTGGGTTTTTAGGGATCAAGGTTTTGTTTTTTTGGGGTTAAGAGTGTTAAGATTTTTGTAACACCCCTACCCCAAAATCCAAGAGCCGGTAAATTATTTTAATATATTGGCATGATTACAAGGAATCAGGTCCTGAATGACCGATTAGTTTAGTAGTATTGGAAACAAGCTGCATACATAAGTTCAACATTACAACTTGAAAAGAAAAACTACACTAATTTATTCCATTAGAAACATCAAAGCTTCCAAGATTATTCCTGAATGTCACTCATAACTAACTTCTTCATATCCTGGGAAAATAAAACATGAGAAATGGGTGAGCTCAAATGCTCATAAGGTGTAAGAAATACAACATAAGATATCATAAACATTAGGCATAGTGAATAATTTAAAACAAATGCCTTTACAAATAATAAACATGAACACTTTGAGGAAGAAATATGAGCTGAGTAAATAATTCTATAATAAATAATAGTCATGGGTATTCTACTAGTCTAATAACCACATGAAATATCAATAGATAATATCATAATGATGTAATTCATAATGCCGAACATCATAACCACATAGTCAAGGCCTCGTACCAAGACTACAAAAAAGATTTTGTCAAGGCCTTGTGCCAAGAAACTAGTTTGTCTCATGAGACCTGCCGATGCATCGGGGAGCTATAGCGGCCTCGACCTGTCACTTACTAAGTCCAATGCATTCCTCAAATGAAAAGTTTGAAACAAAACATAAACATTCATATGAAAACTAGCATAGGAAATGTCAATACTTTATCCACAAACCATGAATGGTATAAAAATAACACATCCACAGTCGAACATAACTCCTTCAATACAATATGGAATATTTTATTGTAACATATTAACCTCAATTGAGAATAATGAAGGATGTTGACATAGATGAATGTAATCATCAAAACTATTTGAGACAAATATCCACCTTTTTCGTGAAAACATTTAAAAGTCACACTATTTGTCAAGAAGCCGTTTAAAAATTGATTTTTGAATCAAAGTGTCCCATACCACATTGAAACATTTAAAAGGAATTTTAATTTTAAAACATTAATGTCCATATAAATAAATCCTTAAAACCATTTTTATAGCATGGACATTAATTAGAAGTTTTTAGAATAATAAATCTTTAAAACATTTAAAATGATATTTTAGTTAGAGTTCCTAACCAAAAGAGAGACACTTGAATACAAATAATTGAGGTAATAAAAATAGTATAATATAATGAGAATAAAGGGATTCATTATATACTATGTTAATGTACATTATATACACCATATAAAAGTTATTTGGGGTATAACAACAAATAAGTCTCAGTGGAATGTAAATTGAGATGAAATCTTTTATAAAGACCATATCCTTAGGATAAAGATAAATCAACAACATAATTAGGTGTGAAAAATATAATAACACTAAATATTATTGGATATTCAGTGTAAATCAATCATAGGACATTCAAACATATTCTGGTAAAAACAACACTAATGAATTGGATATTTAACTCAATAAATTGAGATTGAGTTAAAATTACTCTTATAAAGTTCATATCGATGACTTGAGAATTTATCAATGGAGTAATTATGTGTATCAAAAGTATATCCACAGAACGGGGAGTGGAAATTACTAAAAAAATAATAAATATTGATTCCACACATAATCATGGGGTAAAATAATCAATGAAGTATGCATAAAGCAGAATGAGTGGAAATTGAAATTTGTAATTCCCTTACTAATTTGGTAACATACGAAACAAACATCCCATGAAAGATAGATCATACAACGATGATGTAAATATTCATAAATTAAATTATATTACAAAATGAATACAATCATGGTAAGTACACACACCACGTACAATAATTAAGTGGTGAACAATGGAAATCTCACGAAATTAAAAGTGAGATAAGAAACCCCTTACCTCGTGTCCAACTTGACCCGTCCATTCTTTAATATCCTGAATAATAAATTAAAGTTAATTTATACTTTATTAACAACCCTTTTTAAGTTTATTATTCCTTCTATATCACTTATTACTTTTTTATAAGCATTATGTAATCATTCAAGTTAATATTGGTCGTTTTGTCGATATTTGGTACTTGAGTAAAAAATGAACACCTTATATGTACAAGTTGTCCATGTAGTCAGTCCATTATATCCAAAATGATATTAATTATTTAGATATCACATATCTCATATATATCCAGTATATATATATTTATAATAGTACATATCATTTGGAGGTAAGAAATTAAATGCACCATTCATGGAGACGGTAAGACGTGCGTACACATGAATGCTACTTTCATTTATATTTCTTATTTTAATGGAACTAAAACATAACGATACATATTTATATTATAATTAGAGTATGATAGAATATATAATATCATTAACTCCATCCTTTATGCATCCCACATATGTCATTCACGAGTCATATCACTTTGAGGGGGTGGTAGTCCGCACTTCCTCAAATGAAATTATAGCGTTTACCCATAATGGAAACCATAAAGGTATGATATAAATAAAAAATACATAATAATAAAGAGAAAATAAACCTAATATATATAATATATAAATATAGTGCAATCATAATGGCCACCAAGAGAGGTGGTAGGAGGTAATTGAACAATCATCGTTTCGTGAGGCGTTAGTTTTCCATCCACATAAACATTATGTTCTTCACCCATTAGATGGAGGTGTGTGTTAGTGTAGTTAGAATACTTCTCATAACAACATAATAGTATATTTAGGATAATATTTTTGTTATAAAATAAAGAAATTAAAAAAGTTTAGGGGTTGAAGAATTAAAACAAAATAAAACAAAAGAATTTAAGAGAAACTGTTACCTATAATTTGGGTAACTCACTTTGGTTTGAACCAAAATGGTTTGTTTAAGTGCCTTATGCCTAAGGTAAGGATTCTAGGAGGATTAGAGGGATGTGGGTAGCTTAATTGGGCAGAGTTGGGACGAGCCAAAAGGCTTGAGAGGTGTGATGAATTAGATAGAAATGGTCTCCTTTTATAAGGGGGAGGAGGGGCTCTTTAGGAAAGTGTGAAAATATTATTTTATTATATAATGATATTCGGTTTCTAAAGGTCCAAAAATCAATAAAGATTAATATAAGATGAGTCATGGTCGAAATAAATTCATCCAATAATAATTGGACATGTTTGGTTGTTATTTTAATATTTATAATCTTATTTAATTAAATCATTTATTAATGAGGTAAATATTGCACCATTATTGTGTCATAAATAATTTAATTTATTAGATGTATAAAAATTATAAAAAAAAGTACCATGATGTAGGAAATCTTTTTATATTTCCAATTAATATTTATAGTCAAAAAAATATCTTATATAACACCAAGTAAAAAAATTAATTTACAAAGAGATATTTATTTATGTCATTTTTGTCTTACTTTAAATTAATTAATCTAATGTGTCAATATCACTCCCAAGAGGCTCCATGGGGTCCCAAAATCGACCCAATTATGCCATCGGTAGGCCATGACTCATAAAACATGGTTATAACAAGTCTTTAGGTAATTTTAAATAATTATAATATTCTTTTTACCTTGAATTACCCTATTTACCCTTAACCATGGTAAATAAAAGTCAAAAGTTACTACTCACCAAAAATTATTTTCATCTTATTTAACCACATTTTAATTATTTAGACAAACCATGTCTCTCTGATTTTTTAAATTTAACTCACAGAAGGGGTAAAATTTCATTAAAATGAAAAAGTCAGTTTTTTTAACTACTACTAAGTGGTTTCACTATTCATGAAAAATTGAAGTTTTTCAGAAGAATACAAAAAATTCAGCATAATATTTATTTGATATTCCGAATTCAAAAATGATGTCTATTTTTAAAAATTCAAAACAAAATAGTGGCATTGATTAATTTAAAACTAATTCCTGTTGTTAAAACAAATAGCATGTTTTTATGAAATAATAACTATTAAAAGAATGACACTTGTTTATGTCCAATTTCAAAGTGAAATTAATTCCAATGAAAAAAATTGGATTAAATGGTAAAAATATATTCTAATTACACTTTAAAACCAAAAAAAATATAATCTAACCATATAAATAAATTAGATTAAAACACAGTATTGAATTAAAATACAATATTTTTCACTATTCATTAAAAAAATGAACGTTATCGGAAAAATTCCAAACATTTACAAAAAGTAAATATTGATGTCCCCATTCTAAAGAAAGATTTTATTTTATAAAATAGAATGTATTAAAGTGAAAAAAACAATATTTAAATAGGGTTCCCCATTAAAAGGCGGTAAATCAACCTTTTAAAGTAAATTGTGCTTAAAATTAGATTCATTCATATTTTAAGCCTCTAAATTTTATTGGATAAATGTAAATACATTTAAAAAAAATTTATAATCATATTGTAGTTAGTTTTTTTAATTAATTCCAATACAACAGCTATGAGTCAACTACCATTTAAAATAATAACATTATATTATTAGTGTGCAACGTAAGATTTCAAAGAAACCCGTTGTTGCGTATCGGGTACGCTATCGAACATAGCAACCAATTTAATGTAAAATTAATATTTATTTCACAAATATTAAAAAATATGAAATATGCCTTATTTCTTTTTTTTACCTGGGATATTACATCCTCCCCCTCTTTTTGGGAATAGCATTCTCCCAATTTTAAAACAGGGTTTGGAAAATTAATTAAAAGTCCCACATCGAAAAAAGAGTCAACAAAACTATCACTTTAAAAGAAAGAAAGATAAGTACAATGGTTAACCAAGATAACCCATACTAGGATTCCATATTGGAAAACATGGATATGGATGATAAACTACGTGTCATGTTCTGATGGAGAGTTATAGAAAACATTATTAGGAGAAAGTTAACAATAAGAAAAGGATAAATGGTCATTAGTTTCCTAGTAGGAAAAGTAAACAGATAACATTTTTTATGTTTTAAGTTCCATTTAATAAAGTAGAGGAATTTATTTAAGAGATTTATTAAGAACATAAAGAGATATACTTAATTTTTAAGTGGAGTTCCATTCTTTATTAAATTTCTACAGCAACTCATCTTTTTTTCAAAAGATGAGTATTCAAGATGACTTGGTCACACCGGAAGAGATAGAATCATCTTCTAGAGAATCAAATTATCCACAAAATATAAAAAATATGGTTACCTTGTCTTTAGAGATTAACCACCACCAATATGACTACTATAAGATCAGATGATCCCAAAAAAGGATAATCCTTTAGAGAAAGAAATACTAATCATAATTTCTAAAATTAAACCAACAATACCCAAAGTTCAATAAATACCATTCAATAAACTATTATCCTTAAAAACCATAAATATAATCTAAACTAATTCTAAAACCCAAAACAGAGATGAATTTGATTACACAGTCTTCCAAATTAAATTGTATCTCCAAACGACATCAACTACTCATAAAGTCACATACTTAAAAATAATTAACCTAATCATGTATTCTCTATTATAGGTTAATAATTTCCATAAATAACCCAAATCACTATAAATACCCAATAAAAACATAGATAAAAATCCACCATTACTCCTCAAATGAAATCCCATAGTATTCTATTTTCCTTGGGCATATAGTGTTCCCAACAAAGCTAATGTCTTCCAAATAACATTTATCACTTTATCACCAAATCATTTTCCTATACTAAGGATATTCATTTGATAAGACATAAGATCCCAAATCAACTTATTATTGATCAATAAAATCATTTAACTTAAAATAATTAGTCACACTAACCAGGTAATTCATGTAGTCCAGTGGTAGGCGATAAATCCCAATCGCACTCCGGTTGTGGGTTTGATTCCCACAGCTTTGTCCAACACGATGGGTTGTCACACAATCTACGTGCTGTCCTTTATCGAAAACTATATTTTATAAAATTACCAAAATGATATAAATTCCTCAAAATAACCATAAAATATTTTAACCACAAATGTTATCTCATAACATTCATATTCATCCCAAAATATAATAACTTGTAATTGCCTCAAACCCAATGATCATATAAAACCAGATGGATATTTATAACTACATATACAAGAGAAAAGATAATTCTTCCTCAAATATCATTTTCACATGACAAACTGCAGGGTTAAAAATACAAGAAAAAATTATTCCAAAGTAATCCCATCAACAAGGAGCACTAATACTTTTAAACATTTCTTCAAACATTTATTTCCACATAGCTTCTTATTTGACAAAGAAAATATCTTATAGAATAGGGAATTCACTCAGGTAATGTCTAGGTCCGCTACATTTACATAAAATGACCGTAAATGGATTCTTAGGGCCATTTTTATTTTCTTCCATAGTACTCTTCATTTTTCCTCGGTAATTCTTCACTTTATGTCTTTTCTTTGAACATGTAAAGCATTTCTTTGTTCTATTGAGACACTTTTCTGGGTTTCTTCTTCCACATTTCCTGCATGATGGAAATTGGGGATTCTTTTATCCATGGTCTCCACTGCTGGAGCTCTTATCATTCATCACCTTTCTCTTCTTTGTTGAGTCCAAGAGTTAGTTAATATATAAGTTTTTGATCATATTTTTGGAATACTCATTTGGCATGAACACGATATCTGTTATGCCTATCAAGATTCCATTTTGTTTCTAATTTCCACCACCATTCCCCCCTTGTACATCATTCTCAATGTTACTACGACTTCCTTGGAATCCATTCATTGACTAAAACCAGAAAACATTGTGTAAGTAAGAATAGTCACAAACTTTTTTAGAAAATATCATCACACATTATTTTCAATCAAAAACACCCTAGTATAAACCATGATTATTTACACTCATCTTATATTAAAATCCTTCAAATCAGTTTGTAAAGAAAATGTAAATTATCCTAAGAATATCCCCAGGGAGTGTCGTAACCAAAAGTGAAGCAAGGCCCATTTTCGTGCACCAGTTCCCATTCGGGTCTAGCTCAAAGTAGTGTTTTCCGGTTTTAACCCTAGGTACATCTGTACCAAAGCCGCCTCTACCTGATCGTATCCATACAAGGATGTATTTCTTAGAAAACTCACAAAATCTCTACAAATAATAAACATGAACACTTTGTGGTAGGAATATGAACTGAGTAAATAAAGTAATATAAAACATAGTCATGGGTATTCTACTAGTATAATAACCACATGAAATATATGTATCTAATATCATAATGATGGAATTCATAATGTCGGACATCATAACAACATAGTCAAGGCCTCGTGCCAAGACTACAAAAAAGATTTTGTCAAGGCCTTGTGCCAAGACGCTAGATTTTCTCATGAGACCTACCGATGCATCGAGTAGCTATAGCAGGATCCACCTTTCACTTACTAAGTCCAATGCATTCCTCATGTAAAAATTTTAAAACATAACATAAACATTCGTACTAAAACTAGAATATGAAATGTCAATACTTTTTTCACAAACCATGAATGGTATAAAAATAGCACATCCACAGTCAAACATAACTCATTAAATACAATATGGAAGATTTTATTGTAACATATTAACCTCAATCAAGAATAATGAATGATATTTACATAGATGAAAATAATCATAAAAAATATTTGAGAGAAATATCCCCCTTTTTCTTGAAAACATTTAAAAGTCACACTATTTGTCAAGAAGAAGTTTAAAAACAGATTTTAGAATCAAAGTGTCCCATACCAATTTGAAACATTTAAAAGTAATTTTAATTTTAAAACATTAATATCCATAAAAATAAATCCTTTAAACCAGTTTTATAACATGGACATTAAATATATATATTTAGAATAATAAATCTTTAAAACATTTAAAATGATATTTTAGTTGGAGTTCCTAATAAAAAGAGAGACACTTGAAAACAAATAATTGAGGTAATAATAACATTATATTATCCTGAGAATAAAGGGATTCATGATATACTATGTCAATGTACATTATATACACCATATAAAAGTGATTTGGTGTATAACAACAAAGAAGTCTCAATGGAATGTAAATTGAGATGAAATCTCTTATAAAGACTGTATCCCTAGGGTAAGGATAAATCAACGACATAATTATGTGATAAAAATATAAATACAGTGAATATGATTGGATATTCAGTGTAAATAAATCAGAGGACATTCACACATATTCTTGTAAAAACAACACCAATGAATTGGATGTTTAACTCAATAAACTGAGATTGAGTTAAAATTACTTTTATCAAGTTCATATCAATGACTTGAGAATATATCAATGCAATTATTTTGTGTATCAAAAGTATATCAATATAAAGGGTAGTGGAAGTTACTACAAAAATAATAAATAGCTATTCCACACATAATCACGGGGTAAAATAATCAATGTATTATGCATAAATCCGAATGAGTGGAAATTGAAATTTGTAATTACCTTACCAATTTGGTAACTTACGAAACATACATCCCCTGAATGATGGATCATACTATGATGATTTAAATACCCATAAATTATATTATATTACATAATGAAAACAATCATGGGCAGTACACACACCACATGCAATAAATAAGTGTTGGACAATGGAAATCTCACAGAATTAAAAGTGAGATAAGAAACCCCTTACCTCATGTCTGACTTGACCCATTTGTTCTTTAATATCCTTAATAATAAACTAAAGTTCAATTATACTTGATTAAGAACCTTTTTTAAGGTTATTATTCCTTATATATCACTTACTTCCATGTTATAAACATTATGTAATCATTCAAGTTAATAATGGTTGTTTTGTTGATATTTGGTACTTGTGTAAAAAAATGAACACCTTATATTTACAAGTTGTCCATGTGGTCAATATTCCATTATATCCAGAATTATATTCAGTATTTAGATAACATATATATCATATATATTTAGTATATATATTTATAACAGTACAAATCATTTGGAGGTAAGAAATTAAATGCACCGTTCATGGAGACGGTAAGTCGTGCGTACGCATGAACACTACATTCATTTCTATTTCTTATTTTCATGTAATTAAAACAGAATGATACATAGTTATATTATAATTATAGTATAATATAATATATAATTTCATTAACTCGATCCTTCCTACATCCCAAATAAGGCATTAACGAGTCATATCACTTTGAGGGGGTGGTAGTCCGCACTTCCTCAAATGAAATTATCGTTTTTACCCATAATGGAAACCATAAAGGTATGATATAAATGGAAAATACATAATCATAAATAAAACGTAAACATAATATATATCATATATAAATAATTTTCCATCATAATGGCCACCATAATAGGTGGTAGTTGGTAATTGAATAATCATCATTTCGTGAAGCGTTAGTTTTCCATCCACAGAAACATTATGTTCTTCACCCATTAGATGGAGGTGTGTGTTAATGTAGTTTGAATCCTTCTGATAAAAACATCCTAGTATATTGAGGATACTGGTGTTGTTATAAAATAATGTAATAAAAATATTTTAGGGGTTGGAGAAGTAAAACAAAATAAACCAAAAGAATTAAAGAGAAACGATTACCTTTAATTTCGGTAACTCACTTTGGTTTGAACCAAAATGGTTTGATGAAGTGCCTTCTTCATAAGGTCAGGCTTCTAGGATGAGGATAGGGATGTAGGAATATTAATTGGGAAGAGTTTGGACAAGCCAAAAGGCTTGAAAGGTGTGACGGATTGGATAGAAATGGTCTCCTTTTATAAGGTGGAGGAGGGGCTCTTTAAAAAAGTGTGAAAATATTATTTTATTATACAATGATATTCATTTTCTAAAAGTACAAAAATAATTATGGTTTGAGATTAGATGACTCATGGTCTAAATAAATTCATTCGATAAGAATTGGACAGGTTTTGGTTGTTATTTTAATATTTATAATCTTATTTAATTAAATCATTTATTAATGAGGTAAATATTACAGAATTATTGTTTCTTTATTAATTTAATTTATTAAAGGTCTAAAAAATATAAAAAAAATACCATGATGTGTTAAATCTTTTTATCTTTTCAATTAATATTTATAGTCGAAAAAATACCTTATATAACACCATGTAAAAATTAATTTAAAAAGAGATATTTGTTTTTGTCATTTTTTTCTTTACGTTAAATTAATTAATCTAAAGTGTCAATATCATTCCCAAGTGGCTCCATGGGGTCCCAAAATCGACCCAAGGATTCCCTTGGTCGGCCATCACTCATAAAATAAGGTTAGGAAAAGTTTTTAGGTAATTTGGAATAATTATAATATTTTTTTTAACTTGAACTACCCTATTTACCTTTAACAACGGTAAATAAAAGTCAAACATTTTTATTCACCAAAAAATATTTTAATCTTATTGAACCAAATTTTACTTCTTGATATTAACTGTGTTTCTTGGATTTTTTCAATTAAACTCACAGATGTGGAAAAATTTCATTTAAATGAAAAAGTCAGTTTTTTTAACTACTACTAAGTGGTTTCACTATTCATCAAAAATTGAAGTTTTTTAGAAGAATACCAAAAATTCTGCCTATTCTTTATTTGATATTCTGAATTCCAAAATGATGTCAATTTTTCAAAATTCAAAACATAAAAGTGGAATTAATTAATTTAAAAATAATTTCCATTGTTAAAACAAATAGCGTGTTTTTCTGAAATAATAACTATCAAATGATTGACACTTGTTTATGTCCAATTTAAAAGTGAAATTAATTACAATGACCAAAATTGGATTAAATGGTGAAAATATATTCTAATTACACTTTAAAACTAATAAAAAAGATAATCTATTCATATAAATAAATTATATTAAAACACAGTTTGGAATTAAAATAGAATATTTTTCACTATTCATTAAAAAATGAACTTTATTGGAAAAATTCAAAAAAATTATACAAAGTAAATTTTGATGTCCATATTATAAAGAAAGATTTTATTTTATCAAATATAATTTATTAAAGTGACGAAAACTATATTTAAAGAGGGTTCACCATTAAAAGGTGGTAAATCAACCTTTTAATGTAAATTGTGCTTAAAATTAGATTCATTCATTTTTTAAGCCTTTAAATTTTATTGAATAAATGTAAATACATTTAACAAACATGTATAATCAAATTTTAGTTAGTTTTGTTCATTCATGCCTATAAAATAGCTAGGAGTCACTACCATTTAAAATAATAATATTTTATTATTAGTGTGCAATGTAAGATTTCAAAGAAACCCGTTATTGCATATTGGGTACGCTATCAAACATAGAAACCCATTTAAAGTAAAATTAATATTTAATTATAAAATATTAATAAATATGAAATATGTCATATTTCTTTTTTTACTTGGGATGTTACAATTTTCGTGTCTGAGGGTTTAGAGGTTTTTGGGCCCGTGGGTTTTGGGTTTTTTGTGGTAGAGGGTTTCTGGATTTTGGGATGAGGGTTTAGGATTTTTTTAGGGATCATAGTTTAGTGTTTTTTGGATGATGTTTTAAGGTTTTCAGTGTGGATGGATAAGGGATTTTTAGGGCTGGGATTTAGAATTTTTTGGGGGCTAAGGGTTAAGGGTTTTTTTAGGATAAGATTTTAGGGTTTTTTGGGACTTAGGGTTTAGTGTTTTTTAGGGATGAGAGTCTAGCTTTTCTTAGCCCAGAGGATTTAGGCTTTATGGCTCTCAAGGTTTAGGGTTTTTCTTAGGGTAAGGGTTTTGGTGTTTTGGGGGCTAAGGGTTTTGGGTTTTAGGGCTGAGGGTTTCGCGTTTTTTATGGTAGAGGGTTTAGTTTTTTATAGGGATGAGTGTTTGGGTTTTTTGGGGCTGAGGTTTTAGGGATTTTTTTGGGGTTCAGGGTTTAGGTTTTTTCATGGATTTAGGTTTAAGGTTTTTTGGGTAAGAGGGTATATGGATCTTTTGGGATAAGGGTTTAAGTTTTTTTTTCATATTTGGATTTAGGTTTTTTCAGGGATAAGGTTTTTTGAATTTTTTGGGATGAGGTTTTTGGTTTTTTAGGGATGATATTTTAGGGTTTTTCAGGGATGAGGATTTAATTTTTTTAGGGCTATGGTTTTAGGGTTGTTTGAGGATGGCGGTTTATGATTTTTTTGGGCTGTGAGCATATTATTTTTTAGGGATATAGGTTTAGGGTTTTTTGATATGGAGGTTTTAGGGTTTTTCATGGTTGAGGGATTAGGGTTTTTTGGTGTTGATGGTTTAGGGTATTTCATTGCTAAGGTATTAGGGTTTTAAGGGACTAAGGGTTTAGGGTTTTTTGGGTCAGAGGGTTTAGGGTTTTTATGGATGATGATTTATTGTTTTTTGGTGACTAGTCTTTTGGGGTTTTGCTGGATGAGGGTTTTGTGTTTTTTGGGGTTTTAGGGTATGGGGTGTTCTAGGGATGAGGTTTTTGGGTTTTCTGGGATAAAGGGTTTCAGGAGTTATGTAACTTAGTGTTTATGGTATTCTCATATTGAGTGTTTACAGATTTTTCTGGAAGAGGGTTTAGGATTTTCTGGGGCTGAGTGTGTAGGGATTTCTAGGGATAAAGATTTTTGGTTTCATGAGTATGAGGGTTTATGGTTTGGGGGGGTGATGGTTTAGTGTTTTTTGGGTCTATGGTATTAGGTTTTTTAGTGATGTTGGTTTAGTGTTATTTTGTGCTGAGGGTTTAGTTTTTTTTGGGTAGGGGGTTTAGGATTTTATGGGGTAGAAGGCATAGTGTTTCCTAGGCCAAAGGGATTAAGGATTTTGGGGATGAGGTTTTAGGGTTTTCTAGGGTTGAGAGTTTATGGTTTTTTATGAGGGTTTAGTGTTTTTTTGAGGGTTTAGGGGTTTTTGTGTTGAGGATTTATGGATTTTTGGGGGGAGAGGGTTTTGGGGTTTTGGGGGATGAGGGTTTATGGTTTTTTGGGAATTAGGGTTTTGGTTTTTTAGTGGATGAGGGTTTAGGGTTATTAAGGGATGTTTGATTAGGGTTTTTTGGTCTAAGGGATTTCAACTTTTTATCATAAGGTTTTAAGGTTTTTTGGGGGATGAGGGATTATGATTTTTTGTGGCAGAGGGTTTATGGTCTTTTGAGGCTGAGAGTTTAGGGTAATTTGTGGATGAATGTTAAGCGTTTTTTGGGTCTATGGGTTTGTGTTTTTTTTGGATATGGGTTTAATTTTTTGGTGGGTTTAGGTTTTTGGGGATGAGCATTTAGGGTATTTTGGGGGTGACAGTTTAGGGTTATCTCAGGCTAAGTTTTATTATATTGTGTGGCTGAGCATTTTTCATTTTCTTGGATGGGGTTTTAGTTTTTTTTGGGGGTGGGGGGTTGAGGGATTATGGTTTTGTGGGGATAAGGGTTTAAAATTTTTTGGGGTTTAGGGTTTAGGGATATATGGGGATGATGATTTTGGATTTTTTGGGGCTGAGGTTTTAGCATTTTTTATGCTGGGGTTTAAGGGTTTATGGGGATAATGGTTTAGGGATGATTGTTTTGTGGGGCTGAGGTATTTGTGTTTTTAGGGCCATGGTTTTAAGGATATTTGGGGTTAAGGGTATAAGATTATTTTAAGATGAGGGTTTAGGGTTTTGTGGGATGAGGGTTTGTTATTTCTTAAGGATTCATGTATGTGGTTTTTCAAGGTTGAGGATTTAGGGTTTTTGGTGGCTAAGAGTTTATTTTTGTGTGTGTGAGGGTTTAGGGTTTTTTGGGATAAGGTTTTCTGTTTTTTAATATCTAAGGGTTTATGGTTTTTTGGGTTTTATGGTATTTTGGGGTAGAGGGGTTTTGGTTCTTTGGGGATGACGTACTTGGGTATTTTAGGGCTAGAGATTTCCAATTTTTTAGGGCCGAGGGTTTAGGTTTTTTTAGGGATGATGTTTTAGGGTTTGCTGGGGATAAGGGTTTAGGGTTTGCGGGTGGGGGTAAGGGTATGGGTTTTTTTGGGATTGAGGGTTTATATTTTTAAGAGATGAGGGTTTAGGGTGTTTCAGTGATTAGGAATTATGGTTTTTTTGGATGAGGGGTTGGGGATTTCTAGGGATGATGGTCTATGGGTTTTGGGGTCAAGGGTTAATTGTTTTATTTGGATGTGGGTTTAAGGATTTATAGGGATAATGGTTTACGGTTTTTTAGGGATGATATTTTTTGGTTTTTTGGGATGAGGGTTTATTTTTTTAGGGGATGTGTGATTATGGTTTTCTAGGGATGAGGGAATAGTCTTTTTGGGGATGAGAATTTTGGATTTTCTAGGTCTTAGGGTTTAAGTTTTTCTAGGGATGAGAGTTTGGGGATTTTTAGGCTATGGGTTTATGTTTTTTTGAGTTTGAGGTTTTAGTGTTATCTAGGGATTTGGGTTAAGGATTTTATGGGGATGGGAGATTAGGCTTATCTACGGATGATGGTTGAGGTTTTCTAGGTTTGAGGTTCTAGAGTATTCTGGAGTTGCGGGTTTAGAGATTTCTAGGGAAGTGTTTTTAGGGTTTTATAAGGATATTGGTTTTTGGTTTTGTCATGATAGGGTTCTGGAGTTTTATGGGCCTGAGGATTTAGTGATTTCTATGGATGAAGATTTAAGTTTTTCTATGCCTTAGTGTTTAGGTATTTTTGGGTATGATGGTTTAGGGTTTTATAGGGTTGAGTGTTTAGGGTTTTCTGGTGTTGAGGGTTTAGTGTTTTCGAGGGATGAGGTACTAGGTTTTTCTAGGGTTTACGGTTTATGATTTTTTGGTGATAATGGTTTTGGGTTTTCTTGGGATGAGGATGTAGGGTTTCTGGGGAAGAGGGTTTTGGTTTTTCTGGGGATGAGGGGTTAGGGTTTTTTTAGTGATGAGGGATTATAGATTTCTCGGGCATGTGGTTTAAGGTTTTGGGGAAGATGGTTTAGATATCTCTAGGGAGGTGAATTTTTGGTTTTCGGGGTGAGGGTTTAGGTTTTCTAGGGTTGAGAATTTTGGGTTTTACGGTTTACGGTATTCTATAGCTATGAGTTAAGGGTTTTCTAGGGTTGAGTGTTTAAGAATTTATATAGATGAGGGTTTAGGGTCTTTTAGGGATAAGTGTTTAGGGGTTTGGGTGGGATTAGATTTTAGGGTTTTCTGGGGATGAGGCATTATAGTTTTTTTGGGGTGGAGTGTTTAGGGTTTTATATCTAATGGTTAAGGGTGTTTTAGGGATAGGGGTTTAGGTTTTTATAGGGATGAGGGTTTAGGATTTTTTGTGTATGAGGGTTTATGTTTTTCTTAGGTTGTGGGTATCATGTTTTCTAGTGATGAGGGTTTCAAGTTTTCTTTGGCTAAGGGTTTTAGGTTTTTTTTGGGAACGAGGCTTTGGGGTTTCTTATTGCTGATGGTTTGGGGTTTTCTAGAGAAAAGGGTTTAAGATTTTCTACAGTTCAAGGTTTAACAATTTCAGGGGCATATACTTTATGTTTTTGTTTTTTTAGGGTTTAGGTTTTTCTTAGGAGGTTGATTTTGGGATTTTAGGGTCTGAGGGTTTAGGGTTTTCAAGGTTTAAGGGTTCAGGTTTTTCTAGGGTTGAGGGTTTTGGGTTTTCGGGGTATTAGGATTACTTTTTTCTAGGACTAAGAATTTATAATTTTCTAGGGATAAGTTTTACTTTTTTATTGGGATGATGGTTTAGGGTTTTGGGGGATGAGGGTTTAGGGTTTTAGCTGGAACTTAAGATTTAGTTTTTTTATGGATGAGGGCTTACAGTTTTTGGGTCATAATATTTAGGGATTTATGGGGAGTGGGTTTAGTTTTTTCAGGGGCTAAGGGTATAGGGTTTTCTGGGGCTAGGATTTTAGGATTTTTTGGATCTGAAGGTATTGGTTTTTTTTCGGTCGAGGGTTTATGGTCTTATAAGGGTGAATTTTAGGTTTTTATAGGGATAAAGTTATAGGATTTTCAGGGGTTAAGGTTTTAGGGTTTTCTGGGGATGAGTGTTTTTGGTTTTTTGGGGGATGAGGGTTTATGGTTTTCTATGGATGAGAGTTTAGTATTTTATAATACTAAGTGTTTAGGGTCTTTTTGAAGTGATGGTTTATAGGTTTCTTGGGGGGTTATGGGTTTAAGGTTTTTTTTTGAGTGGATGGTTAAATTTTCACTGCCTGAGGGTTTATGGTTTTCTTGAGCTTATGTTTTGGGTTTTTTGTGGCTGGGGGATTAGGTTTATTTTGGTTAATGGTTTAAGGATTTTTTACTATTAGGGTTTAAGGTTTTTTGGGGGATGAGTGTTTCTTTTTTTTTTCTGGACAATTCTTTATAATTTTTTAGGGGTTCTAAGGGTTTAGTGGGTTAAGGGTTTGAGGTTTTATTGGGATGGGGTTTAGGGTTTTCTAAGGCCAATGGTTATGGGTTTTTTTAGGATGAGGGTTTTGTTTTTCTCAGGATGAGGGTTTGTGATTTTATGCAGATAAGGGTTTAGAGTTTTCCACGGATGAGGGTTTAGGGTTTTCTTAGGCTAGGGGTTTATGGTTTTCCTGAGCTGATGGTTTTGGGTTTTCAAGAGATGATGGTTTAGGCCTTTATGTGTCTGGGGTTTAGGGTTTTCTAGGGCTGAGGGTTTAGGGATTTTTGGGGTTGTGGATCTAGGGTTTTCAAGGGTTGATGCTTCATTGTTTTTTGGGGATTAGGGTTTAGGGTTTTTCTGGGGAAGACGGTTTAGGTTTTTCCTAAGCCTGTGGGTTTTTGATTTTTTGGAGATAAGTATTTTGGGTTTTCTAGTGTTGAGGGTTTAGAGTTTTCTAGGGATGAGGGTTTTGTTTTTTTGGGGCTGAGTATTTAGGGGTTTTTTGGGGGAATGATGTTTAGGGTTTTCTAAGGATTAGTATTAATGGTATTTTTCAGCTGAGGGTTTAGGGTTTTTTGGGGATGAGAGTTTAGTATTTATAGGGTTTCAGATTTAGGATTTTTGGGGCTATGGTTTTCATGTTTTGGGGGAATAGTATTTTGGGTTTTTGTGTATGAGTGTTTAGGGTTAGTTTGCTAATGGTTTAGGGTTTTCTGATGATGAGGTTTTAGGGTTTTTTGGGGATGAAGGTTTTTGGTTTTTAAGGGCCAAGGGTTTATGGTTTTATGGGGATGATGGTTTAGGGTTTTTTAGGGAGAAAGAGTTAGTGTTTTTTCTTTCCAAGGGTAGAGGGGTCATGGGGGTTGAGGGTTAAGGGGTTTTTTTTGTATGAGAGTTGAGTGTTTTTTAGGGTCGAGGGTTTAGGATTTTTTGGGGCTCATGGTTGAGATTTTATTGGGGCTGTGGTTTTAGGGTTTTTTGGGAGTTATGGTTTAGGTTTTTTCAGGGTTGAGGGTTGAGGGTTTTTTAGGGATGAGTGTTTAGTGTTTTTTAGGGTTGAGAATTTTGGGTTTTTTGGGGCTATGTGTTGAGGGGTTATTTGGGATGAGGGTTTATGTTTTTTTGGGGATGAGTGTTTAGGTTTTTTGGGGGATGATGGTTTAGTGTTTTTTATCCCTATGGTTTAGGGTTTTTTGGGGCAAAGTTTTTAGGGATTTTTTAGGATAAGTGTTTAGGGTTTGTGGGGATGAGGGTTGAGGTGTTTCTAAGGTTGAGGGTTGAGGGTTATTTGGGGATGAATGTTTTTCTAAGGATGAGGGTTGAAGGTTTTCTAGGGATGGGGGTTGAGGTTTTTCTTAGTGAGGGTTGAGGGTTTATTCAATTAAGAGTCTAGGGTTTTTTGGTTTTCTTTTTGAGGGTTGTTTGCAGCTGATGGTTGATGGTTTTTTTGGTCTATGGTTTATGGTTTTTGGGATGAGGTTTTCATGTTTTTTGGGGTTGGGTTTTGGGGATTTTCTAGGGGTGAGGGTTTTTTGTTTTTTGAGATAAGGTTTGAGGGATTTTTTGTCTCAATGATTACAGTTTTTTAGGGTTAAGGGTCCAGGGTTTTTTGAGGCTGAGGGTTTAGAGTTTTTGGTTGTGAAGGATTTAGGGATTTTAGGGGAAGAGGTTTGATGTTGTTTAGGGGATTTGGGTTGAGGGATATTTTTGAATGAGGTGTTAGGGTTCATTGGGAAATGGGTTTATGGTCTTTTGGAGGTATGGGTTGAGAGATATTTGGAGTTGCGGTTTTAATGTTTTTTGGGTTTGAGTGTTTATTATTTTTAGGGTCTAAGGGTTTAGTGTTTTTTAAAAATTAGGGTTTATGTTTTTTCAAGGCTGGGGGTTTAGGGTTTTTTGGGATGAGTTCTAACAATATATTTTTTGGGGATGGGGGATGATGCTTTTTTTGGCTAAGGGTTGAGGTTTTTGGGAGATGAGGGTAAAGTGTTTTTTTTCTCGAAATGATGGTTTTGTATTTTTTGGGGAAGAGGGATGAAGTTTTTTTGGCCTAAGGGTTGAGTGATTTTTGGGGAATTAGGTCGACGGTTTTTGGGGATAAGGGTCTCAGGTATTTTGGGACTGGGGGTGGATTGTTTTTTTGTGGATGAGGGTTTCAGGTTTTTTTGTGGCTGAGGGTTGGGTGTTATTTGGGGACGAGGGTTGGTGGTTATTTTGGAAAAAGTGTTTAGGGATTTTTTGGGCCAATGGATTCGGGTTTTATATGTTGTGTGGGTTTAGGGTATTTTAGGGATAAGAGTTAGGGTTTGGGGGGGATGAGGGTTGATTTTTTTGGGGGTCTGAGGGTTTAAGGTTATTTTGGGATGAGGGTATAGAGTTTATTACAGCTAAGGGTTCATTTTTTTTATATGAATGAGGGGTTAGGGGTTTTTGGGTTTTGATTTTAGGGTTTTTAGGGCTATGGGTTTTGGATTTCTTGGGGCTGATGGTTGAGGCTATTTTGAGGTTGTGTATTTTAATATTTTTGGGGATGAGGGTTTACGTTTTTTTGTGATAACCAGTGAAGTTTTTTTAAGGATATGGGTTTTGAGATTTTTGGGATTGAGGTTTGAGGTTTTTTTGGGCTGATGGTTTAGGGATTATTTGGGTATGAGGAATGAGGATTTTTATGGATGAATGTTGGGGGTATTTTTTGGTCTGAGGGTTTTGGGTTTTGTGGGACTGATAATTTATGGGGTTTTTCGGCTTAAATATTTGTGTCTTTGGGGCTTAAGGTTGAGTGTTATTTTTTCTAAGGGTTTAGGGTTTTGAGGAATGAGGTTTTATGAATTTTTTGGGATAAGGGTTGAGATTAATTGGGGGATTAGGGTTGTATTTTTAGGCTGTGGGTTGAGTGTATTTTTTCAGGTTTAGGGTTTAGTTGTTTTTGGGGATGACGATTATGATTGTTTTGGTATGAGGGTTTATGGTTTTTTGGGGAAGAGGGTTTATGTTTTTTTGGGGACACGAGTTTAGTGTTTTTTGGGGAAGAGGGTTTGGGTTTTTTTAGGTTTAGGGTTGATTTTTTTTTGGGGTTTGAAAATTTAGGATGATTTTTCCATGAGGGTTTTTTGTTTTTTTGGGATGATTAATTTGGTTTTTTTGGATGAGGGTTTTGCCATTTTGGGTCTTAGAATTTAGGTTTTTATGTTGGAGGGTTTAGTGTTTTTTGGGTCTAAGGGTCTAAGGTTTTTAGGGAAGAGGGTTTATTGTTTTTTGGGGATGATGGTTATGGTTTTTTGGGGATGAGTGTTGAATTTTTTCTAGGGTAGATGTTTAATGGTTTTTTAGGGAAGTGTGTTTAGGTTTTTTTTGGATGAGGTTTGAGGGTCTTTTTAGGGATGAAGTTTTATGGTTTTTTGGTGTTGAGAATTTAAGGTTTATTTTGGTTGAAGGTTAAGGGTTTTCTAGGGATAAGGGTTTGAGGTATTTGGGGGATTAGATTTTAGGATTTTTTGGGGCTAAGGGAGATTTTTTTATGGATGAGGGTTTTTTGGGGATGAGGGTTGAATGTTTTTTTTTTGGGATGAGGGTTGAGTTTTTTTAGGGCTGACAATTTAGGGTTTTGGGGGGGATGAGTGTTGAGGGATTTTTATGGCTGAGTATTGATGGATATTTGGGGCTCCGGGTTGAGGATTCTTTGAGGATGAGGTTTTAGGGCATTTTAGTGTTGAGGGTTGAGTGTTTTCTGTGGATGAGGATTGATGGATGTTTGGGGCTCAGGGTTGAGGATTATTTGAGGATGAGGGTTGATTTTTTTTGGGGTGAGGAATTATATTTTATGGTGGATGAGGGTTTGGTGTTTTTTAGTTATGAGGTTTTAGGTTTTAGGGGGCTAAGGGTCGATGGTTTTATTCAACAGAGAAGTTGGGTTTATCGGGGATGAGGGATTGCAGTTTTTTAGTGTCTGGTGTTTTGGATTTTTAGGGTGGAGGGTTTTATGGTTTTTTCTTGGATAATGGGGGAGGTTATTTTTTAGGCTAATGGGTTAGGATTTTTTGGTCCATAGGGTTTAGTTTTTTTATGGATAACGATTTAGGGTATTTTGGGACTGAGGGTTAATAGTTTTTTAGGGTAGAGGATTGAGGGTATTTTTAGACTGATGGTTGATGGTTATTTGGGATGAGGGTTGAGGGATTTTTGGGATGATAGTTGATATTTTTATGAAGATAAGAGGTTTTTGTTTTTTGGGTTGAGGGTTTTGGGGTAGATGGTCAGGGGTTTTAGGGGATGATGGTTTAAGGTTTTTTTGATATAAGGGTTTAGGGTGTTTTGGGGATAAGGGTTGAGTATTTTTCGGGGATAAATGTTTATGGATTTTTGGGGTTGGGGACTACCATTTTTTTAGCAGGTGGCTGTTTTTTTGGGGTGATTGTTGAGGGTGTTTTTGGGCTCAAGGTTTAGGGTGTTATGGTTTTTAGGGTGTATGATTTTTTGGGTCTGGCAATTTAGGGGTTTTTAGGGATGAGTGTTAATGGATTTTTTAGGATTAGGGTTTAACTTATTTTGGGTATGGAGGTTGATGGTTGTTTTGGGGTGATGGTGTAGGGGCTTTTTGGGTTTCAGGGGGGTGAGGGTTTTGGGTTTTAAGGATAAGGGTTGAGTGGTTTTGGTGGCTGAGGGTCGAGTTTTTTTATAAGGGTTTATGGTATTCAAGGATAAGGGTTTAGGGTTTTTGGTGATGATGGTTAATGGTTTATTTGGGGTGAGGGTTGTTGGTTTTTTTAGGCCAAGGGCTAAGGTTTTTGTGAGGATGAGGGTTGGGTGTTGAGGGTTTGGGGATGAAGGTTAGGGTTATTTTGGGAATGACAGTTAAGCGTTTTATTTGGGAATGAGGGTTTTATGTGTCTGAGGGATGATGAATTTTTGGGGATGAGGGTTGAGAGAAATTTTGGGCTGATGGTTGAGGGTTTTTTGGGTTGAGGGAGGATGTATTTTGGGCATGAGGGTTGAGGGATTCATGGGGATTTAGGTTTAGGGTTTTTTATGGTTGGTGGTTTAGTTTTTTTTGGAGTTGGGTGTATTGGGTTTTTTTGGGGTTGAGGGTTAAGAGTTTTTTAAGGATGAGGATTTATGGTTTTTTGGTCTGAGGGTCGAGGGGTTTTTAGGGATGAGAATTGAGGGGGGGGGGGTTGTGATGGGAGTTGAGGGATTTTTGGGGATTAGGGTTGAGGGCTTTTTTACTAAGGTTTGAGGGTTTTTTGGGGCTGAGTTTGAGCATTTTCTTGAGTGGAGGCATGAGAGTTTTTTGGGGATGAGGGTTAAGGGTTTTTTGGGAATGATGGTTAATATTTTTTTGGAACTGAGCATTTAGGATTTTTTAGGATGAGGGGTTAGGGTTTTTTATGCTGAGGGTTTAGGGATTTTTGGGGCTGAGGGGTTATGTTTTTTTTTTGTAATTGAGGGTTAGGGTCATTTTGGGATGACAGTTGTGGTTTTCTTCAGGATGAGGGTTAAGTAATATTTGGGGATAAGGGTTTTGTGTTTTTTTGGTTTAGTGTTTATGATTTTTGGGGATTGAGGGTTGAGCATTTTTTCGGGCTAAGGGTTGATCGTTTTTGGAGATGTGGGTTGAGGGTTTTTTAAATATGATGTCTTAGGGTTTTTTTAGGCTGAGGATTTATCATTGTATTTTGTAGAGGGTTTAGTGTTTTCTGAGGTTGTGGGTTTATGTTTTTTGAGGGATGAGGGTTTAGATTTTTTCATGGATAAGGATGGGGGGTTTTTTGGGGCTAAGGTTTGAGACTTTTTTGGGGCCCAGGGTTGAGTGTTTTTTAGGATTGATTGTTTATTTTTGGGATATGGGTTTATATTTTTTTGGGGTAAGGTTTGAGGGTTTTTTGGGGTTAAGGGTTGAGGGTTTTTGGGTCTATCTGTTTAGGTTTTTTTTAGGGTTTAGGGATTGTTATTTTTTTGGGATGAGGGATGAGGATTTTTAGTGGATGAGGGTTTAGTATTTTTTGGGTTTGAGGGTTTAGGTAATTTTTTTGATGAGTTTTTAGGGTTTTTAAGAAACTGTGGGATGTTGGTTTTTTACGGCAGAGGTCGAGAGTTTTTTAGTTCCAAGGGTTGAGGACTATTTGGGGAAGAGGGTTTAGAGTTTTTGTGTGGAATATAGTTTAGGGTATTTATGGGATAAGGCTTGAGGGTTTTTTGGGTCTGAGGGTTCAATTTTTTTTGTGGATGAGTGTTTTTATTTTTTTAGGATGGGGGTTACAAGTTTTTTGGAGTAGAGAGTTGAGGGTTTTTTTGGGATTATGGTTGATGGTTTTTTGGTCCTGAGGGTTTATCTGAGATGATTCTTTTTTATGGATGAGTGTTTAGGGTTTCATTGGTGCTGAGGTTTTAGGGTTTTCTGGTGCTGAGGGTTTATGGTTTTTTAGGTATAGGGGTTTAGGATATTTTGGGGCTGAGGGTTTTTTTTGGTGATGTGGGTTTAGAATTTTTGGGCTAAGGGTGTTGGGAGTTTTTGGATGAGGAATTAGAGTTTTTTTTCTGGGATGAGGGATTAGGTTTTTTGGGGCTATGGGTTTGGGGTTTTTTGGGGTTAATGGTTTGGGGTTTTTTGGGGTTGAGGGTTTATAGTTGTTTTTTGGGTGAGGAATTAGGTTTTCATGGGACTATGGATTTAGAGGTTTTGGGGATGACGCATTAAGGGTATTTCGGTTTGTGGTTTTAGGGTTTTTGGGAGTTGATGGAATTGGGTTTTTTGGGGATGAGGGTTTATGATTTTTTGGGGATAAGGGTTTGGGGTTTTGGGGGATGTTGTTTTAGGGTTTTTTAGGGGTGAGGGTTTATGGTTTTTAGGGGATCATGGTTTTTTGAGGGATTAGGGTTTATATATTTTTGGGGCTAAGATTTTAGGGTTTTTGGGGAAGATGGTTTAGTGTTTTTTTATGAGGGTTTTGGTTTTTTTGGGGCTATGAGTTTTGGGATTTTTTGGGCAGAGGGTTTAAGAATTTTTTTGGCCAATGGGTTTTTGGGTTTTTCAGAATTAGGGTTTTTGGGCCTTGGGGTTGTGGGTTTAAAGGTTTTTGGATATTTCTATTTTTGGTTTTTTGGGGGATGAGGTTTGGTTGTTTTGGGGAGTGAGGATTTTGGTTTTTTTGGGCCTGAGTGTTTTGGGTTTTTTAGTGTTGAGGGTTTCTCTATTTTTGGGTATGAGGGTTTAGGGTTTTTTGGGGATATAGTTTTAAGGTTTTTTTATGGATAGGTCTTAGGGTTTTTTAAGGCTAAGGTTTTATGGATTTTTGGGGATAAGGGATTATGGGTTTCTATGTCTAAGGGTTTAGTGGTTTGGGGGGGAGGGGTCTAGGTTTTTTTCAAGCTAATAGTTTAGGGACATTTCGGGCTATGGGTTTAGGTTTTTTCTTGGAAGAGGGGTTAGGATTTTATTGAGCTGAGTGTTTAGGGGTTTGGAGGGCTAATGTTTTAGGTTTTTGGGGTTGTTGGGTTAGTGGTTTTGGGTCTGAGGGTTTAGGGATTTTGGGGGATGAGGGTTTAGGATTTTTTTCATCCAAATTATTTAGGTATTTAGGAGATGAGGGTATAGGTATTTTGGAGATGAGGGTTTTTTGATTTCTATGGCTATGGGATTAGGGACTTTTGGGAAGTGGGTTTGGAGATTTTATGGATGAGGGTTTTTTGGGGAATGTGGCTTTAATGTTTTTGATGCGATAAGGGTTTTTGGTTTTGGGGGGAAAGTATTTTGGGGTTTTTTGGATGAGTGTTTAGGGGTTTTTAGGGATGGGGGATTAGTGTTTTTTTGGGGATGAGGGTTTTGGGGTTTGGGTATCAGGTTTTAGGATTTTTTTGGTGATGATTGTTTATGGGTTTTTGGGGCCGAGCATTTAGGGATTTTTGGGGGTGAGAGTATTGGGATTTTTGGGGTTGAGAGTGTAGGGATTTTTTTGATGAGGGTTTTGGGTTTTTGAGAGATGAGGGTTTATGGTTTTTTCTGGATGAGGGTTTAGGGATTTTTGGGGGAAGAGGGTTTAGGGATTTTTGGGGGAAGAGGGTTTAGTGTTTTTTAGGACTAAGGGTTTAAGGATTTCTAGGGTTAACGGTTTTGGGTTTTTTGGGGATGAGTGTTTAGGGTTTTTCAGGGGTGTGGGATTATGGTTATTTGGGGATGATTGTTTAGGGTTTTATGGTGCTAAGGGTTTAGTGTTTCTTAGGGCTAATGGTTTTTGGGTTTCTTGGGTATGATGGTTTAGGGTTTTTTGAGATAGTGGGTTTAGGGTTTTCTGGGAATGAGGATTGTGGTTTTTTTGTGCCACGACTCATCCCCTGGGTCCCATGTCGTGAATTCCCGAAGCCCACCTCCCATAGGCTAGGGGTTGGAAAATAGGACCGAGTAGGCATATCCCAAACAAATGGGAGGCATTTTCCTAAGTACCTCTACATATGTACACAACTCCAACCCACAGATGATGGAGGGTGGAAAACACTAAGTAAAAAAACACATGGTATGATAATAGAAAATTAAAGGTAATAGAGGTTAGATTAAAATCCCAACTAAAATATAAAAGTAAAAGTACAATTCAATGGAACTTCTCCATATAAAACTCAACCTGAAGGGAAGCTATAGAAACAAATGTCTGGAGCCGTAGAAGCACTTCTCGTGTGTCGGGTCACTCTAAGAACCACCTAGCCCTTGTCCACCAAGGACTTCATCAAAGTGTCGATCTTCTTAACAAGACATAATATGTGTAGGAGATTCCCATGCGGGGGTGAGTAAAAAAGTACTCATAAGGGACCCCAAAACACAAAGATATACCACAATGAAACAACCAAAACAGACTACAAAAAAGGTACACGAAGTGTAACCACTAATAAGTATAGTGAAGAGAGTCACTAGAGTCAGATCATATAGGTATAATCAAAAGTATGAAAAGAAAGACTATCAGTCATAAACACTGAACAACTTGTAGTGCTGAGGCACTCATCCATGATAGGTCACTTAGGTCTGTTAGGTAATATAGACACTCTCATCACTTAGGCATGTTGAGTCACTTAGTCCCACTCATCACTTAGGCCAGATGGGTCACCTAGACCGGCTCGTCACTTAGGCCTACTAGGTCACCTATACCCACTCTTCACTTAGGCTTACTAGGTAACCTAGACCAGCTCCTCACAATCTTCTCAACACATCCAATCGTGGGAGTCCCACTCATATCACATTTGATTCTAAGAGAATCTACTCCTCAATCCATCAGTCATATCTCAACTTCCACTAAAACCCACATAGAGTACATCAAAAGGATTTCCTCATCATGACTGTCCCAATTCTATAAATGGATCATCAATCGGATCTACGGTTTTAAAGTTGTGAGCCTTTTTTGAAAGGGGTCCAGTGGGGTCTGAGTCTGATCTGAGACCACCCACCGAGTCCGAATTGGCCCACCTATCCAACCCAGCCCGCTGAAGTGGGCAGGTTTTCTCTGCCCAGGATGTGGTGCCAACCATGACCACCATCCATGTGACATGGTGCACCTGTGATGTGATATGCATGGGGTGGCCCAATCTTCACGTCATAGGGCGGCGGTTGAAGGATATGGTTTGGGGATAGGTGGTGGATGATGGGTACGGATAGTGGATGCAAGAACTCAATCAATGCTATATGGAGCGCGACCTACTACTAAGACAACACACTCAAGGGAGGGATGTGATGGCCAATCCACACAGCAATGCACTTGGGTTGAGGCACAGAATTGGGGGATTTGTGATCTTGGATCTCCAATCTAACTTGTAGATTGAAAATGAAAGAATGCACAAGATCTAGCTGAAAATCTAGGAAAATCATCACAAAATGGAGAGAAACAATGCATAATCTCTCGATTAAATCTTGAATGCCATACAAGTTCCATGGGGGTGGCTATTTATCGGCAAGGGGGTGGTACAATAGTCAAGGGTCTAATACCCCAAATTCATAAAGGCTAAACTACTTTTTTCCCTTAAATTCATAAAGATAAATCCTACCAAAGACTTTTGGAAAAGTGACACCCAACTTTCCAACTATAGCCCACCAGATTTGACTTTGAGTGCATAGCCCACCGGATTTGACGTTGGTGTCCAAAGATGCCATTTCTAGAATCCTCCATGTGGGCAAAGCTTCCAAATTCGTGCAACCATGTGGGCCAAGCTTTAAGCATCATGTTTGGGCTTGAATAAGTGAGATAATAGGCCAATTTTCTCCATCCATGTGTGGTAAGAGCCATTGGGCCTTTAATGAAGCGAGATGAGCGCCCATTGTTGCATTCAACCTCTTTAATCTCCCACGCATCATCAGGCCTTGCAAATCCAACTCCTCCAATCGGGTAATTGACTCGGTGCCTTCAACATGGTTCACATCATCCTACCCCTCTTGAAAAAGAGTCATCCTCGACTCTTCATCCTCTACACCCAAAAAAGGATAAATATCATAGACATTGAAAGTGGCAGTTACACTATAATCACCCGACAAACCAATCTTGTAAGCATTATTGTTAATCTTCTCAAGCACTCGGAAAGGTCCATCACCACGTGGCATGAGTTTTGATTTCCTCATTTCGGGAAATATTTCCTTCCGCATATGAACCCAGATAAGGTCACCAGGCTCAAACAACATTTGCTTGCGACCCTTGTCTGCACGATCAATGTATTTCTGTGTCATCCACTCGATATTTATCCTTGCCTTTTTCATGGATTTTCTTGATGAATTCTGCACGCTCTTTCACATCCATATTAGCAGCTTCCTGCAAAGGCAAAGGAACTAGATCAATAGGGGCATGGGGTTAAAGCCGTAAACAATTTCAAATGGAGAATATTGATTAGTGGAATTCTTGGCCCTATTATATGTGAATTCCACATGTGGCAGACACTCCTCCCAATTCATGATGTTCTTCTTCACAATGGTTCGCAGAAGGGATGACATTGTTTGATTCACCACCTCAGTTTTTCCATCAGTTTCCAGATGATAAGTTGTGGAAAATAGTAACTTCGTTCCTTGTTTGCTCCATAATGTCTTCCAAAAGTAGCTGAGGAATTTTGTGTCTCGATCCAACACAATCGTCCTTGGCATTCCATTATGTTTGACTACTTCTTGAAATAAAAGTGTTGCAATGTTAGTGGCATCATCTGTTTTGTGACCAGGAATAAAATGTGTGAATTTTGAAAACTCATCCACCACAACAAAAATGAAATCTCTCCACCTCTTGGTCCATGGTAACCCCACAATAAAGTCCATTGATATGTCCTCCCAAGGGGTGTTGGGAATTGGGAGAGGAAGATATAGTCCATGTGGGTTCAGTTTCGATTTGGCTGTATGGAAAACAATGCACTTTCCCAAAAATTTCTCAACAACTCTAGATATCCTAGGCAAATAAAAATTCTCACTAAGAACACTTAGAATTTTTGAAACACCAAAATTCCCCCATTAAACCACTCGAATGTGACTCCTTTAGTAAAATTAAACAGATAGAGAAATTGGGAATGAAAATCTTATCAATTCGGAATAAGAATCCATCATGTAAGTAGAACTTTTCCCAACTAACTCCAGGTTTACAATGTTCATAAGGTTCTCTAAAATCACTATTAGTGGCATATAAATCCTTAATGTATTCAAAACCAAAGAGTTTTGAATCGAACAAGGATAAAAGATAATATCGTCGTGAAAGTGCATCAGCCACAGTATTTTCATTACCCTTTTTATGCTTCATGACATATGTAAATGATTCAATGAATTCCAGCCATCTAGAATGTCTCCTATTTAGTTTATGTTGGCTCCTAAGGTATTTAAGGGCCTCGTGATCAGAATGGATCAAAAATTATTTTGGCTAAAGATAGTGTTTCCATGTCTCTAGTATGCTAAACAATGCATACAACTCTTTATCATGTGTATCATAGTTTAGAGTTGGGCCATTTAACTTCTCACTAAAGAAAGTAATAGACTTACCTTCTTGTATGAGTACTCCTATGCCAATTATGCTTGCATCACATTCAAATTTAAAGGTCTTTCCAATGTCTGAAAGTGCACGTAGAGGGGCGTGGGTGAGTCTCTCCTTAAGTTCATTGAAGGCCTTCGCTTGAGTTATCCCCCATTTGAAAGGAATGTTATTCTTTGTCAACTCATTCAACGGTGCGTCTAATGTGATGAAGTCCTTCACAAATCTACTGTAAAAACTATCAATCCCATGAAAAATTCTTACCTATCCAATGGAGGCTGGAGTTGGCCATTCTTGTATTGCTTTGATTTTTCATTGTCAACTTCAACTCCATTGCCGCTCACAACAAATCCAAGGAAAACAATATTATCAAGGAAAAATTCACACTTATTGATGTTTCCAAACATGTTTTATTTTCTTAACACCTCTAGGACTTTTCTTAAGTGATCTATATGTTCATGAAAAGTCCTACTATACACCATAATATCATCAAAGTAAACTACCACAAATTTTCCAATATATGCACATAAGACATGATTCATTAACCTCATAAATGTGCTAGGTGCATTGGTGAGACCAAAGGGCATGACTAACTATTCATAAAGTCCATGTTTTTTTCTAAATTTTTTTTCCACTCATCTCCTTCTTTCATCCTAATTTGATGGTAGCCACTTCTTAAATCAATTTTTGTGAAAATAGTTGAACCATTTAATTCATCAAGCATATCATTTAACCTAGGGATAAGATGAAGATACCTGACTGTGATGTTATTGATGGCTCTGCAGTCAATGCACATTCTCCATGTTCCATCCTTCTTTGGTACTAGAAGCACTGGTACCGAACAAGGACTAAGGATCTCTCTCACATACCCCACATTCAACAACTCTTGAACTTGCCTTTGAATTTCTTTTGTCTCCTCTGGGTTGGTGTGATATGGTGGGCGGTTTGGTAGTGATGCTCCAAGTATGAGGTCAACTTGATGCCCAATACCTCTAATGGGTGGAAAACGAGGTGGCACCTCTTTGGGAAACACATCTTCAAATTCCTGCAACAAAGACTCAACAACATGTGGCAAAAAAGATGTTAAGTCATTAGTGTTCAACATCACCTCTTTGTACATAAGTACTAAGAGATTTTGTTCAGAAATAAAAGCTTCCTTAACCTCACTCTTTTTTGCCAACATCACACTTTTCCCTCCTCTCAAATCTTTTTCCCCTCTTGATTTTTCATTTCTCTCCATTTCTTTTCTTCGCTCATTTTCTATTTTTCCCTCATTCTCTCCTTTTTCATTTTCTCTCTTTTTTTCTTCATCACTATTTTTTTCTTTTCTCTCAAAATGTCATCTTCTAGAATTTTCATGGGGGACATGGGTTTGAGGGTTATAGGTTCCCCTCGGAGTAAAAAAGAGTGATGTTTCAAGAAACCATCATGAGTAACACGCCGATCATACTTCCATGGTCGACCCAAAAGAAAGTGGCACGCCTTCAAAGGAACAGTGTCGCATAATACCTCATCCTTGTATTTAACAGTGGAGAAAAATAAATTCACCTGTTTGGTAACCTTCAGCTCTCCACAATCATTCAACCACTGAAGCTGATATGGATGTTGATGCTTCAAAGTAGGAAGCACCAACTTCTCTACTAACTCGGTGCTAGCAACATTACTACAACTTCCTCTGTTAATAATAACGCTACATACCTTCCCATGGATCTTTCACCATGTATGGAAAAGGTTCTCCCTCTGATCCTTCTCTCCCAAAGTCATTTGTGTGCCTAGAACTCTCCTAGTGACTAGAATCTCAACATCTTCTACACACTCTCCACTATCAATTTCTAGAGATTCTTCCTCCTCCTCTTCTGAGATCTCTCCATTGGTCTCCCATTCTCCATACCTGTTGATGGTCATGGTGCGCAGGTTTGGGTACTCACTAGAAATGTGACCCCTTTCTTGACATTTGAAACACCTAATATCCCAATTCATAGTTTGGTTAGCCTCAAAAGTAGGTTTCTTAGGTGGAAGAATTACCTTGTCACTTTTGCGATCAACCACCTCTTTTGCCTTTGATGGTTCTCCAATCTCCTTCCTCGGATTTCTCTACGATGTGAAAGGGGTAGTGGGTTTCCCCATGTTGCTCCTCCTTTTGATTTTTTCTTCAATCTTGGTGTCTTGGTGGATCATATCTTGTATCTCTACATGGTGGTACATCTCCACTTGATCCGCAATCTCCCGATTGAGCCCATGTAAAAACTGTGCCATGGTTGCCTCTAGATCTTCCTCAATATTTGCCCAAATCATGGAAATTTTCATCTCCCTATAGTAATCCTCTACGGTCTTACTCCTTTGGCTGAGCCACTGATGTTTTTTGTAGATATCTCTATAGTAGTGTGAGGGAAAAAAGTGCTTCCGCATAGAAAACTTCATGTCTTCCCAAGTTTGGATAGGACGTCCTCCATATTGGGCTCTCTCCTTTTGAACTTGATCCCACCATATTAATGCATAATCAATGAATTCAAGGGCTGAAAGTTTTACATTTTTATCCTCAGAATAGGTATGAAAAGAAAATACTTGCTCGATCCGCATCTCCCACACCAAGTATGCTTCCGGATCGCTTTTCGCTTGAAATGAAGGGACCTTCACCTTGATCATGCCAAGTAGGTCATCATCATGTTGTCTCCTTTGTCCTTATCTAGGTTGTTGGTACAACATCCTCCTTTGTGTGAAATCCTCAAAATCACCCTCAAGGTTTTCCATATCCTCCTCCATGATGTGGGGTCGACGTGGTGCCGGAGCTCGCTGTGGGTTATCATGGAGCATCCTTTGGATTTGTTGATTCCCCAGGTTATCAATCCTCTCATGTAGCACCTCCAACTTCCGATCAAGAAGCTTCTCGAAGTGGCTCACCAAATATTGCATTTGGAATTGCGTAGCTTCAGGTGTGGGAGATCTACTTTGACTTCCTTCATCGCTAACAAGAGCAATTTTCTTCCCACGATCTTCTTCCATTATATGATACACAAAATCAAACACACACGGGGAGAAACACACACACAATGATACACACTCACTCACACACGTGATATGTACACACACACAAACACACACAAGATGTACACACTCACGCACACAAGGATACACACTCACACATGAAAGACATACCCACTCACGTACACAAGCACACACACACTTACACACACGATATTTACAAACACACACACAAGATTTTTTTTATTTCTCTCCACTCTCAACACTCAATTCAAATTACAAGCTCATATGAAAAACCTTATTTGGGATGATCACGTGCCACCAATCCGTCCCAAACCAAGATAGTGTTGGAGGATGGTTTATCACAACCCGTTTGAGTGGTAATGGCTAAACGGTGAAAAGAGGGTAGAAAAATGGATAAGGTTGGGTGGAAAAGGGGGTAGAAAGGTGGTATTTGGGTTTTTCCCGATTGTGAAAGATAAGAAAAATTAATAACAATACGAGCCAAATATAAAATGGGGATGAAGAAAAATTATGGAGAAAGTGATGTATGGATATGGAAAGTGCAAATAATGTAAAGAACGATGATGAAGTAATTGTATCTGCTTATTTTTTCTTTTTTTATTCTTCTTTTTTTGGGTCAAATATCCACAAAAAGTGTTGTGCTTGGAGTTTTAAATCACAAGATGACGAACATAGAGTAAGATAATTTTTGTTTTTTAAATCTCTCAAAGGAAAGGATGTGCTTAATTTTGAGAAGCACAAAATAAAGAGTTGAATGAATTTGATTTTATTTTTTCTAGATACAAATCGCATATAGAGAATTAAATGCGAAAAGAAGATGAATGAAAATTTGGCTCAATTTATAATAATCCAAGCTTGCACAAACTAGGCCAATTCGGGAGGCTTTCATGAAAAAGGATTTTTTTGTTGAATGGATGAATAATATGGAAGGATAAGAAGGGTAAAGGACAGAATTAAAGTAAATGAAGGGATAGATGCCTACCGTGTCAACCAGAGCTTTGATACCAACTGATGTGAGACGCACAGGGTGGCTCGAACTTCATGGAATAGGGCGGTGATTGAAGGATATGGTTAGGGGATAAGTGGCGGATGATGGGTATAGATTGTGGATACAAGTAGTCAATCAACGATATATGGAGCACAACCTACTACTTAGACAACACACTCAAGGGAGGGATGTGATGACCAATCCACACAACAATGCACTTGGATTGTGGCACGAAATTGGGGGCTTTGTGATCTTGGATCACCAATATAACTTGTAGATTGACAAGGAAAGAATGCACAAGATCTAGGAGAAAATCTGGGACAATCCTCACACAACGGAGAGAAACAATGCATAAGCTCTCAATTAAATCTTGAATTCCATACAAGTTCCATGGTGGTGGCTATATATAGCCAAGGGGTTGGTACAATAGTCTAGGGTATAATACCCCAAAGTCATAAAGGTTGAACTACTTTGTTCCCTTAAATTCATAAAGATAAATCCTACCAAAGACTTTTGGAAAAGTGACACACAACTTTCCAACTATAGCCCACCAGATTTGAATTTGAGTGCATAGTCCATAGGATTTGACTTTGGTGTCCAAAGATTCCATTTCTAGAATCCAACATGTGGGCAAGCCTTCCAAATTCGTGCAACCATGTGGGCCAAGCTTTAAGCATCATGTTTGGGCTTTAATAAGTGAGATAATAGGACCATTTTCTCCATCCAGGCAAGGTAAGACCCATTGGGCCTTTAATGAAGCGAGATGATCACCCATTGTTGCATCCAACCTCTTTAATCTCCCACGCGTCATCGGGCCTTGCAAATCCAACTCCTCCACTCGGGTAATCAACTCAGTGACTTCAACATGGTTCACATCAACCTGCCTCGTCCTCCGTGGTCAATGACATATGCTCATCACCCATGGTTGATGTCGCGAGCTTCTTTCATCACCACCCACTCGCGCCATCTCCTACTCGAGGCTACCATCGGTTCCGTCATGTTCTTCCTAAGGCCACCGAACAAGATCAGATGGTATGTTTTTCAATCAGGGAGTACCATCATAATCCATGTGTTACTTCCTCCACTATCATGTGATCCAAGCAATCTTGATGTCGATCCGGTGGTCCCACCACATTTAGAAACTCTTGAAAATATTATGATGCAACCACAGTGTTTTACAGGTGAATAAAACCAAGAGAGAGGGACCAAAAAGAAAACCAAAAATGACAAGCATTTTCCTTGTTAATTTGGCCTTCATTTGTCGCATTAGAAAAATGGAATAAATTCGAACAATCACAAAGTTATAACCCCCGTTCCTTAATCCATGCATGCTAATTTCCATTCATGAAAAGATGACCAATCTACATATCAATATGTTAGTGTATTGACATGCGTTCATCATTTAAAAAGAATTAATTGTGGAAATAAGGTTTTCACATAGAATTAAACCACTACATGAAAAAAGGATCATTTGTCGGTGAAGAATGGATTCATTACGCCATCGTTCGTCGATCCTTGATCTGAAACTCCTGCCGATGGAGAGATCCTTTAAAGAGTAAGTAATGAAGGATAGTTTTTGTCATCATGGGTGACTCTTCATTCACCAATGGTAATTCTCCAGAGCCTCCAAGAAAAACAACAAGATCGTGACAATAATCTTGAATTCCTATTAGGATATTAATTGACGAAACTTGTTTTAGAATTTAAGTTACATTGAGTGACTACAAAATTACACTTTAGATACATCCATATTACATTGTTTCATTTATGAAATTAAAATTCCAGCTCGACGTTGTGTCGTATTGAATTTTTTTTGAATAAAATAAAAATTGTTAAGTTTATTTCATTTTTCATTAAAATGCTCAAAAATTAACTTTTACCTTCGACCCGTGCCGATTGAGGTCAGGTCCCACCTAAGGAAAGAACACGCTCATGATCTCAATTGCACTCTCAGATTTCCAATTTGAGTTACCATTTATGACTTATAGTATTTCCAAATAAAATAATCTTTATATAATTATTTTCTTTGTGGTCAAATCTCGAAAACTACTTTCCACAGTTGACCTGCATCGTTCAATGTTATGATCTGCCTAAGGAAAAAACCCTTTATGAACTCAACGATGGTCTCAGATTTTCAATCCAAGTCACTGTTCTTGAGTTATATGGATTTGAAAAATAAAAATAATTTTATTTAATTATTTTATTTATAGTTATTCCATTTTTGGGTTTTCTCACTAGAGACCCATGATGATTAACGTTAAGTCGTTCCTAGGGTAATCCATCCATCCTAAACACAACCCTACCCTTATATTTCTAATATAGGAACCCATTTAAGAGTTATTCAACTTTTTTTGGAAAACCGCACATGCACACAATTTAAAAACATTAATTTTTTCTACAGACCATTCCACACACACCGAGTCTCAGAATCGCACACCGTCTCAGTTCCTGGTCTCGTAATTTTTCCATAAATTTTCTAAAAATAAATCCTGGAAAATCCGAGTTATTACATTCTCCCCACATTAAGGGTTCACGTCCTAGAAATCCAAACCCAGGGATTTCGAAACAAATTAGAGTACGAGCATGAACCTGAGACTCCCAATCCCACATGATCTCTTAGAGATTCTTTTGCTGATGCTAAACACACAATAGAGGAATCAATCAACCATGTAGGTTCCTCTCCCGTCGATCCTCTATCTCCACCAAAACTTCCACAAAATTCTCTCTGTCATCAACATCCAGCTCTCTCCGGTCAATGAAATGTGATAGTTCATGTACGTATCTCATCATTTGGGATACATGGAGGATGTTGTGCACCCACTCTAACTATGGTGGTAGATCCAATCGTTATGGAAACTCATCCACTCTACACAATGTCAAAAAATTTCCAATGAACCTTGGAGATAACTTGCCACCCCGACCAAATCTATGTATCCCACATCAATGAGAGAGATGAAGGAACACATGGTCTCCCTCCTTGAACTCCAAGTGTCTATGTCGCCTATCAGCATATGACTTATGATAGTTCGGTGTAGTCTTCATACACTCCTTGATGACCTGAAACTCTATTGTTGTATCTTGCACCAACTCTAGGTCCATGAGCGCTGACTCTCTTGGGTCAGTATAGCAAAGTTGTGACATTTTGGGTCTCCTGTATAAGGCCTCGAATAGTTCCATACCGATGGTGGAATGGTAGATGTTTTTTTACACAAACTCCACCAAAGGTAGGTGATCCTTCGAACTGTGGCCGGAATAGAATATGTAAGAATGTAGCATATCCTCTTGGACCTAAATGGTTTGCTTCATCTGGCTCTTTATCTACAGGTGGAAAGTTGTGCTCATGTTCACCTGAGTCCCCAATGACTCCTAAAATCCCTTACACAACAAGGATGTAAAGTATGCATTTTGATTTGAGACTAATATCAATGGAAGTCCATGGAGTTGAACTATCTTATGTATGTAGAGGTGTCCCGATCTCTCCATGGGACTCTATTCCTAAAAATCTAAGATGTGAATGACATGGTGAGTTGGTAAATGTTCACCTAGATGGTACCATGTCCCCTGGACATACATGATAAACCCAACATGAATTCCATTGATATCCTTTTGCACTCCATTCTTGGTACCCCATGGAAGAAAATAGAAACCCCACTCCAAGCACAAGTGATTGACAAAGTGTTTTGAAAAACCCTGAAATTGATTAAACATGTCCTCAGCTTTTATATCAATAGGTAAGCCCAACTTCAAAATATTCTATCATCCTAATGTCCACCTTGACACCCACATGAATATCCCAATGAATATTGTGACTTTAGGAATCCTCTCATACTACTGTCTATCCTATAGAAGGAATGACATGCCCCCTCCTTTAGAATATCCATCAGGGGTATTTCTTATGGACAACTAAGGACTCAAAGACTCACAATTGGTATCATCGAGTTGTTCCTCACTGACCCAATTTAAGAGTGGAGGGGTAAAACCACTGATTACAGGTAAGATTCATCATATCTATCCATGAAGGATAAATATAAAAAGGAAAACATCTCTGCTTTATCATTCAGCAACTACAAAATAGATATCTTACTGAGAGCATCCTCTACCACATCTCCCTTACCATGAGTATAGAATTTTTCGAAGTCATATTCCTGGAGGAACTCCAACAATTATATCTATTTCATGTTCAAATTATTATTAGAGAAGATATAATTTAGACACTTGTGGTTAGAGTAGAAGATAAACTGTTCTTCCTTTAGGTAGCTTCACCACATAATCAATGCGAAGACTACCGCTACCAACTCAAGGTAGTAGGTTGAATTATTTTGCTCATGTGGTCTCAACTGTTGAGAACCATATCACTCCCATTAGATTATTGAAGATATCATTGATCCTCGATAGCAGATATTTATTCTTCATGGTCAATTGATTTAGGCTCTGGAAGTCCACACATAACCTTATTCTCCCGTCTGTCATCATGGAAAACAATACTAGGGCTTCCCATGGTGAATCTGTGGGTATCATGAAGCCCTTCCTTTGAAATTCCTCCTACTCTACCCTCAATTCATGAAGCTCTGTGGGATCCATATGATATTCCAGTATAGTCCGGGGGATAATTCCTGAATGATGTCCTCATACTTTTCCACCACTATAGGAAACTAAGGACTCGTCTCATCCACTACACCGAGGGTTATGCTAGCCAATTGAAGAGTGATTTTTTGCACCCTCCTATGCATGAGTCTATCTCATGCTGAATGGGTATACTTTTTTTCTTACCATGGAAAACCTAATTCCATCACTGCGGACATACCACACCCTTTTTCTTAAAAGATCCAATCTGGGAATGGACTGTTGATAACCAATCTATAACAAGAATGACGTCATAAGGCATCGACACTACCACCAGGAGGTTCCAACCCAAAATCTCACCTCAAGGGTCACATCACACTATCAGCATAAGTGTGATTATGAAGTCTCCTCTCATAGGTATTTATAGACGTAATGGTCAAGTTAATGGTTTACCCAGAAACTATAGGTCTCAAACAAGATTCATGACAAGGAAGAATGATTAGAACCTGTTTTTATTAATATGGTATCTAGGAATAGACACATATCATACCTTGAATCATTACTAGATCCCTTGGGTAATATTCCTTGACCGAATGCAGCTACCCCTTCCACTGTCCTCCTGATCATTAAGCCTAGTGTGGACCACATGGGGGTGGTGGTGGTAAAATGTCAAAATGTATACCACCTCCTACTACTCTCCCAACTCCTCTACCACATCTGCTACCCTGCAGATTCATCTATTCCTGTCATTGTCTCTACCCCATTGGCCCATCCACTATTTTACTGTCAACAAGATAGGGTGGGAAATATCTATAGAGATGTCCCATATCATCTTTTGGAAAGCATTACCTATTTATAGGTTGACTGGACTCACCCTATGAGCCCTAAGTTGTAGATACCCTGTCTTGGGACCTCCTCTCAGAATGTCTCACACATCCAAGTCCTTGAGACTGACGTCAGCTTCCTACTCCTAAGGTCTCTGCCCCTTCTTTCCCACTAATGATATTCACTGGTTGTATCTGATCAACCAAAGGAATTTCCACCACAATGGCTCTCTCTATCACCCTAGCATAAGT
The DNA here is from genome assembly GCA_963277665.1 of Viscum album. Classification (NCBI taxonomy): domain Eukaryota; kingdom Viridiplantae; phylum Streptophyta; class Magnoliopsida; order Santalales; family Viscaceae; genus Viscum; species Viscum album. The sequence continues at coordinate 538,535,007 of OY728137.1, forward strand.
AGGAATTCACAAACGAATAGAGTTAGCTTGGATGTCCCTAAACACACCTTGCATAAAGGTCTGAGACTCGAAGAACTGGTTGTTTCATATTCATCGAGTACCTAGAAGGGTTTATATAACTTGATAAATACTCTGCTACCGACATCTAGTCCTTCCAAAGATGTAGAATCCCTTGGTCACACATATCCCCTAGATTTCATGGTGAGACCTCCTTCTTTGAAAATGGTTCTCATGCTCTATCCAAGAAAGATTCACCTCATTGTATGATCGGGTAATCTAAACCCCTCTATCACTCGGTGGAGCCACATAGATGGCTCACCACCAGGAATTCCATCTAATCTAATGGTGCCTTGACTGGATGGGAATCTCGATCACCACCTCAAACCATTCCACAGTTTCCTGGGAGTTAGATTCTCCTTGGAACATGAAGGGTCTTTGTCACCAAAACTCATGAAGTGCATTTAGCCTACGCATTTCATCCATTGGTCCTAAAAGTACTATGTGATACTATACAAATGTAGGTATAGCTGGTAAAACACACGGAGGTGTTGTCTCTAGTATGAACCCATGTACCCATCTCTCCCCCCCATGGATCATCCTCGTGATCATGTAGTGGAATCCGGGATGGATGTCTACATGGAATAATCTTGAAAAAAACTAGATATACCACACTCAATAGAGTATATCTGGTGAGATGACTCAAGAAAGACATGGAAAATTCATCCCATTCCTATGTGATGCATGTACATCATTTTTTCCTACAACTTGTGTTTTCACATACCAAGTCAAAAAGAAAAATTTAGGTTCTTGGTGTATAGATATGTCGACCTTGACACAAAAACTGGATTTCCTGGCCTAAAATCCAAACAAAAAAAAACACTTAACACGGTTTCCCCAAACCAAAACTTCTTGACTCTAGGTTCTTAAGTTAGAAACGACCTCCTCTAATACAACTCTGTCACAACCTGTGTCTTGGGGCCCATGTTGTGACTACCCCAATACCACCTCCCATAGTCCAAGGGATGGAGACTAGCACCGAGTAGGCATATCCAAAACAAATGGGAGGCATTTTCATAAGTACCTGCATACATGCACACAACTCTAGGCCACATTTTCTAGAATGTGGAAAACACAATGTAAAAACACACAAGGTATGACAGTAGAAAACTGAAGGTAAAAATGGCTACAAAACAAGACCAAATAAAATAGAAAAGTAAAAGTACAAGTCTCTAAAACTCCTCCACATAAAACCCCACCTGACGGGTTGGTACAAAAACACCTGTTTGAAGCTGTAAAAGAACATCTAATCTATCGAGTCACTCTAACCACCACCTAGACCTGGTCCACCAAGGACTCCATCAAATCATAGATCATCTGCATAAGACACATCATGTGTGTGTTAATCCCACGTAGGTGTGATTAAAATAATACATATTAGGGACCCCAAACCACAATGGTATACCAAAAATCAATACCCAAAACAGAAAACCAAAGGGGTACAAAAAGTGTAGCCTCTAAAAAGTACAGTAAAGAGAGCAATTAGAGTCAGATCAAATAGGTATAATCTAAAGTATGAAAATAAATACTATCAGTCATAAACACAGAACACCATGCCGTGGTGATGCACTCATCCCCAATGAGTCACATAGGCCTGCAGGGCTACCTAGACCCGCTCATCACTTAGGCCTACTGAGTCACCTATACTCACTCATCACATAGGCCTATTGGGTCACCTAGACCAAATCATCACTTAGGAATACTAGGTCACATAGACCTTCTTATTATAGTCTTCTCGTCTCAAACAGCCACATGATTCTAACTCATAACATGCTTGATTCTGGTAGAATCTACTCCTAAATCCATTAGTTATATATTAACTTCAATAAAAAGAAACTTAGATTATATTAAAAGATTATACTCATCATGAGGGTTCCAACACAAGAAACGTCTCGTCAATCAGACATATGGTTTGGAATTTATGATACTTTTTGTGAAAAGAAGTAGGGTTTGTTCGGGTCCGGTCAGACCAACCTGACCCGACCCGGAATGGGGTCTGCTGACCCGACCCATCAGGTCAACCCATCTCGGCCCGCTATGTTTTCCTAGCCCAAACCACATGAGCTCGTCCCAACCCGATGCATCCCACCCATAGCAACAACCTCAGGTTGCCTCCGCGGTCCAGCTGAACTGTTGCCTCTAGTCGCGTGACATGACGCGCCTATTGCATATACAGTGACCACTGCCGCGATGAACCTATGTGTTCTTCTACAGGACACTATACTCACTATGGTGGTTCATTTTCTGATCCAAGAGTACCATCACAATCCATGGGTCACCACCCCCACTATAGTGTGCTCCAAGCCGTCTCGTTGTCGATCCGGGGTCCGACCACATTCTGAACCTCCTAAAAAGAGTCAGACACAACCATGGGGGTTCTTCGGTGAAGAATTCAAGGATATATGGATAAAAAAACAACCAATGTAAAGAATGTTGGCCTTTTTTTGACCTTTGTGTGTCTTGTTAAAAATAGGGATGACATTCGAACAATCACTTGGTTATAATCCGCTTTCCTTAATCCCATCATGTCAATTCCCATTCCCACAAAGATGACCAATCAGAAGATCAATATGTCAGTGGATTGAACCACATCCATCGTTTGGAAATAAATAATGGGGGAATGAAGGAATTCACATAGAATTAAACCCCTACCTGAAAAAAGGATCATTTTTCAGTGAAGAACGAATTCATTCTGTCATCGTTCATCGATCCTCAATCTGTAAATCTCATCTATGGAGAGATCCTTTGAAGAGAAAGGAAGAAAGGAAGGTTTTTTTTGTCATGGGTAATTCTTCATTCACTAGCGATAATTCTCCAAATCCTCCAAGATAAACTCCCAGACCAGGTCAATGATCCTGAATTCCTATTAGGCTTTTAATTGATGAAACATGTTTCACTGTTTCTATTATGCTAAGTCATCGCACCATTAAACATTAGTTTCAATGTCATTATGTTGTTTCATTTTATGAAATGAAATATCCATCTCAACGGTACATCATAGAGAATCAAATTTTAAATAAAATAAACTTTCTTATGTTTATTTTATTTTTCTTTAAAACTCTTAAAAATTAACTTTTACCCTCAACCCGCACCGGTCGAGGTTAGGTCCTGCCTAAGGAAATCACACCCTCACGAGCTCAATGGTACTCTTATATTTCTAATATGAGTTACCATTTACGAGTTAGAGGATTTGAAAATAAAATAATATTTATCTAATTATTTTATTTACGATCACGTCCCAAAAACTACTTTCCATAGTTGACCCATGCCGGCCAATGTTAGGCTCTGACTAAAGAAAACACCCCATTACGAACTCAGTTTCAGTTTTAGATTTTCAATCCGAGTCACCGTTCAGGAGTTATAAGGATTTGAAAAATAAAATAATAATATTTTTTTGTTATTTTATTTATAGTTATTCCATTTTTGGGTTTTCTCATTGGTGGCCCACATTGACAAAAGTTATATCATGCCTATGGTAAATCCTCTATCCTAGAAGCAATGGTGCCCTCAAATTTCTAATCTAAAACCGATTTAGGATTTACTCTAATTTTTCAAAAAAACCACTCACACACACTATTTTAAAACATAAATTTTTTTGACGAACCATTCCGAGCACACCAATCCTTGGAATTGCACACCATTTTAGTTCCTGGTCATGGAATTTTCCAAGTAATTTTCAAACAATAAAACCAGGAAAATTTGAGTCATTGCATTTGGGTTTGAGGGTTTTGTGTTTTGTTGGGATGGGGTTTAGGGTTTTTTTGGGCTATGGTTTAAGATCATTTTGGGGTTGAGGGGTTATGGTTTTTTTAGGTTGGGGATTTTTATTTTTTATGGATGAGGGTGATATGGACCATATTCAACCCAAGAGGAATACTTTTGGGCTTGATAATAATTTTAAGACGAGTTGTTATTAGAATTGGACCAGTTATCACTCTTTTAATCCTACATAATGGTAGGCAAAAACACACTTATTTGGGGCACAAAATAGAATATCAATGTGGAAAAGGAAGTAAATTCTTACCATCACATCTAATAGGTGATATAACATTGAGAAATTATTACTAAGAAGAAAACTCACTACTTTAGTTCATGGGGTCATTAATCGACAGAGGAAGGTTGTTTTTTACTTATTATGTAATAGTTGAGGGCTTTCATGCCTCATAATTAAATTTTGGAAATTACTCTTAATTTATTTTGTCTTTTTATTTATTCTCACTCTATTGGAATAATTATACTTGAATCATTCAAATTTTGATGTTTTTTGTGCAAAATTCTTCCATTAGCCTCTCAATATTTCCCATAATTGGTGGTGAATCTCCATTTATAGTGACATATTATTTATGATGGGAGTAACCTTGGTAGTTGGTGTTTACTTTAACACTTATTCATTGGGATAAATTTATTTGTTTCATCTTTACTTATTAGTCTTCTAATTCTAGTGATACATCAGTTTAGTAACAGTGCTGCAGATCTTATGAGTATGTTTTTCCATATTTTTCTTATTAATATATAGAAAAAAACATCTCCACCATGTACTAAAAATACATATTTTATACTCCATGTTCTCAATGGGAAATAAAAAATTCATAGATACAGTCAGAAGTTACACAAATTAGTCTGGATCTTGCTCAACTTTTGAGAGAACTGTGACATGATTTCCCTCCACCACAACTGCACCCCCAAAATCCATCTCCATATAATAGGAACAATATGATACCATTTTATGATGTTCATACAAATGATTATGAATACAAAGATTCATTGGGGGATATGTGAAGAAGAATAGACAATGAGGTTATTGAATGAGGATTAAATATTTACATTTTATGTTTTTATGGGAGTATAAATCCACATGATTGTATATATTTTATTTCTAAAAATTGAACTATTCATTAAATTTATTAATTGTTTAGATTAGAAAAAGTTCATTGTAAAAATAATTAAATTTAATGAATATGAATCTCTTTGGTGGTGAATTCTAGTAAAGATATGAGAACATAATAGTAAAATCAAAATAAGGTCATGGTGGAAGTTGAAGAAGACTCTGAGAAGATGATTTATGACCAATATTTAGAAGTAATAGATTTATTTATGAATGTATGGATTTCAATAAGGATATAATTCTTTTGAAGAGAAAATTCAAGATTTGAATCATTTATTAATGAAACACAATGTTACAGAATATAAGGACAATAATATTTTAAGGTCTTTTGGTGGATTAAATGAATAAATTGCACATTTACTTTAGATACAGTAACTCTATTCACTTGATGATGTTTTATAGCTTGAAATCATGGTGAAAAATAGAAATATTGTCTCAATGGAATTGGTTTTGGTGATAAGGAATTTGGTAGAAATAAAGTTCAGGATAAAAAAAATATATGTCTATGGAACAACCAAAAGGAAAATCTAACTCCCTTGAATGTGGGAGTCAAAAGTTCATCGAAAGTCATTGGAATGGTAATTTTAAAGAAATTTTCCTTAACAATAAAATTATTACTACAAAAGAGAGCATGGATATTGAAAAGGAAATTGAAGAGGATGAACATGGTGGTGAAGAATTTGAAAATAAAAATCATGTTGTGGAAGAAGATGATGTGGGTAATTGCTTATGCTATGAAGAGTTTTGAATGCTCAAACATACTCAAACTCTTTTCACCATAAATCAGGGAGTAATATATTTTATTATTGGTAGTGCTAGTTGTAAAAATGTTTATTTAACAACACTAGTGGATAAATTGAGGCTTCAATATCAGAATCATCATCAGTCAAATAAAAATTCCTGGTAGAATAATGGGAGAACACTTCAAGTCATCAAATATTTTCAAATTTCATTCTCCATTTCTATGAACTATGTTGATGAGTTATTGTGAAATGTTATTACTATGAATTATTTTCAATTGTTGTTAGGAATGCCTTTTATGTTTGATAGAGGAGTGAAATATGATTGGTGTAAGAACACACATTCTTTCTGATCTAAGGAAAAAATATTACACATTATTTTTGAATCCATCCAAGATTCATCAATCTAGTTTTTTTCTAGAATATCCCAAAGGTATTCTATTTATTTAAAAAATTCTATTCGAGAAATAATCCATAATTAAATATTTTTTTAATTATTGATGAAAGAGAAATCATTCCATGAAGAGATGATTCACCACCATCCATTAGATAATTTTTTTATTGAGTAATATCATGATGTTTTCCTAATTATCTTCTAAGTGGATTACCACCCTTTGGAGGTATTAGGAAATAGATTGATCCTGTACTAGGTGAACAGTTTTCTAACAAACCATCATATTAGTGTAGTCCTGAGGAATCAACGGAATTATAGAAGAAAGTGATGAATTGATGGATTGAGGATTTATAAGGACAAGCATGAGCCTATGTTATATTTCAAAATTATTATTTCTAAAAAAATATGGTATGTATTGCATGTGTATTGATAATTGAGATATCAGTAATATTTCCCTCAGATAAAGGTATCCAAGTCCATGACTCGAGTATATTCTTGATGAATTGCATGGGTCATCAATCATTTCATAGGTTAATCAATTGAAATAAGGGTATGAGTGTAAAATTTCATTCATTACCAAAGGAGGTTTTTTTTGAGTGGTTGTTAATGCCATTTGAAATCTAAAATTCTCCTAGTATATTCAATAAACTCATGAATATAGTTATGAAACCACATATTGGTAATTTTTTTGGAATGATATTTTTATTTACAGTAACGATTGGGATAGCCATGTGGATTATCTTTGATAGGTATTTGACATTCTAAGGGAAAAAAGATATATGTAAAGATGAAAAATTGTGTGTTCTATTAAACACATGTGGGGTTTTTGGGATATAGGGTATACCAAGAAGCCGTCCTGGTGGACCGATCAAAGGTGGAAGAAATTATGTCCTATCCCTCACCAAAATAATCCATAAAGAAAGAAGTTTTGTATTTCGACATATTTTTATCATCAAGATGTTTCTAATTTCATCACTATCAAGGAACCCATCACCGAATGCTTTAAAAAAGGAAAACTTGAGTTATGAAATGTAGTAAATGTATAATTTTAAATCATTATTAAATTGTTATGTAAATCACTAATTTTTTCCTTACATGATTTTTATCAAGTCTTTGAAGTAGAGTGTGATGAAAGTAGATTAGGGTTTTATGTTGTTATCATCCAAAGAAAGAATCCCATAGAATGTTTTAGTGAGAAGTTGAATGATTTTAGGTGGAAATATAGAACCTATGCCAATGAATATTATGTAATTAAGATAGCACTAGATCCTAGGTCTAAATATTTGAGAACAAAATAGTATTTATTCAACTTGATAATTGGGCATTAAGATTTTTCAATGGTTATCCCAAGTTGTGTTCGAGGCATGAAAAGTGGGTGGAATTATTGTAATCATTCTCATTTGTGTAAAAACACAAGATTGGGGAAGATAACCTACTGGAAGATACTTTATCTTGATGGTATGTATCAATTACCATTCTAGATTCTCTAATTATTATATATTATCTTATGAAAGTGTATTTTTATGTTGATGTGGAGTTAAATTATATTTTAATTCAATGTCAAAATGGATTTATGGATTATTATTTTATACATGATTGGTTTCTCTTAAATAGAAACAAACTATGCGTTTAGAACTATAATTATAGGGACTTTCTCTTCCATGAAACACATTAAAGAGGACTTGCTAGTCATTTTGGAAAAAAAAACCTTTTAAATACTAATTGATCATTTATACTAGTGAATGATGTAATCAACTGTCCAAGAAATTATTTGAGATGAAGGAATTTTTAATGTGAAAAGATTCATTTCATGCTTTTTTATACACTCCATTACCTATTTCCCTGTATCTATGGTAATATCTCATTGTGGATTTAATTATGGATTTATCGAAGACTCGGTTAATTTTTTTTCAAATATATTGTTCACCGTTATGGAATTCCACACATCATTTACTTGGATAGAGACACTAAATTTCTCAAAATGTTTTGGAGGAAATTATGGGGTTATTTTGATTGAATATTCATTTCATCACATTCCATAACCCTAAAACTAATGGGATAATAGAAGGTACAAATATAAAATTGGGAATTATTCTATTAACATTGGTGAACAAGAATATTAGATATTGGCACTTAAATATTACATAAGTTGAAATTGTATAAAATTGATCTCCATGTGATACCACTCAACATTCCTCATTTGAATTTGTTTATGGAATAATTTAAGTCAATAATTTAGATTTTTATTCTTAAAATCTTTATTTTATGGTGAATACTAATTCGGAGCATAAGGCAATGAAGATAAATAACTACATGAATCTATTTTATCTCAAATAGATAAGTATACTAAATTATATAAGAGGCATGGTAACAAGCATCAAAAGCAGGCCACTTTACAACCTTGAGACAAGGATTGGATTCACCTTTGTAAGGGGAGATTCCTATAAAAATGGAATATAAATTAGGAACTATGAGATGAAGTTCCATTCAAGGTACATGAATGAGTGGGATACAATTCCAATTATATTGATTTACATTATTATTTTGGTGTTGTTTCTGCAACATTATACACTAAGGATTTGTCTCCATACATCGAAGAAAATTATGCCATGAATTTGAGGGAAATACTATTTAACTTAGAGTAAATGATATTGTCTATATTCATCCCAAGGAGAACATCTTTGGACTAAAAAATAATTTTATACAAAATTATTATTCGAATTAGAACAAACCACACTTTTTGGAATCCATCACAAGGGGGGCCAAAACACACTTATTTGGGGACCAGAATGACATATCCACATGTAAAAGAAATTTAATTCATAGTGGAACATTAAATATGAGTGAGAGTATTGAGAAAGGATTCCTTAAAATTTAATATATCTACTTTAGTTTTTGGGGTTAGTAATTAGCTTTGGAAAGTGGTTTTCTTTCTTTTGATGTGATCTTTCAGTTCCCCCATACCTTGTAATTTGATTTTGGCAATTTTTATCAGTATAATTTTTCTTTATAATTTATGTTCACCAATTGTTAATGGTTATAATTTAATCCAGTTAATTTTTAATATTACAATGAAACATTCATTTTTTAGCATCTTCCCTTTACTCAGAATTGGCGGTGCATCTCTATTACTGATGAACTAGTCATTATGCTTGGAGAAACATCTGTATCTAGTGTTTATTAATCCTTATTCATTCTTCTACATTTTAGTTTTCAATATCATATTAATAATTTTGTTCATATGTTGATTAATCAAAGGGTATATGGTTTTTTCTGGAATTTTATTTAGGGGTTTTTGGGGTTCAAGGTATAGGGTTTTGCAGTTTTGGGTTTTGGTAATTTTGGTGTTGAGGGTTTTAGTATTTTTGTGGATGAGGGTTTAATTTTTTAAGGCTGAGGGTTTAGGGATTTTGTACAGGATATTGTATTTTTTGGAGTAATGGGTTTAGGTATTTTTTGGGTTGATGGTTTAGGGTTTTTTGGCCTTTAGGTTTTAGGTTTTTTGGTGCTGGGGTTTTATGGTTTTTAGGGTAAGGGTTTATGGTTATTTTGGTTTTGGGTTTAGGGTTTTTTGAGAATAAGGGTTAAGGTTTTTTTGGTATAGAGTTTTTGTGGTTTTTTGGGTTGATGTTGTAGGGTTTTTTATGGGTGAGGGTTTAGGGTTTTTTGGGCAGAGGTTTTAGGGTTTTCTGGGGCATAGGGATTAGGTATTTTTGTGGTTTAGGGTTTAGTGTTTTTTCAAGGATGAGATTTTAGGTTTTTTGGAGGATGATTGTATATAGTTTTTCTATGAGGGTTTAGGGGTTTTTTTGGTATAAGAGTATAGGATTTTTAGGGGATAAGGGTTTAGGTTTTTTGGGGGATAAGGATTTTGGTTATTTAGGGTAGACAATTTTGGGTTTTCTGGCATGAGGGTTTGTATTTTTTATGAGGTTTTATTATTTTTGGGGTTGATGGGTTATGGTTTTTTGGGGATAAGGTTATTTTTTCTTCTTTGGGGACGAGGGTTTAGGGTTTTTTTGGGTTGAGGGGTTAGGGTTTATTTGGGGATCATAATTTATGCTTTTTGTGTGTGTTTAGGGTTTAAGATGTTTTGGGGATGATAATTTATTGTGTTTTTTTCATGAGTGATTAGTTTTTCGGGGGATAAGGTTTTAGGGTTATTTGGGTATACAGGTTTTGGGTTTTCCTAGAGCTGAGGGTTTATGGGTTTGGGGGGAAGATCGTACTATATTTTTTGGGCCGAAGGATTTATGTTTTTTGGGGATAATGTTTTAGGGGTTTATGGGGATGGTGGTTTTGGGTTTTTTATGGATAAATGTTTACAATTTTTTATGGCTATGGGTTTAGAGTTTTTTGGAGTTGAGGTTTTATAGTTATTTAGGGGTAGGTGTTTTGGGGTTTTTGGGGATGGAGGATTAGGGTTTTTTTGGGGTTGTGGGTATATGGTTTTTTGGTAATGAGAGTATAGATTATTTTGGGGTTTTGGGATAAGGGTTTTTTAGGCTAAGTGTGTAGGGTTTTATAGGGTGTGGGTTTTTGGGGTTTTTGGGGTATGTTTTTTGGGGTTTTGGGGATGAGGGTTTATGGTTTTTTGGTGATGAGGGTTGAGGGTTTTTTGGGATGAGGGTTTAGGGGTTTTTGTGTCTGATTGTTTTGGGTTTTTTGGTGATGATGGATGGTGGTTTATTTGGATTAGGGTATAGAATTTTTTAGGGATGATGGTTTGTTATTTTTTGTAATCAAGGATTAGTGTTTTTTTGGTACTATGGGCATAGGTTTTTATAGGGGATGAGGGTATAGGATTTTTTGGGGATGAGTGTTGAGGTTTTTTTAGATATGGGTTAAGGGGTTTTTTAGATAAGGGTTAGGGGTTTTATGGGGTTGTGGGTTGAGGAAATTTTCGGTCTGGGGGTTTAGTGTTTTTTGAGCATAGGTTTGGGTGTTTTATGGTGTTGTGGGTTTCTGGTTTATTTGGCCTGAGGGTTATGGATTTTTTGGCTAAGAGTTGTAGGTTTATTGAGGCTGTGGGTTGGTATTTTTTTGAGTCATGGGTTGGGGTTTTTTTTGGGGTATAGGGCAGGGATTTTGGGGGGCTAACAGTTTACGGTTTTTTAGAGATTTGGGTTTAGGGTTTTCTTGTTAGGAGGGGTTATGGTATTTTGGGTTGAGTTTTTAGGGTTTTATAAGGATGAATGTTTATAATTTTATTGAGGATGAGGGTTTCAGGTCATTTAGGGATAAGGATTGAGTGGTTTTTTTGGGGATGAGGTTTGAGGGTTTCTTGAGGATAAGAGTTAGGTTTTTTTAGGGTCGTGGGTGGGGGCTTTAGATCTAAGGGTTGGGGTGTTTTTTGGATGAGTGTTGGTGGGTTTTTGGGTCTTGTGGTGGGGAGTTTATTCGGTTTTGAGGGATGAGGGTTTTTGGGGGATGAAGGTAGGGGGTTTTCAGGCTCAAGGTTGGGAGTTATTATGGGATGAGTATTTTATGGGGATGATAGTTGGGTGTTTATTGGGATGATGGTTAAGGGTTTTATGGGGCATGGGGTTGAGGTTTTTTTTTGAGTTGAGTGTTGGGGGTTTTTGGGCTGTGTTTTGGCGATTTTTTTGGTTGAGGTTTTGGTATTTTTAGGGATTAGGGTTGAGGGTTTCTTTGGGGATGAGGGTTTATGGTTTTTTGGTGCTAACGGTTCACATTTTTTAGAGTTTTATGTATTATGGTTTTTTGGGGATAAGGTTTGACGTTTTTTTGGGGTTGCGTATTGAGGATTTTTTGGGGATTAGGGTTTAGGATTTTTTTGGACTTGAGTTTTTATGGGTTTTGTGGATGAATATTTAGAGTTTTTTTGAGACTAAGGTTTAGTGTTGTTTGTGGCTAAGAGTTTGGGTTTTTTATGGCTAAGGCTTGGGGTTTTTTGGGGCAATGGATGATGGTATTTTGGGGCTGAGGGGTGACGTTTTTTAGGGTTGATTGTTGTGAGTTTCTTAGAGCTTATGGTTGAGAGTATTTTGGGGATTAGTTTTGAGAGTGTTCTAGGGATGAGGGTTGAGTGTTTTTAGGGGATGATGGTTTAGTGTTTTTTTGGGTTGAAGGTTTTTTGGGGCTTAGGGTTGAGAATTTTTTGTAATTAATGGTTTTGGATTTTTTGGGACTGAGGGTTGAGGGTGTTTGGGGTAAAGGGTTTAGGTTTCTTTATGTATGAGGTTTTAGGAGTTTTTTGGGGGATTAGGGTTTACGGTTCTTCTGGGACTGGTAGTTTAGGTATTTTGGGTGCTGAGGGTTGTGGGTTTTGAGGGGATAAGGGATTAGGTTTTTTGGGCTGAGGGTTCTGGGGTTTTTTTGGACTGTGGGTTTAGGGTTTGAGTGGGATGGTGGTTTTGGTTTTCAAGGGATGATAATTTAGGTCTTTTTGGGGGATTTGGGTTATGTATTTTGGGATTAAGGGTTTAACAGTTTCTTGAGATCTGGGTTTTTTTTGGGGCTGATAGTTTAGGGGTTTTGGGGGCCGAGTGTTGTGGTTTTTTTAGGGAAATGTTTTGATTGTTCACTATGGTTGAGTGTTAACATAATATTAGGTATAAGGGTTACTGATTTTTTTGGGAAGACGGTAGATGGTTTTTTGAGGCCCATTGTTTAGGGATCATTGGGGATGAGGATTTAGGGATTTGGGGTTTGGGTTGTGGATTTTCCAGGGCTAGGGGTGTCAGGTTTTTGGGGGTTATGGTTTGAGGTTTTAGGGGCTATGTGTTGAGGGTTTTTTGGGGAAGAGGATTCATGTATTTTTAGGGAAAAGGGCTTATGATTTTTTGGGGCTGAGGTAAGAGTGTTATTTGGGGATAAGTGTTGAGGGTTTTTTTGGCTGTGGTTTGAGGGTTTTGGGGTGATATTGTTTGAGGATTTTGGTGACTAAGGGTTGATGGTTTTTTAGGCCGAGTGTTTAGTGTATTGGGGGGGATTAGGGTTTATGATTTTTGGGGGCCTATGATTTAGGGATTGTTTTGGGATAATGGTTATGGTTTTTTGGGGCTAATGGTTTAGGGATTTTTGGGGATAACGGTTTGGGTATTTTGGGGCTGAGGGTTTAGGGGTTTTTTGGGGAAGAGGGGTTAGTGTTTGTTGGGGATGAGGGTATAGAGGTTGGGGCTCAAAGTTGATGGTTTTTTTGGGTTGGTTATTGAGGGATTTTTGAGAATGTGGATTTAGTTTTTTTAGTATTGTGGGCTTAGGGGTTTTAAGTGCTGAGGGTTTTGGGTTTTTGGAGCAAAGGGTTTAGGAAATTTTTGGGATGAGGGTTTATAGTATTTTGGGGCTGACGTTTTAGTGGATTTTGGTGATAAGATTTTATGGGTTTTTAGGGATGAGAGATCATGGTTGTTTTGGGTAGAGGTTGGATGGTTTTTTAGGGATTAGGGTATGAATTTTTTTATGTAAGGTTTGTGGATTTTTATGGCTAGGGGTTTAGGGTATTTTGTGTTTTGGGTTTAGTGTTTTTTGAGTTTGAGTGATTACTGTGTTTTGGGGCTGATGATTGTTTGTTTTTGGGGGATCAGGGTTTCATGTTTTTTGATGATATGGGGTTAGGGTTTTTGGGGGATGTGTTTTTTGGAATTTTTTGGGCTATGAATTTATTTATTTTTAAGTATGAGGATTTAGGATTTTTTAGGGAATATGGTTTTGGGTATTCTGGGGTTAATGGTTTACAAGTTTTTGGGGTCGATGGTCTAGTGTTTTATGGGGATGAGAGTTTTGGGTTTTTTGGGATTATTGTGTAGGGTTTTTGGTCCTACCAGTTTGGTATTTTTTTGTATACAGATTTAGTGTTTTGGTGGGATAAGGGTTAAGTGTTTTTTTGGGATTTAGGGTTTATTGTTTATTGTTGGATTAGGGTTTATGGTTTTTTGGGGTTTGAGGTTTTATGAATTTATGGTGTTGTGGGTTTAGTGTTTTTTGGGGCTAATAGTTGATTACTTTTCGAACTGAGGGTTTAATGTTTTTTGGGGTTAAGGGTTTTGGTGTTTTGGGGAATATGGTTAACAATGTTTTTAGTTTGATAGTAAAGGTTTTTTTTGGTGATAAGGGTTGAGGGTTTTTTGGGGATGACGTTTGAGGGTTTTTTGTGGATGAGGTTTGTGGGTTTGGGGGTATAATGGTTTAGGGGTTTTTTAAGGGTTTAGGCGTTTTTTGTGTGTGAGGGTTGAAGGATTTTTTGTAATGATGGTTGTGGGTTTTATGGTGCTGAGGGTTTATGGATTTTAGGGTGGAGGGTTTCAATTTTTTTAGGGTTGAGGGTTTTGGGTTTTGTGTGGCTAGGGGTTGAGGGTTTTTTTTTGGGTTGAGTTTTGAGTTTTTTTGGGTTGAGGGTTGATGGATTTTTATATTTGAGTGTTGATGGTTTTTTTGGGGTTAGGGATTATGGTTTTTTGTTGCTGAGTGTTGACATCTTTTTCAGGCTATGGTTTCATGGTTTTTGGATGGATGGTTTAAAGTTTTCATGGATTGAGGGTTGAGGGTTTTTTGGAGTTGAGGGATGAGTATTTTTTAGGGCTGAGGGTTTATGGTTTTTTGGGGATTTGGGTTTAAAATGGTTTTAGGTTTTTCAGGACTTAGTGTTTTGGGATATTTTGAACTGAGGGTTTAGGGATTTTTGGGGTTGAGGGTTTACAGATTTTTGAGGCTTAGGGTTTTGGGTTTTTTAGGGATAATTGTTTATGGTTTTTTTGGAGATGATGGTTTTTTCTTTTTCCGAGAGGAGGGTTTAGTGTTTTTGTGGCCAAGGGTGGATGGATTTTTGGTTCGGAGGGTTTAGGATTATTTTGGTAAAAGGTTTTAAGGTTTTTTTAGGATTATGATTTTTTAAGCATGAGGTTTTACTTTTTTCTAGGAATGAGGGTTTAAGGCTTTGGGGGATGAGGGTTGAGGGATTTTTGGGAATTTGGGTTTCAGTTTTTTTATGATGTGGGTTTACCATTTTTTTAGGGTTGAGGGTTTAGGTATCTTGGGTTTGTGGGATTAGTGTATTTTGGGTAGAGGGTATAGGGTTATTTTGGGATGAGGGTTTTGGAATATTTTGTGTTGAGGGTTTAGGATTTTTTGAATGAAGGTTTATGGTTTTTTTGGGATGAGTGTTTTGTGTTTTTTGGGCCTAAGTATTTGTGTTTTTTAGGGGATGGGGGTTTAGGGATTTTCTGAGATGGGGGTATAGTATTTTTTAGGGATAAGGGATTAAATTTTTTGGGGGTTGATGGTTGAGTGTTTTTAAGGGATGGGGGATAAGGTATTTTAGGGTATGAGGGTTAGGGTTTTTTGGGGTTAAGGTTTGTGTGTTTTTTGTGGTGAGGGTCTAGGGTGTTTTGGGGTTAATTATTAAGGGATTGTAGGGGATGAGGGTTGATGTTTTTTTGTGGATTATTGATGGTTTTTTAGTGATAGAGGTTGATAGATTTTTTAGGCTGAGGGTTTATGGTGTTTTGGGTCTGATGGTTGAGGATTTTTTGGGGCTGAGGGTTGATGGTTATTTGGGGAAGAGGGTTGATGGTTTTTTGGGGATGAGGTTTGATGTTTTTTTGTGGTTGTGGGTTGAGGGTTTTCTGAGGATGAGGGTTGTTGGTTTTTTAGGGCAAAAGGTTGAGGGTAATTTTTGTATAAGGGTTGAGTTTATTTGGGGTATTTGGGTAGAAAATGTTTTGGTTATGAGGATATAGGATTATTTGGGGCTATTAGTTTTTGGTTTTTCTAGGGTATGTATTTTGGGATTTTTGAGGTTGGGTTTTGAGGGGGTTTTAGGGTGAGGGTTTAGGATTTTTTTCTTAAGCTAAAGGATTATGGTTTTTTTGGATACATGTTTAGGGTTTCTTTGGGGGTGAGTGTTTATGGTTTTTTGGGTCTAAGGGTTGATGGTGGACATTTTTTCTATGAATGAGGGTTGAAGAAGTTTTTAGGGACAAGGGTAAAGGGTTTATAGGGGCTAAGGGTTGAGGTTTATTTGGGGCTGAGTGTTGAGGGATTTTTTGGGTTGAGGGTTAATGGTTTTTTGGGGCTGTGGGTGTATGGTTGTTTGGGGATAAGGTTTAATGGTTTTTTGGGATGAGGATTTAGGGTTTTTTAGAATAATGGAATGTGGTTTTTTGGGGATGAGGGTTTAGGATTTTTTTTGGGGTGATGGTTTAATTTTTTTTAGGATTGAAGGTTTAGGGTTTATTATGGTTTAGGGTTGAGGGTTTTTTGGGGATAATGGTTTTGGGATTTGGGCTATGTTTTTATATTTTTTTAGGGGTTTAGTGTTTTTTACGGATGAGGGTTTAGGGTTTTTGAGGCTTAAGGTTTTCAGATTTTTGGATTTGAGTATTTAGTGTGTTTTTTGTATGAGGGTTAATGTTTTTTTATGGTGAAGTGTTTAGGGTTTTTTGGGTATGAGGATTTATGTTTTTTTGGGGAAGAGTAATTATGGTTTTTTGAAGATATGGGTTTAAGGTTTTATGCATATTAGGGTTTAGGGTTTTATGGGGATAAGGGTTTTGTATTTTTTGGGGATGCGGGTTTAAGGTTTTTTCTGGATGAGGGATTAGGGTTTTGTGGGGATAGTGTTTTAGTGTTTTTTGTGTCTATGGGTTTATGTTTTTTATGGGCTATAGATATAAGGTTTTTTGGGGATGAGTGTTTATTATATTTTGGGGATGAGGGTTTAGGGTTTTGTGGGGATTGGGGATTGGGGATTTGGGTTTTGTGGGGATGAGGGTTTATAACTATGTGGGGATGAGGATTTAGGGTTTTGTTGGCCTCAGAATTTGGGGTTTTCTGGGGATGATGGTTTAGAATTTTCATAGGATGAGGGTTTAGGGGTTTTTTTGGGGTGAGGGATTTGGGTTTCTTGGTTTTGAGTGTTTAGTGCATAGGGTTGTCTAGGGTTTTGGGAATAGGTTTTTCTAGGCTAAGGGTTTGGGGTTTTCTAGGTCTATGGGTTTAGGGTTTTCATGGGGAAAGGGTTTAGGTTTTTTAGGGATGAGGTTTTAGGATTTTCTAGGGATGTGGATTTAGGGTTTTGGGGGAATAAGGGTTTAGTGTTTTGTTGGGTTGTGGCTTTAGTTTTTTCTAGGGTTGAGAGTTTGGTTTTTTAGGAGGGTTTTTTTATTTCTAGGGATTACAGATTATTGTTTCCAAGGATTGGGATATTATGGTTTTCTAGAGCTGGGGGTCCTTGTTTTTTGGGGCTAAGGGTCTAGGGTTTACTTGGGCCAGGGTATTGGTTTTAATGTGATTGAGGATTTATGGTTTTTTGGAGATGTAGGTTTAGGGGTTTTTGGGCTGATGGATTTGGGTTTTCTAGGGATGAATGATTATGGTTTTATGGGAATGAGGGTTTAGGGTTTTATATCGCTAAGGATTTTTTGTTTCTTGGGGCTGATGGTTTATATTTTTGGGGGGTTGAAGGTTTTTTTTTCTTTAGTGAGGGTTTAGTGTTTTCTTGGGTTGAGGGATTATGCTTTTCTAGGTCAGAGGGTTTAGGGTTTTCTGGGGCTGAGGGATTTGGGTTTTTTGGGTATGAGGGTTCTCTATTTTCTGTGTTTAGTATTTATGGTTTTTTTGGGGTTGACAGATATGGGTGTTCTAGGGATGTCGGTTCAGGGTTTTCTGGGATGAGGGTTTGTGGTTTCCTAGAACTAAGGGATTTGGGGTTTTTTGGAATTTTTAGGGATTTATTGTCATGAGAGTTTTAGGTTTTCTAGGTCTAATTAATTCGGGTTTTCTTGGTAAGAGGGTTTAGGGTTTTCTATGATTTAGGGTTTAGGGTTTTTTAGGGTTGAGGGTATAGGGTATTATTTTGAAGCGCTGGGTGTTTAAGGTTTTTTTGGAAAGAGGGTTTAGTTTTTTATGGGGCTAAGGGTAAAGGGTTTTCTTTGGATAAGGGTTTTGAGTTTTCCTGATCTTAGGGTTTGGGGTTTTCTATGGTGAGGGTTTGGGGTTTTTTAGGCTGAGGGTTTATGGTATTTTGGGATAAGGGTTTTGGGATCACTAGGTTTAAGGATTTAGTATTTTTTGGGTATGAGGGTTTTGGGTTTTCTAGGGTTGAGGGTTTAGGGTTTTTGTAGATAAAATATTGGTGTTTTTTGGGCTAGAGGTTTTATAATTTTCTAGGACTGTGGATTTAGTGATTTCAATGTTGAGTGTTTAGGGATTTTTTATGTTGCGGGTTTAGGGTTTGGTGGGGATTAAGGTTTTGGGTTTTCTATGTCTGAGTGTTTAGGGTTTTATGGTCTAAGGGTTGAAGGTTTTTTGTTTGTTAGGGTTTAGGGTTTTATCAGGGTTTGGGTTTAGTGTTATATAGGAATAATTACTTAGGGTTTTCAAGGGCTATGTGTTTAGGGTTTTTAGGGATGATGTTTTTGTGTTTTCTTGGGATGTCGGTTTAGGGGTCTTTTGGGGAAGAGGTATTTGTGTTTTCTAGGTCTGAGGTTTTCAGGTTTTCTAGGGATGGCATTTTAGGGTTATCTGGGGATTATGTTTTAGGGTTTTCTATGGATTACTGATTAGGTTTTTTGGGGGATGAAAGTTTTGGGATTCTTGGTGATGAGGTTTTTTGTTTTCCTGAGGATGAGGGTTTCTTGGGACTGAGGTTTTAGGGTTTCCTAGGAATGAGGATTTTGGGTTTTCTTTTATGAGGTTTTAGGGATTCAAGGGACTATGGATTAAGGGTTTTCTAGGGATGAGTATTTAGGGTTCTCTAGGGATGATGGTTTAGGAGCTTTTAGGACTAAGGTTTTATGTTTTCTAGAGGATGAGGGTTAAGAGTTGTATAGGGATGAGGGCTTATGGGTTTTAGGGTTTGTGGGTTTGGGGGTTTCTAGGTCTCAGTGTTTAGGGTTTTCTAGGGCTGATGGTTTATGGGTATTTGGGGATTAGGTATTTTTTGGTTTATAGGGATTATTGTTTAAGGTGCTGTGGGGTAGAGGGTTTATGTTATTTTGGGGGATGTGAGTTATGTTTTTTTGGACAGAGGGTTTTGGGGTTTTTTGGATGAGGCATTAAGGGTTTTGGGGTGTAAGGTTTATGTATTTTATGGTATATGGTATAGGGTTTTCTGGGGCTTAAGATTTAGTTTATTCTGTAGGTAAGGGTTTAGCATTTTCGTGGGATAAGGGTTTAGGGTTTTTGGGGAGGGGCGTTTTGGGTTCTCTTGGGTTGAGATTTTAGGGTTTTCTATTGCTGAGGGTTTAGGGTTTTCTAGGATATGGGTTTTGGGTTTTGGAGGGATCAGGGTTTAGTGTCTCATGAGGATTAGTGTTGGGGGTTTTTGAGGTATGGGGGTTTAGGGTTTTTGGGGGATGAGAGTTTACAGTTTTTTGGGGATGATGGTTTATGTTTTTTTGGGCTATGAATTTATAGTTTTCTAGTGGTGAGGGTTTATTTTTGTCTTGGGATGAGGGTTTAAGGATATCTTGGGTTAAGAGTTTAGGGTTTTATATGGATGTGGGTTTAGGTTTTTCTAGGGGTAGGGAATTTTATGGTTTTTTGGGGATGATATTTTAGGATTTTATAGTGTTGATGGATCAGGGTTTGTTGGCTTTTTGGATTTTGAGGATTTATAACTTTCTAGGAATGAGGGTTTCAGGTATTATAGGGTTTAGGTTTTAGGTTTATCATGTTCTGAGTGTTTAGGGTTTTCTAATGATGTGGTTTAGGGTATTATAGGGATGAGGGTTTAGGATTTTTTGGGGATGAGAGTTTATATTTTTTGGGGGCTGATTGTTTAGTGTTTTTTGGGGTTGAGGGTTTATGTTTTTCTTGGGATTAGGGTTTGGTGTTTTTTGGGGATGAGTGTTTATGGTTTTCTAGGGTGGATGGTTTTTCATTTTTCGGGGCTTAGGATTTATATTTATATAGGGAAAATATTTTAGAAAATCATGGGGCTCATGTATTAGGGTTTTCTAGGGATGAGAGTCTAGGGATTTTTAGGGGGCGAGAAATTAAGGTTTTTTAGGGTTAGGGGTTGAGGGAATTTCGGGGATGAGGGTTGAGATTTTTTTGGGGCTGAGGGTTTATGTTTTTTGGGGTATGAGGGTTTAGGGTTTATTGGGTCTGAGAGTTTTGGGGTTTTGAGGGATTAGATATTAGGGGGTTTTCTGGATGAGGGTTTAGGATATTTTGCGGCTAAGGGTTTAGGGGTCTTAAGGGATGTAGTTTTCGGATTTTTTTGAGTTTGGGGGTTTAGGTATTTTTTGGGGTGGAGGGTTTTGGGTTTTTTAGGACTGAGATTTTAGGTTTATTTGGGGTTAAGGGTTTTTTGGTTTTGGGGGCTAAGGGTTTTAGGGTTTCAGGGCTGAGGTATGATGGGTTTTTTGGATTAGGGTTTAGGGATTTTTGGGGTTGAGGGTTTATGTTTGTTTTTGGATAGAGGGTTTAGTGTCTTATGGGTCTTAGATTTCAGGGGTTTTAGGTCTGAGGGATAATGCAATTTTAAGGATGAGTGATTAGTGGTTTTTGGGGATGAGGGATAGGTTTTTTTGGGGATGAATGTTTATAAGTTTTGGGGGATGGGTATTCAGTTGTATTGGGTTTTGTTTTTTTTGGTTTTTGGGGTTAATGGTTTATGGGTTTTCAAGGATTATGGTTTAGGGTTTTTTGGGGCTGAGGGTCTTTAGTTTTTTTGGTATGTGGGATTCGGATTTTTTAGTGATGACGATTTATAGTTTTTCGAGGATGAAGGTTTAGGCATTTTTTGGAAGAAGGTTTAGAGTTTTTGTGGGTGATGGATTAGGATTTCTTGGGGATGAGGATTTAGATTTTTTTGGGGTTGAGTATTGAAGGAATTTTGGGGCTGGGGGTTTAGGGGTTTTCAAGGATAAGGTTTTAGTGTTTTTTAGAGATGTGGGTTTTGGGGTTTTTTGGGCTACGAGTTTATGGTTTTTTGGGGTAACAGTTTAGGGATTTTTGTGGGTAATGGTTTACTATTTTTTGGGGGTGATGGTTCATGGTTTTTTTGGAGGGTAAGGGTTAAGTGTTTTATATATGAGTGTATCAGGTTTTTTAGGGATGAGGGTTTAGGTTTTTTTATAAGGTCTTATAGTTTTTTGGGGTTCAAGGATTAGTATTTTTTTGGGCTGGGGTTTTAGGGGTTTTGGGAGATAAGGGTTTTGGGTTTTGGGGGGTTCAGGTTTTATGGTTTTTTGGGGATGATTGTTTAGTGGTTTTGGGTTTGAATTTTTAAGTGTTTTTTTGGATGAGGCTTTATGTTTTTCTTCATTATATATTTTTATTTTTTTTGGAATAATGGTTTAGGGTTTTTTGGGATGACTATTTAGGTTTTTTTGAGTTCTTAGGGGTTTTATTATAGAGGGTTTAGGGTTTTTTGGTGCAAAGTGTTTTGGGTTTTTGGGGATTGAGGGTTTAGGGTATTTTTGGATAAGGGTTTTGGGTTTTGTGGGGATGGGGGTTTAAGGATTTATGGGGATGAGGTTTCAGGTGTTTTTGGGGGGTGAGGGTTTAGGGTTTTATGGGGATGAGGGTTTTGGGTTTTTGGGCCTGAGGGTTTGGGGTTAGGGGATCTTGTTTTAAGATTTTTTTGGGAGGATGTTTTCGGTTTTTTGGATCTGAGGGATTAGTATTTTTTTCAGGATGAGAGTTTTGGCTTTTATAGGGATAAGGGCTTTGAGTTTTTTAGGGATGAGGGTTTAGGGTTTTTTTGGGTATGCGGGTTTAGGGTTATACAGAAAAGTGTTTAGGGTTTTTGGGTGATATAGTTTTATGATTTTTTGGTGCTATGGGTTTAGGGATTTTTTATGTTGAGTGTTTTGGGTTTTCTAAGATATGGGTTTAGGTTTTTTCTTTGGGCGATAAAGGATTTGAGTTTTCTTGGGAGAGGGTCTAAGGGTTTTTGGGGTAGAGGGTTCAGGGTTTTTAGGGTCTAAGGGTTGAGTGTTTTTTTAGGATGATGGTTAAGGGATTTTGGGGTAGAGTTTTAGGCTTATTTGGGGGTGGGGGTTTAAGATTTTTTGGGGATGATGGTTTAGGGATTGTTGTGATTGTAGTTTTCATGTTTTTTTGGGCTGAGGGTGTAGTGATTTTAGGGGTAGAGGGTTAATTAATTTTTTATGGCTGAGGATTTAGGATTTTTTTGGGTTAAGGGTTTTGAGTGTTTGGGGGTTGAGTGCTGAGGTTTTTTAGGCTAAGGATTCAGGGTTTTTGGGGTCTAAGGGTGTAGTGTTTTCTAAAGATGGGGATTTAGGTTTTTTTGGATTTGAGGGTTCTGGGTTTTTTGTGGATAAGCATTTAGGTTTTTGGGGGGATGAAGGTTTTGGGTTTTTTGGAGTTATGGTTTAGGGTTTTTTTGGGGGATTATTGTTTTTGGTTTTGGGGATGAGGATTCTAGATTTGTGGGACTTTGGGTTTAGGGTTTTTTGGGGATGAAAGTTTAGGTTTAGCTAGGGCTGAGGGTTAAGGGTTTTCTAGAGATTAGGGATTTGGGTTTTATATGGTGATGGATTAGGGTTTTTTTGGGGATGTGGATCTAGTGTTTTCATGGGCAGGTTTTAGGATTTTATGGCACAGAGGGTGTATGAATTTTTTAGTCTGAGGGGTTAGGGTTTTTTAGGGTTGGGGTTTATGATTTTCTGGAACTTAGGGTCTAGGTTTAATTTTTAGGGTTTTCTATGGCTATGGGTTTAGGTTTTTAAGTGGATAAGGGTTTATTATTTTCTATGGTTGAGTGTTTAGGGTTTTCTAGGGATTAAGGTTTATGGTTTTCTAGGGTTTAGGGTTTAGAATTACTTGGGGATGAGGAATTTAGGTTTTTTGGTGAAGTGGGTTTAACGAGTTTTAAGGATGACAGTTTAGGGATCCTTGAAAATGGGGGTTTTGAGTTTTTTGGGACTGAACGTTTATTGTTTTATTATGGATCAGTACTTTTGTGGTATTGGGGGATTTTGGTTTAGTGTTTTTATGGTTGATGTTTTAGGGTTTTTTACAGTATAGGTTTTGGAGATTTTTGTGGATCAATGTATTTGGTTATTATGGGATGAGGGTTTTGGGTTTTTTGGGGTTAAGGGTTTTGGGTTTTGGGGGGATCTAGGTTTAGGTTTTGGGGGATGAGGGTTTAGGGTTTTCTAGTTATGAGGGTTTAGGTTTTTTTTTGGGGATGAGTTTTTATATTTTTTTGGGGATGAGTTTTTATGTTTTTTGGGGGTTGTGGGTTTTGGGTGTTTTTTAGCTAAGTGTTTATGGTTGTTTTGGGGATGAGTTTATAGGGTTTCATGGTGTTGAGTGTTTGGGGATTTGGGGGCTGGGGGTTTATAGTTATTTGGGATAAAGTGTTTTGGGTTTTTTTTGGGTTTAGCATTTAGAGTTTTTTGGGGCTAAGGGTTTGTTATTTTTTTTGGGAGGATTGGGGTCTAGGGAATTCTGCACTGAGAGTTTTGGGTTTTTCCGGCTGAGGTTTTATGGTTTTTTGGTTCATATGGTTTTTGGGTTTTTTTGGATGACGATTTTATTTTTGGGTTTGAGGCTTTTGGGTTTTTTCAGGGATGAAGGTATAGGGTTTTGAGGATGAGGGATTAGGTTTTTTGGGGATCATAATTCAAGGGTTTTATGGGCTGAGGGTTTATGAGTTTTGGCAAATAGGGTTTAGAGGTTTATGGTCATGAAGGGTTAGGGTTTGTTGGGGTTGAGGGTTAAGTATTTTTGGGCTGAGGGTTTAGGTTTTTATGAGGCTAATGGTTTAGGGTTTCTAGGGACTGATGGTTTATGGGTTTGGGGCTAAGTGTTTAGGGTTTTTGGGGCTGACAGTTTAAGGATTTTGGGGGTATGGGTTTAGGGATTTTTTTCCTCTGGGTTTAGAGTTTTTTTGGGGATGACCATTTATAGGTTTTTTGGGACTGAGGGTTTAGGGTTTTCTGTAGACCAGCACTTCATATTTTTTTAGGTATGTGGGTTCATGATTTTTTTGGGCGATAGAGGTCTTCTAGGGATGAGGGTTTTATTGGATGAGTATTTATGGGTTTTTAGGGATAAGGGATTAGTTTATTTGGGGCTAAGGGTATAGGTTTTTTTGGGGGATGAGTGTTTATAATCTTTAGGGACTAAGGGTAAAGGATTTCTCAAAATGAGGGTTTATGGTTTTTTGTGTATTAGTGTTTATTGGGTTTTTGTCTAAGTGTTTAGGGGTTTTTGTGGATAAGATTTTCTTGTTTGTTATGGCTGAGGGATTAGGGTTTTGGGGATGAGTGTTTAGGGTTTTGGGGGATAAGTTTTTAGGGTATTTATGGGATTAGGGTTTAGGGTTTTATTGAATCTAAGGGTTTTGATGTTTTGGGGCTGAGGGTTTAGGGTCTTTTGGGACTGAGGGACTAGGGGGTTTTTGGGATGAGAGTGTAGAGTTTTGGGGGCATGATATTTTAGGTTTTTTTGTGTACTGACGGTTTCGGGTTATTATGGATGATGATTTAGGGTTTTTCAGGGATGACATTTTAGGTATTTTTGTTGTGAGGGTTTATAGATCATTAGGGATGGGGGTTTAGGGTGTTTTGGGTATGGAATTTTAATGGATTTGGGGGATGAGAGTTTTTTTTAGGTATTCGGTATTTGGGTTTTGGAGATGAGGGATTAGGGGTTTTAGGGGGATGGGGTTTTAGGGATTTTTTAGGGATGGGGGTTTATAGGTTTTTGGTGCGGAGGGTTATGGGGTTTTGGGGATGAGGGTTTGGGGATTATTGGGGATAAGGTTTTTTGTTATTTGGTGGATGATTGGTTTTTTGGTGCTAAGAGTTTAGGGGATTTTATTGATTAGGGTTTAGGTGGTCATCGGTCGATGATTTTAGGGTTTTTGGGGATGATATATTAGGGATTTTGGGGGCTCAGGGTTTTGGGTTTTTTTGGGATGAGGTTTTAGTATTTTTTTGGGGAGTGAGATTCTATAGTTTCTAGGGACTATGATTTTAGGGTTTTTTGGGAATGAGGGTTTCAGGATTTTTGGTGTTTCAAATTTAGGGATTTTTATCTTAAGGTTTATACTTTTTGGGGGATAAGGATGTAGGTTTGTTTTAGGTTAAGGGTTTAGAAATATTTAGGTATGAGGGTTTAATGTTTTTTTGGATGATGGTTTAGTTTTTAGGGTGTTAAGGATTTAGTTTAGTTTTGTTGTTAAGGGTTTTGGGGTTTTTTTGGTATGACACTTTAGAGTTTCTGAGGATGAAGTATTATGTTTTTTTACTTCTTAGGGTTTAGTGTTTTTCGGGAAGAGGGTTTAGGGTTTCTTAACGCTCAGGTTTTATAGTCTTATAGGGATGAATATTTACTGTTTTTTGGAGATTGGTTATTAGGTTTTTCTATAGCTAAGGGTTTTAGATTTTTTGGGGATGTGGGTTTATGTGTCCTTTGGGGATGAGGGTTATGGGCTTTGTAAGGATGAGGTTTTTTGGTTTTTTGGGGATGAGGGATTAAAGTTTTTATTACTAAGGTTTTATTGTTTTTTGGGGATAAGGGTTTAGGTTTTTTTAGGGAAGAGGGATTAGGGTTTTAATCTATTGAGTTTTTATGTTTTTTTGGGTCTGATGGTTTATGCTTTTTACGGCTTAGGGTTTATGTATTTTTTTTGGCTTGAGTGTTTTGGTTTTTATGGGGATTAGTGTTTAGGGGTTTTTGGGTCTGAGGGTTTAGGGATTTTCTATGGATGATGGTTTAGGTTTTTTCAAGCCAATGATTTAGGGGTTTTAGGTGGTGAGTGTTTGGGGATTTTGGGGATGAGGGTTTTAGTATTCTTAGGGATGAGGATTTAGGGTTTTTTGGGTCTATGGGTTTGGTTTTTACATGGATGGGGTTTTTCGGGTTTTGGGGTTGATGAGTTAGGGGTTTGGGGGTTGAGGGTTTTGGCCTATTTGGGGATTAAGGTTTATTGATATTAAGGGATGAGGTTTTGTGACATTTAAGGATGAGTGTTTAGGGTTTTTTGGGTTTGAGGTTTTAGGGTTTTTTTGGGATTAGGGTTTAGGGTTTTTTTTGGATTATGGTTTTGGTTTTTTAGGGATGAGGGTTTAGTGTTTTTTGGGGATGAGGATTTAGGGTGTTCTGGGGAAGATGGTTTAGGGGGTTTTGAGTATCAGGGTTTATGGTTTTTTGGGGGTTGTGGGTTTAGGAATTTTTGGGGATAAGGGTTTATGTTTTTTTTTTGCAGATGATGGTTTAGGTTCTTTTGGGCTACGGTTTTTGGTTTCTTAGGGTTTAGGGTTTAGGATTTTTTTGGGGCTGAGTGATTAAAGTTTTTTGGGGCATAGGGATTAGGATTTTTGGGGAAGAGTGTTTAGGTTTTTTCGTGCAATGGGATTATGTTTTTTGGTGATGAGGAGTTAGGTTCGTTTAGGGATGTGGGATTAGGGGTTTTGGGTATGAGGTTTTATACTCTATAAAGGATGAGGGATTAGGGGTTTCCAAAGATGATGGTTTAGGGTTTTCTTGGGGCTGAGAGCATAAGGATTTTTTGGAACTAAGGGTTTTAAGTTTTGGGGGGATAAGGGTTTAGGGGTTTGAGTGGTAGAGAATTTAGTGTTTTTCAGGGCTGGGGGTTTAGGTTTTTTGGGTATTTTGGGGATAAGGTTTTCGGGATTTTGAAG
The DNA here is from genome assembly GCA_963277665.1 of Viscum album. Taxonomy (NCBI): domain Eukaryota; kingdom Viridiplantae; phylum Streptophyta; class Magnoliopsida; order Santalales; family Viscaceae; genus Viscum; species Viscum album. The sequence continues at coordinate 538,561,677 of OY728137.1, forward strand.
GAAGTGGGTTTTAGGGTTTTTATGAGGTTTTATGGTTATTTTTGGATGAGTGTTTCGGGTTTTTTAGGATGAGAATTTATATTTATTTTGGCAATGATGCATTATGATTTTTTAGGGATGATGGTTTTGGGTGATTTGCGACTGAATTTTTAAGGTTTTTTGGGGTTTAGGCTTTATGATTTTTGGGGGATGAGGGTTTAGGGTTTCATGGGTAATATGGTATGGGGTTTTTTTGGTGATGAGGGTTTTTGTGATTTTCAGTGCTGAGGGTTTATGGTTTTTTGGGGAGGTGGGTTTACAGTTTTAGAGGATGAGGGTTTGGGTTATTTCAGACTTAGTTTTTTTTCTTAGACAGAGTTCTTCTAGTTTTTTAGTGCTGATGGTTTGGGATTTTTTGTGGCTCATGGTTTACTGTGTTTGGGAATAGGGTTTAGGTTTTTTTATGGTTTTTAGGGATTTGGGTTTTGGGGTTTTGGGGAGAAGGGTTTAGTGTTTTTTGGGAATGAGGATATAGGTTTTGTTGGGAATAAGGTTGTATGTTTTTATAGGATGATAGATTTTGAGTTTTATGGAGGTGAGGGATATGGATTTCAAGTTCTTATGGTTTATTTTTATTTCAGATTGAATGTTAAGGGGTTTTATTATCGAGTGTTTATGTTTGTTTTGGGGCTGCGTGTCTATAGTTTATAAGGAATGAGGGATTTGGGTTTTCTAAGGTTTAGTGTTTAGGGATTTTCGGGTCTTAGGTCTTAGGGTTTTTTGGGTCTTATTGTTTATTGTTTTTTAGGATTAGTGTTTAGGGTTATTGGTGAATGAGGGTTTATGATTTTTTTGGGTTGGAGGGTTTTGGGGTTTTGTGGGATGAGGGTTTATGGGTATTTCGGTTGAAGATTTAGGGGGTTTTGGGGGTTGAGTGTTTAAGGAATTTTGGGGACGAGGGTTTAGGGATTCTTGTGGATGATATTTTAATATTTTGGTGCTAAGATTCTAGGGTTTTTGAGGATTAGAGTTTATGTGTTTTGAAATGATATTATTGGGGTTTTCAGGTCTAAGGGTTTAAGTATTTTCAGGGTTGAGGGTTTATGGATTTTGGGGCTAATAGTTTAGTGATTTTTGAGGTTGATGATTTATGACTATTTGGGTTATAGGGTTTAGTGAATTTAAATGCTGGGTGTTTATTATTTTCTAGGATAGGAATTCTGGGTTTTTAGGGATGAGGGTTTTGGAATTTTGGGCCGTGATTCAAACATTTCTAGGGGTGGGAGTTTAGGATTTTGGGGGACTATAGGTTTAGGTTTCTTTGGGGATGAAGGATTTTGGTTTTTATAACTAATGGTTTTGAATATTTTGGGATGAGGGTTTAGAGTTTTTTGGTGCTTTAGTTTTAGGGATTTTCATGTTGTGTTTTTAGGGTTGATTTCAGATGAGGGTTTAAGGTTTTTAGGGCTGAGGGATTCTGCTTTTTCTGGCTGAGGGATTATTGTTTTATTGGGTTGAGGTTTTTGGGGTTTGGGGGATTAGGGATTAGATTTTTTTGACCAAATGGTTTATGGTTTTTTGGGGCATAAATTTTAGGGTTTTTTGGTAATCTGGGTTCGGGGTTTTTGGGGGTGGGGGGTTTATGGTTTTTTAGAGATAATGGATTATTGTTTGGGGGGGGGGGGTGGGGGGCTGATGGTGTAGGGTTTTGGGGCTCGCTGTTTAAGGTTTTTTGGGTTTTTGGGTTTAGGGTTTTTTGGGGATGAGATTTTAGGGTTTTTCATTGGTGTGTTTTTAAGATTTTTTCGGCATGAAGGTTAAGTAGATTTTTAGGATGAGATTTTATTGGATTTTGGGATGATTGTTTATGTATTTTTTGGTGTAGTGGGTTTAGGGTTTTATGGGTCTGAGGGTTTATGTTTTTTTGGGGATGAGGAGTTAGTTTTTTTGGACGCTGGGGGTGTAGGGATTTTGGGGCTGAGGGTTTAGGGGATTTTAGTTCAAGGGATTAGGGTTTTATGGGGCTAAGGATTTAGGGTTCTTTGGTACTAAGGGTTTATAGGTTTTTCAGGTTAGGGGATAAGGTGTGTTGGGCCCAAGGGTTTTGTGTTTATTCAGTATGTGGGTATAGGGTTCATTGGGGTTGATGGTTTTGTGTTTTTTTGGGTTCAGGGTTTAGGATTTTTGGGGCTGAGGGTTTAGGGATTTTTAGGGTAGTGAGATTAGGGATTTTAGGTATTATGGTTTAGAGTTTTTTAGGGATGAGAGTTTAGGGTTTTTTTGGTTCTGATTGTTTTGGATTATTTGGGGATGAGGGTTTAGTGTTTTTTGAGTTTGAAGGTTTATGGTTTTTTAGGGATGAGGGTTTAATGGTTTTTTGGGCCTGAGGGTCTTGGTGTTTTTAAGGATGAGGATTATCAGTTTTTGTGGTTGAGGGTTTAGTTACACATGGTATAATGGATTTAATATTTTTAAGAATAAGTATTTAAGGTTTTTGGGGGAAGATGGTTTAGGAATTTATATGGTTGAGGGAATGGTTTTTTTTGGTCTGAGGTTTTATGGCTATAGGGATGATGTTTTTGGGGATTCTGGGATGAGGGTTTTGGGGATGAGGATTTAGGATTTTTTCGGCCAAGGAATTTCTCGTTTTTTTGGGGATGAGGGTTTTTGGATTTTGAGGCTAAGGGTTTAGGGCCCCTGGGTATGAGTTTTTATGGTTTGGGGGGGCTTAGTGTTTAAGGTTTCATTGGGAAAAGGTTATTTTATATTTTTGGGATGAGTTTTTAGGTTTTTTTTTGGTGCAAATGGTTTAGAGTTTTTTTGGAGATGAGGGATTAGGTTATTTGGGATGAGGTTTTAGGTTTTTTTGGTTATTAGGGTTTAGGTTTTTTTGGGGATGAGTGTTTAGGGATTTTTTGGATGAGGGTTTAGGGATATTTTGGGGATGATGGATTAATTTTTAAGGGAGTTGAGGTGTTTCTAGAGCTGAGGATTTAGTTTTTTTGGGGGAGAGTGTTTAGGATATTATTTGTTGATGGTTTAGGTTTTTTTGTTGATTTAATGTTTTGGGTAGATGAAGTTTTAGTATTATTTAGGTATTATGGTTTATATTTTTTGGGGATGAGATTTTAGCATTTTTGTGGCTATGGGTTTAGGTTGTTTTTGGTATGAGGATTTAGTGTTTTTTGGTTTTGAAGGTTAAATTTTTGTTTTCGAATGAGGGTTTTGGGGTTTGGGGTATGAGGATTTATAGGTTTTAGGGAAAATGGATTAGGTGTTTTGGGGATGAGGGTATAAGGGTTTTTTGGGATGAGGTTTAAGGTTTTCTGGATTGTGAGTGTAGATATTTTGGGATAATGATTTGGGTTTTTTGGGGATGAGTGTATTGTGTTTTTTTTAGGGTGAGGGTTTATTGGAATTTGGGGTTGAGTATTGATGGATTTTTAGATTTTAGGGTTTATAATTTTTTTGGGTTGAGTGTATAGGGATTTTTTAGGCTGAGGGTTTAGGTATTTTTTTGGGTATGAGGGTTTAGGGTTTTTTGGGGCAAATAGTTTAGGGTATTTTGGGATGAGGGATTTGAGATTTATGGGGATGAGGTTTAAATTTTTTTTGGCATTGTGGGATTGGGGTTTTGGAGGATGAGGGTTGTGGGTTTTTTGAGGCCAAGGGTTTAATGTGTTTTTTGGGTTGATGGATTATGTTTGGGGGGGGGGGTTAGTATATAGGGGTGTTTGGGGCAGAGGGTTTAGTGTTTTTTTGGGATAAGAGATTAGGGATTATTGGGGAAGATGGTTTAGGGTTATTTGGGCCTTATTGTTTAGGGTTGTTTGGGGATGTGTGCTTATGGTTTTTGGGTATTAGGTTTAGGGTTCTCTAGGTATGAGGGTTTTGGGGTTTTGGGGCTGATGGTTTATTATTTGTTAGGGCTGAGGTTTTATTGTTTTTTGTGCTTAGGCTTAGGGTTTTTTGGGGGATGAGGGAAGAGGGTTTTTATGGGATGAGGATTTAGGGTTTATTATTGTTGAGGGTTGATGGTTTTTTTAGAAATAGGTTATATGGGTTTTATTGCATTGTGTTTGGGGTTATTTGGGAAGAGTGTTTAGTTTTTTGGGGGAATGCGGATTTAGGATTTTTTTGGGGAAGAGGGTTTAATGTTTTTTTGGGATATGGGTTTTGGATTTTTTTGGGCTAAAATATTATGGTTTTGAGGATAAGGGTTTATTTGTCTCTAGAACTAAGGTTTTAGGGTTATTTGGGGATGAGGGTTGAGGGATTTTGGGGGTTGTGGGTTTAGGGTTTTTTGGGGATGAAGGTTTTGGATTTTTTGGGGTTGTGTGTTTAGAGTTCTTTAGGGTAGATGGTTTTGGTTTTTTTTTTGGGATTTAGGGTTTAGCAATGTTTTTGGTTTAGTGTTCATGTTTTTTTGTGGATGGGTGAGTAATTATTTTTAGCTGATGCATATTTAAAGATTTTTGGAGATGATGACTGAGGATTTCTAGGTGCTGGGGTTTATTGTTTTTTGGGATGAGGGTTTATGATTATATTGGGGTTGAGGTTTTAGGGGTTTTATAGATGAGGGTTTTGGATTTTTCTGGGATATGGGAGTAGGTATTTTTGGGGATGTGGTTTTTGGGTTTTTTTGTGATTACGATTTATGTTTTTCTGGGGATAAGTGTGTAGGTTTTTTATTGGGGTAGAGGGTTTTGAGATTTTAGGGGTTCATATTTTAGAATTTTGTTGGGGTAGGGGGTCTTAGGTTTTTTGGGGATGGGGGTTTAAGGGATTTTTGGGATTATGGTTTGAGTATTTTTTGTTATGAGGGTTTAGTTTTTTTTTCATTATGGTTAAGGGTTCTTTGGTCATGAGGATTTACGATCGTTTGGGAATGAGGGTTTAATGAATTTTTGGGTTGTGTGTTTAGATTTTTTTGGGGATAAGGGTTTTGGGTTTTCTGGGATTAGTGTTTAGGTTTTTTTTGGGTTTAGGGTTTATTATTTAATGAATATGGGGGTTTATAATTTAATTGGGTTAAGGGTTAATAGTTTTCAAGGGCTTCCAGATTTATCTTTTCTACAGATAAGAGTTTAGGGTTTTATGTTCATGAGGGATCTGGGTTTTCTGACACCGAGTGTTTAGTTATTTCTTGGGATGAAGGTGTAGGAATTTCTAGTTCTTAGGGTATATTGTTTTCGAGGTCATATAGTTTAAGGTTTTTTGGTGATACAAGTATAGTGTTTTTTAGGGAAGGGAGTTTAGAGTTTTCTAGGGATGGGGGTTTATATTTTTCTGATAATGTTTTAGGGTTTTCTGGGGATAATGTTTTAGGGGTTTTTGGTGTGTATGGTTTGGGTTCATATAGGGTTGAGGGTTTAGGGTCATATGAGGCTAATGTTTTAGGGTCATATAGAGATGAAATTTTAGGGTATATTATAGCAGAGGGTTTATGGTTTTTCAGGGTTGAGGGGTTAGGGTTTTTTTGGGATGATGGTTTATGGTTTTTTTTGGGGTGAAGGTTTAAGGTATAGTTATCTTGGGTTATCGGTTTATTATTTTTTGTGGCTAGGTGTTTAGGTTTTATTGGGGATAAGGGTTGGGTAGTTTTGTGGTATGAGGGTTTAGAGGTTTTTGGGTATGATGGTTTAATGTTTTTTGGAGATGACAGTTTAGGGTTTTTTGGTTATAAGGGTTTAATATTTAGGGGGTGGGCGTTTATGGTTTTTTTGGGGGGATCTGGGTTTAGGGTTTTTAGGGGATATGGGTTAGGGTTTTTTTAGGCTTAAGGTTTACAGAGTTTTAGGGTTGATGGTTCAATGGTTTTGGGGTTGAATTTTTAGGGATATTTTGGGATAATGGTTTAGGGTTTTTGTGGTAGTGTCTTGAGGGATAATTCCTGATGATCGTTTAGGGTTTTTTGGGGGTAGTTGGTTTAGGTTTTTTTTAGAATTTGGGTTTATGGTTTTTTTTGTGCTTAGGGTTTAGGGTTTTTTGGTGCTGGGGGTTTCATGTTTTTTCAGGATGAGGGTTTAAGGTTATTTGGTGGTAAGAGTTTAATGTATTTTTTGGTTGAGGTTTTTGGAGTTTTGGGGGATAAGGGTTTAGGTTTTTTTATGGATGGATTTAATGTTTTTTGTGGGGAGGGTTTATGGTTTTCTAAGGATAAGGGTTTATGGTTTTTTATAGATGAGTGTGTAGGGTTTTCAGGGATGGGGGTTTAGGGTTCTTTTGGGGTGAGGGTTCATGGTTTTTTAGGGTTTATAGATTATGGATTATTGGTGGCCAAAGGTTTTGGATTCTCTATGGTTTAGGGTTTAGTGAATGTTGGGAAAAAATCCATCAATGTATAATTGAAGCATTTTTTGGTGATTGTGTTTGTGGGCAAAGTGGGCCTTCGTGTTGTGTTTGTTGACAAAGGAAACCGTGACGAACAAATTTGTTGACAAAGGGGATTTCATGGTGGAATGTTGAGTTCAAGGGATGTTGTTAACAATCCATGTTTGATTCAAGAACGTAGAAAAAGGAATGGTCGATCTGGAGGTGGTTCAAAAAGAGAAGATAACAGGTGGCGTCGTTTTCCAGTGTTTGCCAAATTTTTGGACCTAAAAATCGACAAATGGAGAACAGTGTTTTGGAAAAGGGACTTGAGTGCCGGTGTCTTGGGGGCTTGGAAACTTGTGAGCCATATGTTCTTCAAGATCATGACATCAAAATATGGCAAAGGAAAATTGGGCGCTCAAGTTTTGTGTTTGGTCGTGCAAGTGACTTGCGCAACAGAGACTTGGGCGACTAGACTTACGCGCCCAGAGGATACTTGAATGCCATCACTCAGGGTGTTAAAATGCCTATAAATAGAGGTTGACCCCTTCTCATTCGAAGTGAGTTCGACACTTAGAGAAAATTAGAGCTCCCGTCGTGTAGGTGTAGTGGTCGTGCAAGTGGTGGTGTGGTCGCGCACGTAGAAGTTGTGTGCCAGTTGATTGGTGCGCATGTAGAGTGGTTTGGGTGATCAAGGAAGGGAGTCTCCCATGTTTTGAGTTAAATATGGGGGTGTCGTGAAAGTGGTTTGGTGACACTTGTGTGCCTAGTTTTGAAAAAGCGCGACAGTTGATGGTTGCATGGGAAAATTGGTTTGGGTGTAAAAGGGTGTGAGTCACACAAGTTTGGAGTTCCAGAAGCTAGTGTCACGCAAGTGGTTGATGTGAACTTGCACGCCAATTTTAACTTGCACGCCAAGACTTTCATGCTATCTTAGAGAAGGGATCTAGGTATAGTAGATGTATGACAATGATTCAGGGCTGCGTGAAAGCTGGATGATTTCCTGATACCTTCGGTGAAAAGTGAGATTCATCTACGGGTGAATGTTGGACTTAAATAGAGAATCAACATACAACAGAAGATGTATTAATTAGTGATAATGAAGAGACCTACAGGTCTATAAACTGTGATTGGATCCTTTCCAGAGTAGTGAGAAAGGGAAGTGGAAGAAGGTGATCCTCTCCCCGGCAGTGATCTAGACAGAGAGACTAAGGGAGTGACCCTTGGTAAAGTAGTGAGCTGACCCTAAACCATGTAAAGGTAGTTAGCCTGGGCATAGAAGTGATCTAGCCAGAACATTTTAATTTGGCAGTGAGATTTAGTGGATTTTTTACTGTGGAACACCTCCATTGTATTCTCCTTGGATGTAGCCTAGTGAGGGAGAACCAAGTAAAAATCTATGTGTCTTCCTGCTTGATTCCCTGCATTGTATTAAAAGAATCATCATCAGATAAAGAAGAAAACAAGTGATCATATTAAACACACAAGTGAAAACAAATTTACCCTTGTAATAACATGGTAAAGATCTATTGGGGTTAGAAGAATTTTGAAAAATAATATCAATACCCTAATTCATCTCCCCTCTCAGGGTATATAGGCCCCTTTTGGTCCTAATAGTGAATTTTTCAACTGAGAGTTTTGTGGTTTTCGGGATGGGGGTTTAGGGTTTTTTGGGAATAACAATTTATGTATTTTTGGGGTAGTAGGTTTAGGATTTTTTGGGGTTGATGGGTTTAGTTTTTGGTTACTGTGGGTTTCGGGTTTTGGGAGATCACCATTTATGATTTTTTTGGGGTTGAGGGTTTAGGGTTTTGGGGGGATATGGTATTAAGTTTTTTCGGGGATGATGGTTTAGGGATTTAGGGGATGAGGGCAAAGGGTTTTTTAGGGAAGAGGGTTTTGTGATTTTTTATGGTTGGGGGAATATGATTTTTTGGAGCAGAGTGTTTTGGGTTTTTGGGGATCTGGGATTATTGGATTTTGGGGTTGTGGGTTTAAGAGTTTTTGGGACTGATGGTTTGTGTTTTTTTAGGGAAATGGGTTTAGTAATTTTAGGGTAGACGATTTTGAGAATTTTAGTAATGAGGGTAGGGGTTTTCAGTGATGTGGTTTTTAGGTTTTGGGAGATAAGGGTTAAGAGTTTTTTTGGGATGAGGGTTGAGGGTTTTTTCATCTGAGCGATTATGGGATTTGGGGCTAACGATTTAGGGTTTTTTTTGGAGATGAGGGTTTATGGATTTTTTTGGTCTGGGAGTTCTGGTTTTTTGGGGGATGAGGGTTTAGGGTTTATTGGGGATGGTGGATTAGGTTTTTTTATAGTTGAAAGTTTACATGTTTTTTGGGTTTTTTATGGTTTTTTGGGTTTGAGAGTTTTGGGTTATTGGTTTTGAGCATTTACGGTTTTTATGGAAGAGAATTTATTTATTCTAGGGCTATGGTTTTAAGGGATTTTGGGGATGATGTGTTAGTGTTTATTTGGGATGCAGTATCTTTTTTAGGATTAGGTTTTTGGGATTTTGGGCGATGGGGGTTTACAAATTGGGGGGGGGGATTGGGGTTTTGAGTTTTGGGGATGAGTTTTTAGGGATTTTGGTGATAAGGGTTTAGGTTATTTTGGGTTTTTCATTTAGGGATATTTGAGAATGAGAGTTTAGTGTTTTATATGGATTTGGGTTTTGTGTTTTTTGGGGCTGAGGGTTTAGGGTTTTTTGGGGCTGAGGATTTATGGGGTCTTTCTATAACGACCCATACTTTACATACAATGTTAGTACTTAAAAATTGAAGTAAACTTATTACAACATATAACAAAACCACGAAAGGACCGTATAGGTATAGTGTCTTTAGAAACTAGGAAACATAAACAACTGGTTCATAAAGCGTCTACACTGTCTCCCATTTATTTCATCATATCTATAGTCCTTTTTGGCATATCTTACTTAATAACCTTGTTCCTGACCTGGGGAAAGAAAACATACAAAAGGGTGAGCTCAAATGCTCAGTAAGGGTAAACAAAAGAAATATCAATCACATCATATTCATAAGAACATAACATTTTGGAAATCTTACCCTACAAAAGAGATCATAATTTCATAACATGGGATAAATCATGGAAGTGAAATATAATCACAATAATAATAACATAAAACATGAAGATTTGTGGAATACACACATAATCATAGAGAATCATTTATTATTAGTCAAGACTCATTTCCAAGACTATGTTAGTTGACAAAGTCCATTTCTGAAACGATTTCATTCCTCGTTTCAGTCCTGTTTCACTGAACCGGTTTAACCTGCCATTCCAGCCATGTCTATCTCATGAGATATAAAATCTTTACTTAATGAATAGGAGGGAGATATAGGTCCCACCCATCTCATAATGATACCATTATTATGTCTTCCACAAAATCATAAACCATACATCATAGCATAACCCATGTAATAAAAAAGGGATTCATAAACATCGTGACATCATAAAACAATTCATATAAGATAAAGGAATTAATAAAAATAATTCCACCACAACATAATCAATTCAATGTAATAATAGGGATAGAAACATAACCCTTTATTATCTTAGATGGACAATAATTTTGATAAAACACTTGAACTTCATTCTTGAGGAAAATATCCTTTCTACTTCAAAAACACTTTTCATTTCGTAAAATGTCATACAATTCTAAAGTAAAAGAAGTTGATTAAAAATAAACTTGAAAACTTGTAAAGGAAGATTATTGGAAATAATGTTTCAAAAATCCATTCATGCCGTATATGTTAAAAAAACATTCTTCTCGTACTTTTGTCGGAAAAGTCAAAAATTTCCTCTTACGAAAAACGACAAAAGATTCCTTTCATATCTTTTACTAAAAACTCACCAAAGGGTAAAATTTGATTTAAAAAATTGTAGGTGGATGGAAATAATATTACATATTGAGGAAAAAAGGATGTGGATGATAAAATACACCCCAGTAAATTCCAAAGTATAAACAATCTCGGATAAAAATGAGATTGTGATATTTCTCATACCTTAGGTCCGATTTGCTTCGTATGTGTCTGAACATTCGGTATAATGATTTAAATAATGTCATTTAATTATTCTAGAATCATAATAATTTTTATGATATCATATATGGTCATATTATTAGCTTATTATTAGTAATATTTCATTGCTACTTGTTATTCGGGTGTTTATTACTTTTTGTTTTTATGCGTGTTTTGTTGAATAAATTCTTATTCTTCTTTTGAGGTTATAGATACCTCATTTCCAGAATGGTATTAGTGTAATATATATCATATTTACTCACTCAATTCATTTATGTAATCATTATGCAATGAAAATCATGTAGAACGAGTCACATCACATCATGCAGACGGTATTCCGTACGTACGCACGAGCGATGATATCATTCGCATGATCGTGGAATTGTATTGGAGTGTATGTATACTATTTCAGAATCTATATCTCTTTAAAAAAATCATATATATTCATTCTTTACACCATTATACCCATCCGAGTAACGTAGTGGTGGAAAATAGATTACACCACGGCGTGGAGACGGTATTCGGTAGGTACGCACGCGCGGTGATTTCATTTTCCGTAGGATGGATAGATGGTGAAATAGGGTTGTTTCATAATTATAATAACATATCAGTATATGAGTGATACTGATGTTATTAATTCATAATTAAACAACTAAAGAAGAAGTAGTTGAAAAAGAAATAAAGTTGAAAGAATCGGTAACAGACATTACCTCTTCTTTGAGATGTTTCTTTGAGACATCCTTTTGGGGCACTAAAATTGGTCTTTGAAAAAGACCAGGACCTCTAGGATGTTTCTAGGGAAGTGTCGAGGATAAATTGGCAGGGGTTTGACGAGCCTGTAGGATCAAAGTGGTGTGAGGAAGAGAGGAAGGAGGTGCCCTTTTATAAGGGAGGAGAGGGGCTCCTTTGGAAAAACTAAAAATATTATTTTATTATAAAGACATATTCGGTTTTAAATAGCTAAAAATTGATTTATTTAGAAGCTAAGGTGGGTATGGGTCGAAATACTCTCATCCAATAGAATTTGGACAAGTTTAGTTTACTATTTTAACCTTATCAATTAGATTTAACTTTAAGTTAGATAATTTTACTTTTACCGTGTCTTTTTGTGTTCTTACACTATAAGGTTAATAAACTTACTATAACAAGCCAAACGAACCCGAATTTGTTTATTATTAATATATATAACCTTATATAAGTCATTTGGCCGAACATTAGATTTTTAGGAATAAAATAACAATTAATAATATAATATTTGTTTTAATAACTTTTTTATGTCAATTTTGACACTATTTAGTAATTGATTTTTGTGAAAATCATAACAGAATTATTAGTTCAAAAAAAGTTAATTAAATCAATACTAACATGTCATATTAACCACAAAAATTAGTTTAATTCATAAAAAGTCTCAAATTACATTTATTTGGGTATTTATAACATCAATTATGTCAATATTTCATTAATAAGATAATTACTGCATCATCTTTATGTCATAAATAAATTAAATTATATAATGTATAAAAATTACAAATAAAATACCATTATGTAGGAAAGCTTTTTATATTTCCAATGAATATTTATAGTTAAATTTATATCATGTATAACCCTATATTAAAAATTATTTACTTATTAAACTTTGATTTTAACTATTTTAACCCTTCTTTAAATAAATTAATAATAAATGTCCTAATATAATCTAAGTGGTCCTAAATGGTCATATTTTATTCCTAAGGTTGTTTTTGGTCTAATTTAACTTATCCAATAGAATTAGGACATGTTTTAGGGTAATAATAATATCATTTTACTCTTAATTACCCTATATACTTTTAACCGTTGTAAATAAATGTAAAAAGTTACTATTCACCAAAAATTATTTTCATCTCATTGAACCAAATTTTACGTACTGACATCTACCGTGTCTCTCTGATTTTTGAAATTCCACTCACAGAAGCGGTAAAATTAAGTTTTATGTAAATTTTCAAATTCTTCTACGAGGTGGGTAAAAGACGGTGAAAAGTTCAATAAAATTTTTATATATCTAAAATTATTATAAAATTACTCCAATGAATTACATTGAACTTATATAGGTATTATGTATCAATTTTGACCTAAAATAAATTTAAATAAAATAAATAATTATTTAAATAAAAAGTTGGTTTTTAAATAGTAACATAGTGTTTTCACTATTCATTAAAAATTGAAAGTTTCCAGAAAAATACCAAAATTTCACCCAAGGATAATTTCGATATTCTGAATCCAAAAATGAAGTCCATTTTGGAAAATAAAATTTACAAAATTTCAAAAAGTGGTTATTACTATTCATAACAGTTAGTTTTAATAATATTTTAATAGCATATCGTTGTTTAGTGAAACTCGATATTGCGTACGACACAAGCTATCAAAGAAGGTAGCGATTGCATGTAAAGCAAGCCCAGCTAGTGTTATGTGTAGTGAAAGATTCTTTTGATTATTTATATAAAATAAAAACAAAATATTTCTTATAAAAGTCTCAGGTGTTACATTCTACCCCCATTAAAATGAATTTCTCCCTCGAAATTCATCACTTGTAACAAACAGATGAGGATACCTCTCCCTCATCATATCCTCAAGCTCCCATGTAGCTTCTTCTAATTGGTGGTTCCTCGATAAAACTTTCACCAAGGGAGTGGTCTTGTTCTGTAGGACATTTTCACTACGATCGAGAATCTCTATCGGTTGTTCTTCATAAGAAAGATCTTGTTCCAGCGGTACAACTTCTGAGCTGAGTACATGTGAAGGATCAGGTATGTACATTCTCAGGAGAGATACATGGAACACATAGTGAACTTGAGAGAGATTCGGTGGAAGAGACAATCCGTAAGCTACCTTCCCAACACGATCCGGTATTTCGGAAGGACCGATATACCTAGGTATCATCTTTCCCTTTTTTCCAAATCTCATTACTCTCTTCCCAGGAGATATTCGTAAGAACACTTTATCACCCACTTCAAACTCTAAGTCTTTTCTTCAGTTGTCGGCATAACTTTTTTGTCGACTCTAAGCTGCTCTTATGTGTTTTTGAATAGATCTGGCCTTTTCTGCCATCTCATAAATAAGATCAGGTCCTAATAGCTTTCTTTCCCCAACTTCATCCTAGAAAGTTGGAGTCCTGCATTTCTTTCCATAGAGAGCTTCATAAGGAGCCATCTAAGTACTAGAGTGAAATCTATTATTATAAAAAAATTCCACCAAAGGTAGGTGTTGATCCCAACCACCTTTTAAATCCATAGAGCAAGCTCTCAACATATCTTCTAGAGTTTGAATTGTCCTCTCAGACTGACCGTCTGTCTGAGGATGATAAGCAGTGCTGAAACTCAACTCTGTATCCAGAGTGTGCTGAAGACTTTGCCAGAACTTTGAGGTAAACCTCGGATCCCGATCGGATATAATAGAAAGTGGTACTCCATGAAATCTTACCACTTCCTTTACATATATCCTGGAAAGCTGATCCAGAGAGAAATCCTCTCTAATAGCAATGAAGTGTGCAGACTTTGTAAGATGATCAACTATGACCCAGATAGCATTATTGCCTTTGAATGTTTTAGTAAGTCTTGTGACAAAGTCCATAGTGATGTATTCCCATTTCCATTCGGGTATGGGTAATGGTTGTAACATCCCCTTAGACTTCTGCCTCTCAGCTTTAACTTGCTGATAAACCAAGAATTGAGAGACATATTCAGCAACATCTCTTTTCATGCCATCCCACCAGAAGTACTCTTTCAGGTCCCTATACATCTTCGTGCTTCCAGGATGAATAGAGAATGAAGAAATATGAGCCTCATCCAGTAGCTCCTTCTTTAATTTGGGGATGGGAGGAACACAACCCCGATTCCCGAAATTTATTATCCCATCACAATCATGGTTGAATTCAGGAACATTTTTCACCTCTTTTGTAACTCTACATCTTCATTATGTGCCTCTTTAATCTTCACATGTATATATGGTTGATCATTCATTTGAGAAAGATAAGATTTTTCCCTTCCATTATAATTCCAGGATCCATCCTTTGTAAATACATAAATATTGGATCTTTTGTGATCCTCATCATGGATAAAATGGCATGGTCTTATCGACTTAATGCATCTGCCACCTTATTTACTTTCTCTGGGTAGTAATGAATTGAGCAGTCGTAATCCTTATTAAGCTCCAACCATCTTCTTTAGTGCATATTCAGCTTCTTTTGTGTGAAAATATACTTTAAAATTTTATGATCAGTATAAATGTCACACCTTTCTCCATAAAGATAATGCCTACAAATCTTTAATGCAAATATTACCACAGCTAACTCCAAATCATGAGTTGGGTAATTTTGCTCATAGATTTTCAACTGTCGTGAGGCATAAGCTCTCACCATATCATTTTGCATAAGAACACACCCCAATCCCTTCTTGGATGCATCACTGTAGATCCAAAACCTTTCTCCACTACAAGGCAGTGTGAGTACATGTGCACTGGATAACCTTCTTTTCAACTCCTTGAAATTCCCTTCACATTCCTCCATCCACAAGAACTTAACTCCTTTTCTAGTCAACTTGGTAAGTGGATTAGATAATCGTGAAAAATATTTCACAAAACGTCGGTAATATCCAGCCAATCCAAGAAAACTTCGGATCTCAGTTACAATTGTTAGTCTCGACCATCTTTCGATAACCTCTGTTTTTAATGGATCCACAGATATCCCCTCTTTTGAGATTATGTGACCCAAAAATGAAAGTTTTTGAAGCCAAAATTCACACTTGGTAAATTTGGCATAAATATTCTCCTTTCTCAGGGTCTTTAGTATAATTCTCAAGTGATCTTCATGTTCTTACTTTCTCTTTGAATATACAAGAATATCGTCTATAAAGACTACCACAAACTGATCACGATAGTCTCTAAAGACTCTATTCATCAGATCCATGATGATAGTAGGGAAATTAGTAAGACTAAATGGCATCACTATAAATTCATAGTGTCCATACCTTGTACGAAAATCCTTCTTTGGTATATCCTCTCTTTTGCCCCTTCATTGATGATACCCTGAACAAAGATCAATCTTGGAAAAGTATTGAGCTCTACGTAGTTGGTCAAATAAGCCATCAATGCGCGGGAGAGGTTATTTGTTCTTGATAGTGATCTTGTTAAGTTCTCGATAATCAATGCAGAGTCTCATTGATCCATCTTTCTTCTTAACAAACAGAACAGGTTCTCCCCAAGGTGAAGCACTAGGGCTTATGAACCCCTTATCAAGATTATCTTGGAGTTGCTTCTTCAATTCCTACAACTCAATTGGGGATATTCAATAAGGTGTCTTTGAAATAGGTAAAGCACCCGGTACGAGTTCTATTGAAAACTCAACATCATGATTTGGTGGAAGACCCAGTAATTCCTCCTGAAAGACATCGTCAAACTCTTGTACAATGGGAATATTCTTAATCGTGAGTTTCTCACCAACCATTTGAGATAAATAACCTTCATATAGTGGAATAAAGACCCATGAGATGGAATAAATTTCCACTGGAAGGTTATGTTAATCCTTGCATCGATAGACGATCAATGATTGATCTGGAATATGAAATGTGACTTCCCTTCTTTGGAAATTGATATGATCTCCATATAGAGAAAGCCAATCCATTCCAATAATCACATCAAATTCCACTACAGGGAGGATCACAAGATTTGCAGGAATCACTTTCCCACAAACTTCAATCAAAGAAGAATTATAAACTTTTGATGCGACTGTTGTGCCATTAGGGGTTTTCACAGCTAACTCAACATCTAATTGTTGAGGTAATACGGTGATACCCTTAGAAAATTATTTAGAAATAAAAGAGTGGGTGGATCCAGAATCAAATAAAACATTTGCTACTTTAGAGTGGATGGTAAGTGTACCTTTCACCACTTCGTTATCGTACTCCACATCGCTGATAGAAATTGCATGTGACTTTCCTTTGGCTTTAGCCTTAAGAGTTTGTTGATGTCGATCATCATCAAAAACCCCTGGATTAGTGCATTGATTGGCATAATTCCACATTTCCTTTCACTTGTAACATTCAAGTGTAGGAGGTGCACTCTGTGTAGCCTTTTCATTGTTCGTATCACTAGACATCTTCTTCCCATCATTGCGGCATTCAAATGTCTAATGAACTTAAATTCCACATTTGAAACGTTTACTTGTCCCTTTAAGACAACTCCCTCCATGTTTCTTTCCACACTTTCAGCATAAGGGAAAGATCATCTTCTTTTCAGTGTGCTCTTTAGATTTACCTTTGAATTCCATTTTCCTCTTCCTATCAAATCCATATGACTGATGGGTTACTCCAATCTCCATCTCAACTTTGAGAGCACATCAAACAATTTCCTCGTAGCTATTGAAGTCCCTTATGGCTAACGCCCATAAAAGACTTGGTTTTAAGCCACTAAAGAATCGATCGATCTTACTCTCAGGTTGGATAATAATACTAGAATCATACCTTGCAATTATTGTAAAATTTGCTTCATAGGTACCAACATACTCATCATCCTTTTTCTTTAGTTCAAGAAACTCCTTCTATATCTTTGTTCAAAGAATACGAGGGAAGTACTTATTGAAAAATAAGTTCTTGAACTCGTCCCATTCCATAGACTCAATTTCATCTATTTGCCTCGTATTCTTGATAAGTTTCCACCATTGATCAGCATAACCTTCCAAATGATACACTGCTAAGTTGAATTTGTCATGTTCACAACATTGAAGAACTGAAAATGTATTTCCAGTAGTACTAATCCATTGTTTAACAACTAATGGATAAGTAGACTCGCTGAATGAAGGTGGACATTGCCTCATGAAAGATTCAACAGAATGTTGCTCCTTCCTTTGCTCATTTGGATGTCATGGATGATTCATAGCATGAGAAAGTTGTGTGAGCATGGCTACAAGATTTTGAATTCCAGCTCCCATAACATTTGGTTTCTCAGGGGGACAATCATTGCATTTTCCGTCGCATTCCGCATTAACACGGTTTCTTCGGGTTCCAGCCATTAACTAAAACCAAGAAGAATAGTGTGAGAAACACTAATTATAATAGTAAAACCACATAATCAAGAATAAAATTTCACACTTAAGGTCTTATCCAAGGTTATTCATGGCCATTTCTAAAACACTAAGATTTTGTTTTATGCTTAGACTTAACCTTAGGATTCTTACTAAGGCTTTCACATCCTAGTTTCCAAAGGTTGACTATACCTTTCCTCTGATACCAACTATAATGACCCATACTTTACATACAATGTTAGTACTTCAAAATTGAAGTACACTTATTACAACATATAACAAAACCACGAAAGGACCGTATAGGTATAGTGTCTTTAGAAACTGGGAAACATAAACAACTGGTTCATAAAGCATCTACACTGTCTCCCATTTATTTCATCATATCTATAGTCCCTTTTGGCATATCATACTTAATAAACTTATTCCTGACCTGGGGAAAGAAAACATACAAAAGGGTGAGATCAAATGCTCATTAATGGTAAAAAATTAAATATCAATCACATCATATTCATAAGAACATAACATTTTGGAAATCTTACCCTACAAAAGAGATCATAATTTCATAACATGGGAAAAATCATGGTAGTAAAATGTAATCAAAATAATCATAACATAAAACATGATGCTTTGTTTCATACACACATAATCATAGAGAATCATTTCTTATTATTCAAGGCTCATTGCCAAGAATATCTTAGTGGACAAAGTCCATTTCTAAACCGAGTTCATTCCTCGTTTCAGTCCTGTTTCACTGAACCGGTTTAACCTGTTGTTCCAGCCATGTCTATCTCATGAGATATAAAATCTTTACCCAATGCATTGGAGGGAGCTATAGGTCCCACCCATCTCTTAATGAAACCATTATTATGTGTGCCACAAAATCATAAACCATACTTCATAGCATAACCCATGTAATAAAAATGGGATTCTTAAACATCGTGACATCATAAAAAAATTCATATAAGATAAAGGAATTCATAAAAATAATTCCATCACAACATAATCAAATCAATGTAATAATATGGATAGAAGCAGAACCCTTTATTATCTTAGATGGAAAATAATTTTGATAAAACACTTGAACTCCATTCTTGAGGAAAATATCCTTTCTACTTCAAAAACACTTTTCATTTCTTAACATGTCATACAATTATAAACTAAAAAAAGGTGATTAAACATAAAATTGAAAACTTGTAAAGGAAGCTTATTGGAAATAATGTTTGAAAAATCCATTCATGCCATATAAGTTAAAAAACATTCTTCTCGTAATTTTTTCAGAAAAGTCAAAAAGTACCTCGTACGAAAAACGACAAAAGATTCCTTTCATATCTTTTACTAAAAACTCACAGAAGGGTAAAATTGGATATATAAAATTGTAGGTGGATGGAAATAATGTTACATATTGAAGAAACATGGATTTGGATGACAAAATACTCCCCAGTAAATTCCAAAGTATAAACAATCTCGGATAAAATGAGATTGTGATATTTCCCTTACCTTAGGTCCGATTTTTTTCGTAAGTGTCTGAACCTTCTGTATAATGATTTAAATAATTTCATTGACTTATTCCAGAATCATAATCATTGTTATTATATCATATATTTTCATATTATTAGCTTATTATTAGTAATATTTCATTGCTACTTGTTATTCGGGTGTTTATTACTTTTTGTTTTTATGCGTGTTTTGTCGAATAAATCCTTATTCTTCTTTCTAGGTTATAGATAACTCATTTCCAGAATGGTATTAGTGTAATATATATCATATTTATTCACTCAATTCATTTATGTAATCATTATGCAATGAAAATCATGTATAACGAGTCGCATCACATCGTGTAGACGGTATTCCGTACATACGCACGAGCGATGATATTGTTCCCATGATTGTGGAATTGTATTGGAGTGTATGTATACTATTTCAGAATAAATATAACTTTACAAAAATCATATATATTCATTATTTACACCATTATACCCATCCTATTAATTTTGTGGTGGAAAATAGATTACACCACGGCGTGGAGACGGTATTCTGTAGGTACGCACGCGCGGGGATTTCGTTTTCCGTAGGATGGATAGAGGGTGAAATAGGGTTGTTTCATACTTATAATAAAATATCAGTATATGAGTGATACCGATGTTATTAATTCATAATGAAACAACTAAATAAGAATAAGTGGAAGAAGAAATAAAGTTGAAAGAATCGGTAATAGACATTACCTCTTCTTTGAGATGTTTCTTTGAGACCTCCATTTTGGGGACTAAAATTGGTCTTTCAAGAAGACCAGAACCTCTAGGATGTTTCTAGGGAAGTGGAGAGGAGAAATTTTCAGGGTTTGGCCGATCGTTAAGGCTCAAAGTGGTGTGAGGAAGAGAGGGATGAGGTGCCCTTTTATAAGGGAGGAGAGGGGCTCCTTTGAAAAAACTAAAAATATTATTTTATTATAAAGCCATATTCGGTTTTAAATAGCTCAAAATTGATTTATTTCGAAGCTAATGTGGGGATGGGTCTAATTACTCTCATCAAATATAATTTTGACAAGTTTAGTTTACTATTTTAACCTTATCATTTAGATTTAACTTTATGTTAGATAATTTTACTTTTACCGTGTCTTTTTGCGTTATTACACTATAAGTTTAATAAACATACTTTAACAAGCCAAAATAACCCCAAGTTGATTATTATTAATATATATAACCTTATATAAGTCATTTGGCCTAAAATTATATTTTTTTGGAATAAAATAACAATTAATAATATAATATTTGTTTTAAAAACTATTTTATGTCAATTTTGACACTATTTAGTAATTGATTTTTGTGAAAATTATATCAGAATGATTAGTTCGAAAAGAGTTAATTAAATCAATATTAACATGTCATATTAACCTATAAAATTAGTGGAATTCATAAAAAGCCTAAAATAACATTTATTTGGGTATTTATAACATCAATTATGTCAATATTTCATTAATAAGATAATTACTGCTTCATCTTTGTGTCATAAATAAATTAAATTATTTAATGTATAAAAATTAAAAATAAAATACCATTATGTAGGAAATATTTTTAGATTTCTAATTAATATTTATAGTCGAATTTATCTCTTGTATAACCCTATATTTAAAATTATTTACTTATCAAACATTGATTTTAACTATTTTAACCCTTCTTTAAATAAATTAATAATAAATGTCCTAATATAATCCAAGTGGGCCTAAATGGTCATATTGTATTCATAAGGTTGTTTTTGGTATAATTACACTTATACAATAGAATTAGGACATGTTTTAGGGTAATAATAATATCATTTCTACTCTTAATTACCCTATTTACTTTTAACAGTGGTAAATAAAAGTAAAAAGTTACTATTCACAAAAAATTATTTTCATCTCATTGAACCACATTTTACTTACTGACATCAACCATGTCTCTATAATTTTTGAAATTCCACTCACAGAAGTGGTAAAATTATGTTTTATGTAAATTTGCAAATTCTCCTAGAAGGTGAGTAAAAGACGGTGAAAAGTTCAATAAAATTTTTATATATCTGAAATTATTATAAAATTAATCCAATAAATTACATTAAACTTATATAGGTATTATGTATCAATTTTTACCTAAAATAAATTTAAATAAAATAAATAATTATTTAAATAAAAAGTCGGTTTTTAAATAGTAACCCAGTGTTTTCACTATTCATCAAAATTTGAAAGTTTCCAGAAAAATACCAAAATTTCACCCTAGGATAATTTTGATATTCCGAATCCAAATATGAAGTCCATTTTGAAAAATAAAATTTACAAAATTTCAAAAAGTGGTTATTACTATTCATAACGGTTAGTTTTAATAATATTTGAATAGCATATCGTTGTTTAGTGAAACTCGGTATTGCGTATGACGCAAGCTATCAAGGAAGGTCGTGATTGCGTGTAAAGAAATCCAAGATATTGTTGTGTGTATTGAAATATTCCTTTTATGATTTATATAAAAAAAACAAAATATTTCTTATAAAAGTCTCGGGTGTTACACTTGCAGTTGAAATTAAAGGATTTTTTGGGGTAAGGTATTTAGTTTTTTGAGTATGAGGGATTTTAGGCTTTAGGGGTTGGGGTTATATGGGTTTTGGGGATGGAGGATTGGGGGTTTAGGGGTTTTGTGGCTCAGGGTTTATGATTTTTTGGGTATTGGGATTTAGGGTTTTTTGGGATGGAGCGTTTAATGTTTTTTGGGACTGAGGATTTATGGTTTCTTGGGTTGATTTTTAGGGGTTTTTTGATGTGGGATTTTATGATTTTGAGGGATGAGAGTTTAGGGTTTTTGGGGGATTATATTTTATGAATTATGAGGCTGAGGGTGTAAGGTATTTTAGGAATGAGGGTTTAGTGTTTTATTGGGGCTGAGGGTTTAGGTTTTTGGGGGATAAGGGTTTAGTGTTTTTTAGTGATAAGGGGTTTTGGTCTATTTTGATCTCAATATTTATGGATTATCTGTCTAAAGGTTCCAGTATTTTTAGGTTTGAGGGTTTGGGATTTTTTTGGGGTGAGGGTTTGGAGTTTTATTGGGGATGAGAGTTTAGGGTTTTTGGGGGAAAAGTGTTTAGGGTTTTTTAGGGTTGTAGGTATAACTTTTTGTAAGACCGAGGGTTTAGGAGTTCTGGGGTAGAGGCTTTAGGTTTTTTTGGGTCTTATAGTTAATGTTTTTTTTGGTTGTGGGGATAAGTGTTTTAGTGATAAGGATTTAGGTTTTTCTAGTGCTGAGGGTTTAGGGTTTTGGGGTTAAGGGTGTTTCGGTTTTGGGGTTACTGGTTTAAGGGTTTTGGTATAAAGGGTTTAAATATTTTGGGGTCTGAGCGTTAGTGGTTGTTTAGGGTTGGGGGTTTAGGATTTTTTTGGGGATGAGGGTTTAGGTTTTTTTTTGGGATGATGGTTTTGGGTTTTCAGGGATATGGTTTTATGGTTTTTTGGTACAGAGTGTTTTGTGTTTCTTTTATGGCCAGGGGTTTATTTTTTTTTTTAGGGTTAATGGTTTAAGGTTTTTAGGTATTGGGGGTTTAGAGTTGTTAGGGGATGATGATTTAGTTTATTGGGGTATACGGGTTTTGGATTTTGGGGGGCTGAGGGTTTTGGGTTTTTTGGCTGAGGGTATATGGTTTTTTGGGGATGTGTGATTAGGGTTTTTAGTGGATGAGGATTTAGGGTTTTCTAAAGATGAGGGTTAATTTTTTTTCTAGGGTTGATGGTTTTGGAATTTTTAGGCCTAAGGGATTATGGTTTTTTATGTAGGGATTTTTGGGGTTGAGGGTTTAGGGTTTTTTGGGGATGAGGGTTTAGGGTTTGGGGTTAAATGATTGAGTTATTTGGGGGCTTAGAGATTTGGGTATCTGAGAGATTCGGATTTATGGTATTTTGAAGTTAAGGGTTTATGGTTTTTTGGGATGGGGGTTTAGAGTAATTTAGGTATGAGGCTTTATGGGTTTTTTGTTTGACGGTTTAGGTTGTTTTATGATATTTTAGAGTGGTTTGGGGCTCAGTGTTTTGTATTTTTTGGGATATGGGTATAGGGTTTTTTATTGATGGGGGTTTAGGGTTTTTTTGGGGCTGGAAGTTTGGGATTTTATGTGGATGAGGGGTTAGGATTTTTAGGGTAGAGGGTTTAGGGTTATTTGGTGCCAATGATTTTTGGTTTTTAGGGTTAATAATTAAAATATTTTTTGGACTGAGGGTTTACTTATTTTTGGGGATAAGGGTTTATTGTTTTATTGGGATGAGGGTTAAGTGTTTTTTGGGGAAGAGTGTTTAGGGGTTTTTGGGGAAGAGGTTTTAAAGTTTTTTTTTCTGATGAGGGATTACATTTTTTGGGGGCTGAGGGATTATGGTTTTTTGGGTTAAAGGTTTAGAGATTTTGGGATGAGGTTATAGGGTTATATGGGGCTTAGTGATTAGAGTTTTGGGGGTAGAGGGTTTATTGTTTTTTGTGGATGAGGGATGATTTTTTTTTGGGGCTGAGGATTTAGGGTTTTAGGGGATGAGGTTTTAGGGGTTTTTGGAGTTGAGGTTATTTTTTTTGGGTGGGGGGAGGGGCTCAGGGTTTATATTTTTTTGGGCCTTATGGTTCATGGTTTTTTGTGCCTGAGGGTTTAGGGTTTTTCTAAAACAGAGCATTTAGGTTTTTTTGGGGGATAAGGGTTTATGGTTTTTTTAGGATGTGGTTTTAGAGTACTTTTGGGCTAAGGGTTTTGGGTTTTGGGAGAATGAGGTTTATGTTTTTTGTATTGATAAGGGTTTAGGGTTTTCTATGGATGAGGGTTTAGGGTTTTCTAGTGCTGAGGGTATATTTTTTTTCTAGGTATGAGGGTTTAGGGTTTTTTTGGGCTGAGGTTTTTAGGTTTTCTGGTGATGAGGGTTAATTGTTCTATGGTATAGAGGGTTTTGAGTTTTTTGGGGATAAGGGTTTCAGTTTTATTGGGGATGAGTGTTCATGTTTTTTAGTGTAAAGGGATAATGTTTTCTTGCGGTTAAGGGTTAAGGGTTTCTTGGGGTTGAGGGTTTTGTGTTTTTTGGAATAAGGGTTTTGGGTTTTTTGGGGTTGAGGGATTATGGTGTTCTAGTAATGAGGGTTTTGGGTTTTCTAGTAGAGGGTTTAATGTTTTTTAGTGTTGAGAGTTTAGTGTTTTCTAGGGCTGAGTGATTAGTGTTTTCTAGGACTGATAGGATAGGTTTTTCCATGGATACAGTGTCAGGGTTTTCATGGGATGTGGGTTAAGGGTTTTCCGGGTTTGAACGTTTAGGGTTTTCTAGGGAATTGAGTTAAGGGTTTTCTACAGTCAAGGGTTTTGGTTTTTCTAGTGATTAGAGTTTTAGGTTTTCAGTGGCTAAGGTTTTATGTATTTTTGGGGCTGAGGGTTTATGGATTTATTAGGCAGGGTTTTGGGGATTTTTTTTGGGTTTATGGGTTTGGGTTTTATAGGATTGTGGGATTTTTGGGGAAGGGTGTTGAGGGTTTTTTGGGGAAGATTGTTTAGGATTTTTTGGGATTGAGGGTTTATGGTTTTCAGGGGATGAGGTTCTAGGGTTTTCTGGGACTGCTGGTTTAGGATTTTATGGAAATAAGTGTTTACGGTTTTGTGGGGAATATGGTTTATGGTTTTTTGGGAGTTGGGGTTTCATGTTTTTTTTGCTGAGGGATTAGGGTTTTATAGGGTTAATTGTTTAGAGTTTTCTAGGGATGAGTTTTTAGGGTTTTCTAGGGTTGAGGTTCTAGGGATTTCTGGGGATGAGGGTATATGGTTTTTAGGTACGAGGGTTAATGGATTTATGGGGATTAGAATTTATTGACTTATTAGGTTGGGGGTTTATTGAATTCTAGTGCTAGCGGTCTAGGGTTTTTTCGGGGCTAGGGGTCTAGTGTATTAAGGGGCTGAGGATTAGAGATATTTAGGGATTGGTCTTCAGAGTTATTTGGGGCTGGGTATTTTGTGTATTTTGACACTGAGGGTTCAAGATTTTCTTCAAGATGTGGAATAAGAGTTTGTTGGTGTTGTGGGTCAATGTTTTTTTAGTTGAGGTGTCATGGTTTTGTGGGGATAAGTGTTTAGGGTTTCGTAGAATGAGGGCTCAATGTTATTTTGTGGTTGAGGATCATGGTTTTTTAGAGCTGATGGTTCTAGTTATTTTTTTCTTAGGTTTCATAATATTTTGAGGATGAAGGTTCATTGTAATTTGGGGTTGAGTGTTACATTTTCTTTATAGCTAAGAGTTTTTGTATTTTTGGGATGAGGGTTTGTGGTATTTTTCAACTGAGGGTTTAGGGGTTTTTAGTGATAAGGGTTTTGGGTTTTGGAGGAATAGGAGTTCAGGTTATAAGGGTAAAGGGTTCCTGATTTTTTGGGAATGAGGGTTTATGTATTTTTATATTTGAGGGTACATGGTTTTTTTGGGGCTAATAGTTCATGGTTTTTTAGGGATAAGGGTTTTGGATTTTTTTAGGGCTGAGGGTTTGGTGTTTTTATAGGGCTAAGGGTTGAGGAAATTTTTGGGGAAGAGCATTTAGGGTTTTTGGTGCTGAGGGTTCTGTGTTTTTTTGGGTATGAGGGTTATGGGGTGTTTTATTGATTATGGTATTTTTAGGGATTACGTTCTTATTTTTTGTGGTGTAGGGTTCATGGGTTTTTTTCGGCTGAGGGTTCAAGTTTTTTTGGGATCAGGGTTTAGGGGTTTTTAGGGATGGGGTATTAGTGTTTTTTAGGGCTAAGAGAACAATGTTTTTTTGAATCTATGTGTTCAGAGTTTTTTTCTGGGTTGAGTGTTCATGGTTTTTTGGTTTGAGGGTTCAGGGATTAGGGTTTTTTGAGACTCAGGGTTCTATGTTTTTATGGGTTGTATGTTTAGTGTTTTTTGAGGATGAAGGTTCGAGATATTTTTTTGGGTTCATGGTTCAGTATTTTTTGGGGATGAGGTTTCTAGTTATTTGGGGGATGAGGGTTGAGGTTTTTTGGGGTTCAAGGATCAGGGTTTTTTGGGTTTGAGGGTTCAAGGATTTTTGGAATAGAGTGTTCATGGTTTATTAGCTCTGAGTTTTCATGTTTTCTTGGGAATGAGGGTTCAGGGTTTTTTGGGTGTGAGGGCTCTTGAATTTTTAGGGATATGTGTTTTGTTTATTTTGGTTCTAAGGGTTAGGGTTTTTTGGGAATAAGGGTTGAGTTTTCTAGGGATGAGGATTGAGGTTTTTTTTATTCTAAGGGTTGAGTGTTTTGGGTATGAGGGTTGAGGGTTTTTAGGATAAGGGGTTAGGGTTTTTAGAATCCATGGTTTTATTTATTTTTGGGTCTAATTTTGAGGTTGGTTTCAGGGAGAGGGTTGGGGATTTTTAGGGATGAGAGTTTAGGGTTTTTTGTAACTAAGAGTTTAGGGTTTTTTAGGTCATAGTGTTTCAAGGTTTTTATCGACGAGGGTTGATTTTTTTATGGGTGAGGGTTGATGTTTTTTAGGAAAGAGGGTTGAGGCTATTTTGGGGCTGAGTGTTGAGGATTTTTTAGTTATTAAGGGTGATGATTTTTTTAGTAAAGGGTAGAGTTATTTTTGTGGAATAAGGCTGAGGGGTTATTGGGGTAGGGGTTTAGGGTTTTATGCAGATGAGGGTTGAAGGTTTATTGGGGATAAGGGTTTGGGGTTTTTTAGGGATGAGGGTTTAGTGTTTTTTTGGAATGAGAGTTCAAGGTAATTTGGGACTAAGGGATTATGGTTTTGGGTGGGAGAAAATTTGGATTTTTTTTTGGATTCAGGGTTATGGATTTTGGGGGGATGAGGGATCCACATTTTTGGGGTTGAGGGTTGAGGGTTTTTGGGGTCCAATGTTTAGGTTTTTTGGGGGAGAGGTTTGATATTTTTTTGGGTTAATGGTATATGATTTTTTGTGGCTTACGGTTGAGTTTTTTTAAGGTTGATGGTTGAGGTTTTAATGGGGTTAAGGGTTTAGAGTTTTTTAGGTCTGGGGGTTTATGTTTTTTGGGTGGGGGTGGTTTAGGGTTCAAGGTTTTTTGTGGCTGAAGGATTAGGGGTTTTTAGGGATCATGTTTTACGGTTTTAAGGGGGTGAGGGTTGACAGTTTGATTCTGGCAGAGGGTTATGGGATTTTTTGGGATGAGGGTTTAAGGTTTTTTGGGCTGGGGGTTTTGGATATTGGGGGGGTGAGGGTTTAGGGTTTTTTGGGAAAGTAGTTATAGGTTTTTTTGTGGTAGTTGATTCGGGGTTTTTTGGAGTAGAGGATTTCAGGTATTTTGGGGCTGGGGGATTTTGGATTTGTTTCATTATGGTTTTAGTATTTCTTGGGCAAAAAGTTTACGATTTTTCGGGCCTGAGGCTTTAACATTACTTGGTGTAGAGGTTTTATGTGTTTTTTAGGATGAGGGGTTAGGGTTTTATAGGTATTAGGGTCTAGATTTTTATAGGGATAAGGGTTTAGGGTTTTCTAAGGCTTAGGTTTTAGGGATTTATTGGGATTCAGGTGTGGGTTTTTCTATGGATGAGGGTTTAGGGTTTTTATAGGGTTGAGGATTTAGTGTCTTATTGGAATGATGTTTAATATTTCTAGGGGAAATAGATTAGGGTTCAAGTATAAGGGTTTTGGGTTTTTATGGGATTGGGTGTTTAGTGTTTTATGGGGTGAGGTTTTATAGTTTTATTGAACAAGAAATTTAGGTTTTTCTGGGGATGAGGGTTTAGTTTTTTATAAGGATGAGGTTTTACTGTTTTTTTGGATGAGGGAATAGAGTATTTTGGGTATTATTCTTTTGTGTTTGGGGATGTGGGTTCATGGTTTTTGGTGCTTAGGGGTGGGTTTTTTTGATTTTGTGTCTTGATTTTTTAGGGATTTGGGAATAGGGTTTTTTAGTGTAGAGGGTTTTGGGTTTTTTGGGGATGAGGTTTTAAATTTTTTTAAGGTTGAGGATTTAGGGTTTTTTTGAGATGAAGGTTTATGGTTTTTTGGGTACGAGGGTTTGGTGATTTCGGGGGATGAGGGTTTAGGTTTTTTTCGGGCTGGGGGATTAGGTTTTTTAGGGATGAGTGTTTGAGGTTTTTTTGGGGTTGAAGATTCAAGTATTTTTGGGTATGAGGGTTTATATATTTATAAGGCTGATGATTTAGGGTTTTTAAGGGTTGAGGGTTTATATTTCCTAGGGATTAGTGTTTATGGTTTTATAGGTTTTAAGGATTATGGTTTTCTAGGGATGAGGGGTTGTTGTTTTCTCTATCTAATCATTTAGGTTTTTCTTGGGCCTGAGGGTTTAGGGTCTTTTGGGAATAAGGGTCAATGATTTTTCTGGGACAAGGGTTTAGAGTTTTTTTAGGGCTAAGTGTATATGATTTGGGGGGATAAGGGTATAGGGTTTTTTAGGGATAATCTTTTACATTTTTCTAGGTATGAGGTTTTAGGGTTTCGGGGGGAATAGGGTTTAGGGTTTTTTGGGGGTGAGGGTTTATGGATTTTTTAGAGATTAGGCTTTAGGTTTTTTGGGGGATGAGGGATTATGATTTTTTGGGGATGCGTGTTTAGGATTTTTTGGGCTAAGGTTTTATATTTTTTTAGGGAAGAGGGATTATCATTTCTTGGGGTTAAGGGTTTAGAATTTTTTGGAACTCATGTTTAAGGGTTTAGGGTTTTTTGGGGATGTGGGTTTACGATTTTCGAGGGCTGAGGGTTTAGGGTTTTTCGGAGCCAATGGTTTTGGGGTTTAGAGGGATGAGGGTTCTTGGGGTTTTGGGAGATGAGGGTATATTTTTTGGGGGGGATGAGACTTTAGTGTTTTTTGTGGTTGAGGTTTTTGGGATTTTTGGGGATGGGGGTTTATGGTAATTTGGGGATGATGGTTTAGGGTATTTTTTGGGCGGAGAGTTTGTGTTTTTTGGGGATGAGGGTGAGGGTATTTTGGGGAGGAGGGTTTAGGTTTTTTGGGGGTTTAGGGTTTAGGTGTTTTTGGGGTTGATTGTTTAGGGTTTGGGGGATAAGGATTTATTATTTTTTTTTGGGATAAGGGTATAGTTTTTTAAGGGATAATGATCAAGGGATTTTCAGACTAAGGGGATAGGGATTTGGGGAACAAAGTGTCTAGGGTTTTTTTGGGATAAGGGTTTAGTGTTTTGGTGATAAGGGTCTAGGTTTTTTCAGTTATGACAATTAGGGGTTTGGGGGCTGATTGTTTAGGGTTTTTTAGGTATGAATGCTTTGGTTTCTTTTGGGTTGAAATTTTATAGTATTTTTGGGTCTACAGTTTTAGTGTGTTTTTTAAATGAGGGTTAGGGTATTTTGGGGAAGATTATTTAGTTTATTTTGGGGATGAGGGTTTCAGTTTTTGGGGGATGATGGATTAGGGTTTATTGTGGATGAGGATTATGGTTTTTTGGGAAAATAGTTTAGGGTTTTTTGTGGATAAGAGTTTTTATTTTTTACGGATGAGCAGTGGGGGTTTTGGGGTTATGGTTTGGGGGTTTTGGGATAAGGGTTGGAGGTTTTTTGGGGATGAGGTTTGTGGGATTTTTTGGCAGAGTGTTTTTGTTTTTTATGGTATGTGAGTTGGGGGGGGGGGGTTGTTTGTGGTTGGGTTTTATTGGTCTGTCTATTTGGGGTTTTTGGGGTATGAAGTTTGATGGTTTTTTGGGGTTAAGGGTTTAGAGTATGTTGCAGTTGAGTTTTGAGCGTTTTTTGGGGGTTAGGGTTGAAGGTATTTTGGGAATGAGAGTTTATTTTGTTAGGGATGATGTTTGAGGGGTTTTATGGTGCAGAGGGTCAATAGTTTTTTTGAGTTACGGTTTGGCAGTCTATGGGATAGTGGTTGAGGGTTTTTTAGGGCATTGGGATAAGGGTTTTTTTGGGATGTGAGTTGAAGGGTTTTTTGGGGCTGAGGGATGATGATTTTTTGGTGATGAGGTTTGAGGGTTTATTGGGGCTAATGGTTGAGAATTTTTTAGGGCCAAGGGTCTAGGGTTTTTTGGGGGATGAGGGTTTGGGATTTTATAGGGCTGAGGGTTTAGTGTTTTAGGGGGGAGATGGTTTATAGTGATTTGGGTTTGAGGGTTTAGAGTTTTCGGGACTGAGGACTTAGGGTTTATTGGGAAAGAGAGTTTATGGTTATTTGGGGCATGGTTTTAGTTTATTTTGTGGATGATTTTTTTGGGGATTTTTGGGATGATAGTTAAGGGTTTTTTAGGGGTATATGTTTGGGGTTTTTTGGGGATTAGGGTTTCGGGTTTTGGGGGGAAGAGGGTTCAGTGTTTTTTGGGCTAAGGGTTTATGGTGTTTTGTGGACAAGGGTTAAGGGATTTTTATGGATGCGAGTTTAGGTATATTTGGGGGGATGGGGGTTTAGGGTTTTTGGGGATGAGGTTTAGGGTTTATTGGGGATGTGATTTGAGGGTTTTTTGGGGTGATGGTTTAGGGTTTTTCTGGGTTATGTGTTGCGGTTTTTTTGGTGCGGAGGGTTTACAAATTATTGGAGCAAGTGGTTGCTGGGGACCAAATTTGGCGGTATGGGTTTTTTTATTAAAATGGGTCTAGGGTTAAAATAATTAAGGATATGGGTTTAAAGATCCAATTAAAGTAGCCCTTGAGATATTTCAGGAGCATAGCCCCACATGAAGTGGCGTTGATCGTGTATAGTACACACAATTAGTGCCACATCAAGTGGCCCTGATCCCATTGGGATAAGCCTAACGGTTCCACTTCAAGTGGAGCAGATGCATGGGATGCCCTATAAAACCAGCTCACCCCCCGCAATTGCCATCCTCCTCACTCTCTCGCTATAGTTTTTCCATCTTCCTTACTCTTTCTCTCTAGTTTTTTACACTCTCTCTACTTTGGTTCTCTCTACTTCGGTTTCTCTGCCCATGCAGCCAACTGTCCGCAAATTTGAGGTAATCCTTGTTTTAAATTTATTTAATATTTTTATTTTTTAATTATCTGTTTAATTCATAGAATTATTTTATAATTAATGTATTATATTTATAAATAGTAATAGTTTTTTTAAATGTAGTTAGGTAATTAATTAATTATAAGTAGGTAGTTAATTAATTATAAATAGGTAATTAATTAATTATAAGAAGTTAATTAATTAATTATAAGTTGGTAAATAATTAATTATAAGTAGGGAATTAATTAATTATAATCAAGAAATTAATTAATTATAAGTATGCAATTAATTAATTATGGTTAGGCAATTAAATAATTATAAGTAGAAAATTATTTAATTATTGTTACGCAATTGATTAATTATGGTTAGGTAATTAATTAATTTTGGTTATGAAATTAATTAAATTTTTTTAGGAAATTAATTAAATGTGGTTAGGTTGTTAATTAATTATGGTTTGGCAGTTAATTAATTATTGTTAATTAATTAATTAATTATTGTTAGAAAATTAATTAATTATGGTTATGCAATTAATTAAATGTTGTTAGACAATTAATTAAATGTGGTTAGGCAATGAAATAATTAGAGTTATGCAATTAATTAAATGCGATTAGATAATTAATTAAATTTAATTATGCAATTAATTAAATGCGATTACGCGATTAAGTAAATGTGATTAGGTGATTAATTAATTGTGATTAGGGAACTAATTAACTATGATTAGCCAATTAATTAAATGTGATTAGGTAATTAATTAAATGTGATTAGGAAATTACGTAAATGTGATTAGGGTATTAATTAAATGTGATTAGGGAATTAATTAAATTCTAATTAGGCAATTAATTGAATCTAACAAGGAAATTACATAAAATATAATTTGGAAATTACATAATCCTAATTAGGTAATTACTTAAAGGTAATTAGGTAATTAATAAAATCTAACCAGGTAATTAATTAAAGGTAATTATGTAATTAATTAAAGGTAATTATGTAATTACATAATTTTCATTAGGTAATTAATTAATTATTATTATGTAATTAAATAATTATCATTAGGTAATTAAGTAATTATAATTAGATAATTAATTAATTATAATTAGGTAATTAAGTAAGTTTAATTGGGTAATTAAGTAATTATAATTAGATAATTAATTCAAGGTAACTCGGTAATTAATTGATAACTATGTATTGATTTAATGTAGTTATATTAAATAGAAAAGAAGTTATATTAATTAGAAAAGTAGTTATCTTAATTAGAGAAGCAGTTATAAATTGCTTCTAGAATATACCCTTTCATTACATTCTAGGTATGATAATGAATTTAGTTTTCCATCTACCTTGACCTCAGTTTGTAATTGTTGTTTTGAACTTGAATTTAGTAGTTGAATATATTTTTTTCATATTAAGTGTTAGAGTTGTCATGAAATGAATGATCTCTTGAGAAAAGTATCCCAGGGTAGAGGGGCTTTGGGTTAGACCACCTACTTTCTTGGAGGCTTTCCTTGTCTAGGAAAGTGAATGGGGTTGGCTATCATTCGCTTCGGGCTTACTGTTGTGGTGTTTTTCAATTTCATATAACTCTATGCTTTTACATGACCTGTTCGTTTACCTCATGCTTATAATGCATGTGGATATGTATCAATATGTATGAATTCTATTTTTGGGTATGTAACACAAACTTGTGGGTTGTTTAAAGAGTTACACATCAATATGGTTTGAAAATATTGATTTGGTGGAGGGATTAGGATTCCAACCTGAATTACAAAAAGCATGCATACATAAATTGATTCTCTAACCAGATTTAATTAATAAAAATGGTTTATTTTAGTTAAAAAATATTGATTCTATCTATATTTATTGTAATGGTAAAATAATTGAGGCGAAACAAGGATGTAGGTATAGTATACATACATAAGCTGTTGTGATGCTTGGAGTATGTACTACTTTGAATGTCGTGCAAAGGAAATTTCATTGAAAGTTAAAACTGGTGA
The DNA here is from genome assembly GCA_963277665.1 of Viscum album. Lineage (NCBI taxonomy): Eukaryota > Viridiplantae > Streptophyta > Magnoliopsida > Santalales > Viscaceae > Viscum > Viscum album. The sequence continues at coordinate 538,594,458 of OY728137.1, forward strand.
GGAATCAAGTGATAGAGTCCATCACATTCAGAAATATGCAATATATAGATAGGTTTTGGAATGTGGAATATCTGATAAATGATGATGATGATTTGAAATATGTACTTCTATTGGTTAAGTATCTACCTAGGAATCAAATGATGGAGTTGTATGTCACTATAGCTGAAATTGAGGTTCCATCATCAGCATCAATAGTTGTTCCATCATTTCAATTTCTCGTGGTTTCAATAGATATTCCTCCACATACTTTATATGCATTATTTGATGATTTTGAAGATGATGAAAATTTCAAAGAAGAAGATGAAGAGGAAGTTGAAAACGAAGAAGGAGAAGAGCATGTGGAAGATCAGTCTGTGCCCACTCAGGTGAGGTTCAACCAACCATTAAAAAATCATCCACTATAAGATTCATGGTAGAAAGAAGGCATGAATAACTTTCCAGAATTTGATTGGTCAGTTATTACTCCCAGTTTAGAATTTCCAATAATCATTGGGGGCACAAATCGAGTGTCAGATGATGGTGTTCTGTATATTGGCTGAGATTTTGAGAGCAAAGAAGCAATGAAAAATGTGATAAAATAATATCACATTGAAATACATTACTCCTATGTTATAGAAGATTCAAAGAGGTCTTACTATTTGATCTGTTGTGAAAAATATGAATCGAACTGTCAAATGCATCTGCAAGGTATAATTGATAATACTTTTCACAGAAGGCGCATCTCTAGATTTACTCCACACACTTGTGTGAACCCAATATTGTCATAGGAAAACTCTTCATTAGATGTTCAGTTTGTTTCAACTATTATTGTTGAAATTATTATAGCATCTCAAGATGTTCATGTGGTTCTGGTGATGGAGCAAATAAAAAAACTTTTTGAGTATCAAATATCTTACTAGAAGGCATGGGCGACATAATAAATGTCTATTGTGAAAGTTTACGATGATCAGGATGACTCTTATTGAGTTTTACCACAACTTTTGGAGATTCTACTAGATAATAATCTAGTGGTCTATCGATTACATACTATTGAATAGGTTAACCCACACAACCATGTTGACCGCTCACTGGTTGTGTTTGATAGATTATTTTGGATATTTTTACCAAGTGTGGTGGATTTTAGACATTGTAAGAAGTTTGTACATATTGATGGCACATTTCTATATGTAATATATATAGGAACTTTATTGATTGTTACCACACAAGATGGAAATTGATCCCCTCTACCTTTGGCATTTTCAATTTTGGAGAAAGAGAACATCTCATCATGGAGTTGATTTCGGGCATGTATTTGAGAGTTTGTTACAGATGTAGAAAGGATTTGTCTTATTTCATATCACCACCAAGCAATCAAGGAGGTAGTACAGTCTGAGGGTCATTCATGGAGACCACCCTATTGTCATCATCGATACTGTATTCGACACATTTCTAGAAATTTGAGAATGATGTTCATGAATTATTCAATGAATATGGCAATATTAAAAACTAGTATGAACATCCTTTTGCATTTTAAAATTTTATTTCATATTTATTTTCATATTTGTTCAGATGAGTTCTTCTTTGATAGCATATGAGCCTCAACAACAAAGTATGGAGGAGCATCTTCAAGATATTCACAGAGTGAATTTGGAAGTGTATGCTTACATGATGAAAATCCCAAAGCAGAAATAGGTGTTGCCATATGATGATGGGAGGAGATATGTTCATATGACGACCAACATCAAAGAATGTATAAATGGAGTTTTCAAGGGTGTTCAAAAATTACCTATCAAAGGTAAATAAAAATATTTTATTATATGTTACTCAGAAGAGCTAAAACTATAATATAATATTAGTATAATGCCTTAAATATAAATTATAGGTTTGGTACAAGAGACCTTTTATCGGAGTGTAATGTACTTTACAGATTGAGGAATGTAGGCTGAAGAGGGCTTGAACGAAGGGATGTGCTATGGACACCATTTCTAGTGCGAGGTAGATATAATTTTTCCAGAGGCTGCACCATACAGTGTAACTACATTTAATCATCCAGAGAAAATATTTGAGGTCGTTGAGCCTGGTGATGTTGTGGATTGTAGCAATGTTTATGTGCGAGTTGTTTTACTAGAGAATCATTACTGAGAATGTGGAAACTTTCAGGCACTGAGATATCCTTGAAGCCATGTGATTGTATCATGTGCTTATGTACACAGATCTTGGGAGAAGTTTGTTGATCCATATTATCAACTCGGGAGCATCAAATCCTGATATAGTACTTTGTGGATGCCAATTGGGGAATATCAGAATTTTCAGCTGTCTGACGGCGCACCCACACTTCTACTGAACAACACTAGACTTCGACCTAAAGGGAGGACATAATCAACTCATATTTGGAATGAGATGGATTGTCCTAGTGAATAGCCAGATGGATGAAGGCGCAACATATGCCACCAATAAGGTCATACGAAGACACATTTCCTTAGACACATAGCACAATCTTCTAATGGTTAAAATGACTCATGTACTCTATCAGTTACTATAAAAGTTTTTACATGTAATCATTTTTATAATTATCACCATTTTAAATCATATTTTTCTTATTTTGATATAGAGTAACTTTTAGAAAATGTACTTATATATAAAACCAAATAAAAATCAGTATTCTTCCGACACACAACATCAGTAGAAACAACAATAGTAATAACCAAAATACAACATTTAAATGAACCCACACACGATGCATTAATGTTTTTGTATAAAGGTAGATTCCTTTTTTTGAGTTGGTGTTTTTTTTCTAAAGCTACTCATGCATTTCTAACGATTTAAAAGTTCACATTCAAAAAAAAAAACAAAACCATTTTAAATATGAAATGAAAATTTTAACAGACTTTTATAATGATAGATGAACTTATAATGGCCACAAAACAAAAATGAGGAAACTCCGAACATCATCACCCCAACACCCCAACATGGGAGACACTGACCCAATTTTCTTATTCTTAATTCAATTATTATATGATAAATTTCATACCTTACTTAATAAATGTCATATATTAGAAGAAATTAATGTTTTACTATTTGTATATTTAGATGGAGCCACCACTGTTATCTTCCCAGGAGATGCACGTGTCATGTGATGTGTTGGTGTGATGACCTGTTAGACATATTTCTATTAGGAGAGCAGAAAATTTCTATCATGAGGCACCATCGACAGCTATTTTTCTATACCATAGATGTGCGGGATTTTATGGAGTCACTATGTGTGACTTCAAGACCATTGATCACCATTTGATTACTGTGTTGGTTGAGACATGGTGGCCAGTGACATAGTGGTGACTGCACTGCAGTCACACAGAGGCTACTGGGAATTGACGTTGTCGGTGCATGAGGTTTCCTCCAGGGTTCACGCTTGCACATGAGGTCTCTTGATCAGCATTTATAAGTCATTCTTGGTGATGCAGATGAGTAGAATCTTATTCAGCTCAAACGTTCACACATATTGTGGATTCTCAGAGGCATGTTGTGCGTTGACAACTCCACCACTTTGGAACACTTGATGTACCCCCATTACTTGAGGATCTGGATCAGACGACTACATAAAGGTGTGGGTCCACTGTATTAGAACATCTATAAAAATGTCACTATACTATTTGTCAGGCCGATTCACTTCAGATTTCATGTTTCATGGTGTTAGTACAAATGTGATACTTGAATTTTTTTCCATGCATCGCTCCTCGAGCTATCGCACCACTTGCACTAGAGCAATTTCAGGACTTTCCTTGGGGATGATGGTATGTCTATCATTACTTCTAGTTATTTTGTTATTTTTTTTATAAATATAACATATATTACTCTTTTTTAACCAAGTGGAGTCAGTCTTAGAAGTATGCACTTACTCCAAGACATAGTCTGCACATCATCCGACCGATATTTAATGCCATAGTGCTAGCTAATGTAAGTTAAACACTACTTTTTTCTAGTCAATTTTTTTTATCACTATTTTAAGTTATTTCAATATAATATCAGTAACATAATCATAATAATATATGACTTATTTTTTTATTTTACATTTCAGGTTTCATGGACTCTATATACAGGTTATGTCTATGCATCACTTCCACCATACTGTACATCTATGGTTGGAGATCTTTCTGTAGTGGTGCCACTCATACACTTCCACATCATTGAGTGACACTAGCCAGACAGAGTGATGTTCCAGGTTGGTTATATACAACATATCCCCATGGAACTAAGAAAACCTGTCGCGTTACATTTGATTGTGCTTGTAGGTAGACAGACGACAGACTGGCGGTGGACTCATGCATCTAATATCAAGCTTCGGGACATCCATGCCCAATTCAATATCTTTCCATTTGAATATACCACATCATGATCTTAGTTATATGCTCAGGGGGATTATGCAGACTGGTATCAATGTCACACCATCATGCACCATACACGTCAGGGGATTGGCATTCAACACTTGTAATGTTTAATAAGATTTATTATTATTTTTAACTCATTTTTGGTATTAATTTGAATGTTATTTAATTTTCAGGACGACTCCATTGGATATCTTGCACATACCAAATAGACTTAGGAGGATGCATATATTAGGTGGGATGTAGTTCATCAGGATGTGTTGTCTCTCCTTGATCATCTTCGGTTGATATGTGATATTTTTCTTGATGAGGAGCCACAGTTATATCCCAATCCATATCCTCCAGTTGAATCTCATAAGGATGGTGATGTCCCTGAAATGTCTGCTGATGACAATGCACTGCCACCACTACCACCATCCAGATGATAGATACGATCACTTCAGGAGGGGCAGAGGAGACGACATCGACATCCTAGAGCGGCTCCTGTAGATGCTGCCACACCATAGAGAGATGATCCGGCCTAGCTGAATGATGATATTACACAGAAAGGAGATGCTTATATACCACATATGTTGTCTCTGCATATTACTATGGACTTCGATCTGGGTGTGGTCACACAGCTTATGGCGGCCTTGTCTTCTCCCGACGAGCCCTTCTTCAGTTCCCCATTTCTACAATTTATAGAAGCTTCAGATCCATATGGCTCCCCATATGATTTGGGCCATCCTACTCTCATGGTATTGGTCAATCCTCTACATAGAACCATGGGAAGGCACTAGAAGCACTTGAAGAGGAGGAACCTGTAGCTAGGACAATTGAGTGACATGAACATCGGACATAGAGAGAACGTGAGATTCAGATGACGTGTTATCGTATCAGGGGGTGGGGGCAGCATCGTTGATGTTTTCAAATGTCATGATATTAAAAAACTTATTTAATATGATAAGTAATTGTTGTTTAAGACAAATAAAAAGAAAATAAAAAATATAGTAAATACAAACTAATTCAATTTAACAATTAATAGTTTATATATTTTAAAAGTCTCATAATTTTAATATTATTATGCTTCATGTATGTGACTTTAGAAGAATATTAATTATAAAGTACCAGTACAATGTAAATAAAATTTTCCACATAGACAAAGCATTTAATAATTTATATTAAAATGAAAAGAAAAAAACATATAGTAAACAAGAAATATTTTACATGACAAGTTAAATATTTAAAAACAATAAATTTATAACTATATAATAGTAAATTTATTTATAAATAGATTTATATTTATAAATATTTATTTTTAATTATTTATATACATAATTATATATTTAAACATAAATATTTCAAATTATATTTATTTATAATTGTAAATATATATTTATATATTTTTTTTATAATTATATATTTAGAATTATATTTATAAATACGTAATAAAAATTCTTTATAGTTATTTATATTATATATAGTTCATTATTATTATAAATTAATATTTATGTATTTATAAATAAATATTTATGTATTTATAAATATAATCACAAATATATATTTATAAATACAAATTCATTTAATATTTATAGGTAAATATATATAAATATTTATAATTATAATAATTTATAATATAAATATATATTTACAATAAATAATAATATTTATATGTACATATATATATAAATATTTATAATTATAATAATTATAATATTTATATGTAAATATATAAATAAAGCATACACAAATCGGCCAAAAAATAAAAAAATAAATAAAACACACAAAACGTGCCACTTCAAGTTGTGATTTGTGATTTTAACTCTAAGAACCACTTCTAGTTGATCTTAGGGGACCCAGTTCTCTAATAATTAAGGAACATGACCCATTAAAATAAAAAAACCTTGTCACAAAAATTTTCTGATTGCGGGTTATTTCTTACTAAGGTTGTAGGGTTTTTTGGGGATCATTGTTGACTATTTTTTGCAGATGAGTGTTTTGGGTTTTTGGGGCTAAGGGTTTAAATTTTTTTATGGATGAGGGTTTCTGGTTTTTTTGGGGATGATGTTTTTGGCTTTTGTGGATAGAGGTATTATGGTTTTTTGGGCATGGGGGTTAATGTTTTTTTGGGGTTCATGGTTAAGGGATTTCTAGAGATGATAGTTTCGAGTTTTTTGAGGATGAATATTGAGGGTTTTTTAGGTATGGGGGTTGATGTATTTTTGGAGGCAGAGTGTCGAGAATTTTTTTGGGCTAAGGTTTGAGGAATTTTTGGGACTGAGGGATGAGGGTGTTTTTGGTTTGAGGGTTGAAGGTTTTTTGGGGTAGAGGGTTTAGAGTTTTTTGTGGTTTATGATTTAGTGTTTTGAATAATGAGGTTTAAGGGTTTTTGGAGATGATGGATTGCAAGTTTTTTGGGGATGAGGTTTTAGGGTTTTTTTTGATGAGGGTTTAAGGTTTTTTCAGGGGTAAGGGTTTATGGTTTTTGGGGGCATAGGTTTATGGGATTTTTGGGGTTGAATATTTCTGGTTTTTTTGAGGTTAACGGTTGAGGGTATTTGGGGGATGAGAGTTTAGTGTTTTTTTGCTGATAAGGGTGTATGGATTTTTTGGGTGCGAGTGTTGACTGTTTTTTGGGAAGATAGTTTAGTTTTTTTTTGTTTGGGGTTTCTGTATTTTTGGTACTAAGGGTTGTGGGTGTTTTTGGGATTAGGGTTTATGGTTTTTACGAATGAGTATTTAGGGTTTTTTATGATTAGGTTTGGGATTTTTTTGGGTTGTGGGTTTAGAGTATTTTGGGGATGAGGTTTAATGGTTTTTGAGGGATGATTGTTTAAGGATTCAGGGGGATATGGTTTAGGTATTTTTAGGGATATGGGATTGAGGTTTTTTAGGGATAGGGGGTGATGGTTTTTTGGCGTAAATGGTTTAGGGTTTTTTGGGGATGAGGTATGAGGGTTTTGGGGGGATGACGATTTAGGGGTTTTGGGGGTCGAGGGTTTATGGTTTTTTAGGATAGAGGGTTTTGTATATTTTTGGGATGAGGGTTGAGCGTTTTTCATGGAAAAGGGTTGAAGATTTTTTGGGAGTAAGGGTTTAGGGTTTGTTGGAGATGAGGGTTAAGAGTTTTTTTTGTGTTGTGGGATTAGGGTTATTTGGGGATGAAGGTTTAGGGTTATTTGTGGCTGAGGGTTGAGGGTTTTTTAGGGCTTATGGTTGAGTGTTGTTTAGGGATGAGTGATGAGATATTCTTGAAATGGACCAAACCTCAATACATAGGGATAAAAATGATGTATTTGGTTCAAGGCTATGTGGTGGAAGAATGTTATAGATAGTTGCCGAAAGTAGTCCATCAATTTTATATAGAGTATGAACCTCTAAATAGGAAAAACACTAGAGGGGGGATGTGATGGACAATCCAAACAACAAAACATTTGGTTTGTGTAAACAAATTTTATTGCTTTGTGATCTTGGATCCCCAACCTAACTTACAGATCAACAAGGTATGATTTCACAATAACAAGGGGAAAAACCTGAACAATCCTCACACAAAGAAGTAAAATAAATCATAAGCTCTTTATTATAATCTTCAATGACATAAAATTTCCATGGGTGTGGATATTTATATCTAAGGGGTGATACAATAGTCAAGGGTATAATACCCCAATGTTATAAAGGCTAAACCTACTTTTTTCCTTTATGTCAAAAAGATAAAGTCTAACAATGTCTTTTTTGGAATAGTAACACATACCTTTCAAACTATAGCCCAACATATTTTAATTTTAGTACCTATCCCACTATATTTGACTTAAGTGTCAAATTATTTCCTTCTAAAATTATCCATATGGCCAAGGCTCCAAAAATTGATGAAACTAAGTGGGAAAAGATTTAAATGTCATTTTAGGGCTTGAATAAGAGAGATAATAGGACCATTTTATCCATCTATGAAATATGAAATAAATTTGGCCTTTAATGAAGAAAAATTGGAACCCATCGTATCATTAAACATCTATAAAATCCCTCCACATCATTGGGTCATGAAAGTAGAACTTAACCACCCAGAAAATTTACTTTATGAGCCACTGTGTTTTTTACCTCTTCGAGAGATAGAAGAAATTCAAACATCCATAACAACATCAGGAGTGTAATGGATTAGAAGGATTATATGCCACATGTGGAGTATTATTTTAAATGTATTGATCACTCCATGCCTCAATTTTATCCATTTGGATCTCCTTTGTGATTGATACTCCTTAACCATATTTATAATGTTTCATTTCCTTTGTAAAAAAGTAAAAAAAATGAATGGAAAATTACAACACTATATGAAATAGAGGAGATAAATAGGTTTCAAAAAATAGATTTCAAATATCAAGATACATGGGAATAGACCATAATTTGGGATTTATATAATTTTTTATATGTTTTAATTTCATTTTGAGATCCATTAATCCTTTAATAAAGGTATACGGGTTCCTATTGTAGTATTATACCTCTTTAATCCCCCTCATGTCATCCGGACTTCCAAATACAAATCCTCCACTCAGGAAATCAACTTGGTGCCCTTTAAATGGTTCTAATCACCGCCACTTGAAAATGAGTCAACCTAGACTTTTCATCTTCTACACCCAAAAAGGAGAATGATTAGAAACATTTAAAGTGTGACTTACACCATAATCGCCTATAAGGATATCTTGTAAGTGTTGTTAATCTTCACGAGAACTCAAAAATTTCCATCTCCTTCTGGAATGAGTTTTGATTTCCTCTTTTTTGGAAAAAATTACTTTCACATATGGATATTGAATAAGTCAACAGGCTCAAATAACACTTTCTTGTGACCCTTTTTTCATGTTCAAAATATTTCTGGTTCATTCATTCAATATATTTACATTCCTTTTCTTGGAGTTTGTTGATGAATTATACTTGTCCTTTCACATCCATATTAGTTGGTTCCTTCATATAAAAAGGAACTAGATCAATAGGTGCATGTTGTTATAGAAAAAAACAATTTCAAATTGAGAATATTGTGTAGTGGAATAATTCACAATGTTATATGTGAATTCTACAAAAAGAAAACTCTCCTCTCGTTTCATGAGATTCTTTCTTAACTATTGTCTGCAGAAGAAATGGAAGTGTCTGATTTACCACCTATGTTTTCCCATCAGTTTTTAGATGAATATTATTGGATTATATTAACATTAAACCTTTTTTTCCTCATAATTTTTTCCAAAAGTAAATGAGGAATCCTTTTTCTCTTTCTGACACAATAATCCTAGGAATTCAATGGAGTTTGACTATATCTTGAAATAAAATTTTGTAATGTTATTAAAATAATCTATTTTGTGACAAGGAATAATATTTTCCATTTCAGAAAATAGGTCCACCAAAAAATGGATTATATACCCCTCTTGGTCCTTGGTAAATCCATAATAAATTCCACTGATATTTCTCCCAAGGGGTTTCAATGTTTGGGTGAGGAAGATATAATCCATGTGGGTTTGGTTTATATTTGGATTTATGAAGGGAAATACACTTCCCAAAAAATTTATCAACAACTTTAGACATACAAGGACAATAAAAATTCTCAATATTAACACTTAATAGTTTTTCAAATTCCAAAATGTCCAATTAACCCACCTGAATGTGACTCCTTTAGTAAAATTAAATTGATAGAGCTGTTTGCAATAAAAATATTTTCAATATGGAATATTAATAACTCATGTTAATAAAACATTTCCTAAAAAACTATAGGTTTAAAATTACTATAATGTTCACCAAAATTTATATCAGTGGAATATAAATCCTTTTTGTATTCAAAACCAACTAGTTTGGAATCCATCAAGGATAAAATTTAATATCTTCGATAAAGTGCGTCAGCCACAATATTTTCTTTTCTATTTTTATGATTAATGTAATGTAAATATGATTCAATGAATTCCATCCATCTATAATGTATACAATTTATTTCAAATAGTATCCTTAGGTATTTAATTTCCTCATGATAAAAACAGATCACAAATTCCCTAGAAAAAACTATAATTCTTCCATTTTTCTATTACTCTAAACAATGTATAAAACCATTTATCATAAGTAGTATAGTTTATAGTTGGTCCATTTAGATTCTTATTAATAATGAAACCTTCTTAAATTATTTCATGAGTAATAATCGTATTCCAATTCTTCTTAATTCACATTAAATTTCAAAGGTATTATCAATGATTGGGAGAGAAAATAAGGGTACGTCGGTGAGACTCTCTTTGAGTTCTTGTAAAACCTTCTATTGAGTTCCCCCCATTTTAAAGGATCTTTATTCTTTGTAAACTAATTCGACGGTTCGACTAGTGTGATAAAGTCTTTTCACAAATCTAATTTTAGAACTAGAAATCCCATGAAATATTCTTACACATCTGATGGAGGTGGGAGTTAGCCATTCCTAAATGGTTTTTATCATCTCAATATATTCCAAAACTCCTTCATCACTTATTAAAAGCAAAGGAAAACATTTTAATGAGGAAAATTTTACAAATTTTTAATTTTTTTCAAACAAAATTTCCTTTCTTAACACCTCTAAAAATTGTCATATGTGATCCACATGTTCATTGAAAGTCCAACTATACAAAAAAACATCATCAAATTAAACTACCAAAAATGTTCCAATATATGCATATAAGACATGATAGACTAAAATAAAAAAAATTCTAGTTGTATTGGTGAGACCAAAAGGTCATGAATAACCCTTCATCAAGTATATGTTTTTTTCTTAAATCTCATTTTATACTCATCGCCTTCTTTTAACCTAATTTTATGGTAGTCACTTTTTAAAACAATTTTTTAAAATATAGTAGAGACATTTATCCCACATATAATATCATATAACTAGGGATAATATGAAGATACCTGACTGTAATGTTAATGATGGATCTACAGTCAATGTACATATTCCATGTTCTATCCTTCTTGGCCCACAAAATCACTGGTATTGGAAGATACTAAGGTTCTCTCTGATATATCAAACATCAAAAAAATGTTGAATATTCCTTTGAATTTATTTTTTCTTCCCAAGGATGGTGTGATATGAAGGATGGTTTGGTAGTGATTATCAGGGTATGAGATAAATTTGATTCTCAATACATCAAAAGGGTGGCTAACCTAGTGGCACCTCTTGGGGAAATACATCATTAAATTATAGTAATAAAGTCTCAACAACATGTGGAAAAGGAGATGTTATGTAATTAGTGTTCAATTTAACCACTTTGTACATAAGTACTAAAAGGTTTTGATGAGAAATAAATTCTTTCTTAAACCCATTTTTTTTTTCAAACATCACACTTTTATCTCCTCTCAAATATTTTTCATTTTGGATTTTTCTTTTCTCTCCATGTATTTTCTTCTCTCATCATATCTTTTTCCCAAATTGTCTCCTTTTTCATTTTATCTCTTTTTTTTTCTCATCACACATCCTTTTCTTTTTTATAAAAATGTGAACTTCCACAATAATTTTAGGTGAGATGGGTTTGAGGGTTATAGGTTCCTCTCAGAGTAAGAAAGTGTGATGGTTCAAGAACCCCTCATGAGTAATACAATGATCTCACTACCATAGTTGAACCAATAGAAAATGGAACACCTTCATCATAAAAACATCACAAAATATCTCATATTTGTATTTACCAATGGTGAACAATACCATCACCTATCTGGTGACCTTAAGCACTTAGAAATCATTCAACCATTGATGTAGTTATGGATTTTAGTTCTTCAAATATGGAATTCCCAACTTCTACACCAACATGGTTCTCACTTTAGTGATATAGCTTCCTCCCTCAGTAATAAACTACATACCATCCTAGGGATCATTCACCATGTATAGAAAAGGTTATCCTACTACTCCTTCTATACAATGGTCATATATGCACATAGAAATATCCTCGTGACATGAATATCACCATCTTCTATAAATTAAACACTATCAATTTCGGGGTAATCCTCCTCTTCCACTTCCGAGTTCTATCCATCGGTCTCCCATTCTCCATACATGTTGACGATCAGGGTGCACCAATTTGGAGAATCACTAGCAATGTGAACACTTCCTTGATATTTGAAACATAAAATATGCTAGTTCATTATTTCATTATCCTTTTTAGGTTTATTAGGTGGAAGAATTACCTTGTCACTTATTTGATCAACCAAATCTTTTGTCTTAGATGATTATACAATTTCCTTACATTAATTTCTCCATGGAGTGAATGGGGTGGTGGGATTCTTCAGGTTTCTCTTACTCTAATTTTTTTATCAATCCTAGTTTCCTGGTGGATCATATATTCTCTCTCTAGATGGTGGTATATCTCTAGTTTAATATCAATTTTCCAATTTCTTCTATGTAAAAATCATGCAATGGTTGCCTATGTATCTTCTTTAATGTTTTCTTGAATCATGTAAATTTTCATCTCCTTATAGAAATATTCAACACTATTACTCTATTTGTCGAGGAATTGAGGTTGGTTGTAGATATCTATTTGGTAATATTAGGGGACAAAAAAATTCTTCATGGAAAACTTCATGTCTCCCCAAGTATTGATAGTATTTCCTTCACATCTAGACCTATTTGTTTTGATTTGATCCCACAAAGTAATGAATAATAAAAAAATTAAAAGGAAGAAAGTTTAACCTATATCTCCCTAGAATATGTGATGAATTAAAACAATTTCTTAATCAACATATCTCACTCTAAATATACTTATTAGTCACCTTTTCATTGAAAAAGAGGGTGTGTTCACCTTAATACCTCCAAGGATATTGTTTTCATGTGGTCTCATTTGGCCTCTTATAGGTTTTTGGAACCTCATCCTCCTTTTTGGGTCATACTCAAAATCACCATCAAAGTTATCAACCTCCTCCTCCTTTATGTGGGGGAGATGTGGTGCCAGAGTGTGCCATGGGATAACATGGATCATACTCAGGCTTGGATTATTCTCCAGGTTATCAATCCACTCATGTAGAACCTCTATCTTTATATCAAGATGATTCTCAAAATTTCTCACCAAAGTGTTCATATGAAGTTGCATAGCTTCTAGTGTGGGAGATCTACTTCAGCTTCCTTCATCTGTAGCACGAACGATTCTCTTCCCATGATTGTATATCATGATAAGTAACATGAACACCAAGACACACAAGTAGAAGCACACATAATGATACACACTCACTTATGAAAGCAAGGATCCATTCACATGCACAAGATGTACACACACAAACAAGGAAACACACTCACCCACACTAGATACACATGAACGCAAAAAATATGGACACACTCACAAAAATATGGATATGGACTCATGGGCATAATATATACACCCTCACACAAACAAGATATACATACCCACATAAACAAAGATACAAAATCACGATTTTTTTCTTATTTCTCTCAACTTTAAAAATATAATTCAAAACCCAATCTCTTATGAAATATAATACCATGTTTATAGAGATTGTGAGCTACCAATCCTTACCTAAGAAATATGGGATATCAAAATGGATCGATACTACCCATTTGAGTGGTAAAGGGTGGAATGGAGGGTAATAGTGGTTAAAAGGTGGAAAATGGGAGGAAAGGTGTGGTATGTCAATTTTTCCCAATTATGAAAGATAAGAAAATATAATAATAAAATGAGACAAAACTTTTATGGTTATAATGTAAAATTATGGATAATGTGGTGTATGGATCTATAATGTCATAATAATGTAATGGAAAAGGTGGAGAAGAAGTTATTTTATTTGTAATTTTATCCATTTTTTGTTCAATCTACCCAAAATTATTTGTGCTTAATTTTTAAATTCATAATAACATGAACAAAGAGTAAGATGTTTTTTTGAAATATCTCATTGAAAGGATGTTCTTAGTTTGATAAGCCCAAAATGATGAGTTGAGAGAATTTTTTTTTACTTTTCGGAATACGAATCCCATACAGAGAATCAAATGCAAAAAGTAGATTTATGAATAACTGGATCAATGTAAAAATATTTTAATCTTGTATAACAAAGGCCAATTCTTGAGGTTTTGGTAGAAAATGTTTTTTTGAGTTTTTTTTGGAATGGGTGGAAAATATGGAAAGATAAAAGGTAAATGGGTAATGTAAAGTAAATGAAGGCATAGATGCCTGCCATGTAAACCAGAGATCCCACACTAATATATGTGAGATGCAAGGGATGGAATGATCCTCATGGATTAGGGATATATCTGTTGTATCTAGTTCGAAGCTATGTGGTGGATTATGGGTATGTATATTGGATGAAAGTAGTTAATCAACCCTCTAAAGAGCATGACCTACTACATAGACAACACAATTAAGGGAGGAATATGATAGACACTCCACACAACAACGCACTTGTGTTGAGGAAACAAATTAGGGGCATTGTTAACATAGATTACCAATCTAACTTGTAGATTAAAAATGAAATAATGAACAAAATAAAGAGGAAAGTTTTTAAAATCCACAAAAAACAGAGAGAATCAATGCATTAAATCTCTATTCTAATCCTGAATTCCATTCAAGTTCTTCTAGGTGGATATTTATATCCAATGGGTGATACAATAGTCAATGGTCTAATACCCCAAATTCATAGAGGCTAAACCCACTTTGTTCACTTATTGTCAAAAAGATAAATTCTACCAAATAAGTTTTGGAAAAGAATCACAATCATTTCCAACTATATCCCACTAGATTTTATTTTGAGTACCTATCCCACCAAATTTTAATTTGGTGTCTGAAGATGAAATTAAATAATTATACATATGGGAATGCCTTTCAAAATCTATGCAACCATGTGGTCCAAGATGTAAACATCATATTTGGACATGAATAAGTGATATAATAGGAAAATTTTCTCCATCCACTCATGGAGAGATCCATGGGTAATTTAATGAAGAGATATGGGAATCTACTTTAGCATTCAACTTATTTAATCTCCCTAAGCTCATCATGCCTTTAAAATTAAAATCCTATACTAGGGAAATCAACTCAGTGACGTCGACATGGTTCAAATAACATAAGGTGGAGGGTATTTTTTGGATGAGGACTTAGGGTTTATTGGGGATGAGGGTTTAGGATTTTTTAGGGGATGAGTGTTTAGGGTTCTTAGGGTTTTTGGGTTTGTAGTTTTTTAGGGCTTAGGGTTTTTGGTTTTTTTTGGATCAGGTTTTAGGTTTTATGGGTGCTGAGGGTTTAGAGTTTTTTGGGGATGTGGGTTTTGGGATTTATGGTATAGAACATTTAGGGTTTTTAGGGATAAGGGTGTAAAGTTTTTTTTTGGATTAGGGTTTAATGGTTTTTGGGGCTGAGGGTTTAGGTTTTTTTATGATGATGGTTTAGGGATTTTGGTGCTATGGATTAATGGGTTTTTGGGTCTGAGGTGATGTTTTTTTAGGGGGATAAGGGTTTGGATTTTTCCAGGTTGAGGTTTGAGGGATCTTTAAGGCTGAGGGTTGTGGATTATTTGGGGCTAGGAGTTTAGTGTTTTTTAGGGATAATATTTTATGTTTTCTTAGGGATAAGGGTTTAGGATTTTTTGCGACTAATGTTTTTTTTTGAGGTTTCAGTATTTTTTGTGAATGAGAGTTTAGGGTTTTTTGTGGGTGAGGGTTTATAATTTTTTGGGGAATAGGGTTTAGGATTTTGGGGGGATATTTTTTTATGGTTTTTTTTGTTTGGGGTTTATGGTTTTTGGAGCTAAGGTTTAGAGTTTTTTTGAGGTAGAGTGTTGAGTGTTTTTTCAGGGTTGAGGGCTGATCGTTGTTTCGGGCTATGGAATAATTCATTTCTGGGGATGAGTAATGAGGATTTTTAATGGATGAGGGTTTTTGTGGATTTGGGTTTAGGGTCTATTGATTTTATGGTTTATTATTTGGGGGTGGGGGTGATGGATGAGTCTTTTTATGAAAGATGGTTTTTTTGTTTTACGGGGTTGAGGGTTTTTTTTTGGGTTGAGGGTTGAGGGTTTTTGGGGGATATGAGTTGAGAAATTTCTATAGATAATGGTGTGGGGGTTTTTTAGGGCTGAGGGTTAAATTAATTTTAGGGATAAGTGTTTATTTATTTTTGGGGATTACGGTTTAGGGGTTTTGGGGGATGAGGGTTTAAGGTTATGTTGGGTAAGACAGTTTCTGGTTTTTTAGTGGATGAGGTTTTATGACTTCTTGGGACTGAGGGTTGGGGGCTATTTTGGGGAGAGGGTTTAGAGTTTACTTGAGGGTGATGGTTTAGGGTTGTTGGGATGAGGGTTTGGGTTTTTTTGGTTGACATTTTATTGTCTATTGGTGCTGAGGGTTTACATTTTGGGGGGATGAGGGTTTAGGGTTTCATGGGGATGTGGTTTTAGGGTTTTCTTGGGATGTGGGTTGGGGTTTTTTAGGGATGAGGGTAGGGGTGTTTTGGGGCAATTATATTAGGGTTTTTTTTGTGTCGGATGGTTGCGGTTTTTTTTTTCACATTACGGTGTAGGGTTTTTAGGGATAGTGGTTTAGGGTTTTTTTAGGTTGAGGTTTGGTAGTTTTATGGGGCTTAGGGATGACTGTTATTTTTTGGGCAAAGGGTTAAGGGTTTTTTTTATGCTGGTTGAGTTTTTTTTGGTTAAATTGTTGAGTGGTTTATCAGGGCCGAGGATTGACGTTTTTGGGGGATGATGGTTTATGGTTTTTTGGGGTTTTGGGTGTAGTTTTTTGGGGTGAAAGGTTTAGGGTATTTTTGTGATGAGGATTTAGGGTTTTTTGGGGTAGAGGGTTGATTGTTTATTAGGGATAAGGGTTTAGGTTTTTTTGGGATGAGGGTTTAGGTTTTTTTGGGGTTTAGTTTTGATAGTTCTTGGGGATATTGATTTAGGGTTTTTTTGTGGCTAAAGGTTTAGGGTTTGTGGGGATAAGGGTTGAGGGTTGTTTTGGGATTAGTTTATATAGTTTTTTGGTGATTAATGTTGAGGGTATTTTGGGTATGACAATTTAATATTTTTTGGAACTACGGGTTTAGGGGTTTCTAGGGTTCCGGGTTTATTATTTTTTGGGGTTGATGGTATTTTTTTATGAGGGTTTCTGTTTATTGAGTGGTGAAGGTTTAGTGGTTTCTTGTGGTGTGGGTTTAGTGTTTTTTTGGTTCAGAAAGTTCTGGGTTATTGGGAATGAGGGTTAAGTGTTTTTTGGGGATGAGGATTGAGGTTTTTTTAGGGTAGAGGGTTTTTGGTTTTTTTGGTGTTGAGGGTTTAAGGTTTTTTTGGACTGAGGGTTGAGATAATTTTGTTGATTAGGGTTAAAGGTTTTTTAGGGGAATGGACTTGGGTTTTCTAAGGCTGGGGAATGAAAGGTTTTTGGGAAATATGGGTGTGTTTTTTAAGGGGATGATAGTTGAGGATTATTTGGGGCTCAAGGTTCAGGGTTTTCTTGATAATGTGATTTTAGGTTTTTTTAGGGATGAGAATTTAGGTTTTATTGGGTCAGAGTGTTTAGAATTTTTTAGGATTATGTTTTCGGTTTTTTGGGGGATGGATTTTTAGTGTTTTTTGGGATGAGGCTTTAGTGTTTTCTATGGATGAGTATTTAGGGTTTTTTGGGGATAAGGGATTATGGTTTTTTGGGGTTTAGAGTTTAGTGTTTTGGGGGATGAGGGTTTGGGGGTTTTAGGGGTATGGGTTGAGGATTGAAGTATTTGTTTTGGGACTGAGGGTTTAGGGTTTTTTGTTTGTGAGTATTGAGGGTTTTCTAAGGCTTAGGGTAACTGGTTTTTTGGGGATGAGGGTTTACATTTTTTGGGGATGATTGTTAGGGGTCTTTTTAGAATTGGGTTCAATGTTTTTTTGGGGTTTAGGGTTGTGGTTTTTTTAGGGCTAAGGGTTGAGTTTTTTTATGTGATTGAGGGTTGAGGGTTGAGAGCTTTTGGGGGATGAGGTTGAGGGTTTTTTGGGACTGATTGGTGAGGGATTTTTGGGGGGCTAAGGTTTTAGGGTTTTTTAGGGCTGAGTGTTGAGTGTTTTGGGGGATGAGTGTTTCCTAGTGTTGATGGTTGATTGTTTTTTGGAGATAATGTTTTAGAAAATTTTGGGGTTACATTTCATGGTTTCTTTAGGAATTAGGGGTGAGGGATTAGATTTATTTTGGAGATGAAAGTTTAGGGATTTTTGGGGTTGAGGGGTTAATGTTTTTTTGGGATGAGGGTCTACAATTTTTTGTAGCGGAGGGTTCATGGTTTTTTGGTGATTAGAGTTAAGGTTATTTCATCGATGATGGTTTTGTTCTCTTTTATGATAGGAGTATAGGGTTTTATGGATAAGGGTTTATATTTTTTGGGGCTATGGGTTTAAAATTTTATGAGACTATGGGTTGAGGGTTTTTAGTGGCTAAGGGATTGGAGTATTTTTAGGATAAAATTTTATGGTTTTTTGGGGTTTAGGGTTGAGGGATTTTGGGGACATAGGGTTGAGAGTTTTTTGGGATTAGGGGTTGAGGGATTTTGCGGATAAGGGTTGAGGATTTTTTGGGGACCAAGGTTGAATATTTTTTGGGGATTCTTGCGGATGGTTTTGGGGTCTTATATTTGAGGGGTTTTAATGGAAAATTATTTAGTGTTTTGGTGGTTGAGGGTTGAGGCGTTTTTGGGACTTTGGGTTGAGTGATTTTTTGTCCTGATGATTGAGTTTTTTTCAGGGATGAGGGTTTAGGGTTTTTTGAGGATAAGGGTTTACTTTTTTTTTAGGGTTATATATTTAGTTATATTTGAGTTGAGGGTTTTATATTTTTTGGGATTAGGTTTTAGGGTTTTTTGGTCTAAGCATATTTTCTTTTTCAGGTTTTACAATTTAGGTTTTTTTGGGGATGAGGGTTTAGGATTTTTTAGGGATTAGGGCTGAGGTATTTTTGGTCATGAGAGTTGAGGGTTTATGGGTTTGAGTTTTGAGAGTTTTTGAGGCTTAGGGTTGAGGGTTTTGGGGTCTTAGTGATGATTGTTATTTGGGGTTGAGTGCTGAGGATTTTTTAGGGATTAAGGATTATGGTTTTTTTTGGATGAGGGTTCATGGTTTCTTTGGGAAAAGGTTTGAACGTTTTTTAGTTGAGTGTTGATGTTTTTCTGGTGTTGACGATTTATATAGGGTTGATGGATTAGGGTGTTTTGGGGATTATTATTGAGGGTATTTTTGTGGATAACAGTTGAGTGTTTTTTGGGTTGGAGGTTTAAGGGTTTTTTGGGTTTAAGGGTTGAGGTTTTTTTTTGAGGTTGTGGATAGAGGGTTTATTGGTGATTAAGTTTGAAGGATTATTAGGGTTTAGGGTAGAGTTTATTTTTTAGTTGATGGTTGATTATTTTTTTGGACAAGGCTTACCATTTTTTTGAGACTAATGATTGATGGTGTTTTAGGATTGATGGTTTAGGGATTTTTCATAACATGGGTTGATCATTTTGGGGGTTTAGGGGTGACTATTTTTTGGTTCGTGGGTTTAGGAATTTTTGTGATTAGGGATGTTAGGTTTTTTGGGTTTAGTGTTGTGGGTTTTTTGGTCTTAAGGGTTTAGTGTTTTTTGGATGAGGGTTGAGTATTTTTTGGGGATGAGTGTTTTGGGTTTTTTGGGGATTAGGGTTTAGCGTTTTTTGGGGATAAGGGTTTAGGGTTCATTATGGATTTAGGTTTAGGGATTTTTGGGATTGAGGGTTTTGGGTTTTTTAGGGCTGGTTGTTTATAGTTTTTTGGGGATGAGGGTCTAGGGATTTTTTTTGTTAATAAGGGTTTAGGTTTTTTTGGGATGAGGTTTGAGTGTTTTGGGGGACAAAGGTTGAGGTTTGTTGGGAATTAAGGTTTAGGATTTCATGGGGATGATTTTTTAGGGTTTTTTTGGTGGAGGATTTATTTTTTTTTCATAATGAGGGTTGAGTGTTTTTGGGTATTGAGGGATTGGGTTTCTTTGGCCTATTGCTTGATGGGTTTTTTGCTTCAGGGTCAAGGGTTTTTTGGTGTTTATGTTTTTGGGATTTTTAGGGCTGATGTTTGGGGGGTTTTGAGGGGATGAGGGTTTGTTAAGGATTAGGGTTGAGTCTTATTTTGGATTGAGGGTTGAGGGGTTTTGGGGGATGTGGGTTAATATTTTTTTGTGGATTAGTGTTTTTTTGGAATAAGGGTTTAGGGTTTTGGGGGCTATGGGTTTAGTTTTTTTTATAGACGAGGGTTTATTAATTTTTTGGGCTAAATGATTTGGGTTTTCATGGGCCTGAGGGTTAAGGGATTTTTTCGGCTAAGGGTTTAGGGTTTTTTGGGGATGAGGGTTTTAGGTTTTTTGGGGATGAGAGTTTATGGTTTTTTCGGGATGAGGGTTTTCTATTTCATCGGGATGAGTGTTGAGGGTTGTTAGGGGATGTGGATTTTTTTGGGCTGGTGGTTGAGGTTTTTTTCAAGTGGAGGGTTGAGGTTTTTTAGGGATAAGGTTTGAAGGGTTTTTTGGAGGCTCATGGTTGAGATTTTTTTTAGGTTGAGGTTTTTTGTTTTTTGGGTTATGGGTTGAGGGTTGAAGGGTTTTTTGGGCTAAAGGATGCGTGTTTTTTTAGAGTTGAGGGTTGAGGGATATTTGGGGATGGGGTTGATGATTTATTGTAGTTGAGGTTGGATGGTTTTGTGGTTCTGAGGGTTTAGGGTTTTAAAGGTTGAGTGAATAGGGCTTTTGGGGATTAGTCAATAGGGTTTCATAGGGCAGAGGGTCGAGTGTTTTTGGTGGCTGATGGATGAGGGTTTTTTTTGTTGATGGTAGAGAGTTATTTTGGGATAAGGGTATAGGAATTCTTATGGCTGGGGTTTCATGGTTTTTTGGGGATGAGGATGGAGTGTTTTTTGGCTTAGGGTTGATAAATTTCGTAAGGTAAAGGTTTAATGGTTTTTGGTTTAGAGGGTTTAGTTTTTTGTGACTGAGGGAATTGGGTTTATTAGGGCTATGGTTTGATGGTTTTTGGGGTTATGTGTAGTTTTTTTCGGGTATATAAATTGAGGGTTTTTTGGGGATAAGGTTTTAGTGTTTCTTATGGATGAGAGTCGAGTGTTTTTGTATCTAATTGTTGATTGTTTTTTGGGGCTAAGGGTTGATGGTTTTGGGGGGATTTGGATAGAGGGTGTTTTGGGTGTTGATGATTGAATGTTTTTTGAGGCTGGTGATTGAGGGTTTTTGGGGGCCGAGGGTTTAGTGTTTTTTTGGCATGAGGATTGAGGGGTTTTTTGGGGTTGAGAGTTGTGGGTTTTTTGGGTGTTTATGGTTGGTGGTTTTTGGGGATTAGGAATTAGTATTGTTTTGGAGTTAATGGTAAGTTATTTTTGGAACTATGGGTTTTGGGTTTTTTCAAATGAGGTTATAGGGTCTTTAAGGATTTTGGTTTAGGTTTTTTTGTGGCTTAGGGTTTTGAATATTTTTAGAGTTGAGTGTTTAGGTTTTTTTGGGATTGAGTTTCTACGGTTTTCTTGGGGGGGATGAGGGTAGAGGGGTTTTTAGGGACTAGGGTAGATGAATTTTTGGGGCTGATTGTTTAAGGTTTTATGGGGAAGATGGTTGAGGGTTTTCTGAGGCTCATGTTTGAGGGTTTTTGGGGGAGAAGGGTTGATGGATTTTTACGGATAATTGTTGGGGGTATCTGGGGCTGATGGTTTAGTTTCTTTAGGGGTTGAGGGTTTAAGTATTTTTGGTGTTGACATTTGAGGGGTTTTCTGGTTTGAGGGTTTAGGATTGTTTATAGATGATGGTTTAGTGCTTTTTGAGGATAAGTGTTTTGGGTTTTATAGGGATAAGGGTGTTGTGTTTTTTTGGGATGCGAGTTGTGGGTTTTTAGGGATAATTGTTTATGGTTTTTGGGGCTATGGAATGAGGGTTTTTTGGTTCTATTCGCTAAAGGTTTTTTGGGGATGAGGGTTTTGGGTAGTTTGGTGCTCGGGGTAGAGTGTTTTTTTGGATAAGGGTTAAGGGTTTTTTGGGTCTGAGGGTTGATTGTTTTTTTGGGGTTGTGGGTTGATCGTTTTTTGGGTGTTGAGGTTGAGGGTTTTCTTACGACTGTGGGTTTACAGTATTTTGGGGATATGGGTTTAGTGTTATTTAGGGATAAGGGTTTAGGGATTTTTTCGGAAGAGGGCTTAGGGTTTTGGGGGGATGAGGGTATATTGTTTTTAAGGGATGATGGTTTATGAATTTTTGGGGCTAAGGGTATAGGGTTTTTTGGGACTAAGGTATTTGTTTTTTTTTTGGAAGAGGGATTTGTATTTTTTTGGGATGAGGGATTACGATTTTTGTGGATGATGGTTTATATTTTTTAAGGGATGAGGTTCAAGGGTTATTTCAGATGGAGGGTTGTGGTTTCTTTGTGAGTGAAGGTTTTGGGTATTTTGGGGGAAAGGGTAGGGTTTTTTGAGGATGGGTGTTGAGGTATTTCTATTTCTTAGGGTAGTTTGTTATTGGGGGTAGAGGCTAGAGGGTTTCTAGGGCCGAGGGTTATTTGGTGGATGTTGGTTGAGTGTTTTTTAAGGATGAGAGATTATGTTTTTTTTTATTTTTGGGTTTTTAGGATTTCATAGGGATAAGGTTTAATTATTTTTGTGGATAAGGTTTGAGGGTTTTTAGGGTTAAGGGTTGGGTTTTCTTGGGTTTTTGTTTTATTGTTTTTACGGATTCTGATTTTGGGTATTTGATGGCTGAGGGTTTAGGGTTTTTTGGGTATGAGGGTTGATGGTTTATCTAGATATGATAGTTGAGGGTTTTTTGGGGATGAGGGTAGAGTGTTTAATTGGGTGATATTTGATGTTTTTTTTGGTAGAGGGTTGAGGGATTTTTGGGGATAATGATTAAGGGTTTTATAGGGATGATGGTTGAGGGTTTTTAGGGATGAGGATTGATGGTTTTTTGGGTATAGGGTTGAGGGTTATTTTGGAAATGATATTTTTTATGTTTGAGGCTAGAGGGATTCTGAGGGTTAAGTGTTTAGAGTTTTTGCGGGGAAGAGTGTTGAGGGTTTCTTTTGGATAAGGAGTAAGTGTTTTTGTGATGAGGGTTTACAGTTTTATGTGGATGTGGGTTCATATTTTTTGCAGATGACTGTTTAGGGTTTTTTAGTGATGGGGGTTTTGTGTTTTTTGGGGATGCGGGTTTAGGTTTTTTTGGGGCTGAGGGTTTATGGTTTTTTGGGTCTGAGGGGTGTTGGTTTTTTATAGATTAATGTTGAGGGTTTTTTGGGGATGAGGGTTAAGGGATTTATGGGGCTAAGGGTTGAGGGTTTTGGGTTTGAGGGTTGAGGGTTTTTTGGGGATAATGGTTTTCGGTGTTTTTGGGTTGAGTGTTGGGTGTTTTTTGCGGTTGAGTGTTGAGGGTATTTTGGGCATGGTCATTGAGGGTTTTTTGGGGATGACGGTTCAATGTTTTTTGGGCTAAAGGGTTGATAGTTTTTTGGGGCTGTGGGTTGAGGGTTGTTTATGTATAAGAGTTTATGGTCATCTAGGGTATATGATTTAATGTTTTCGGGGGTGAGGGATAAATTTTTTTGGAGGTAGAGGGTTTAGTGTTTTTTATAGAAAGGGGTTGTGTTTTTTTTAGGCTATGGGTTTAAGGTTTTGGGGTGCTAATAGCTGATGGATTGGGGGTATGTGTTGTGGGTTTTTTGGGACTTCAGGTTTTTTGTTTTATTTTGGATGAGGGTTGAATGCTTTTATGGATGAGGTTTGAGGGTTTTTTTAGGCGAGGGTTTAGGGTCTTCTGTTACTAATAGTTGAGGGTTTTAGGGGCTATTGTTTTAGGGTTTTTTGGGCCTTGGATTTTGGTCTTTTTATGAGGGTTTAGGTTTTTTCTAAGACTAAAAACATAGGGTTTTATTGGGTATTATTGCTTAAGGTTTATTAGTACTATGTGTTTATTGTTTTTTGGGGATATGGGTTTAGGTTTTTGGGGGGATAAAGGTTGGGAAGTATTTTGGGGGTGAGGGTTTAGGGTTTTTTCCATAGGGTTGTGTTTTTTTGGTTGACGGTTTACTATCTGTTGGTGCTGATAGTTTATGGTACTTTGGGATGAGGGTTGAGGATTTTGTGGGGCTATGGGTTGAGGATTTTCTAGTGGTGAGAGTTGGGGGGGTTTTGGGGATGAGGGTTGGGGGTATTTTGGGGATGATGTTGTAGGGGTTTTTTGTGTCTGAGGGTTGAGTGTTTTTTGGGGGTTTAGGGTTTAGGGTTCATAGTTTTTTTGGCAAAGGGATGCAATTATTTTGGAGATCCGGGATGAGTGTTAATGTTTTTAGTTGAAAGTTGAGGGTTTTTTAAGGAAAATGGTTGATGTTTTTTTTGTGTTAAGGGTTAAGGGTTTTGGTGCTAAGGGTTTATAGTTTATAATGCTGGGGGTTTAGGTTTTTTAGGGATAAGGGTTGAGGGTTTTTAGGGATGAGGGTTTTTAGGGATGAGGGTTTAGGGTCGTTTATGGATGGGGTTTCATTGGTTTGGGGGGGTAGAGGTATTAGTGTTTTTTGTGGATGAGAGTTTATAGTTTTTTGGGGATAATGATTGATAGTTTTTTTAGAGCCGAGGGTTTACAGTTTTTTAGGGATGAGAGTCTATGTATTTTTGGGGATTAGGGTTGAGGGTATTTTGGGAATGAGGGTTTTGGGTTTTTTGGGGATCAAGGATAAAGGTTTTCTGTGAATGAGGGTTTATTATTTTTTAGGGATGATGTTTTTTTGTTTTTTAGGCTCATGGTTTAGGGTTTTTTGGGGTAAGAAGATTTAGGATTTTTAGGGTCTATGGTTTTATGATTTTTTGGTGGTGAGGGTTTAGGATTTTTTTGGGTTCGGTGTTGAGGTTCTTTTGGGATGAATGTTAGAGAGGTTTTTTGGGATAAGGGTTTTTGGTTTTTTTCGGATGAGGATTGAGGATTATTTGGGGGTCAGGGAAGAGGGTTTTATGGAGATGAGAGTTTAGGGTTTTTTTGGGATGACGGTGTAGGGTTTCATATGCTAAGGGTTTAGGGTTTTTAGCCTATGGTTTTATGGTTTTTTATGGAAGATGGCTAAGGGTTTATTTGTGATGAGGATTTAGAGTATTTTTGGGATGAATGTTATGTTTTTATTATGGACAAGGGTTTAGGGTTTAAGGTTTTGGGGGATAAAGGTTTAGTGTATTTTGGGGGTTGGGGTTGTGTGTAGTTAGGGTTGAGGTTTGAGGGTTTTTTGGCCATGTGGGTTATGGGTTTTTTTGGGCTGTTGATTGAGGTTTTTTTGGTATAGTGTATATTATTTTTTGTTTATAAGGGCTTATAGATTTTGGGGGCTGATAGATGAGCGTTTTTTAAAGATGATGGTTGAAGGTTTTGGAGGCTGAGGGATGAAGGTTTTCCAAGTTTAATTTTTGAGGTTTTTTTGTGGTTGAGGGTTTAGGGTTTTTTTGGTTATGGGTTGATTGTTTTTTAGGGTTGAGCGTTAAGGTTTATTTGGGGATGATTGTTGTGGGATTTTTGGAGTTGAGTGTGGAGTGTTTTTTGGTGCTAAGGGATTAGGGTTTTTTGGGGTTGACGATTGAGGGGTTTTTTTGGGTGAAGGGTTTAGGAGATTTTTGGGCGGAACATTTAGGGTAATTGGGGGTGAGGGTTGGGGGTGTTATTTGGGATTAGGGTTTAGGTTATATTTTACATGAGGGTTTAAGATTTTTTTGGAGATGAGAGTAAATAATTTATTGGGGATGAGGGTTTTTAGATTTTTAGGGATGGGGGTTTAGAGTTTTTTGTGGGATGGCTGTTAAGGATTTTTATGGCTAAAGGCTCATTATTTTTTAGGTCCATGAAATTACTATTTTTTAGGGATGATGGTTTAGGGTATTTGGGGCTAAGGGTTTAGTGTTTTATGGGGATACAGGTTCATCATTTTTAGGGACTGATGGAATAGCTTATTTGGGGGCTTAGGATTTAGGATTTTTTCGGGATAAGTGCTGTGGGATTTAGTGTGTTGAGGGATGAGGGTTTTTTGGGACAGGGGGTTGAGGGGTTTTTGGGGATGTGGTTTGAGGGGATTCTTGGGACGAGTGTTGAGTTTTTTTAGGGGTTTAGGTTGAAGGTTTTTTGGGATTAAGGTTGATGGTTTTTTAAGACTAAGGGTTGAGGATTTTTTAGGGTGTAGGATTGAGGGTTTATTGGGGCTAAGGGTTGTGAGATTTTATGGGATGAGGTTTCAGAGTTTTTTAGGTTTGAGGGTTTATGTTTTTTTCAGGGATAAGGGTTTATGGTTGTTGTGGATGAGGGTTTATGGTTATTTGTGGATGCGGGTTTTGGGTTTTTTAGTGTATTGTTTCTTAGGGTTTTTTTTACTAATGGTTCAGGTTTTTGAGGTCTAAGGATGTAGGGTTTTATGGATGAGGTTTTAGGGTTTTTTGTAGTTGAGGGTTGATAATATTTTTGTGGATTTGGGTTGAGATTTTTTTTGAATGAGAGGGTTGAAGGTTTTTTTGGATGAGCGTTGTGGGTTTTATGGGGATAAAAAAGAGGGTTTTTTTGTGGCTCACGGTTGAGTCTTTTTGGGGGATGAGGGTTGATAGTAATTTAGGTTTGAGTGTTGAGGGATTTTTATGGCTGAGGGTTTTTGATTTTTTAGGGATGAGGGTTTTGGGTTTCTTTGGGATAAGAATTGAGTTATGTTTGTTGTTGGGTGTATTTTTGGGAGGAAGATAGTTTTTTGGGGTTGAGGGTTGATAGTTTTTATGGGATGAGGGTTTCATGTTTTTAGGTTTTGATCATTGAGGATTTTTTATAGCTAAGGTTTGAGTATTTTTGGATATGTGGGTTTAGTGTTTTTTGGGTATAAGGATTAAGGGTTTTTTGGGGATGTGGTTTGAGGGTTTCTGGGTTATGAGGGTCGATGTTTTTCTAGGGTTGGGGTTAAACATATTTTTGGGGGAGAGGGTTGATGGTTTTTTGGGGATTTTGGATGGGGTTTTGGATGGGGTTTTTTTAAGATCAAGGAATGAGGTTTTTTTGGGGACAACAGTTTAGGGTTTTTTGGGGCTCTGGGTTTAGGTTTTAGGGGGATAAGGTTGACTATTGTATGGGATGGTTTTGAGGGTTTTTTGGGGATGAGAGATGAGGTTTTTTTGCGATGAGTTTTTCTTGTTACTGAGGGTTGAGGGATTTTTGGGTATAAGGGTTTAGGGTTTTTTGGGGCTAAGGGTTTAGGGTTTTTTGGGGTCGTGGTTTTGGGGATTTTTTATGGAAGGGTGATTAGTGTTTTTTGGGGATGAGGGTTTAGGGCTTTGGACTTAAGGGATTAGGGTTTTTATTAGATGATGGTTGAAGGTTTTTCTTGGAATAAATATTGAGGGTTTCTGAGGGTCGAGGATTTAGGGTTTTATAAGGACAATAGTTGAGGGGTTTTTTTTGGGATGAATGTTTATGGTTTTTTTGGGGATGAGTGTTTAGGGTTTTTTGGGATGATAATTTAGGGTTTCATTGTGTAAATGGTTATGATATTTTTTTGGGGATAGGGGTTTGTGGTTTTTCGGGGATGAGGGTTGCTGGTTTTTTGGGGCTAAGGGTTGAGGTTTCTATAGAGATGAGGGTTTTTTCATTTTTGGGGGTTGACAACTGAGGGTTATTTTTGGCTGAGGGTTAAGGTTCCATTGGGGATTAGGGTTGAGGTTTTTTGGGGTAGTTGGTTGAGGGTTTTTTTGGGCACTTGGTTTAGATTTTTTTGGGATAATGGTTTACAGTTTTTCAAGAATGTTGGTTGAGGATTTTTTTGGGGTTGAGGGATTATGTTTTTTTGGATATGGGAGTTTATTGTTTCTTGGTTCTAAGGTTTTAGGGGTTTTTCTGAATTATGGTTTAGGATTTTTTGGGATTAGGGTTACATGTTTTTGGGGATGATGTTTTTAGTATTTTTGGGGAAGATGTTTTAAGTGTTTTAGGGGATATGGGTTTAGAGTTTTTGGGGTAGTGTGTTGAGGGTTTTTAGGGGATGAGGGTTATTTTAGAGTTCGTATTGAGGGTTTTTTAGGTTTTGGGTTGAGGTTTCTTAGAGGCTGAGGGATGATGGTTTTTTAGGTGGGGGTTGACTTTTTTTTTTGTGGTTGAGGGTTTATGTTCTTCTTGGGTTGGGGTTGAAGGGTTTTAATGGATGATTGATGAGGGGTTTTTAGGGATAAGCGATTACGGTTTTTAGCACTGATAGTTGAGGGTTTTTTGGGCCACGTTTGATGTTTATTTGTGGATAATGTTTGATGGTTTTATAGGGCTTAGAGTTTTGGGTTTTTTGGGGGGATGAGGGCTGAATGCTTTTAGGTCTTATGATTGAGTGTTACTTAGGGTCGAGGGCAGATTATATTTTAGGGCTCGGGGTTGTGGGTTATTAGGGATAAGGTTTGAGTTTTTTGGGTGATGACGGTTGATGTTATTTTGGGGGTTGATCATTTAGGTAGTTTTAGGCTATGTGTTGAGGTTTTTTTTGGTTCGAGGGCTTATAATTATTTGGGGCAGAGGGGTGAAGGTTTTTTGCGCTGTTGGTTGAGGGTTTTGTACGATTAGGGTTGAGGGTTTTTTGGGCTAAGGGATGTGGGTTTTTGGTGAATGATTTAGATATTTTTAGGGTTAATGGTTTGTGGATTTATATGTTGAGTGTTTAGTGTTTTTTATGGACGAGGTTTTAGGGTTTTTTGGGTTTGAGGGATTATTGTTTTTTGTGTTGTGTGTTTAGGGTTTTTTTGGACTAAGGGTTTAGGTCTTTTGGGGGTTCAAAAACCCCATCTAATTTCATTAATTATATGGTGGTTCAAAACACCCTCTAATTTTTAAAATTATAGAGGGTTCAAAACCCCCTATAATGTCATAAATTAGAATCAATTCAAAACCCCCTCTAATTTATGTGTTTTAAGGGGATTGTGAACCCCCACTATTTGCTTTTAAAAAATATATTCCATTATATAAATATATATAACCTCTAAAATTCCAATTAATATTATATATATAGCTCCTATAAAATACAATATAATATATAGATCCACTAATTATTTAATTAGTGTGAGTTTTGACATAACCACCTCTAAAATATATCCAGATATTAAAAAAACAATGCTAAATTTTTAGGGGGTTTTGAACCCCCTTAAAATTTGATTATTAGAGGGGGTTGTGTATAAACACCACTAAAAACCACTACTTATATGCTATTTTTTTGTAATGTTAGTGTTTTTTTGGGGATACTAGTTTAGGGTTTTCCGTGGTTGAGGGTTTAGGGTTTTATGGGGCTGAGGGTTTGGGGTTTACCATGGCTAAGGGTTTATGATTTTTTTGTTATGAGGGTTTATGATTTTCTAGGTGGATGGGTTAGGGTTTACTAAGGATATGGTTTTGGGGTTTTATAGTTCTAAGGGTTTAGAGTTTTTGGATATGAGGGTTTATGGTTTTCTCGGTCTGAGGGTTTAGGGTTTCCTAGGGATAACGGTTTAGGGTTTTGGGGGTGGAGTGTTTAGTGGTTTCTATGAATAAGGGTTCATAGCATTCTAGGGATGTACGTTTAGTGTTTTATGTGGATGGGATTCTAGGTTTTTTATGGGCCAATTATTTAGGGCTTTTCAAGGATGAGGGTTTAGGGTTTTTTAGTGCTAAGGGTTTAGTGTTTTTAGGGTTTTAGGTTAAGGGTATTCTAGAGATGTGGGTTTAGGGTTTCTAGGGATGGGTGTATTGGGTTTTTTTGGGTGAGGGTTTTTGGTTTTTAGGGGTAGGGGTTGAGGGTTTTCTAGGGATGACTATGTAGGGTATTCTTGGGATGAAGGAATAGGGTTTGGGGGGGGGGGGGTTTAGGGATTGTGGTTTTAATTGTCTTATGGTTTAATTATTTATAGGGATAATGGGTTAGGGTGTACTATAGCTTAGTTTTTAGGGTTTTTTGGGGTTTTTTATTTTAGGTTTTACAGGGATTAGGGTCTAGGGTCTTCTGGTACTAAGGATTTATGTTTTTCTGAGGATGAAGGTTTAGGTTTTTTAAGAGCAGAGGGTTTAGTGTTTTCTTAGGATGGAGGTTTTGTGATTTCTATGGCTGGGGATTTAGTATTTACTAGGGCCAAGGGTTTAGTGTTATTTGGAGAATATGGGTTAGGATTTTTTTGTGTCTATGGGTTTGGGGGTTTGGGGTGAGGGTTTAGGGTTTTTTGGGTGGATGGATTAGAGTTTTGTGGGGATAGGCTTTTAAGGGTTTTTGGGATGATGGCTTTGGGTTTCATAGGCCGAGGGTTTAAGGTTTTTGGGTATAAGAGTTTACGGGGGTTTGGGTCAAAGTCTTTCTAGATTTTGGGGATGGGGGTTCAGTTGTTTTTTAGATGGGGGTTTAGGGGTTTTGAGGCTTAGGGTTTTTTGGTTTTTTGAGGTTTAGGTTTAGTGTTTTTTGGGGCCAAGAGTATAGGATTTTATAGGGATGGGGGTTTAGGGTTTTTCTAGGATGAGGGTTTAAGGTTTATTAGGGATTATGTATTAGGAATTTTGGGGGAATATGATTAATGGTTTTCTTGGATGTAGTTTTAGTGTTTTTTTGGGATGCGGGATTAGGGTTTTTTGTGAAATAGTTTTTAACGTTTTTTAGCGTAGCAAGTTTTGTGTTTTTTGGGGTTGCATGTTTATGGTTTTTTACGGTTAAGGGTTTTGGATTTTGTGGGGTTGAGGGTCTATAGATTTCTTAGGGTTGAGAGTTTTGTGGTTTTTAGGGATTATGTATTATGGTATTTTGGTTTTTAGGTTTTTGGGGTTTTTGGAACTTTGAGTTTTGGGATTTTTTGGCTTAGGTTTTCAGAGTTTTTGGGGATCAAGGTTTAGGGATTTTTGGGTGTGAGGGTTTATGTGTTTTTTTATAATGGTATATGGAGATTAGGGGTTGGGTGTTTATGTATTTTTTGGGCTAAGCGTTTTGGGTTTTATTATAAGATTTTAGTGGTTTTGTGGATGAGGTTTTAGGAATTATTGGTGCTGGGGGGATTGCAGTGTTTTGGGATGAGGGTTTCAGTTTTTTTTGGGTGGAGAGTTCTTGTTTTTTTGGGGATGAGGGTTTAGGTTTTATTTTAGATTATGGATTAGGGTTTTTAGTGGCTGTGGGTTTATGGTTTTTTGGGATGATGGATTAAGGGTTTTTGGGTTGTGGGTTTTGAGGTTTTAGTGGCTGAGAGATTATTTTTTTTTCAGGATGAGGGTTACATGTTTTTTGGGGTTGGTAGTTTAGGGATTTTTTGGGATTAATGTTTAGGGTTCTTTTGGGATGAGGTTTTAGTGTTATTTTTGGCCAAGGATTTATAGTTTATGGGGATAAGGGTTTAGTATTTTTTGGACGATGGTGTATGACTTTTTGGGGCTAAGGGTTTATGGCTTTTGGGGGTTGGATGTTTGGAGTTTTTTATGGACAAAAATTTATGGATATTGGTAATGAGGTTTTAGGGGGTTTTAAGGAGTTGAGGGTTTATTATTTTTTGGGTTTAAGGGTTTTGTGGTTTTTGGGATTAGGGTTTTGGGGATTTTTGGGATGAGGATTTGGGGGAATAGGGAATAGGGTTTAGGGATTTTAGGCATGTGGTTTAAGTTGTTTTGGGGTTTAGGGTTGATGGTTTTTTGGGATTGAGGGTTTTGAGTTTTGTAGGGATGAGGATTTAGTGTTTTTTCGGATGAGAATTTAGGATTTTATGGAGAGGATGGTTTATGTATTTTTGTCTTAAGGGATTATTATTTTTTTGGGATGAGGGTGTAGGGATTTTTGGGGATGATATTTTAGGGTTTTTTATGGGTGTGGGTTTAGGGTTTTTTGGGGCTGAGGGTTTAGGTTTTTTTGGGGCCACAGGTTTATATTTTTATAGGGCTGAAGGTTTAGTGTTTTCTAGGGATGATGGATTGGAGTTTTATGGGGATTAAGGTTTATGGTTTACTGGTTTTGAGGGTTTAGAAATTTTTGGTTATGTAGCAATAATTTTATCAAGGGATGATGGTTTAAGTTATTCATTAGCTAAGGGTTTAGGGTTTTCTAGGGATAGGGGTTTCGGATTTTCTAGGTATATGATTTAGATTTTTTGTTTTGAAGGATTTGGGTTTTCTAGGTTTAAGTGTTTAAGGTTATGTATGTATGAGGGTTTATGGTTTTCTTGGGATGTGGTTTGAGAGTTTTCTAGGGTTGAGGATTTATAGATTTCTAACGACGACGGTTCAGGGTCTTCTAGGGCAGGGGGTTTAAGGTTTTCTGTGGTTTAGGTGTTAGGGTATTTTGGGGCTAGAGAGTTTATATTTTTCTAGGGTGACGGGTTTGGGTTTTTATTGGGATGTGTGTATTTGGTTCTATGGGGCTATGGGATTGGGATTATTTGGGGCTTAGGTTTTAGGGTTTTTGGGGGTTGTGGGTTAAGGTTTTTAGGGGATGAGGGTA
Organism: Viscum album; assembly: GCA_963277665.1. NCBI lineage: Eukaryota > Viridiplantae > Streptophyta > Magnoliopsida > Santalales > Viscaceae > Viscum > Viscum album. Next base: position 538,627,192 of record OY728137.1, read on the forward strand.
CAGGGTTCCCTATAGCTGAGGGTTTATAGAATTTTGAGGACTAAGTTTTATGGTTTTTGGGCTAAGGGTTTAGGGTTTTCTATGGATGAGTGGTTGGGGTTTTCTGAGGCTTAGGGTTTAAGATTTTATGGGGATGAGGTTTTAAGGTTTTCTAAGAAAGAGGGTTTAGGGTTTTCTGGGGCTGAGGATTTACCGTTTTTAGGGGATGTGGGTTTCGGGTTTTTTTTTATGGTTGAGGGTTAATGTTTTAATGGGGATGATTCTTTGTAGTTTATTGCGGATAAGGGTTTCTAGTTTTCCAGGGTTTAGGTTTTAGGGTTTTCTAGGGTTGTGGGATTAGGGATTACTAGGGCTATGGTTTTGGTGTTTTATGAGGCTGAGGGTTTAGGGTTTTCTATGTCTAAGGGTTTAGTTTTATCTAGATATTAGGGTTTAATTTTTTCAAGTGGTTATGTTTTAGGGTTTTTGGGGTGGAGTGTTTAGGGTTTTCTAGGGCTAAGGGTTTAGGGTTTTTGGGGGCTGTGGTTTCAGGTTTTTATGGGGCTAAGGGTTTAGGGCTCTCTAGGTTGGATGGTTTATTTTTGAGGAGGGGGATTAGGGTTTATGGTTTTTTGGGTTCTATAATTTTATTTTTGTATAGGTATTAGGGTTTAGGGGTTTTTAGGGATGCGGGTTTAGGATTTTCTAGGACTGGAGTTTTAGGTTTTTTTAGGGTGATGGTTTTAGGTTTTCGGGGGATGAGGGTTGAGTCATTTCTAGGGATGAATATTTAGAGTATTATTGGGATGAGTGCTTAAGGATTTCTAGTGATGAGGGTTTCAGTTTATAGGGGGACAGGGGTTTGGTATTTATTGGGCTTGAGTGTTTTGGGGCTACGGGTTTAGAGTTTTATGGGGATGAGGGTTAAAGGTTTTATGGGGTTGAGTGTTTAGTGTTTTTTGAGCCTCAGTGTGTAGGGTTTTTTGTGGATGAGGTTTTAGGGTTTTCTGGTGATGAGGATCATGGAACGAATGGGAATAAAGGTATTGAAGGTGGTATTGATGAGGACGGATGAAGGTTCATGATTGTACTATACCCGCTACGAGGAATTGGTGGCCCAATGACATGGGGCAGACCAGGAGAATGAAGAGTCCTTAAATGGATTAATTATGGAATTCCAAGAGGAGTCCCAACACCATTTATTGGGGGAATCATATGGGCCTATAGTTACATTAATTATGGCCCAAACATACTTTTAAAAACCCAACCCAATGTTTCCTTCAGATTTCAAGCCCACCACACCATGGAATCGTCAAAGTCAAAAGGTGGTGGGAAACTTGTCTATACTTTTCTAAAAGAATGTGCTACTTGTCTCCTAATGTCATGGACAAGTGCCAAAGTTGTCACAAGCATATTCTAAGCTTTTTGACAATGGAAACTAGACATTATACTAATTTAAATTTCCACCCCATGGTGTGATTAGAATTTCATTCTCTCTTGGGATATAAATAGACACCCCTTGTAGTCTTAAAACATCATGTATAATGGTAATGCTAATATGGTGAGTTTTGCATGAAAACTATCTTTTTATTCTTAATTATTGACTTATCAAATGATTTTTCATCTTATGTAAACTCTTTTGGCCAGAGTTCTTAGAGAAAAGTTCTCTTTGCGTATTACCTTGTCCATTTTCCCTCCTTATTTTAACTATCTACACACCACAGTCACTTGTTTTCTTGCGGAAATCCGGGTGCTCAATAGGCAGATAACGAAGAAGGTTTCTAGGAAACTACATAGAGGTTATTTTATCATGTATATTTTGGTATCATAGACCAATTGATAGAAATTATTTTCTTTCTTTCTTATCCCTTCTTCCATCTTCATTTCTCTTTGAATTAGGCCAACATCAATTCTGGTCCATTTTCTTCTTCAACTACGGATATCATTTATTAATCATCTTGGATTTATAGAATTTAATTATTTTATTCAATAATTACATCTTTATTCTACATATTAAATCATAAAAAACCATGCTATATATCATGAGATACATCGGGTTCAAATTTTGCGACAAATTCTGTAATTTTAAAACCACACAACTCAAACTCTGATTCCATTTGATGTAACAAATTTTTTATTATCCTATGTTGATGTATTAAAAATTCATCATTGTTTCACTACATTTATTCAAAAAATATTTAAAAAAATTTTAAAAATAATTATAAGGCTAAAAAATCGTGCTACATTTTGAATTCTATGTCCCATTTTCATTCCTCTCCTTCCATTTTCTTCCCCTTACTACATTTTTTATCTTGACTCAATTTTGAATTTTATCATTGAATTCTAGTTCAGTATTTCCACATTTCAATGATCATTTATATTTTTTAAAATTGGTTAAAAATGCTATAGGTTGCAAGTTTAGTGGTAAAGGCAAGAGTGTTACAATTTGTTAAAAAAATCCAATTTCAGTGAAACATGAGTGAAAAAATTATTTTTGAGTGTAAACACATGAGGGAGTGTGTGAGGTCCATTTTCCTTTCTCTTCAATTTTTCATAGAAGATTCCTAAATGGTGGAGGCAAGTAATACCAATTAATTATACAATATGTTTTTCATGGGGGATATATAAGAACAATTCCAATGGTTGAATGTTGGGAAGGAAGAATTACAAACCCCTTCCAATTCTAGAGATCCACTAAGGAGACGGGTTTTTGAAGAAGAAGTTGAGTTATCCGATTTTCATGAGTCACTAATTTGGAGAAATCAACCACCATGGAAGAAATCCAATGATCTTGGAGTAGTAAATTTGAGGATCCATTCATTCTAAGGTAAGAAAGACCCCGAAAACAAATTTTGAATGGGAAATAAAGGTCGAATAGGTTTTTGCTTGTCACGCCTATTCTGAGGGATAAAATTGAAGTTGGTGGTCATGGAACTCACTTAATATGCTATTATTTGGTGGTTACAACTAAAAGTGAGTCGACAATGAAGTTTAGAAATACCTATCCAAACATGGGTGGATATAAAAGTGGTAATGCATAATAGGTTCATTTCTAGCCACTGTTATCATTCTTTGTTCATCAAGTTGCATGGTTTGAAACAAGGGGCCATGTGTATTGAGGATTATCACAAAGATATGGAGATTTTTATGATTATTTTCAATATTTATGAGGAGTGAGATGCCACCATGGAATGTTTTGTGAACGACCTCAAATATTACATTCAGGACAAAGAGGACATGCACCACTACTTGGACAGAGAGGATCTACATCACATGGATACCAAAGAGCAGAGGCAAGTAATGGTAAGAAGGATGTTCCCTACATCCTATGGTAAGGATTAAAAATATTCATTCAATTTAAATGATTCCAAACCAAAATAGAATCTATGTTAAAAAAATAGATTCAAAAGTGGTAACGAAACCAAAATCATTATTTCTAGAATCCAAAGGTAAAATAGAGGGTAAGGTTGTTTCCAAATTACATGATATCAAAATATTTAAATGTAAAGGATTTGGAAAATTTTCCTCATAATTCCCAAATAATAGGATGATGATTATTTCGGATGAAGTATATGTTCTTAGTGCTATCTCAAGAAAATATGAGATGCCACAAACTGAGTATGATTCAGATGTTGTTGTAGAGAGCCCCGTATATAAAGAAATTATTGTAGAAAGATGTGCTTTGAAAACTCAACCTGAAAGAGAACATGATCAAGAGAAAATGGAGCACATTTTTCATAAAATATTCCTATTCAAAGATAAGGTATGTAGTATGATTATTGATGGGGGGAGTTGTACAAATGTAGCAAGTGGTCTGATGGTTGATAAATTCGTATTATCTATGACTAGACATCCTAGTACTTCTAGACTGCAATTGTTAAAAAATAGTGGGTATGTCAAAGTGACTAACCAAGTACATGTTCCATTTTTTATTAGGAATTATGAAGAAAAGATTATGTGAAATGTTGTTCCAATGCATCATATCCATATCTTGTTGAGAAGACCTTGGAAATTTGATAGGAGGGTCACACATGATAGATACACCTATCAATATTCATTTGAGTACAATGGGAGGATGGTTATTCTTACACCATTGATGCCTTTACAGGATTATGAAGAACAAGTGAGGATTAATAGAGATTGTGACAAGAGGTAAAATAAAAGGGAGAAAAAATAGAGATAATGAAAAGAGTGTAAAAATAAAAATTGCAAAATGAGTGATGAGTGAATTCAAAAAAATGAGGGAATTAAAAGAGTTGAAAACAAGAGTGTTGAGGGAAACATGAGTTTATTTTTAGGAAAAAGATATTTTGATAGAGATTTATATGGAGAGGAAACTTTTGTTCTTTTATGCAAGGGAGAATGTTTTACCACTAACCCTATTAACCTATCATTTCTTTATAGCATTGTGTCTCTTTTGTAGGAATTTGGTGATGTGTTTCTAGAGGAAATGCCTAATAGATTACCTCCCATGTGGGTTGTTGAGAACCACATTGACTTCCTCCCAAGAGCTACACATCCCAATTGACCGGCTTATTGAGATAACCCGGAGGAGAGATGAAAAATAAAATGACAAGTGGAAGAATTTCTAAGGAAGTAATTTTTCTGAGAAAGCTTAAGTCCTTATGCGGTGCTGGTAATTCATGTCCCTAAAAAATATGGTAAGGGTAGAATGTGTGTTGATTGTCAATATATCAACAAAATCATGGTAAATTATTTTTATCCCATACCTCATTTGGATTTTATTCTTTATGAACTCCATGGGGAATGATTTTTTACTAAAATTGACCTAAGGAGTGGATATCATCAAATTAGAATGAAAGAGGGGGACGAATGGAAAACTAAATATAAAACTATGTTTGGTTCATATGAATAAATAATTATGCCTTTTAGGATAATTAATTCCCCACGTACATTCATGAACATAAGGAATAATGTTTTTGTCCATTTATTGGAAAATTTGTGCTAGTTTATTTTGATTCCTTCCTTCTTTATCTTGTGATCCTTAATGAACATCAATGACATTTTAAACATGTTTTTTAGACTCTTAGGAAATATAGTTTGTTTGAAAATGTATAAAATTTTACATTTTGTTAAAATTCATTAATTTTCTTTGGTTTTTTGATAGGATCTGATGTCATGAGTGTTTATGAAGTGAAGGTGAAGGTGATTCAGAAATGGAAAACAACAAAGAATTTAAATGAGTTGGGGAGCATCCATGGACTTGTGAGTTTTTACCAATGGTTATTGATGGAGTTTTTGACCATTGCACCACCATTGAATGAGTTTTTAAAGAAAGGGGTAATATTCAAGAGGGTAAAATATCAGGATGATGACTTCTACACACTCAAAGTTAAGTTGACCAATTCACCTCTCTTAATTCTATCTAACATTTCTAATGTTTTTAAGGTTGAGTGTGATGCCTCTGGAATAGTAATTGGGGTTGTTTTAATGCAAGAGTCTAAGCCTATCACCTAGTTAAGTGAGAAGCATAATGGGGTTACATTGAACTACTCTACTTGTGATAAGGAATTGTTTTCCCTCGAAATAACTTTTGAAAATTGGAAACATTACTTGTGGCCAAGGGAATTTTTGATTCATTTGGATCATGAAATCCTAAAATTTCTTAAGTCCCAAGGAAAGCTGAATAGGTGGAATTCAATATGGCTTGAATTAATTAAAACATTTCCTTACACCATTAAGCCTAAATAAGGAAAAGAAAATGTTGTCGCTGATTTTTTGTCTAGGAGATACTCATTTATCACTTCAATGCATTCTAAAATTGTTGGCATAAAATATTGAAAAGAATGTATGATAATGATGTGTATTTTTTATGAAATTTGGATGTTGTGTGAAAACATGGGAGAAGTGATTTTTAAAAACATGATGAATTTTTTTTGGAAAAATTAATTATGTCTTCCATCATGTTCTATGCGTGAATTTATTGTTATAGAAACTCATGGTGGTGGATTAATGAGAAATTTTGGGGTTGAGAAAACATTTTCATTGTTTAATGAAAATTTCAATTAGTCTCACATGCCTAGGGATTTGTTTAGTGTTGCGTAAATTGTATTGCGTGTAAACATGAAAAGTAGAAAGTGATTCTACATGTTTTATACAACCCTTTTTCAATTTCTTCTCATCCTTGGGTTAACATTTCAATGGATTTTGTACTCGACTTTCCAAGATTAAAATCTAGTAAAGATAAAATCTTTGTGGTGGAAAACATGTTTAGTAAAATGGATCATTTTATTTCTTATTCTAAAAACAATAATTCAAATCATATCACGAAGTTTTTTTTCAGGGAAATTGTTAGGTTGCATGGATTACCCAAGAGAATTGTGGGTGATAGGGATGTCAAATTCTTTAGTCACTTTTGTAAAACATTTTAGAAGAAACATGAAACCAACCTTTTTTCTCTACCCCTACACACCCACAAATAGATGGTCAAACTGAGGTGGTAAATAGAACACTTTCCACATTTTTGTGTTCCATCTTTAGGAAAAATTGAAACATTGGGAATGATTCTTACCTCACATTGAATTTTAGTATAATCCAGTGGCTCACTCCACTAGTAATGCTTCACTATTTGAAGTTATATATGGTTTTAACACATTAACTTCACATGATATTTTACCTTTGGTGACTAATCAATTTTCTAATATTTAAGGTGATAAAAGGGAATGTTTGTGTAGGAGTTTCATGAAAGGGTAAAGGCCAACATTGAGTGGAAGAATGAACAAGTAGCGAAGGACACCAACAAAGGTCGGAGGAAAATGGTGTTTTAACCAGAAGATTGGGTGTGGGTACACTTGAGGAAGGAAAGGTTCCCTAAGAAACTAAGATCAAAAATTCAACCATGGCGAGATGGTCCTTTCTATGTCTTAGATAAGATCAATGACAATGCCTAAAATATTGAGTTACCTTGACAGGTATGGGAATGTTAGTGCCACCATTAATGTTGATGATCTTTCTACATTTGAATTTTCAGATTCAAGGATTAATCTTATTAAGGAGGGAGAAGATGATGAGGATCATGACATGAATGGACATATAGTGTTTTAATGTGTTCTTGATGTGGAGAGCGGAAGGTTCATGATTGCACATGACACGTTGTGAGGAATTGCTGGCCTAATGACAAGGGAGCGGACCAAGATAATGGGGGAGGCCTTAAATGGGTTAATTATGGAAATACATGGGGGAGGCCCAACATTATTTCTTTGGGGAAGAATTTGGGCCTATAATTACATTTATTAAGGCCCAAACATGATTTAAAAAACCCAACACAATTTATGTCACGAATTTCAGGCCCACCCCACCATGAAATATTCAAAGTCAAAAGGTGGTGAAATACTTGTCTTTATATTTCCAAAAGGGTGTGATAATTCTCTCCTAAAGTCATGGTAAAGTTCCAATGTTTTCAAAAGAATCATTTAGGATTTTTTTTAATACGAAAAACTAGTCATTATACTAATTTAAGAGCCACCCCATGGTGTGATTTTAATTTCATCACTCTTTGGATATAAATATCCACCGCTTGAACACTTGAAACATCATGTGTGAAGTTAATGTAATTATGGGGAGTTTTTCAAAAAACCATTGTGTTCCGGATTAATTATTGAATTATCAAATTATTGGCCATATTTTGTAGAAACATATAGATATATTTATTAGAGAAAATTTCTATTTTATTTCTACCTTGACCATTTCCCCTCATCATTCTCATTTTCACTATCTTCACACCACATTCGATTGTTTTTTTGGTGAACAGGGTGCTCATCTCATGAACATTGAAAAAGGGGCCTAGGAAATGTCCTTGAGGGTATTTCATAATGTATCATATGGGGTTGAGGATTTAGGTTTTTCTAGGGATGTGGGTTCAGGTTTTTTGGGTATAAGGTTTTTCTTCTTTTGGGGATCACGTTTTAGTGTTTTCTGGGGATAAGGGTTTATTTTTTTAGGGATGAATGTTTAGTGTTCTTTAGGGATGAGGTTTTAGGTTTTTTGGAGGATTTATGGTTAATTTTTTGGTTTTTAGGGTTCAATGGATTTTGGGGGTGAGTGTTTTGTGTTTTTGGGATAAGGGATTATAGATTTTGTGGGCTAAGGGTTTACAGTGTTTTGGGTGGAGGGTTTTTGGTTTTATGGGTAGTGGGTTTGGGGGATTTCGGGATTAATATTTGAGGTGGTTTGGGGATGATATTTTAAGGGTTTTAGTTTTAAGGGATATTTTTTTTGGGATAAGGGTTTAGGGGTTTTAGGGATGAGGGTTTTGGGTTTTTTTGGGGTGAGGGATTGTGGTTTTTTGGGGCTGAGTGTATATGATTCTTTTTGGGATGAGGGTTTAGGGTTTTTTGGGGAATAATTTTTAATGTTTATTGAGGCATAGGGTTTAGTTTGTTTTTGGGCATAGGGATTAGGGTTTTATGGGGCTAAGATTTAGGGTTTTTTAGGAATGAGGGTTTCAGGTTTTTTTGTAGTTGATGGGATTTGGTTTTTTAGGGTAGTGACTATAGAATTTTTTATGGATGGTGGGTTAGGATTTTTCTGGTTAAGGATTTATGGTTTTTTTGAGCACATTGTTTATGGTTTTTTAGGGATGAGGGTTTATGTTTTATTAGGGGTGTGGGTTTTGGATATTTTTGTTCTGAGTGTCTAGGTGTTTTTGGTGTTGTGGTTTTAGGGATTATTTGGGCTTAGGATTTTGGGGTTTTGGGGATGAGGGATCATCGATTTTGAGGTTGAGGGTTTTGGAGATAATGGTTGAGGGGTTGGGGGGGGGAGTTTAGGTATATTTGTGACTAATGGTGTAGCGGTCTTTGTGACTAAGGGTTTATGGGTTTAGGGCTAAGGTTTTTGGAATTTTGGTGTAGAGGGTTTAGTGAAACTATTGGACGATGGTTACAGGGCTAAGGGTTAAGGGTTTTTTGAAGCTGTGGGTTTAGGTTTCTTTTGGAAAATGAGGGTTTCAGTATTTTTTGGGATGTAGGTTTAGGGTTTCGATGTTAGGGTTTAGGGGGATTAGGGGATATATTTTTAAGGATTTGGTGGGTTAGGGTTAATTGGTTATGAAAATGAGGGTAATTTTTTAGGTTTAGGGTTTAGGGTTTTTGGGGTTGAGGTTTTAGGGATTTTTGGGGAGAAGGGTTTATGATTTTTTGAGGCTTCTAGTTTATTATTTATTAGGATGAGGTTTTAGGGTTTTTTATGCTGATGGTTTAGGTTTTTTTGGGGTATGCGAGATTTGTATTTTTTGGGGGCTGGAGGTTAAGCGGTTTTTAGGGATGAGGGTTTTGGGGTTTTTGGGGTTGAGGGTTTATTGGACTTTGGAGCTGAGGGTCAATGATTTTTAGGGAAGTGGGGTTATGGTTTTTAGGGATGATGGTTTATGGTTTTGGATTTTTTGGGCCTAACTATTTTGGAGTTTTTGGGTTTGAGGGTTTATTTTCTTTTGGGGATGAGGGTTTAGGGTTTTCTTCAGATGAGGGTTTAGGGGTTTTTTTGGGGTTGATCCTTTATGGTATTTTGGGGATGGGGTGTTAGGTATTATTGGGGCTGATGGTTTAGGTTTTTCTATGGATGAGGGTTTAGAGTTTTATAGGGATGGGGGGTTAGGGTTTTATAGAGATATGGGTTTATATATTTTTGGGGTTGTGATTTTAGTGTTTTCTACAGATGACTGTTTGATGTTTTATAGGAATTAACATTTAGGGTTTTTTGGGGATGGGGTTTTAGGTTTTTCTAGTGCTTATTGTTTATTGGTTTCTAGAGATCATGGTTTAGGGATTTCTATGGCTGACAGTTTAGATTTTTCTTGGGCTAAAATTTTATGGGTTTTTAGGATAAGGGTTTAGGTTTTTCTATGGATGAGGGTTTAGGGTTTTCTATTGTTGAGGGTTGAGGGTTTTCTATGGCTGGGGTTTAGAGTTTTCTAGGGATGAGGGTTTATAGTTTATTTGGGGTTGAGGGTTTTGGGTTTTGTGGGAATGAGGGTTTTTGGATTTCGGGGGATACGACATTATGCTTATATGGGGATTATAATTTAGGGATTTCTGAGGATGAGGATCTAGTGTTTTTTTGGGTATGAGGATTTTGGGTTTTTTGGGGCTAATGGTACAAGTTTCCCTATGGCTAAGGGTTTATGGAATTATGTGGATTAGGTATTAGGTTATCTGGGGCTATGGGTTTAGGGTTTTCTGGGGGAAGAAGGTTTAGGGTTTTATGAGGCTAATCACTTAGGGTTTTCTACATTCATGGGTTTATAGTTTTCTTAGGAAGAAGGTTTAGGGTTTTTTGGGGATGCGGGTTTAGCGTTTTTTGGGGATGTGGGTTTATGGTTTTCTTTGGCTGAGGGATTAGAGTTTTAAGAGTGTGAGTGATTGGGGATTACAAGTGATAGGGGTTTAGGGTTTCTTGTGGATGAGGGTTTACGGTTTTATGGGGTGGAAGGGTTAGGTTTTACTTCGGATATGGTTTTAGGGTTATCTAGGAATAAGGGTATAGGTTTTTCTATGTTTGAGGGTTTAGGTTAATTTTTATGTGGTTTTAGGGTTTTCCTGGGATGAGGGTTTAGTGTTTATTGGGGTTTAGTGTTTATGGTATTATGGGCACAAAGGATTATGACTTTCTAGGATCTTGGGGGTAATTTTTATGGGGCCATTGGGTTAGTGTTTTATGGGTTTGATTTATTAGGTTTTTTTGGGGATGAGGGTTTAGGGTTCTCCAGTTGTAATGGATTAGTTTTTTTAAGATTATTGGTTTCTGTTTTCTTGGGAAAAGTGTTAACTGTTTTATAGGGCTGAGAGTTTTGGGTTTTCTAGGGTGATGTCTAAGGGATTTCTGGGGATGATGGATGATAGTTTTCTTGGGATGAGGGTTTAGGGTTTTCTAGGGATGAGGTATTAGGATTTTCTTGGCCCGAGGGTTTTAGTTTTTGTGGGACTAGGGTTTTAGGGTTTTCTTGGATTGAGGGTTTAGGGCTTCTAGGGCGTGAGGGGTTAGTGTTTTCTAGAGATACAGGTTTAGTTTTTTCTAGAGCTAAATTATTAGGGATTTGTGTGGTTGTGTGTTTAGGGTTTTCTGTTGATGATTTTTTATGTTTTTCTAGGGATGAGGGTTTAGGTTTTTCTATGGCTGGGTGTTTAATGATTTCTAGGGATGAGGGTTTAGTTCTTTCCAGGGCTATGTGTTTAGTGTTTTCTAGTGCTGAGGCTTCATGGTTCTTTTTCACTGAGGGTTTAGTTTTTTTAGGCTGGGGGTTTAGGGTGTTTTATAGATATGGGGGTGTTTTAGGGGTGACAATTTATGATTTTTTGGGCTAAGGGATTAGTGTTTTTTGAGGAGGTTTTGGGGGTTTTGGGTGATAAAGGTTTTGGGTTTTCTGGGATGAGGTTTTAGGGGTTTGAAGGATGATAGTTTAGGGGGTTTAGGGATGAGGGTCTGATTTTTTTGGGGATGAGGGATTTAGGGGTTTTTTTACTGTGATTTTAGAGGTTTGGGTCTGTGGGTTTGGGGTTTTTTTAGATGAGGGTAAATGTTTTTTTGGGTTGAGGGTATAGGATTTTATCAGGATGAGGGTTTAGTGTTTTTTAGGGATGAGGATTTAGTGTTTCTTAGGTCGTATGGTTTAGGGTTTAGGGTTTTCTAGGGATTAGGGTTTTGGTTTTTTTAGGTTTGAGGGTTTAGGGTTTATTTGGGAAGTCAGTTTACTGGTTTTGGGGCTGTGAGTTTAAGGTTTTTTGGGGTAAGGGTTCTGGGTATTTGGGGGCTGAGTGTTTATTTTTTTAGGTCTAATGGTTTTGGAATTATTGGAGATATGGGTTTAGGGTATTTTGGGGCTCATGTTTTATAGGTTTTTGGGGTTCTGGGTTTAGTACTTTTGGGACATAGGGTTTTGGAGTTTTGGGGGATGATGGTTTAGTGCATTTTGGGGACGAGGGTTTAGGTGTTTTGGGTGTCTAGGGTTAAGGTATTTTTGTGTCTGAGTTTTTATATATTTTGGGGACTGAGGGTGTAGGGGTATTTGGGAGAAAGTTTTATGGGATTTTGGGATGAGGGTTTAGAGTTTTTTTTAGATGAGGTTTTCGGATTTTTAGGGACTTTGGGTTTTTGGATTTTGGGACTAAAGGTTTTGGGGGTTTTGGACATAGGGTTTGGGTGTTTTTGTTATATAGTGTTTAGGGGTTTTGAAGATGAGGGTTATGAGTTTTTTGGGGCTGAGGGTTTATGGGGTTTTGGTGTTGAGGGGTTTGTTTTCCTAGTGTTCAGGGAATAGTGTTTTTCAGGGATTATGGATTAATGTTTATGGAGTTGAGGCTTTAGAGTTTTTTGGGTTTTATGGTTTGGGTATATTTTGAGGATGAGGGGTTATAGTTTTTTGAGTCTTACTGTTTAGGGGATTGGGGGATTAATTTTTAGGGATTTTTGGGGATGAGTGTTTAGGAGGGTTTGGGGATTAGGATTTAGAAGATTTAGGGTCTCATGTTTTTCTGATTTTTGGGGCTCAGTTTTTAGGGTTTTAGGGAATAAGGATTAGGGGTTCTGAGGTTGTGGGTTTAATGTTTTTTAGGGATGATGGTTTGGGTTTCTATGTGGATGACGGTTTAATGGTTTTTCGGATAAGGGTTTGGTGTTTTTTGGGGGATGAAGGTTTATTATTTTCTAAGGATGAGGTTTTATGTTTTTTGGGGGATAATGGTTAAATGTTTCCTAGGTCTGATGGTTTAGGTTTTTATATGACTGAGGGATTATGTATTTCTATTTGTTAGGCTTTAGAATTTTATGCCAATTAGTTTTATGTTTTTTTGGTGGGTTTAGTGTTTTCTGGTGCTGTGGGTTTGGGATTTTCTCAATATTAATGTTTAGGGTTTTTAGGAAGGAGGTGTTAGGTTTTTCTTATTATGATGGTTTAATTTTTTTCTAGGGATGTGGGTTTTCTGGGGCTGAGGGTTTAGTGTTTTCAAGTGTTTAGGGTTTAAGGTTTTCAAGGATGAGGTTTTAGGTTTTCTATGGCTCCAGTTTTATGGTTTTCATGGGCTTGGAGTTTAGTGTTTTCTGTGGAGGATCGTTTAGGGTTTTCTAGGGATTAGGGTTTTGTGTTTTTTGTGGATGTCTGTTTAGGGTTATCTTGGGATTAATTTTTTTGGATTTCTAGGGCTAAAGATTTAAGATTTTTTTCAGGCTGAGCATTTTGTTTTTTGGGAGCTTGGGGGTATAGGGTTATATTTGGATGAGGGTCTAGGTAATTATCGGGAAAAAATTATGATTTTTGGGGGATAAGGATTTATGGTTTTTTAGGGATGAGGTTTTAGTGTTCTCTAATGATGAGGGTTTATGGTATTATGGGGTTGAGGGTTTATCATCTTTTAACATAGGTGGGTTTAGTGTTTTTTGGAGATTATGGTTTAGGGTTTTATGGGGATAAGTTTTTAGGGTTTACCAGGGATGATGGTTTTGGGATTTCTTGGGATGAGGGTTTGGGGTTTTCTACCGCAGAGGTATTAGGGTTTACAAAGGCTGTGGTTTTAGGGTTTTGGGGGGATAAGCATTTGGGATTTTTTTGGGTATGAGTGTTTAGGGTTTTCTGAGTAGGCAGTTTAAGGATTTATAGGGATGATCATTTTCGGGTTTTTTGGTCTATGAGTTTGGTGTTTTCTTGGGTTATGAATTTACTGTTTTCTAGGGATAATGATTAAGGGTTTTCTAGGTATGATGGTTTTGTTTTTTAATGGGTGAGGGTTTTGGGTTTTCTAGTGGCATGGTTTTAGTGTTTTATTGGTTTTTAAACATAGGGTTTTCTAGGGATTAGGATTTATTGATTTATGTGGTTCTGGTTTGGGGGTAATCTGGGGTGATGGTTTTTTGTTTTTTGAGGATGGGGGTTATGGGTTCTCTGGGACACAAGTTTATGGTATTTTAGGGAAGAGGGTTTATGTTTTTTTATGGATGTGGGTTTCAGTTATTTGGGGGATAAGGGTTTAGGGTTTTTTTGGGAGTGAGGGTTCAGGGTTTTTGGGGGGTGAGGGTTTATAGTTTTCTAAGGCTGAGGGTTTAGGGATTTTTGTGGTGGATTTTTTAGTGTTTTTGGGGATGAGTGTTTAGGAATTTTTAGGGATTAGGGTCTAAGGTTTTATGTGGTAGAGTATTTGTGTTTTCTAGGGATGAGGGTTTTTCATTTTTGGGGGCTTAGTGTTTATTGTTTTCTTGGGATGAGATTTTAGTGCTTTATGGGGATGATACTTTATTGTTTTCATTGGATGAGGGTTTAGGGTTTCATGGGGATTAGGGTTTAGGGTATTCTTATGCTAAGAGATTAGGGTTTTTTGGGCGTAGGGATTTTGTTTTTCTAGGAATGAGAGTTTAGGGTTTTTTAGATCTGAGGGTTTTGGGTTTTTTGAGGAACAAGGCATAGTGTTTTATGGGGGATAGTGTTTAGGGTGTTTTGGGACGATCTTTAGGGTTTATTGAGTCTCAGTGTTTATGGTTTTCTATCTCTATGGTTTGTGGGTTTTATGGGGATGAGGATTTAGGGTTTTCTAGGGATGAGGGTTTTGGGTTTTTGGGCCATTGTTTTAGGGTTTTCTAGTTATAATGGTTTGGGGTATTCTTGGGCAGATGTTTTAAGGATTCTAGGAATGTTTGTTTTGGGTTTTATGGGGTTGAGGGTTTATTTTTTTATTGGTGGATGAGGATTTTTTTTGTTTCTAGGGTTCAATGTTTATGATTTTCTAGGGATGAGTGTTTGGGGTTTTGGGGTGAGGGTTAATGTTTTTCTTGGACATAGGGTTTTGGGTCGTACGAAGATAAGGGATTATAGTTTTGTGGCTAAGGGTTTAGGGTTTTCTAGTACTGAGGGTCTAGATTTTTCAGGGGCTGAGGGTTTATTGATTTATAGGGCTATGGGTCTAGGTTATTCTGAGGAAGAGGGTTTAGAATTTTTCTAGGGCTGAGAGTTTAGGGTTTTCTAGGGCTATGTTACCAGGGTTTTATAGGGATGTGGGTTCATGTTTTTATGGGGATGAGCATTTAAGATTTTATGGAGTTGTGTCTATAGGGTTTTCTGAGCTGAAGTTTTAGGGTTTCTGGGGCTGATGTTTTAGGGTTTTTTTGGGGGCTGAGGGTTTGTGGTTTTCTGGTGTTAAGAGTTATGGGTTTTCTTGGGATGAGTGTTTAGGGTTTTATTTGGATGAGGGTTTCAGGATTTATTTGTATTAGGGTATATATTTTCACGGGGATGAGGGTTTAGGGTTTTCTAGGGTTTATAGTATACTATTTTCAAGGGCTGAGTGTTTATGGTTTTCTAGAACTAAGGGTATAGGCTTTTCTAGATATGATGGTTTAAGGTTTTTATAGAGCTCAGTGTTTTGAGTTTTTTGGGGTTTAGGGTTTAGATTTATCGAGGGCCAAGGGTTAGGGGTTTTCATGGGATGAGGTTTTAGGGTTTTCTAAGGATGAGGGTGTAGTGAATTCTCTGTATGAGGTTTTAGTGTTTTCTTGGGTCGAGTGTTTGGTTTTTTTCTTGGGATATTAGTTTATGGTTTTTTGTAGTTGAGAGTTTATGGTTTTCTAGTGTTTAGAATTTAGCTTTTTCAAGGGATGAGAATTTATGGTTTCTTAGGGCTGATGTTTTAGTGTTTTATGGGGGCAAGGGTTTATAAATTTCTGGGTCTGAAGGTTTAGGGTTCTCCTTGGTTTAGTTGTTAGGGTATTCTAGGCCTAAGGGTTTAGAGTTTTCTGGTGATGTGGTTTAGGGTTTTCTAGGGATGAGGGTATATTTTTTTGGGGGTTGATGGTTTAGGGTTTTCTAGGGATATTTGGTTAGTATTTTCTATGTTTGAGGGTTTTGTGTTTTCTAGGGTTGTGGGTTAGGGTTTTCTAGGGGTATAGATTTTGGGTTTTTTGTGGTTTAGGATTTACAATTTTTTGCAGATGAGGGTTTATGGTATCCTAAGGCTAAGGGTTTAGTGTTTTCTGGAGCTGTGGGTTTATGGTTTTCTGGGGATGAGGGTTTTGGTTTTTCTTGGGATGAGCTTTTATCATTTTTTATGGGTTAGGTTGTAGTTTTTATAGGGTTTAGGGAATAGGGTATTTTGGGTTTAAGGGTTAAGGGTTTAATGAAAAAGTGGGATTAGGGATTTATATGGATGAATACATAGGGTTTTGTAGGGATGAGGGTATAGAGTTTTCTATTACTGAGGGGTTTGACCTTTTTGGGGATTACAGGTTATGGTATTATGGAATGTGGGTTTAGGGTTTTTTTGGGATGAAAGTTTAGGGCTTCTAGGGATGAGGGTTTTGGGGTTTTAGTGGTGAGGGTTTAGGGTTTTTTTGGGTTTAGGGTTTTGGGGTTTTAGTGTGGAAGGTTTATTTGTTTTGGGGGTGGGGGTTTAGTGTTTTTTGTGGCTAAGTGTTTACGTTTTTTGGAGATGAGATTTTATGGGTTGGTCGGATTGATGGTTTTGGGTTTTGGGATATGTGGTTTATTTTTTTTTGTAGTGGAGGGTTTAGTATTTTTGGGTTTGAGGGTTTGGGTGTTTTTGGGGAATAGGATTTAGTGTTTTTAGAGTTTGAGGGTTTAGGGTTTTTTGGGGGATGAGGGTTTTGTTTTTTTTTTGGGATTGAGGTTATAGGTTTTTTTGGGGTTTGGTGAATATGTTTTTTATTAATGAGGGTTTAGGGGATTTTAGGGAAAAGGGTATAGTGTATTTTTTGTGATGAGTTTTTTGGGGCTTTGGGGGCATAGAGTTTAGGTTTTTTTAGAGCTTGGTTGGCGATTTTTGGGGGATGATGGTTTTAGGGGTTTTTTGGGGATAAGGGTTTGGAGTTTTTACTTTCTGTGGGTTTTATGTATTTTTTTGGTTTAGGCTTTTGTTGTTATGGTGTTTTGGGTTTATGTTTTTTGGGGGTTCAGGGTTAATGGTTTTTTGGGGGTGAGCGTTTAGGTGTTTATAGGGATGAGGGTTTAGGGTTTTGGGCTAAGGGTTTAGGGATTTTTTGGGATGAACATTTAGGGGTTTTTCTGCTGATGGATTAGGTCTTTATGGGGATAAGGTTTGATGTTTTTTTGGATAATGTTTTATGAATTTTTTGGAAAATGGTTTAGTGTTATTTTGGGAGAGTGTTCATGGTTTTAGGGGATGATGGTTTTGGGTTTTTTGG
Source organism: Viscum album (assembly GCA_963277665.1). Lineage (NCBI taxonomy): Eukaryota > Viridiplantae > Streptophyta > Magnoliopsida > Santalales > Viscaceae > Viscum > Viscum album. The sequence continues at coordinate 538,644,328 of OY728137.1, forward strand.
TAATTATGGTTTATGGTTTTTTTTCTGATAGTTAAAGGGTTTTAGGATGGGTGATTAGTGTTTTTCGAGGACTAGGGTTTAGGATTTGTTAAGATGATTGTTTAGGGATTTTTGGGGAAAAAGTATTATGAGTTTTTGGTCTGAGAGTTTAGGTTTTTTAAAAGATGGGGGTTTGGGGTTTGGGGGATGAGGGTATAGTTTTTTTGGGGGTTTAGGGTTTAGGGGGTTTTTAGGCTAAGGATTTGGGTTTTGGGGGATGAGGGTTTTGGGTTTTATGGGGCTATAGGATTATAGTTTTTTAGAACTATGGGTATAGGGTTTTTTTGTATTTAGGGTTTAGGTATTTTTCAGGATGAGGGTTTAGGGTTTTTTCGGGATGTGGGATTATGGTTTTTTGAGGATGAGGTTTTAGGGGTTTGGGATATGGGTATAGGTTTCTACGGGGATGAGGGTTTAGGGTTTTCTAGGGACAAGTTTTCAGGTTTTTTTGGGTAAAGGGTTTAGGGTTTTTTGGGGATTAGGGATTTAAATTTTTTGTTAGGTTTCAGGGGTTTTTCTAGTTGAGGGTTTAGTATTTTTTTGGATGTGGGTTTAGTGATTTTGGGGCCTATGTTTTTAATGTTTTGGGGGGATGACAGTTTAGGGTTTTTTGGGGGTTTTGGGTTTTGGGTTTTGGGGGTTTAGGATTTAGTGTTTTGGGGGGATAATGGTTTAGGGAATTGCGACTAAGTGTTTTTTTTGTGATGTGGGTTTATGTGTTTTTGGGGATGAGGGTTGATCGGTTTGGTGGATGAGGGTTTATGGGATTTGGGGCTTGGGGTTTAGGTTTTAAGGTTTTTTTGGGCTGAGTGCTTAGTTTTTTTGGGTCTAAGGTTTCAGGGTTTATGTATTTTTTAGGAAGATAATATATGGTTTTTCATTGATGTGGGTTTAGTATTTTTGGGAGCATAGGGCTCTGGGTTTCATTGGTCGGAGGTTTAGGTTTTTTTGGGCTAAGGGATTAGGGTTTTTTTATGGAGGTTTAGGGTTTGGGGGAGGAGGGTTTTGGGTTTCTTGGTGAAGAGGGTTTAGGGTTTTTTGTAGCATAATGCTTAGGGTTTCAACGGGCTCAGGGTTTATATTATTTTGAGTATTAGAGTTTAGTGTTTTATGGGGATAAGTGTTTAGAGTTTTTTGGGAAAAAGGATTTAAGGTTTTTGGGGGATAAGGGTTTATGGTTTTGGGGGATAAGGGTATATGGTTTTTTATGTATGAGTATTTATGGTCTTATAGGGATTATTGTTTAAGATTTTTGGGATCAGGGTTACGATTTATTTGGGTTTATGGTTTAGGGTTTTTTGGGTGATTAGGTTTGTACTTTTTTTGGGGTTGTGGGTTTAAGGATTTTTTGGGCTGAGGGTATAGAGATTTTTTGGCTTGAGGTTTTTTTATACTGTGGGTATAGGGGGTTCTGGGGCCGAGGGGTTAGGAATTATGGGCTTCAGGTTTTATGGGTTCTTCGGAGGAGGGTTTGTGGTTTATTGGGGATGATGGGTTTCGGGTTTTTTGGAAGAGGGTTTAGGAGGCAATGGATTTTTGGGTTTTTGGTTTTTTGGGGTTGAAGGAATAGGGTTTTTTGGGGCATAGGGATGAGGGATTTTTTTGGAGATAATGGTTTAGGGTTATTTTGGGGTTGGTGGTTTAGAAATTTGTGGGGTTGAGGGTGTATGGTTTTTTGGAAATGAAGGTTTAGTTTTTTCTAAGGATAAGGGTCTATGGTTTTTTTGTGGGTCAGGGTTTATGGTATTTTTTGGCTAAGTGTTTATAGTTTTATGGGTTTAAGGGTTTAGGTGATTTGTTGTGTTGAGGGTTTTGGGTTTTGGGTTTTTTGGGGTTGAGGGTTAAGATTTTTATTGTAATTGAGGATTTGGGGTTTTTTGGGGATGGGGTTTAAGGGTTTTAGGGGCTAGGGATTTAGGTTTTTTTGGGGTAGATGGTTTGGAATTTTTGGGGCTAGGGTTGGGGTTTTTGGGGGTACAGGGTTTGGTGATTTTTGGGTATGACAATTTTAGGTTTTTTGGATAGTAGGTTTAGGGTTTTGGGGGGATAATGTTTTAGGGCTCTAGGAATGATGTTTTAAGTATTTTTTTTAGATGAGGGTTTTAGGTTATTAGGGATGAGGGTTTTGGGTTTTTTGGGGATGAGGTTTTTTGGGTTTTTGGGTTGGTTGGTTTATAGTCTTTTAAGGATTAGCGTTTAAGGTTTTTGGGGGATCAATGTATTTGGTTTTTTGCAGATGAGGGTTTATGTTTTTTTGGCAATGATCATTTATGGTCTTTTGGGGCTGAGTGTTAAGGAGCTTTTTTGGGTTGATGGTTTCGTATTTTTTTTTGAGTGGAGGGTTTAGGGTTTTTTTGGTGATAAGGGTTTAGGTTTGTTTGGGGATGATAGTTTAGGGTTATTTAGAGATGAAGATTTTGGGGTTCTTGGGGCTTGGGTTTTATAATTTATTGGGGATGATGGTTAAGGTTTTTTTATGGATTAGGGTTTTGTGTGTTTTGGGGAAAGAGGATTAGGTTTTTTAGGGACGAGGGATTAGTGTTTTGTTTGGTGCTACGTGTTTATGGTTTTTTGGGGTTGAGTGGTTAGTGTATACTGGGGATGGGGGTTTATGATTTTTTGGGGCTGAGGGTTTACATTTTTGTGAATTAGGGTTTAATATTTTTAGGGACGATATTTTATGGTTTATTGTGACTGAAGGTCTGGGGTTTTTTTAGGTTGAGGGACTATGTTTTTTTGGGGCAGAGAGTCTGGGGATTTTTGGTGTTGAGGGTATAGTGTTTTTTTGGATGGGGGTCTATTATTTTTTGGGGATGAGGGTCTATTGTTTATTTGTGCTAAGTTTCTTTGGTTTTTTGTTACAGAGGTTCTAGGGTATTTTGAGGATGAATATGTAGGGTTTTCTTAGGGCTGATAGATGATGTTTTTTTGGGGATGAGGGTCTATGGGTTTTTAACGGCCAAGGGTTTAAGGTTTATTATGGATCAGGGTCTAGTTTTTATGGAGGATGAGTGTCTAGGTCATCTTGGTGTGAGGGTATGTTTTTTTGGGGATGAGGGTCTTGGGTTTTTTGAGGTTGATGGTTTAGGGATTTTTGGGGAAGAGCCTCTGTGATTTTTTGGTATGAGTGTATTGGGTTGTTTGGGACTCAGGATGACGGGTTTTTAGGGGTGAGGGTCTAGGGTTTTTTTTGGGTTAAGGGTCTAGAGGTTTTTTGGGTCTGAGATTTTTTGGGGACAAGGGTCTAGGTTTTTTTGGGGATGTGGGACTAGGTTTATTTACAACTGAGGGTCTGGGGTTTTGGGGGTTGTGGGTGTTGGGTTATTTGGGGTAGAAGATTCAAAGTTTTTTTGGAGTTGAGCATATAATGTTTTATTTTGGGATAAGTGTTTATGGTTTCATGGGAATGTGGGTTTTGGGTTTTTTGGGGAATAGGGTTTTTTGTTTTTTAGGTATAAGGGTTAAGGGTTTTTTGGGGGTGTGGCTTAGGTGGTTTTTGGGGGATAAGTGTTCGTGGTTTTTTGGGGCTTAATATTTAGGTATTTTTTTATGGTTGAGGGTTTATCATTTTTTAGAGGTTATATATTTATGTTTTTTTGGTCCTAATGGTTGTTGAATTTTTGGGGATGAGGGTTGATAATTTTGGTGGGTTTGAGGGTTAGAGTTTTTTTGGCACTAAGGGTTGATATTTTTTGTGGTCGATGGTTCAGGTTTTTCTATGGAAAAGGTTGGATGTTTTTTGTGGTAGGGGGTTGTGGGTATTTTGGGGCTAAGGGTTATGTGTTTCTGTTGCTGAGGGTTGGGGGTTTTTTGGGTTGGGGTTGGGGGGTTTCTTGGGGGTGAGGTTTGGGTGTTTTGGGGGGATGAGTGTTGAGATTTCTTTGGGGGAAGAGTGTTGATGGTTTTTAGCTATGAGGTTTGAGGGAATCTTGTTGTTGAGGGATGATTGTTTTTTGGGCTAGAGGGTTGAGGATTTTTGGGTGATGAGGGATGAAGGTTTTTTGGTGACTGGTGTTAAGGGTTTTTTAGGGATAAGGCTTGATGGTTTTTTGGGGTGGAGGGTTGAGGTTTTTTGGGGATAAAGGTCAAGGTTTCTTGTGAGGAGTATTTAGTTTTTTTGGGGCTGAGGGTTAAATATTCTTTTGGGTCTGAGGGTTTTGGGTTTTTTTGGGGATGAGGTTTTAGGTTTTTTGAGGGTTTAGGGTTTAAGGTTTTTTGAGGAAGAGGGGTTAGGATTTTTTGGGGCTGACTATTGGGGTGTTTTTTGTGGTTGAGGTTTGATGGTTTTGCGGGGCTTAGGGATGATAATTTTTTGGGTATTAGGGTTGAGGATATTTAGGGTATAAGGGTTTAGGGGATTTTTGGGTAAGGTTTTAGGGTTTTTTTGGTGATAAGGGTTGAGGTATTTTAGTTTTAGATAGTTAAGGTTTTTTTAGGACTGGGTTTTTTTTTTGGGGGGATTAGGGTTAGGGGTTTATTTTGGTTAAGTACTGAAGGTTTATTAGGGATAAGGGTTTAGGGTTTTTGGGGATATAGATTTATAGATTATTTGGGAAAAGGGTTTTTGTTTTTTGGAGCTAATGGTTTAAGTATTTTGGGGATGAGGGTTTAGGTTTTTCTTTGTGATGATGATTTAGGGTTTTTTAGAGATGAGGTTTTAGGGTTTTTTAGGCCTATGGGATTTGAGATTTTTGGGACTGAGGGTTTGATGTTTTTTTGCGGTTGAGAGTTTGGGGTTTTTTGGGGATTAGGGTTTAGTATATGTTGCATTTGAGGGTCTTTGGTTTTGGGGTATGATGATTTAGGTTATTTGAGGCCGTGGGTTTGGATTTTTGGGGATGAGGTTTTTGGGATTTTTGGGATTAAGGGTTTCTGGTTTTTTGGGATAAGAGTTGAGGTTTTTTTGGGGATTATGGTTTTTGAGTCTGTGGGTTGAGCGTTATTTAGGGTTTATGGTTTAATGTGGTTTTAGGATGAGGGTTTTTTGTTTGTTGGTCCTAAGGGTTGAGATTTTTCTTGGGTTTGAGGATTGAGGGTTTTCTAGGGATGAGAGTTTAGGTTTTTTTGTGGATGATGGTTTATGAGTTTTTTTGAATTATGGTTTAGGGATTTTTTAGAAGAGGGTTTATGGTTTTTTTATGATGAGGTTTTAGGGTTCATTGGGGCTGAGGTATGAAGGTTTTCTAGGTCTGAGGATTGAGGGATTTTTTGGGGATGAGGGTTTGGGGTTTTTAGGATGAGGGTTTATATTTTTTAGGGATAAGGGTTGAGGGTTTTTTTGGGTTGAAGGTTTAGGGTTTTTTTGGGAATTAGGGTTTAGCGTCTCTTATAAAATCACACATTGGGTGTTTTGTGATGAAGTTTTAGGGTTTTCTGGGGGCTAATGGGTTCATGTTTCTTGGGGATTAATGATTGGAATAATGGTTAATGTTTTTTCGTGTATGAGGGTTTTGTTTTTTTTTTTGATGAGTGTTTAGGGTTTTTGAAACTAATGGTTTAGGGTTTTTAGGGATGATGGTTAAGGGTTTTTTTGGGATGAGGTTTATGGTAATTTATGGCTGAGGGTTGATGTATTTTTGTTAGGGATTATGGTTTAGGTTTTTTGGGGCTAAGGGTTTAGGGTTTTTTTTTTGGGGGGGGGGGGTTAGTGTTTATGGTTTTGGGGGGCTAAGGATTTATGGTTTTTTGGGATGAGGATTTATGGATGTTTGGTGCGAAGGGTTTAATGTTTTTTGGGACTGAGTGTTGAATGTTTTTTAGGGATGAGTGTATATGATTTTTTTTGGGCTGAGTGTTATGGTTTTTTTGGGGTTTTGGGTTTAGGTTTTTTTGGGCTGTGGTTTGAGTGTTTTTGGGGGCTATGGTTTTGGGGTTTCTTATTGATGGTGGTTGAGGGTTTTTTTAAGGATAAGGGTTTAGTGTTTTTTAGAATAGGGTTTATGGTTTTTGGGGTTGAGGCTTGAGGTATTTTTGGGGATGAGGGTTTTTGGGGATAAGGGTCGAGGGTTTTTTTGTGATTTTAGATTAGGGTTTTTAGGGTTGAGGGTTTTTTGGTGATGTGGTTTTGGGGTTTTCTCGGGGTATGTGTGGAGGATTATTTTGGGATGAGGGTTTAGGGTTTTTTGGGGTTGAGGTTTGAGGTTTTATTGGGGATGAGGTTTTGAGGTTTTTGGGATGATTATTGAGGTTCACTTGGGGGAGAGGGTTGAGGGTTTTTATGGGGAAAAGGGTTGAGAATTTTAGGGCTGAGGGTTGAGGATTTTTTCCATTTAGTTATAGGTTTTTGGGGCTATGGGTTGAGTGTTTCTTTGGTGTTTAGGGTTTAGGGTTTTTTGGAGCTAACAATTGAGGGTATTTTGGGATGAATATTTAGTTGTTTTTTTGGATGGGGTCATGGGATTTTGGGGGTGCGGGTATAGGATTTTTTTGGGAAGAGGGTTTTTGGTTTTTTTGGGCTGAGGGTTGGATATTTTTTGGGGAAGGGGGTTGAGGGTATTTCGGGGATTAGGTTTTATTGTTTTTAGTGGGGAGGGTTGGAGAATTTTGTGTTGAGGGTTAAGATTTTTCAAGTACAGTGGGTTGAGGATTTTTTTTAGGATTGAGAATTTAGGGATTTTAAGGTGGAGAATTTAGGGTTTTTGTGGGTTTCAAGTTTTTTGGAGATGAGGGTTTTGGGTTTTTTAGTATTTATGGTTTAGGATGTCTTAGGGATGTGGGTTTAGGGAATTTTGGTGCTGAGGGTTTATGGTTTTTTAGTTAATGGCTTTAGGGTTTTGGGGAGATGGGGCTTTAGGGTTTTGGGGGGATGAGGTTTGAGGTTTATTTTGTGGATGAGGGTTGAAGTTTTCTTGGGGTTGAGGGTTCATGGTTTTTTTGGGGATGAGGGGTGAGGGGTTTTTTGGGATAAGGGTTGATAGTTTTCTAGGAAATGGGTTTACTGTATTTTGGGACTAAAGTTATAAGGTTTTTTGGTGTTTAGGGTTTAGAATTTTTTGGGGATGAGGTTTATGATACATTGGTCCTAAGGGTTGAGGTTTTTTGGATGAAGTTTTATGGTTTTTTAGGGATAAGGGTTTATGGAATTTTTGGGGTTCAGGTTTTGGGGTTTCATTGGGAAGGGGTTTATGGTTTTTAAGTTTAATGTTTTTGGGTTTTATGAGGATGAGGTTTTTGGGTTTTTTTTCAGGATGTTGGTTGAGTGATTTTTGGGGCTATGGGTTTGTGATTTTTTTGGGATGAGGGTTTTGAGTTTTTTGGGGATAATGTAAGAGGTTTTTTATGGATGTGGGTTTAGGGTTTTTTTTGGATAAGGGTTTAGAGTTTTCAGGGTTTGATGGTTTCTAGGGGATGCGAGTTTAGGTTTTCTTAGGTATATGGGATGGGGGTTTGGGTGGATAAAGGTTGATGGTTTTTTTGGTGTAGGGTTTATGTTTTTTTGAGTCTGAGGATTTATCATTCATTTGGGATGGGGGTTTAGGTTTTTTTGGGTTAATAGTTGAGGATTTTTTTGGAATGAGGGTTTAGGTTGTTTAAGGACGTGGGTTTAGGTTTTTTTTGTTTCAAGGTTGATGGTTATTTGGGGTGGAGGGTTTATGGTTTTTTATGCTGAGGTTTTAGGGTTTTTTATGACTGAGTAATTAGGGGGCTTGGGAGATAAAGGATTGGGTTTTTTTGGAGATAAGTTTTGAGGGATTTTTAGTTCAATGTGTTTAGTGTTTTTTCAGATGAGGGTCTAGGGTTTTGAGGGATGAGGGTTGAAGGTATTTTGGGGATGAGTTTTGAGTGTTTTTTTTTAGGATTGGGTTAGGGTTATTGGGGTTTTAGAGTTTAGGGATATTTGGGCATGGGTTTTGAACATTATTTTTAATATGGGTTGAGGTTTTTTGGGGATTAGGGTTTAAGGTTATTCAGGGATGAGGGATAAGGGTTATTTTAATATTTGGGGATAAGGGGTGATGGATTTTGGGGATGACTGTTCAGAGGGATTTGGGGTAGAATGTTGTGGATTTTTTTGTCCTAGGGATTGAGGGGTTTTGTGGTTGAGGGTTTATGTTTTTTATGGGATGAGGGATGAGATCTTTTTATGTAAGGTAGTTTATGGTTTTTTTTTGTGGCTGATGGTTGAGGGTTTTTTTGGGGTTGAGTATTTGAGATTTTTTGGGGCTAAAGATTGAGGATTTTTGGGGTAGGGGGAAGAGGGTATTTTGGGACAGGGGTTGATGGTTTTCCTGGAAGATGATTTAAGGTTTTTGGGGTTGAGTGTTTAGGTTATTTTGGGAGTGAGGGTTTATGGGGTTTTAGTTATGATGGTTTAGTTCGCTTTAGGGGTGAGTGTTTAGGGGTTTTGGGTATGCGGATTAAGGGGTTTTTGAGTTGAGGGATTAGGAATTTTTGGGGATGGAAGTCTAAGGGATTTTAGGATTGAGGGTTTATGGTTTCATTAGGATGTGGTTTTCGGGTTTTTTGTGGATTAGGTTTTATCATTTTTTTAGGATAAGTGTTCATTGTTTTTTGGGGAAGAGGATTTAGGGTTTTTAGGGATGTGGGATTAGGGGTTTTTTCCATATGATAGTTTATTATTTTTTTGGGTTGAGGATTTAGAGTTATTTTGTTGGATGAGGTGATATGAATTGAAGGGGAAGAGGATTTAAGGTTTTTGGGACTAATGATTTAGGGTTTTTTAGAGCCCAGTGTTTATGATTTTTGGGTATAAATTTTTAGGGTTTTTGGGGGATGAGGGTTTACTATTTATTGTGGATGAGTTTTAGGGTTTTTTTGTGGCTCAAGGTTTAGTAATTTTATGGGAAAAGGGATTTAGGGTTTTTGGGGATGAGGTTTTAGGGATTTTTTGCGTAGAAAATTTAGGATTTTTAAGGGATGAGTGTCTAGGATATTTTGAGGCTGAGGGTTTAGGGTTTTCTGGGGTCGATGATTTTTGGTTTCTTGGGGCTGAGGGTTTATATTATTTTATGGGTAATCGTTTTTGGTTTTTGGGGGATGGAAGTTTAGTGCTTCTTAGGGATGCAGATTTGGGGTTTTTTAGGGATGAGGGATTAGGGGTTTTTTGGGATTGAGAGTTTTTGGTTTTTTTCAGTTGAGGATTTATGTGTTTTTGGGGTTGAGGGTTTACAATTTCTTGTGGATTAGGGTTTAGGGTTTTGTTGGGAAAAGGGTTTAGGGATTTTTGAGGATGGGTTTTCTGGGTTCATTGGGATTCAGGGTAGATGGTTGAGGTTTTTTTGGGGCTTAGGTTTTAGGGTTTTGGGTTCTAAGGGGTTGGGGGATTTTTTGGTGAATGGATTTCAGTTTTTTGGGGCCGAGAATTTTCAGTTTTTAGGGCTGGTTGTTTGTGGTTTTTCTGGCTAAGGGTTTGGTTTTTTTGGGGAAGGGGGTTTATGGTTTTTTATGAGATTTTTTTTTCTTTTTGGGTTGAGGGTTTTGTGGTTTTCTAGGTTGAGGTTTCATGTTTTTTGGGGCCTAAGGGGTTAGAGTTTTTTTAGCTGGGTGATTAGTATTTTTTGGGGTGAGGGATAAGGGTTTTTTGGTGCTGAGGGTGGGAGGGTTTTCTTAGATAGGTATATTGGGGTTTGGGTTTTTTTGGGCCTGGGTGTTGGATGTTTCTGTGGTATAGAAATTTAGTATTTTTTGGGTGAGGGTTTTGGATTTTTGGGGTAGATGGTTTTGGGTTTTTTTCAAGTAGAAGGATTAGTGTTTTTTGGGGTCATTGATTTAGGGTTTTTTGCGGCCAGGGGTTTAGGTTTTTTGGGGTCTGAGAGTTTATGGAATATTAGGGATAAGGGTTATTGTTTTTTAGGGCTATAGGTTTGGGGTTTATTAATTCTTACAGGTTAGGGTATTTCTAGGGTGAGTGTTTGGGGTTTTTTAGGGATGATGATTTAAGATTTTTTTAGTCACTATGGTTTAGGGTTTTGGGGGATGAGTGTTTTGGGTTTTTTAGGGAAAGGGGTTTAGGGATTTTGGGCCCGAATGTTTTGTGGTTTTGTGGGGGAAGTATTAGGTGTTTTTGGGGTTGAGGGTTTGGGTTATTTTGGGATATGTGTTTTTTGGTTTTTTGTGGAAGATTGTTTAGGGGTTTTTGGGGAATAATATATAGGGTTTTTGGGGGATAAGGTTTTATGATTTTTAGTGTTGAGTGTTTGGGAGGGAAAGGGATCTGGATGAGGCTATGGTGATTATTTTTGTGAGATTTTAAGTTTTATAAGGCTGAGGGTTTGGGGTTTTTTTGGGTTGTGTGTTATGGTTTTTTGGGGCTGAGGGATTGGGGTTTCTTGGGCATGGGAGTTTAGGTTTTATTGGGGAAACATGTTTAGGGTTTCTTCAAGATGGGGGTTTAATTTTTTTCAGACGAGGGTTTAGGGTTTTTTGGTGATAAGGGGATAGTTATTATTGAGGATAGAGGGGTAGGGTTGTTTTGGGGATGATATTTTATGGTTTTTAGGGGCTGATGATATTGTGTTTTTTAGACCTAAGGGTTTATGATTTTTTGGGTGTTAGGGATTGGGGTTTTTTGGGGAAGAGTTTCTATTGCCTTTTGGGGATAAGGGGGTTGGGTTTTTTGGGGATGAGGGTTTGGGGTTTTTTTGGGTAAAGAGCTTGAGTTTTATTGGGATTAAGAGTATAGGATTTTTTGAGGCTGAGGGTTTGGTACGGTTTGGGGATGGTAGTTTTGGGTTTCTTTGGGGCTGAAGATTTATGGTTTTCTGGGTATGGTGTTTTGGGGGGTTATTTGGGGATGAGGGTTTAGGGTTTGGGGATGATGTTTTGGGGTTTTTTGGAGCTAAGGATTTCATATTTTACATGATCAATGGTTTCATGTTTTTTAAGAATAAGGGTATCATGTTTTCATTGGATAAGTGTTTGGGGATCTTTTGGGCTAAGGGTTTAGGGATTTTCTCACTGATGGATTAGTTTATTTTCGAGGTTGTGGGTTTAGAGTTTTATAAGGATGTGGGTTTAGTGTTTTTTTGTGCCTAAAGGTGTCTGGTTTTTTAGGGAAGGAGTTTTATGGTTTTTTGGTGATGTGGTTTTATGGTTTTGGGGGATGATGGTTTATGGTTTTTTGGGGTCAATGGTTTTGTGTTTTTTGGTATGAGGGTTTTGGGTTTTTTTTGGGATAATGGATTATGATTTTTGGGGCTAAGGGTATTAGGTTTTTTGGTGATGAGGGTTTTTTGTAATTTATGGCTGTGAATTTATTATTTTATGGGTATGAGGGTTTATAGTTTTTTGGGGCTTAGGATTTAAGGTTTTATGGGGATAGGTGTTTGCTTTTTTTGGATTAGGGTTTTAGTGTTTTCTATAGATGAGGGTTTGAAGATATTTTGGCCTCAGGTTTTAGGGATTTCTGGGATAATTTTTTTTGGGTTGAGGGTCTTAAGGGGTTTTTTGTGTAGTGAGATTAGGGTTCTTTGGGGATATGGTTGTTGGGTTTCTGGGGATGAGGGTTTGGGATTTTTTGGAGATAAGGGTTTTGTACTTTTTAGGGGATGAGTGTTTAGGATTTTGAGGTGTTGAGTGCTTTGGGTTTTTGGAGGATGAGGGTTTAGGATTTTTTAGGGCTGGGAATTTTGGGTTTTTAGGGATGAGTTTTTGGGGATATTTTTGGGGGAATAAGGTTTTAGTGTTTTTGGGGCCTAAGGGTTTGAGTTTTTTTGTGGTAATGGTTTTAGGGTTTTTTTGGAAATGATGGCTTGGGATTTTTTGGGATTTTGGGTTTTTGGGTTTTGGTACTGAGGTTTTCGTGTTTTTTTGCCTAAGGGTTTGGGGTTTTTTTGGTTCTAGGGGTTTGGGTTTTTTTCTATGATGGTATAGGTTATTTTAGGGTTGATAGTTTGGTGTTTTTTTGGGTTGAGTGTTTAAGGTTTTTTGGTGCTGAGGGTTTAGAGTTTTTTAGGGATGAGGGATTAAGATTTTTTAGGGATGAGGGTTGAGTGATTTTTGGGGCTATGGGATAAGGGTTTTTTGTGGATGAAGGTTGATGGTTTTTTTGGGATGAGAATTTATGATTTTATTGGGACAAGTGTTCAGGGTTTTTTGGGGATAATGTTTGATTGTTTTGGTTATACGTGGTTGATGGTTTTTTGGGGTGACGGTTGTTGGTTTTTTTGGGTAAAGGGTTTTCAGTTTTATGGGTTGAGTGTTTAGGGTTTTTTGGGGGTTATGGATTATAGTTTCATAGGGCTGACGATTTAGTGATTTTTATGGTTGAGTTTATAGAGTTTGTTGGGGATGAGGGTTTAGGTTAATTTTGGACTAAGGGTTTAGGGTTTTTAAGGGATGACGATTAGGATTTTTTTGGATTTATCATTTATGTTTTTTAGGGGGTTGTGAGTTTAGGGTTTTTTTGGGACTAAGGGTTCAATGTTTTTTGGAGGAGAGGAATTAGGGGTTTTGGGGAAGAGGGTTTTGGGTTTTTTGGTGTTGAGGGATTACAATATTTTGTGGTTTAGGATTTAGGGATTTCTAGGGTTGAGGGATTATGATTTTTTTGGGGATAGGGGTTTATTATTTTGGGGATGATGGTTTATGCTTTTTTGAAGCATAGGGTTTAGGTATTTTATGGGATAAAGGATTGGGTTTCTGGGGGACTAAGGGTTTATTGTTTTTTGGTGCTGATGGTTTAGGTATTTTTGGGGCTCAATGATTAGACTTTTTCTAGTTTGAGGGTTTATAGGTGTTTGGGGTTGATGTTTAAGGGTTTTGGGGAGATGAGGGTTGAGGATTGTTTGAGGATTTAGGTTTAAAGTTGTTTATGGAATAGGCTTTAGGGTTTTGGGGGATGAGGATTTAGGTTTTTTTGGGGCTGAGGGTTTATATTATTTTGGGGTTAATGGTTTATGTTGATTTAGTGATTTGTTTCTAGGGTTTTTTGGGGTTGAGGGTTTAATGTGTTAGGGGATGAGAATTATGGTTTTTGGGGGCATGGGGTTTAGGGGTTTTTGGAGTTGAGGGTTCTTTAGGGCATAGGGCTTAGTGTTTTTTGGGGCTGAGGGTTAATGGTTTTTGTGGCTAAGGGATTAGGGTTTTTATGGTTGGGGGTTTATGTATTTTTAGGGCTTACAAGTGAGGGTTTATGGTTTTTTTTATGATGGTTTAGGGGTTTTTTTGGATGAGTGTTTAGGGTTTTTTGTAAATGAGGATTTTTTGTGCTAAAGTTTCTAGGATTTTTTGGGATGCAGGTTTGCATATTATTATGGCCATGGGATTTGGATTTTTTAGGGAAGGGGTTTTGAGGGTTTTTTGAATGTTTTTGGGGTTTGGGGGGTTCAGGGTAAGGGGTTTTCTGTGGTTGAGTGTTGGGGGGTTTTTGGGTATGAGGGTTTGGGGTGTTTTGGTTCTGAGTGATTTATGATTTTTGCGTTGAAGGTAAGGGGTTTTTTGTGGCTGAGGGAATGGGGTATTTTGGGGATGGGGGTTTGGGTTTTTTGGGGTTGGGGGTTTTGGGTTTTGGGGGATTAATGTTTGAGTATTTTGGGGCTGAGGGATAGGTGTTTTTTGGGGATGAAGGTTTCATTTTTTTTATGGAAGAGGTATTAGGGTTTTTTTTGGGCCACAATTTTAAGGTTTTTTGGGACTAAAAGTTTTTTGTTTTTTGGGGTCGAGGGTTAATGGGTTTTTTAGTGATCTAGGATTGGTTTTTTTTGTGATGATGGTTTAGTGTTTTTTTAGGGTGAGTGTTTCGTATTTTTTATGAGTTCTGGTGTAAGTTCTTTTGGGGCCCAGGGTTTAGTATTTATTTGAGCCAATGGTTTAGGGTATTTAAGGGGAAAGGGTTTGGGGTTTTTTGGGGATGATGGTTTAGTGTTTTTTGTGGTTGATATTTTTGTATTTTTAGGGTTGAGATTTTAGGTTTTTTGGGGTTGATTGTTTTGGGTTTTTTGGAGAAGAGTGATTAGGGTTTTTTTCCATATTATTCATGGTTTTTAGGGACCATGGTTTCATAATTTTTTTTATTGAGTGTTTGGGGGTTTCTCAGGAAACATGTATAATTTTTTTGGGATGAGGGTTTAGGTTTTCATGGACGAGTGTTTGAGATTTTTTGGGGTTGTGGGTTAAATGTTTTTTTAGGACTGACAATTTAGAGTTTTTTATAGTTGAGGGTTTGGGGTTTTTTTGGAGATGAGGGTTTAGGGGTTTTTTAGGGGCTATGGGTTTAGGGTTTTTTGAAGCTAAGGTTTCATGTTTTTTGGGGTAGAGGATTAAGGGTTTTTTAGGGCTAGGGGTTTAAAGATTTTTGCGGCTGGGGGTATATAATATTTTTGGAATGAGGTTTTACATTTTTTTTATAAAGACTTAGGGTTTTAGGGGGATAATGTTTTCGGGTTTTCTGGTCATGTATATTTGGGGTTTTGTGGATGAGTTTTTATGGTTTTTTTGGGCTGAGGGTTCATATTTTTGGGGGATTAGGGTTTTGGGGTTTTGGGGGTTGAGGGTTTCATGTTTTCTAGGGATGAGGGTTTAGGGTTTTTTAGGCTGGGGGATTGGGGTTTTTTAGGGATTAGGGTGTAACGTTTTGGGTGTTTAGTGCCTAAGGTTTTTGGGCTATGGGGTTTTTGGGTTTTTTGGGACTGAGTGATTAGGGTTTTTTGGTGCTGAAGGTTTAGGGTTTTGGGGCTGAGGGTTTGGGGTTTTTTGTCATTGTCATTTTTTTTGTTTTATTTTCAAGATGACATTATGTTGTTTAGGATAGATAGATTCATGTTTTTTGGGGTCTAATGGTTTAGGGTTTTTTTGGCTATGGGTTTAGGGTTTTTTGTGGCTGATGGTTTACATTTTTTTTATTAGAGTTTAGGGTTTTCCAGTGATGCGGGATTAGGGTCTTTTGGGTTTTCAAGGGGTTTTTAGGGTTTTGGGGAGAAGATGGTTTATGATTTTTGGGGGATGAGGGTTTATGATTTCTTGAGGCCAAGTGGTTGTAGATTTAGGTACTGTGGATCTAGGGTTTTTTTGCGGAGGGTTTAGGGTTTTTGGGCTTCGGATTTTCATTTTCTTGGTGATGAGGGTTTGGGGTTTTTTGGGATGAGGTTTTTAGGGTTTTCTATGAATGAGGGGTTGGTGTTTTTTGGGGATAAGGGTTTGGGGTGTTTGAGTAATAGGTTTTTGGTTTTTTGGGGGTTGAGGGTTTATGATTTTTAATGGTTTTGGGATTATGATTTGAATGGGGCTGTGGGTTTACGGTTTTTTAGGGATATAGGATTGTGGTTTTTTGATGGTAAGGGTTTAGATTTTTTGGGGTCTTAGAGATTATGGTTTTTTGGGGATGAGGGTATAGGTTTCTGAGGGATGATTTTTTTTTATTTGGTGGATAAGTGTTTATGTTTTTTTGGAGAAAAGTGTTTGGAGTTCTTTGGTGTTAGTGGTTTAGGGTTTTTTTGGATGGTGGTTTGGGGATTTTTAAGGTTTATGGTTTTAGGGTTTTATGGAGGAGGGTTTCATTTTTTTGGAGATGAGGGTTTCACATTTTTTTGTGATGGGTTTTTTGGGTTTTTATTGCTAAAGGAATAGGTTTTTTCAGGGATGAAATTTTTGGATTTTTTATGGCTAACTGTTTAGTGTTTTTTGTTCTACGGGGTTTGGGGTTTTTTGTGGCTGAGGGATTATGTTTTTTAGGGATTAGGATAATAGTTTTTAGGGCTCAGGATTGAGGTTTTTTTGGGCTGATGGTTGTGGATATTTTTTGGGTGATGATTTGATTTTATTTGGGTTTTAGGGAATAGGTTTTTTGGGCATTAGGTTTGAGTATTTTTTGGTATGAGGGTTTAGGGTATAGGGTTTTTTGGGGATGAGATTATACTGATATTTGGGGATGAGGTTGAGGGTTTATTGAGGTTCTGGGTTTGGGGTTCTTTGGATTTTCAAGGCTAAGGTTTTAATGTTTTTCTTTGTTAAGTTTTATGTGTTTTGTGGGTAAGGATTTAGTGTTTTTTGGGACTAAGGATTGAAGTTTTTTTGGGTATAGAGACTTTTGGGTATTTTGTGGATGAGGATTGAGGGTTTTTTAGGGACAAGGGTTGATGGTTTTTTGGGGCTAATCATTGATTGTTTTTTGGGGCTAAGTGTTCATCATTTATTGGGGATATGGTTTGAGGTGTTTTAGGGTGATGGTTGAGAGGATTTAAGGGAAGAGGGTTTAGGCTATTTTGGGTCTAAGTGTTTATGGTTTTTTGTGGTTGACGGTTCAGTTTTATTAGGGTTGAGTGTTTTGGGATTGTTTTGGATGAGGGTTTAAGATTTTTTAGGATTGAGGGTTTAGGGTAATTTGGTGTTGGTGTTTAGGGTTTTATAGGGTTTAGGGTTTATGGTTTTTTAGGGATGGGGGTTTGGGGTTTTTTTGTGGATGATGTTTTACAATTTTTTGGGGATGAGGTTTTAGGGTTTCTTGTGGTTGAGTGTTTAGGGTTTTTTAGGTAGAGTATTTAGGGTTTTTTGGGGATGAGGGTTTAGGTTTTTTTGTTATAAAGATGTATGGTTTTCTAGGTATTAGTGTTTAGGGTTTTGGGGGGATGATAGTTTACATTTTTTCTAGGCATAGGGTGTATTGCTTTAGGGGATTCTATTTTATGGTTGTTTGGAACTAGGGTTTAGAATTTTTTTGGGGATAAATGTTTATTGTTTCCGGAGGCTAAGGGTTTAGATTTTTTGGGTTGAGGGTTTAAGGTTCTATGGGGATTAGGATCTAATATTTTCTTTTTATTATGTATTATGGTGTATTAGGGATAAGTGTTAAGGATTTTTGGGGGATGAGTGTTTAGTGTTTTTCAAGGTTGAAGGTTTAGGGTTTTTTTGGGGATGAGGGTTTAGGGTTATTTGGGGCTGAGGATTTTTGGGTTTTTTGACTGAGGGTATGTAATATTTTGGGGATGTTGGTTCATTGTTTTTTTGTATATGAGGGTCTTTGGGCTTTGGGGCTAACGGTTTAGATTTTTTGGGGGATGATGTTTTAGGGTTTTTTGGGGCTGGGGGTTTCGGGATTTTTGCAGATAAGTGGTTAGGGTTTTTAAGGGCTCAAAATTTAGGTTTTTTTTTCACTAAGGTGTGAAGATTTAGTTTTCATTTAGGAATCATATTTTATGTTTTTTGAGAATTTTTTTACCATTTTTTGGTGCCAAGGGATTCATGTTTTTTGGGGATGAGGGTTTGGCATTTTTTTGGGTGAATGGTTTGGGTTTTTTTGTAATGATATTTGGATTTTTTTTAGGTTGAAGGATTGGGGATTCGGGGGGTGAATGGTTTAGGGTTTACTAAGGATTAGGGTTTAGAGGTTTTTAGGGAGAGGGTTGAGGTACTTTTAGGGTCGTGGGTTTGGGATTTGTCAGTGCTGAGAGTATAGGGTTTTTTGGGGATGGGGTTTGGGGTTTTTGGGCCTGAGGGATTGAGTTTTTTTGGAGATGAAGTTTTGGGGTATTTTAGAGATGTGGGTTTCAGGTTTTGTTGTGGAATGGGTTTTATGGATTTTTGTGTCCATGTGTTTTGTTTTTTTTTTTGGTTGAGGGATTGTGGTTTTTTAGGTCTGATCATTTTGGGATTGTTTGAGAAAAGGGTTTATAGTTTTTGGGGCTATAGGTTTGGTGTTTTTTTTGGATAATGATTTTTTTAGAGGATGAGTGTTTAGGTTTTTCTAAATATAAGTACATGATTTTTTGGGATAGTGGGTTTTGTGTTTTTTGGCGGTATAGGATTTAGGTTTTGTTGAGGCCAAGGGTTTGAGTTTTTTGGGCTTGAGGGTCTTTGGTTTTTTGTGGTTGAGATTTTAGATCTTTTAGGGATTAGGGATTGTGTTTTTTTGGAGATGAGGATTCAAGGTTATTTGTGGCTTATGGATTAGTTTTTTTTTGGGAATGAGAGTTTTGGGTTTTTTAGGGAAGAGTGTTTATGGTTTTTGTGTATAGTATTTATAGTTTTTAGGGGCTTATGGTTTATGGGTTTTTAGTGCTATGTTCTTGGTTTTGTTTTAGGATAAGGGTGCAATGTTTTTTGGGGATGTGGGTTTCTATTTTTAGGGATGATGGTTTTGGGATTTTTGGTGCTATGGGTTAAGGTTTTTTTGGGTATGAGTGTTTGGAATTGTTTTTGGATGATGGTTTATAGTTTTATATAGCTGAGTGTTTAGGGTTTTTTGGGGTTGTGTGTTTAGGGTTTTTTTATGAAGAGGGTTTAGTTTTTTTTGGGATGAGGGTTTTGGGTTTTGGTGTTCTAAGGGATTAGGATTTTTCAGGCATAAGTGTTCGAGGTTTTTTAGGGTTTGGGGTTTTTGTTAGGGTAAAGGGTTTTTGGTTTTTTAGGTATGAGGATTTAGAGTTTTTTGGATTAGGGATTAGGGTTTTCTGGGGATGAGGGTTTGAGGTTTTGGGGGATAAGTATTTAGGGTTTGGGAGGTTGAGGGTTTGGGGTTTTTTTGGGATGATGGTATTAGGTTTTATGTGGAAAATGGATTCATGACATTTAAGGATAATGTTTGGGGGGGGATAAGGGTCACTACATTAAATGAAATGGTTAGAGGTGATTATTTATTTATCTAGCAGCAGTTTAAATGGTATCCTAATTGTTTATCATAAGTTCCTAAAACCACAACATATTGCACGATCTCTAGTCAATTAGTGGTGGTTGGTTTAATTTTTTGATGGTTTCTTAAGTTTCACTTTTGTATAATTTAGTGGTGGGTTGATGTTTAATTAGTGGACGTTTCATAATAAAAAATGCACTGGGAATATAAATTAAAAAATTAACCCCTGCAAATCATTTAGCAGTGGTTGATCTGAACTGCCACTAAATACATAAAATAATATATGTTTTTCTACTGTTACACAAACCGCCCCTATTTTTTTTGATTTAAAACTATATTTAATAAAAAAACTATAAATATATAAAAAGATGAAATTCTATAAAATCAAACATAAATATATGATTATCCCATCATTCATATATCTAAAATTGACAGTCATACAAGAAACCATGGTCATCATTACCTAATTCTCAGTTATCCCATACATCAATTAATACCTCATTCATCATTATATACTTATAAAATTTTTCCAACAAAAACCCATGCCCAATATACATCCCTATAATGACCTCTACTAAATTTTTCTACCTCCACATCATCTATTCAACTGAAATTTACCACATCATCTCATCAAATGTAACCAAAAATGAAACAAAAATTAAAACTAAATATAATAAATAATAATTATGGTAGAATAAATCATACAAATTTAACATACCATGGAAAATAAGAATCATCATGGATGCCTTATGTTTAATTTAATGGATTAGAACTGTCAACCCCCTACCTTCTGTCAGCATATTCCACCTATAATGAAAAACTAAAACATGTTGGAAAATAAATTTGAAAGTGAAAAGACACGGAATATATTTAGAATGTTGTACATAAAATTTGTTATTTTTTTCATCAAACAGATGAAATTTTAACAAAAAAATATATAATTCAAAACACTTGGAAAACAAAAACATACTTATTTATGATAAAATTCAACTATTGAAATTTTAAAGTTATAAGTAAATATTCTAGTTTGTTTTTAAAGAAATGTGAGGTGTGATTGAAATTTATTTAATAAGTTTTTTAAAATATTTTGATATCATAGAAAGAAATATAATTTAAAAAAAACTAAATATTGGTTTACCATGATTTCACATCAATCTGAGGTTGTTTTCTATGTAGTTTACCGTTCACGCATGTTTTAGTGTTTTAATGAACTAAAAACATGTTTATGGCCCTAACAAGAAAAACTTCATTTATAATGACATGTCGTCGGTTCCTAAATTTAAAAATTAAATATATGACCTCTTTCCAATTATTTCAAGACAATACAATTTCATTTTCAAGGTTTTGACCATTCCACACATGTTTTCATGTTTTGCATCACTAAAAATGCATTTATAGCCATAACAGGAAAACAATCACTCAAAATGACGTGTCATTAGTTTATACATTTTGAAATTATGTCTATGGTGGGTGTCCCCTTATTTTAGATAAATATAGAATTTTTTTACATGTATTTAATGTTCTATGCATGTTTTAGTGTTTTAAAACACTAAAAACCCATTTACGACCATAAAGGGAAAACTATTGCTTAAAATGATGTACAATCATATCCTACATTTTATAATTAAATCTATGGTAATTGTACCTAGATTTCTAGAAACTATGATGTTGTTTCCTTGGATTTAACCCCTCTAAATTTGTTTTTAATTTCTTTTTTAACTTTTATAAAATTTTTACCATGTAATTTTGATCACATCACACATCATATTGATGTTTTTTCTACACATTCATGTTAAAAATATCTAAAATGTGGATTTATATTGATTTCATAACAATCTAAAGTCTTTTTTATGGTTTGGAACATCTTATGAATGTTTCAGTGTTTTAAAATAGTAAAAACGTGTTCATAGCCATAATGGGAATACCGTCATTCAGAATGATGTGTCATCAGTTAATAAATTTTAAAATTAAATATATGGTAATTTTTCCCTAATTTCAAGACAATATGACGTATTCTATTTTGTTTTTTATTGTTCAATGCACGTTTTAGGATTTTAAAACACTAACAAGACATTTACGACCACAATAGAAAAATCATCATTCAGAATTACCTAATATCATTTCCAAAATTTCAGAATAAATTCAATATCCATTTTCACCTGATTTTTGGAAAATAAGACATCATTTTCTTGGATTTCACCATTTTTTACACTTTTTAGTCTTTCATAACACAAAAAATGTGTTTATGACCATAATAGGAAATATGTCATTCATAATGTCTTGCCTTCGATTCCAACATTTCAAAATAAAATCTACGGTCATGATCCCCTTATTTTAGGACAATCTTACATCATTTATTTGGTTTTGACCCCCTAACACTTGTTTTTAAAATCTTATCTACCTTTTATAAGTGTATATCGTGTAATTATGATCACATTGCATAGTGGATTGACATTTGTTAGCATAAAATTCCAAAAATACTAAGCGGTAGTTTTCCCTTGATTTTAAGATAATATGACATAATTTTCTTGGTTTTGTCCATTTCACTATTATTTTAGTGTTTTAAAACACTAAAAATGTATTTATAGCCATAATGGGAAAAGGTTCATTCAGAATGACATGACGTTGATTCCTACATTTTTAAATTAAATATACATTCATTTTTTCATAATTTTAGGACAATACATTATCATTTTTCTTGTAATGACCATTCCATGCATAGTTTCATGTTTTAAAACCCAAAAAATGTGTTTACAGCCATAACGGGAAAACCATCATTTGTAATGACGTTCCATAAATTCCTACATTTCACAATTAAATATGCTGTCATTGTAACCTGATTTTAGGACAAGATGACATCTTTTTATGGTTTTAACCCCCTGACACATGTTTTTAAAGTCTTTTGTACATTACATAAGTTTTTACCGAGTCAAAACTGAGGAAACAATCTTGGTTTGTTTTCAAACTTATGGATGAAAATCTATAATTTTTGTGATGTGTAGGAATGAACCACACTTCAATATGGCACAATATTTGGTCAATATAACTCAAAATTCATGTTTTTTATATAAAATTTTCATTTTAGTTTTTTATGGATGTTGTATGTCTTCTTCATAAATTCCATGGGTGTGAAACGGAGTCAAGGACATCAAAATGAAAATACATCTATAAATAATAAACACAACACTTTATTTTTCTATTATAAAATTTACTTAGGTATTTTAAATTAGTTAACAAGGAATATCAAATTAATATTACCTTTAATTGATTATCAAAGACCTCATTTTTTATATTGTAGGAATATGCCTCCAATCAATATAATTAATGGAAAATCTCACATACTCATAGGAAACCTTCCCATGAATCATCCCACATATTCTAGTAGAGTCAATAGTAGGCACTCTGAACTCATCAAATGGAACAATAATCTTTAATTCTTTCATGTAACATACCTCTATTGTGTTCTTATTTGTATCCCTTCTATGATTGTCTTTATCTGTTTGAAAAATTCATTAAACAATTATAAAATATAAATCACTTTTTAAACCATAAAATATATACAAGTAATAGTAACCTGCAAATATCCACTAGATTGAGGGGTAAGCAACTACTCTATTGCCAGAGGAAAATCAGGAGGCAGGATACCAACGACATCTAGGGAAGGAGACTACTCGCTATCAGTACTGGTTAAAATGGAATCACTAGGATCCATGGAAGACGACGATAATGGTGGAGTGATCCAAGATACTAATCGACTAGAATTCAGATTTATTTATTCTCTATATTCCTGCATTCCAAATAGTTACGTTGTATTAAATATATAAATAAGGAAAAACTAAAAAATTTTACAAAAAAAAAAGAAAATGAAAAACTAGGAACAACGTATATATGTAAGAAAAACTTATCTATGATAACTTGTAATATAATTTCATTACCAATTTACACATTCAATTTTCTTCATCTTTATTTTTATCAACCACCATTATGATGATTCCTTCATTTTTACCCACTCTTGTATGTTATACCATTTCTATATTGTGAGGAAATAACTATTCAATATTTTGTGGTTGATGAGTTTCACTATCACAAAGCACTAATTGATCTTCATATCCCATATCATATAAGAGTATCTACATTACGTTTAAAATAACAATCCAACCTTCATGTATTTCATCATACACATAATAAAACACCTTCACATGTGAAGCCATGATAAATGGATCATCCTCTATACACTCACCGACATCCCTCAAGAGAGAGAAGTTGAAAGAAGTAAAGTGTAATTAATATTTTGTTATACCCCTATAAATTTTGACCCACTAGAATTTGAATAATACAAATAAAAACTATCCTTGACAGTTTACATCAATTATATAAATTAGTTTCCCATAGTATCTAACATCTGAAAATGTAAACAGACCACTATTATGAGTTTTCAAGTCTTCTTCACAATAAAACGTATGAAATCTAAATCCTTGAATATTTTAGGTATCAAACCAATTGGACTACCTTAGAGGTCCTCAATCCAAAAAAGTAAAATCATTCGATATTTCAGCTCAATTGTCAATATTCATTATCTAGAGAAAAAGTTAAATGTTGTAACTTTTATCGTAGACAAAATAACTACATGTAAATAATATGAATATGAGTATATATTACATGATGGCATAACCATTAAAAAAACTCCTTATTAATAGCATTTGTTAATTCTAACTTATTTAGAGATCAATCCCTTAGCCTCCTCTTTTTTTTATAGTCGAAATTCGTCAATAAATGGATCTACAATAGCACTATTGAGTAGCACATATCAATGTTCTTGTACCAACTCCAATTCGGTCAGTGTAAAATTTGACCCCTTTTGAATTAGTAATCCTACATTTGGGAATACCAATGACTAATTTTCATAATTATAATTAGTGGAGATGTTTTCTGCACGTCTATCATTAGTGAATATACTCTCAATTCCATCCAAATACCTATAAAATAATGTCTAGAACTCTTCATCTATGTAACCATTAGAAATAGAGCCTTCTGGTAGAGATTTATACCTCACATATGATTTCAAATGACCAAAGTTCCTAATAAAAAAAATAAGAAACATATTAGAAAATTATGCCATGATTGGATAAAATTTAATTCTCCAATGAAAATAAAAAATATATCAAAATAGCTCTCAAAAAGATACATCCATCAATAGTGTACCTATCCATCAAGTTTGGCTTCTTTATCCAAATTAATAGTCAAATGAATCATGATTATGAAGAATAAAGGGGGAAATAAAATTTCCAAATGACATAATGGAAAAAAATTCATTCTTGAAGTTTATCAATATTAGTTATATTTAATGATTTTACACACAACTCTCTGAAAAAATGTAGAAAATTCAACAAGAAACATGGTGAATTTTTCAGGTTTATTATTATGAAAATCCCATGGAAACAACTATTCTATCAAAATATGTGATTCAAAACTTTTTAATCCATGTAAATTTCTATGTTTCAAGTTAATTAACCTTGGAACGTTACTCAAATATCCATATAAAAATTCTAAATTCTTTAATATTTGAAGGAACATGACTTTCTCATGACTTTTCATTGTAAAAATAGCTGAAGGATGATTTCTATTCACGTTTTCCCACAATTCATGATTTATATTCATTGAATACAAATCCTTATGAGTGTTATGGTGATCCTTATATTTACCTTGTTCATTAAGCGCATTGTAAAAATTACATTTTCGCAAACATTGTTATCAATATGAATTATGTTAATAATATGATGTATAAAATTAAACTCCCAATAATGAAGTTTGAAAAATATTCTATTTTTTCATTGTTTCTAGCTTCATCGAATACTGTACCACATACTCTTTTCCACCCTTAATTAAATTGATTATATTTTCAAAATTCTTTAGTTACATTTAGTTATTGAACTAAGATTTCTGAACCAAATAACACCTTAAATGACTTTATCATTTCAATATCTCCATTGAATCATGTTTTGTTAAACCTGAATTTATGAGAAGCATCATGAAATTGATTATGATACATAAAACACCATTTTATGATATGAGGTAATCGTTGAGGATCAAAATAAAAATTACAAACCGGACAATGAAAAATAGTATGAGTGTTTCAAATAGATAAATTTCTTAGTCCGAGAGAGTAACTAATTTTCCACATTAAAGTAGCATGAATTTTGAATAGAGTTCTCATTGAAGCATCATATATTTTGACATACTCATCCCATAATTATCACAATTCTTTGATTAGAGGTTGAAGGTATACATCAATGTATTTTCTAGGAATTTGGTTTATGGGAATAATCATAAAAATAATGAAAGATTTTTTATTAATAGAAATCCATGGAGGTAGATTATAGGGGTAAAAATAACTAGCCAAATGCTATAATTAGTAATTAAAGTACCAAAAGAGTTAAAATCATCAGAATCCAATCCCTAACATATATTTCGTGGTTCTGAAAAATAATCTGGATATATTGAGTCAAACATCTTCCATGATGTTTAATATTTTGGATGTCTCATCTTACCATCATTACTATCTTGAGTATTCAACTTTATGTCATCTTTAGTCTTAGATGACATGCCTAATATTTTCAAGAATGGTTTCAGAGGAATATGACACAATACCTTTAGAAGAGTATTCTTCTTCTGTTTCTTCCTAGGGTTGCATCGATTTATACTCTCACAGTGGTTCATTGACTTCCATTTTCTTGTATGAAATCTTTTGGATTCTTCTTTATCAGACTCTTCTCCCTAATAAAGCATGAAATCATTAGGGCATGCATGTATCTTTGTATAGTCAAGTCTATGTTTGTTGATGACTTTATTCATCTCATAAAAGGATATGTGGATCTTATCTTAACTAAATGAATCACACAGAAACTCTAAAATAAGGACATTTTTTTGTCAGTAACTCAACATAGACACCTATTATGGTACAACATAAGTAGTAAAAGACAACTTTGAATATATATCACACCCTTCGTACATTAATTTTTATTCATCTTCAAAAAATTTCTAAAAATAATTTTTTTGGTTACTAATGTTTGGATCAATATTAACCTAATTAGGATCAACTATAGGTCCTATTGATCTATTTAAATATTGGACGTTATATTATGTAAAACCAACTACTTCATTTAACAAATTTTTGAATAGATTTCTACTCTATTGGGTAACTTTTTATTTCATTGATATTATTTCCATTGTTTTGACTTTAAATAAAATTTGATTCACTATTATAAATCCAACACAAATATCATTAAAGAAACTATTTCAATATTAAATGCTCATATACTTAATTTTTATTCAACCATCGATTGAATTTACAATCAGGGAACATAAATTTTATTCAATCATCCACTGATGGATTTTCAATTTCATAATCTAAAAAATATTTCAATCACATTTCATACTAAGGTGTGTTTCGAGGTAAATTAATCTAACTTTTATACATTTTTATTGAATTTTATTCTACAAGTACATTCAAATATAAAGATATAAATGTTTAATCAAATTGGTACAATCAAAATTAAAGAAGAATCTATAGGGTTTAGAATAAGACTCAAGAGCATGGTATTTGAAGTTAGATAATTCTTGAAATAATTAATATATAATGATGGATGTGTGGAAAAAAACTCTACCTTAAATATGATAAAGATGTATAAATTTTTGATATTTTATATGTAGATGATATTTATTTATTGGAGAAAAATATAATTATGTATTTACCTTAGTGTTGTAACTATGGAGGGTTCATTCCATTGAAAAATTAGCAACATTGATCAATGACTGAACCATTTCCCAAGGTCTAACTAAGACCAAGAGCACCCCTTTATAAATATGAATGAAATGTATAGATTATTTTGATGTCACACACTATTGGATGTTTGAAACCTATAAAAATATAAGTTTTAGGTCGTTATATGTTCTTATAGTTCATTCTTCCATTTATGGTCATTTTATATGTGCACCTAAATTTCATGCAAAACTAGTCAGGTAGGGGAACCTTTTACTAGACAAGTACTACACCTTATTTGTTAGTGGTTTGAACAAAAAATATTTAAAACTCTAAAATTTCTCCAATATTACATGTAATTATTCTTGAAGCATAATCGTGTTTTTTGGAACTGTTACCTATTATCTAGTGAATATAGTGGAATATTATGTTTGATAAATTAATACATATCTTTTCTCACCCCATTTTTTTGTCATTTTTACTCTTAAGGATTAGTTTTTTCATAATGGGAATTTACTTTTATAAAATATTGAACCATGAATATTCTACTTAGGAGAAAGTTGTTACATCAGGGAATAAAATTACAACTACAATAATAATATTAAGAATTTATTATGGAATAAAATTTAAGGAAGATTACATAAATTATGTTAATCAATCTCATGGAGTATAATAAGTATTGAAAAGAGGAAAAATGATGCAAAAAACTCAGGGTGTACAATTTATATTAAATTATAAGATTATAACCAAGTTTCATTATTCCAAAAATTATTGTGAGAAATTCATGATAAATTAATATATTCCAATTATGTATATTATAACCAATAAAATAATTTTTAGGGATGGAGGACACAAGAGAATACACTTTGAGAAACTTATTTATAAAATTTCTTTTGAAAACTTGCATACTCAATCATCATAAAGTAACCATATTCAATGTTGCACGACATTGATTCCTAAAATCCCAATCACACCCTTGTAAGTCATGGGCTTCCATTAAAAATTATTTTAAGAACCAAAAAAAAACTTTTAATGTTATTAAATCAAATAGTAAAATACATTCTACTATTTTATCAAATGTTAGTTGTGCATGGTAGTTGAAAAATAAATTTAAAATACATGTTTTCATATAAAAAACTATTTCACTCAATAGAAAACAAGAGAAATATAGTTCCCTTTAAAATAGGATTATATATACATATAATAATATAATTAGGAATCAAAAATCTAGATTAAAGAGGCAGGAAATCAGTGTTTATTAATTTAATGAATTATAAAATAGAGAAAACTAAACACAGATCAACCACTTCCACAATGGGGGACACTAAATCACCACAATAAGGCCAAATAAGCCTTAAGAGCCTAAGAGGAGGGGAATCGAACCTAGAAGAGGGAGGTTAGAGGGGTGGTTTGCATCATCATTGAGAAGGATGTTGGAGGGGGTTCTCAGGGCTTAAGGCCACCATCGAGGAAGGAGGAGGATGGTTGGAGGGTAGGGGGTCATGGGGTTGGGGTTGCGCAAGGAGCGAGGGAGGTTATGGGTCTAGGTTAGGCCACATAGTGGGAGCTAGGGAGTAGAGAAAATACAGGTTTTATAAAATTTCATGGCGAATAAATGGAAATCTCTACCAATAATTAAAAAACAATATATAGAGGAGGTTTGATGAAACATTCACTATATTATTTATTTTCTAAACCAAAATTATTTAGCAGTAGTTAAAAAACCACCAGTAATAAACCACCACCATCCAATGATTTTTTTTGTAGTGGGTTTAGGATTTTTCATGGCTGAGGGTTTAGGAAATTTTTGGTTTGAGGGTTCAGGGTTTTTCGGGGATGTAGGTTTTGGGTATTTTCAAGAAGAGGGTTTAGGGTTTCTTGGGGAAGAGGGTTTAAGATTTTTTGGTGCAGAGGGTTTAGGGATTGTGAATAAGGATTTAAGGTTTTTTTGGGTAAAGGGTTTGGGGTTTTGTGGGGGTGAGGTTTTAGGGTTTTTTAAGGATGAGGGTTTGGGATTTTTTTGGGGTTGTGGGTGTGGGGTTTATTGGGGATGAGGGTTTTGTAATTTTTATGGGATGAGGGTATGGAATTTTTTGTGTTGATGATTTTTGGGTTTTTTAGGGATGAGTTTTTAGAAATTTTTTGGGATCAGTGTTTGGGGTTTTTTGGGTTTGGGATTAGGGTTTTTTGGGCCCATGAGTTTAGGTATTTTTTGATTAATGGGTTTGGGGTTTTGTTGGTTATAATGGTTTCATTTTTTTATGATTGTGTAGGGTTTTGGGGGGTTGAGTTTTTTTTGTTTTTTACAGATGGGGGTTTAAGGTTTATTGGGTATGTGGGTTTTTTGTTTCTTTGGGATATGGTTTTTGTGTTTTTAGTTGATGGTGATTTAGGGGTTTTTTTGGCTAAGGATTGGGATATTTTTGTATTGAGGGTTTAGTGTTTTTTTTGGGATGATTGTTTGGGTTTGTTTAGCTTTAGGGTTATGGGGTTTTTCAGGATAAGGGTTTCAGGTTTGTTGGGTCTGAGGTTTTGTGGTTTTCAGGGATGTAGGTTTTATACTTTTTTGTTGCAAAGGGTGTATGAAATTTTAGGGATGAGAGTTTATGGTTTTTTGGAAATTTGTGTTTTATTTGGTGAGGAGGTTTTAGGGTTTTTGGGGCTGATAGATTAGTGTTTTTTGGGGATGGGTGTTTGAGGTTTTTTTGGAGGTGTGGGTTAAGGTTTTTTTTTTCCAATTATTTTGGCTTATTTTGGGTATGAGGGTTTATAGTTTTCTTGGACCAAGGGTTTAGTATTTTTTGAGGTAAATGGTTTATATTTTATAGTGGATAAGTATTTTGGTTTTTATAGGGTTGAGGGTTTAACAATTCTTGGGGATATGTGATTATGGATTTTTTGAGGCTATGGGTTTATGGTTTTTTAGGATCTAGGTTTAAGGGTATTTAAGACAAATGGTTTTGGGTTTTTTACTAATGATGGTTTATTGTTTTTTGGGGCTCAAGGCTTAGTTTTTTAATGGATGAGGGTTTAGTGTTTTTTGGGGTTTATAGTTTAGGGTTTTTTTGGATGGAGGTTTAGAATTTTTTTTGGGTATTGGGTATTGGGTTCTTTTGTGCTGAGGGATTAGTGTTTTTTGGGGTGATGCAGATTTGGAATTTTTTAATTCCAAGGGGTTAGGGTTTTTTGAGCTAAGAGTTTACTATTTTTTGTGGATGAGGGTTCCAGATTTTTTGTGGTAGAGTGTTTATCAACTTTTGGGATAAGGATATATGATTTTCTATGTTCAAGAAATTATGGATTTTTGCGTCCAAGGGTTTTGGGTTGTTCGGGGTTGAGTGTTTCAGGTTTTTTGGGGTTGAGGGATTTGGATTTTTTATGGGTTAGGGTATTTTTTTTTGGGATTAGGGTCTGGGGTTTTTGGGGAAAAGTGTTTAGAGTCTTTTGTGGATAAAGGTTTAATTTTTGGGGGGGTTGACGTTTTATGTTTTTCTAGGTCTTAGGGTCTAGGGTTTTTTGGACCCCAAGGTTTTGGGTTTGGTCATGCTGAGGGTGTAGAATTTGTTGGGGATGAGGGTTTGGGATTTTTCGATGTTGAGGGTTTTAGGTTTTTTCAACCATAGGGTATAAGGTATTTTGGGATCGAGGGTTTAGGGTTTTTTGGGCTGAGGTTTTATGGTTATTTGGGTCCGCTGGTTTAGGGTATTTTGGGGTGTAGGATTTTTGGTTTTTTGAGGCCAAGGGTTTAGGGTTTTGGGGGGGTGAGGGTTTTGGGTATTTTGGTTTTAGGGTTTGGGGTTTCTTGTGTCCATGTGTTCATGATTTTTAGAGATGAGTCTTTATGTTATTTCAGGGTCTATGTTTAAGGGATAAGTGGGGTGAGGGGTTAGGTTTTTTGGGTTTGAGGGTTTATGGTTTTTTGTTGTTGAGGGTTAATTGTTTTTTTAGAATGAGGGTTTATGGTTTTTTGTGGCCAAGGGTTAATTGTTTTTTGTGGATGAGGATTTATGGTTTTTTGGGCTAAAGGTATAGTGTGTTTTTGGGCAATGGATTTATGGTTTTTTTGGTTTGGGGGTACAAGGGTTTTTTTGGGTCCAATGGTTTAGTGTTTTTTAGGTCTGAAGTTCTAGGTTTTTTTGTATAAGAAGATTTGGGGTTTTTGTGTACGAGGTTTCATGTTTTTTGGGGGATGGTGGATTAGGGTTGTTTGGGGGAAAGTGTTTAGAGTTTTGGGGGAACAATATTTTAGAGTATTTGGGGGATGAGGGTTTAGGTATTTCTTGGGAAGAGGGTTTTGGGTTTTGGGGGGCTAGTGGATTTCGGTTTTTGGGGATGAGGGTTTATTTTTGTTTTGCCTAGGTGGTTTACAATTTTTTTATACTGACGGCTTATAGTTTTTTAGGGTCAAGGATTTAGTGTTTTTTTGGGTTGAGGGTTTAGTTTCTTTTCTTATGGATGAGGGTTTGTGGTTCTTTGGGAATGAGGATTTACTATTTTTAGGCTGAGGGATTAGCATTTTTTGGCGCCTAGGGTTTATGGTTTTTTTGGGCACTTGTTTTAGGGTTTGGGGGCCTAATGGTTAGGTTTTTCAGGGCTAGGGGTTTATGGTTTTTTTGGTTTCAGGGTTTAGGGTATTTTTCACTATGGGTTTTTGGTTGTTTTGGGCTGAGGGTTTATGGTTTTTTGTGGATGATGGATTATGTTCTTTGGGGATGACGATTTATAGTTTTTTTATGGCCCTAGGTTTAGGGTTTTTTGGGGATGAACGTTTAGTGTTTTTTTGGGTTGGGGTTATTAAGTTTTTGAGGGAAGGAAAATCAGGGTTTTTTGGGGGAAGCTGGTTTAGGGTCTTGGGGGGTTGAGGGTTTTGGGGTTTTTGGGGTTTGGTTTTATATTTTTTGTGGTGGAGTGTTTTGGGTTTGTTGGGATAAGGGTTTTGGGTTTTGGGGGGCTGAGGGTTTAGGGTTTTTTAAGACTAAGGGGTTAGGGTTTTTTGGGGAAGAGGGTTTTGGTTGTTTTGGGTATGAGGGGTTAGGGTTTTTTGGTGCAGAGGATTTAAAGTTTTAGGGGGATGATGGTTTTGGGTTTACTTTAGGCTGAGGGTTTAGGGTTATTTAGGGAATAAGGTTTGGGATTTTTTGGGGGTGAGGGTTTAGTGTTTTTTGGGGACAAGGTTTTGGTTTTTTGGCACGAAGTGTTTAAGGTTTTTTTTTCGGATGATGGTTTAGGGGTTTTTGGGGTGGATTGTTTAGAGTTTTTTGGTCCTAGGGTTTAGAATTTTCTTAGTACAAGGGTTTCTAGTTTTCTATGGCAATGTTTTTTAGTTTTTTAGGGAATTTGGTTTACTGTTTTTTGGGGCTGAGGGTTTTGGATTTTTGGGGCTGATGGAATATGTATTTTTCGTGCTGTGATTTAGTATTTTTTAGGGATGAGGGATTAGGGTTTTGGAGGAAATAATGTTTTCAGATTTTCTTCAGATGAGGATTTAGGATTTTGGGGGATGAGGGTTTAGGTTTTTTTTGGGTAGAGGGTTTAGTGTATTTTTTCCTGATGGTTTAGGGTTTTTTGGTCCTGAGTTTTAAATTTTTCTTGGGGTTTAGGGTTTAGGGTTTTTTTGGTGTTGGTGGTTTTGGTTTTTTATAGATGAGGTTTTATGGTTGTTTGGGGATGAGGTTTTTTGTTTTTTTTATGGTTGAGGGTTTTAGGATTTTTGGGGCTGAGGGTTCAGGTTTATTTAGGCCAAGGGTTTAGTTTTTTGGGGGATGAGGTTTTATGGTTTCTTTGGTGCCAAGGGTTTTGGGTTTTTTTGGGGCCTCGGGTTTAGGGTTATTTTAGAATGAGGGTTTAGTTTATTAAGGGATGATGGTTGAGAGTTTTTTTAGTTGAGGGTTTAGGATTTTTTGGGCTGAGGGTTTATTGTTTTTTTGGCACCATGGGTTTAGAGTTTATTAGGGGCTGGGGTTTTCATATTTTGGGGGATGTGGTTTTAGGGTTTTTTAGGTGTTGATGGTTTATAGTTTTTTGTGCCTAAGAGTGTACAGTTTTTTTGGACCAAGGGTTTATGGATTCTTGTGGCCAAGTGTTTTGGTTCATTTGGTAATTAGGGTTTATGGTTTTTTTGGGGATGAGTTTTTATGGGTTTTGGGGATGTGGGTTTATGGTTTTTTGGGATGATAGTTTAGGTTTTTTTAGTACTAATGGTTTAAGATTTTTTTGGGCTGACGGTGTAGGGTTTTTTGGGGCCGAGGATTTAGAGTTTTTTGGGGTAGTGGGTTTTGGGTTTTTTGGGTTTGAAGGTTTAGGTTTTTTTGGGGCTATGGTTTTAGGTTTTCTTGGGGTTGAGGGTTTATTATATTTTTTTGTAGAGGGGTTAGAGTTGTTCGGGGCTAAGGGTTTTGGGATTTTTGGGGACGATGGTTTTGGTTTTTTTTTTGGATGAGGAGTTAGTGTTTTTTAGTCTTAAGATTTATGGTATTCTAGGGATGGGGGTGTTGGGTTTTTCAAGGCTAATGGTTTATGGTTTTTTGTGGACAAGGGTTTTGGATTATTTGGGTCGAGGATTTATGGATTTTTAGGGTAGGGGGATCAGATTTTTTGTGGCTATGCGTTTTGGGATTTCTGGGGCATTGGTTTTAGGGTTTTTGGGTTTTAAGTTTATGGTTTTTTTGGATGAGGGTTTAGGATTTTTTGGGGATATGTTTTTTTGGATTTTTGGTTAAAGGATTTATGGGTTTTTTTAGGTCGAGGTTTTAGGGTTTTTTGGGGATGAGGGTTTAGGGTTTTTTTGGGGAAGGGTTTAGGGTTTTTTGTTCATTAGAGTTTGGGGTTTTTTTTTTGGGCTGAGTGTTTTGGGATTTTTGGGGATATGTGTTTTGGGTTTTTTGGTGCTGAGGTATAAGGGTTTTTTAGGACAAAGGGTTTAGTTATTTTTTGGGACTGAGAGTTTTGGTTTTTAGGGATGAGATTTTTGGGAATTTTGGGGCCAAGGGTTTAGTGTTTTTTATGATGAGCTTTTAGGGTTATTTAAGGATGAGGGTTTAGAATTTTTTGGGTTTGGGGTTTAGGGTTTTTTACAGCTAATGGTGTCTCAATGAAGAAAATACGACCATGATCCTCCTTTAAATAGAAAATATATTTTTCATCAACTAGATAGTATGACCTATTCATGCAGTAAAGGAGATATTGTGATCCAATAGTCCACACATGATTCACCATAGGTTGTGTTTTAATGGAAAAATAAACGACATTAGTGGATTCAATTTGGCCCGATGATTTATTGTAAGGGTGTTTGAATTATTGTACAATCATTGACATCATATGAATATATTATTTCATAATGGAAACACCCAATGATTCCTATATCCATAAATGGGTGTAGGCTGCTTTCCAAATGCAGGTGGTTGGTTGGGGTTCCAGAACCAGCGATGCATAGGGACTAATATCATCTGAGAGGGTAGAAGTTCATGCTCTTCATACCCTATTTGTGGGGGGGGGGGTTCACATACTCCTAGAGTCTCTTATATATTATATATTTTTTAAGAATCTTTTCCTAATCCAGATACTAGACCGGTTATCTAAACATAAATGATCATAGGTTATCCCCTTTTATATGAGATGAATAGGTATATAATTAGTGAATATGTATGTATGTATTCATGGTTACTCATCCATTTCATAGTAATGGAGAGTTGCTTATGTGCTGAAGTCTCATAACCAGACACTTCTGAATTTATTTCCACATAGGGAGGTGATTATTATTCCTAGGAGGGTATTGAGCCTTTATGAGTTTCCATACGTATCCTATTTATTATAAGAATAAAAACCCACATAGTTTTCTAAACCCATTTATTTTAACATATTTTATAGTGGACATATGTGTGGGAACATAGGCATCAGATATTTGAGCTTGGGTCTCAAGGTGATTTTCTTCATGTCCTGGTTATAACACGAATCAAAGTTATCACAGTTTGATCTCACCCTTAGGAATAGCCCGAAAGTAGATTCCATTATATATAATGGGTTTTTATCATGCCAGTCATCATGTAATATATAATAAGATATCCCTATATGGTGGATATTCATGGAGTGAGATATATGACCAATGAAATTCCCTAAGCCCTTGTGATCTATTCTCCATGTGAGAAACATGATATAACCAATAATCAGTCTCACTACATATGGGTGGAAGTCTTTATGTACTCATACAGCCCTTGAGATTCTAAATATGAGGCTTAGTCCACTGGAAGGTTTCAGACGTATCTTGGTTATAGCATAAATCAGAGTTGTCATAGTTTGATCACACCCTTGGGTCTGGCCCCAAGGTAGATGCCCTTATATATAGGGTGTTTTTTATCATTCCACTCATCGAGGCTTATATACATAAATTTCCCTGGCTAGTGGAGAATCATGGTGTGAGATATATGAACATTGTAATTACTAAGCTCACATGAGCTATGCTCAGTGTGAGAAAAAAGGGATAAAATAATCAATCTCACTGTATATTAGTTTGGGAATTTATATACTAGGACAAGCCATTGGATTATGAATATGAACCTCAGGTATTTGGAAGGTTTCCTATATATCCTAGTTGTAGTATGAATCATATTTCATCATAGTTCAATTATCCTCTTAGTCTATTGAAGGATGATGTGCGATGATCAGCCCATGAGAATGATTAGGTCATGATGGTTGAAATAAAGGAGGCATGGAGGGGCCTACATTGATGTGGATTCCTATTTTATTTCTGGCTTGGTCCTTAAGAATTCATCCTTTGTATCCTAATTATGGCTAGAATTAGATTCATCATTATTCATTAGATTGGGTCTTACACACTTGTGTTTCCCTTATATTTATAGATAATTAAGATGTGAATGATATGTTCATTGCATCTCCGTAATACCCTTTGAGATATTCTCAGTGTCAAGAAAAGGGATGGAAAATAATCGATATCATACCTTTTAGATGTGGGATTTTCATACCGGGACAACCCTTAAAATGTTCAATATAGATCTCAGGCCTTGGGGAGGCATCCCATGTATCCTAGTTATAGTAGGAATCAGATTCATCATAGTTTAGTGAATCGTGGCTTAAACACTAACGTTTCCCTTGTCTTTGTATAGACTTATTATGTTAATGATATGATCATTACCGCTTCATAATCCCACATCATCTATGATTGGTGTGAGGAACAATGGATGGAAAATAATCAATCTCAACTCTTAAGGATCCGATATTTGTGTACCAAGAAAACCCTTTGGATGTTCATTATACATCTCAAGCCTCAGGTAGGTGTCCTACATATCTTGATTATAGAAGGAATTAGAGTCATCATAGTTCAGTTGATCAGGTCTTATACACTAAGGTTCCCTTTTATGTGGGGCTTACACACTGAGGATGAATAGGTTATCAATTACTAGGATTCCCTATGACTTGGTCTACTTGTCTTCATGATTTTTGTTGGTTTTCCATTCAATGTTCCTCAGTTTTCTTATTTGGCATGTCAGAGGATGTATACCTAGAATGTCCAAATACAATTGTAAGATCTATTTAACCTGCCTGGAGGACATCGTGAGACATGGATGAAATTTCTGAAGGTTATTTCATGATCAAGTATGACTTGTCCAAAGGACATCACATGACCTAGATAGCTTGTCCTGGAATCCATCACATGATCCTAGACAAATTTCATTGATGATGTTACATGTTCTGGACGAATATCCCAACTATCATCACTAATACTGGATGACACACTTATAGGGAATCATGAGAGACATTTTTTAATGTCTCAGATGGTGTCTCATGTCTTGGATGGATTGTTAGGATGTTATCACTAGAACTATCTAACATATTCTAGAGATAGAATGATATCCCACTGGCATACCCTGATGCTATCGTGAGGCTCAGCTGACATGCGTTGTTGCCACTATGTGATCTAGATGACTTGTCTAGAGGACATTCATAAGGATTGGATGAAATGAAAGGATTGTTTTTTAATACTTGCGTGACATTCCTTTGGGTTCCATATGAATTTTTCTTAAATTTATAGGGGCCTTCATGTGATCCGAATTTTATTCCAAAGGAGTGTCTCATAGTCTAGACGACATGCCTTGGTTTTATCAAATGGTCTGGGTGGTTCATATGAAGCACATAAATATCATGGTATATGTTCTTTACATAAGTCTCCCATCTATTAGTATTTTTCTAGCCTTTAAATTTGGAATGTCTTAGATTTGTTAAGTGTTATCTCATTTTATGACTCGCATGATTTAGTAGGTAAGGGGGTGTTCTTCCTGTGTCATGCTAGAATCACTTCTGGTGATCTATGAGTGATCATGTGAAGTGATTTATGCATGATGCATGATATCAATGATAGTTCCCTAGATCTTTAATGAGAGAAATATTTTCTAGTTATGATAGAAATCACTCTGAGAAATCTACTCTAGTGATGATGTGTCTGGAATCAAAAAGACCAACCCCTTCTTTAATGATAGGGTGGGGGATTTATAAGCCTCACCACCCCGATTGTTTTCCTCTCCTCATGGTGTGTATTGTGTTAATCTAGGTTAGAGTCGGAGGAGGGATTTGGTATCACATGCCATCATGAGGTCATCCCATAGTTCACTTCGGGGGCGTCACTTGATTTTTAGTTACTATGAGACATTCCCATCAACATCCCATTTAATAGATTATTTCAAATTAAATTCATCATGTTGAATCATGCAGACATGCTAGGGGACTATCACATTGTCAAGATGACCTATCTATGTACTTGCACTAGATCAGGATGCATATCGAAAGATCTTAACATGGTCTTTGGTGGCTTATCTGGATCCTTTCGTGAGACAAGGATGGCTTGTCAAGGGGTCTAGTGAGACAAGGATGGATTTCCAGGGACTTTTCACTAGATGAGGAAGACATGCCACGAAGAGATTGTTTTATCTTGCGAATCCCCATGGGTGTGTTTCATGAGTTTTATAGCCACAAGATCCACCCTTAATTCCCTCTTTATTACCTTTGTTTATTTTTCAAATGTTCTGTACTTTGTGAGGTTGAATGAGTGTAATGCCCCGACCCCAGTTACCCAGAGTCGGTGCATTATTACATAACATTGGCATGATCACAAGAAAGATCAAATCTCGAAAGACCGATTGGTTTAGTAGCCTTGGAAACACTAGATATATTCATAAGTTTTACATTACATCATTAAACGAAAAACTACTACAACAACATATTGTCTCCATAATCCACACTCATATCCCCACATAATATCCCTGCAGGTCATTCATAACTTACTTATTCACTTCCTGGGAAAAATAAAACATAGAAAAGGGGTGAGCTCAAATGCCCAGTAAGGATAACAATATAGCGGAAACTTTCATAAATAAGAATAAACTTTTAAGGCAATGTATAACTAAAACAAAAGCCTTTCAAACATGAACTTTCAACATGGTATGGCATAAATAAAATGAAATAATGCCATTTACTTACTCACATGGATATTCTACTAATCGAATAATCACATGCAAAAATCAATAACCACTTTCATAATGTTGGAATGCATAATGCCAGACTATCATAACCACATAGCCAAGGCCTCGTGCCAAGACTACAAATAAGATTTTGTCAAGGCCTTGTGCCAAGACACTAGTTTGTCTCATGAGACCTACCGATGCATCGAGGAGCTATAGCGGGCTCCACCCGTCACTTATTAAGTCCAATGCATTCCCATATGAAAAGGTTTAAACATAACATAAACATTCGTATTAAATCTAGCATACGAAATGTCAATAATTTCACCATAAACTATGAATGGTATAAAAATAGCACATCCATAGTCAAACATATCACAAAACCTTCAATACAATATAGAAGTTTTGTATCATAATAAATCAACTTCAAATAATCTTAAAATCCATCAAAGGATGTTGACGTAGATGAAATCAAAATTCTTTTTATAGAAATATCTCCTTTTATTTTGAAATCATTTAAGATCCATATAAAATAAAACATTTTCTTTGAAAATATTCTTATAAGCTTTTAAGGAAAGCTTTGAAGATTTTATAACGGCGTAAAATAACCGCACCCGCCGTATAAGTTAAAAAAAACATTCTTACCTCAATTCTGTCGAAAAGGTTAAAAAGGACCTTGTTTTGAAAACGACGGAAAGATTCCTTTATAAACCTCTTATAAAAATTCAAACAAGGGTATAAATGACTTTAACCCATATTCTTGTAAATAGTAAAAATGTTTTGAAATACATTTTTAAGAAACATGGATGTGGATGATAAAGATATCCCAGTAGATTATTACGTATAAACAACCTCGGATAATGAAGAGATTGTGAAATAACCCTTACCTTGTACTTTTCCTTTGTTGGGGTCGGTTAACCTCCTGTATAATGGTGGAATAATTGTTATTAAATTATACAAGAATCGTATACATTAATATGATATCATATATGATCTTTTAACATTGCTTTATTAATAATATCTTAGTATTATCGTCGTTTCAGGTGATAATCGATTCGTTCTTCTTAAATGTTTGGTTACGTAAGACATGTTTGTAATGGATAGATTAAATCTTATTCATAATCAGAATGATATTAACATTATTTTTAACCCTAAAATAAGAATAAGACTTGAATGGATACGATGGAGGATGGATCTCACCGTGTTCGTGGAGACGGTAGTCCGTACGTACGCACGAACGCTACTTCCATTTAATTTTTATTTTAAAAGAATTGAATCCAAATGATACATAGGTATATTACTATTCCAGTATAATATAATATTTTATATATGTTACTTAAGTTCATTAACACCATCCTTTATACGTTCCATGTGTGGTATGAACGAGTCATATCATTTTAAGGGGGCGGTAGTCCGCACTTCCTCAAATGAAATTATCGTATGTATATACAACATGAAACGAATAATGGTATGAAATAAAATGGAATTACAGAAGCTTATACATAAAATATATATCATTAATATCATATTTAATTACAATTCCATCATAATGGCCACCATGAGAGGCGGTAAGATGTATTTGAACAATCATCGTTTCGTGAGGCGTTAGTTTGCCATCCACAGAAACATTATGTTCATCATCCATTAGATGGAGTTGTGTGTATGTGTAGTTTGAATCCTTCTTATAAAAACATCCTAGTATATTGAGGATACTGGTTTTGTTACAAAAGAAAGGAAATAAAAAGAGTTTGGGGGTTGGAGAAGCAAAATAAAGGAAAATAATTTAAGAGAAATCATTACCTTTAATTTAGGTAACTCACTTTGGTTGGAACCAAAGGACTTCTTGAAATGATTTCTGCCTAAGGTGAAGCTTCAAGGAGGAGGAGAGGGATGTGGGGAGCTTAGTTGGGCAGAGTTTGGACGAGCCAAGTGGCTTGAGAGGTGTGAGGAATGAGTAGAAGTGGTCTCCTTTTATAAGGGAGAAGAGGGGCTCTTTAGGAAAGAGTGAAAGTATTACTTTATAATATAATTATATTCGGTTTATAATGGTCCAAAAATCATTGAGGTCGAAGATAAGATGACTAATATTCTAAATAACATCAACAAATAAGAATTGGACAGGTTTTAGATAATATTTTAATCATTATAATCTTATTTATTTAAATGATTTATTAATGAGGTAAACATTGCATCATTATTGTGTCATTAATAATTTAAATTATTTGATGTCTAAAAATTATAAATAAAATATCATTATGTAGGAAATATTTTTATCTTTCTAATGAATATTTATAATCGAAAATCCAACATGTATAACCCTATGTAAAAATTGTTCTTCTAAAAGATGTAAGCTTATGCCATTTTTATTTTTATTTTAACTTTATTAATATAAAGTGTCCCTACCACATACAAGTGGATCCAAGGGGTCCCCAAATTGACCCAAGGATGCTCATGGTCGGTTATGTGTCCACCAATAAGGTTAGGACACGTTTTAGGGTAATTTTGTATTATTATAATATTATTTTTTTAACCCTTATTTACCGGATTTACCCTTAACCATGGTAAATAAAATATTTACCACAGTAATTATTCAAAATGTCTAAAAATAAAAGTTACCTATTTACACAATTTGGACATCCTGATTCCAAATATGGAATCCATTTTTCTAAATTCAAAACACAGAAGTGGCAGAAATTAATTTAAAATTAATTCCCGCTGTTAAAACAAAAAGCGTGTTTTTAAGAGGTAATAACTATCAAAAGATTGACACTTGTTTATGTTCGGTTTAATTGTAAAATTATGTCCAATGACCAACATTATATTAAATGGTAAAAATATATTCTAAATATACTTTAAAACCACTCAAATTCACAATTTATCACTATTAATTATTTTGATTAAAAAAGTTGTTTTTAATTAAAATTTAGTAATTTTCACTATTCATCAAAATATTAAAGTTATCCGAAAAGTACCAAAATTTCACCTTAGGCTAAATTAGATATTCCGAATCCAAAAATGAAGTCTATTTTGAAATATAAAATATATATGATTTCAAAAAGTAGG
Source organism: Viscum album (assembly GCA_963277665.1). Taxonomy (NCBI): domain Eukaryota; kingdom Viridiplantae; phylum Streptophyta; class Magnoliopsida; order Santalales; family Viscaceae; genus Viscum; species Viscum album. The sequence goes on from OY728137.1 coordinate 538,685,180, forward strand.
TATTACTATTCATAATGGCTAGTTTAATTAGTTGTGGTGTGTATTAGAACTCGAGGTTGCGTATAACACACGCTATCGCATTATTCGAAGAGAAGCGTACCGTAGAAGCTTGGGGTGTTACATTCTCCCCTCCTTCAAATAATTGTGTCCTCGCAATTTCTAGGGTATTACTGCATAAAAAGACTCGGGTGGTTCTTCATCATAAGTTCCTCGGGTTCCCACATTGCCTCTTCCATCTTATGGTTTCTCCACAAAACTTTTACCAGACGCGTCGTCCGGTTTCTTAGCACTTATTCTCTCGTATCAAGAATCTTGACGGGCTCTTCGCAATAAGACAGATCGGGTTCCAGTTCTAATTCCTCATAGATGAGTACATGCGTCGGATCAGGCATGTATTTCCTCAATAGAGATACGTGGAACACATCGTGAACTTTGGAGAGACTTGGCGGCATTGCCAATCGGTAAGCTACAACCCCAATTCGTTCTAGAATTTCGAAAGGTCCGATGTACCTGGGACTCAATTTACCTTTCTTACCAAAACGTATGACTCCCTTCCACGGAGATACCTTCAGAAAAACATGATCACCGACTTGAAATTCCAAATCCTTCCTTCGATTATCGGCATAGCTCTTCTGCCTACTTTGAGCTGCTTTGATGTGATTTTGGATTACTTTCACCTTTTCCACCGTTTCCTCCACCAGTTCTGGGCCTACAAGTTTTCTTTCACCAACGTCATCCCAACAGGTTGGTGTACGACATCTCTTTCCGTATAACGCTTCATATGGTGCCATCTGAATACTCGAATGGAAGCTATTGTTATAGGAAAATTCTACCAGAGGTAAATATTGATCCCACATACCCTGAAAGTCAAGTGAGAAAGATCTCAACATGTCTTCTAAGGTTTGAATAGTCAGTTCTGATTGTCCATCTGTCTGAGGGTGGTAAGCAGTGCTCAAATGAAGTTCAGTATCCAGGGGTTTCTGAAGACTTTTCCAAAATCTTGAAGTTAAACGGGGATCACGATCAGAAACAATCGATAGGGGTACTCCATGAAGTCTCACAACTTCATTAATGTATAGTCTTGCTAGACGTTCCAGGGGTAGATCTTCTCTTATAGCAAGAAAATGTGCTGACTTGGTAAGACGATCAACAATAACCCATATTGCATCATTCCTTCTAGGAGTCTTCGGTAGCCCCATGACAAAGTCCATTGTAACATTGTCCCATTTCCACTCCGGTATGGGAAGAGGTTGCATGACTCTTCCAGGCTGTTGCCTTCCAGCTTTCACTTGTTGACAAACCATACATCTTGACACAAAATCAGCAATCTCCCTCTTCATGTTGTCCCACCAAAAATGTTCCTTCAAATCTCTATACATTTTGGTGCTCCCAGGGTGTATAGAGAAATTGGAACTATGAGCATCATCCAGCAATTCCCTTTTTAGATCAGGTATATTGGGAACACAAAGTCTCTTCCCGAATTTCAAAATTCCATCTTCATACACAAAGTCTCTCAATCTCCCATCATTCACAGCTTTAATCTTCTTTTGGAATTCTTCATCATCGGTCTGAGAACTCTTAATCCTTTCTAGTAAAGATGGTTTGGCAACCATTTGAAAAAGCATTGATGTTTCACCTTCCCTGGTTATTCCCATGTCCATCTTTACTAGATCCATAAAAATTGGATCCCTTTCAATTCTCATATTGTTCAAAACTCCATGGTCTTTTCTACTCAAAGCATCTGCCACCTTGTTTGCCTTCCCTGGGTGGTAGTGTATCGTACAATCATAATCCTTGAGTAATTCAAGCCATCTCCTTTGCCTCATGTTGAGTTCTTTTTGTGAGAAAATATACTTCAAACTCTTGTGATCAGTATAAATCTCACATTTTTCACCATAGAGGTAGTGCCTTCATATCTTCAAAGCAAAGATCACTGCTGCTAACTCGAGATCATGAGTAGGATAGTTTTGTTCATGAATTTTCAACTGTCGTGATGCATAGGCAATAACTCTATCATTCTGCATAAGGACACAACCAAGTCCTTTCTTCGATTCATCACTATAAATAACGAACCCATCATTCCCCGATGGTAGAGTCAATATAGGAGCATTGACTAATCTTCTCTTCAGTTCTTCGAAAAATTCTTCACTTTCTTTTGTCCAAACAAATTTAACCCCTTTACGTGTGAGCTTCGTTAATGGGTTAGCCAATCGGGCAAAATTCTGGACGAAACGTCGATAATAACCTGCCAAGCCAATAAAACTACGTACCTCAGTTATACTCGTAGGTGCTGGCCATTCTTGGATTGCCTTGGTCTTAGAAGGATCAACAGAGATTCCATCTTTAGAGACAATATGGCCAAGAAAAGAAATCTCCTGAAGCCAGAATTCACACTTGCTAAACTTCCCATATAATTCATGCCTCCTCAGAGTCTTCAAGATAATGCGCAAGTGATTTTCATGATCTTCGTAGGTTTTGGAGTATACCAAGATATCATCAATAAATACCACCACAAATTCATCGAGATACTCCTTGAAAACTCTATTCATCAGATCCATGAATACAGAGGGTGAATTAGTCAACCCAAACGGCATTACAGTAAACTCGTAATGCCCGTACCTAGTTCGAAATGCTGTTTTCGGAATGTCTTCCTTCTTCACACACAACTGATGGTATCCATATCGAAGGTCAATCTTTGAAAAGTATTGAGCTCCATGCAGTTGGTCAAATAAATCATCAATACGAGGTAGTGGATACTTGTTCTTTATCGTTATAGCATTGATCTCCCTGTAGTCGATACATAACCTCATAGATCCATCTTTCTTTTTAACAAAAAGAACAGGGGCTCCCCATGGAGAAACACTAGGGCGAATAAATCCCTTATTACTCAATTCCTCTAGTTGTTTCTTTAGTTCGACTAACTCTACAGTGGCCATTCTATAAGGGGTCTTCGATATAGGCCTTGATCCAGGAATCAAATCAATAGAAAACTCAACTTCTCGTTCTGGAGGATGTCTAGGTAAATCTTCTGGAAATACATCTACAAATTCTTTCACAACAGGTACATCCTCTATTTGAACATTCCTTTCCTCACCCGCAGTTATTTCATTCTCTTCCTCCCCAATAATTGAATTTAGTTGAGCTATTGAGGGTGGATCTAAATAAGAATTAGGTGGTGACGATTTTGCTCTAAAAATAAGGTGTTCCTTATCATTATCATCAAGAATCGTAACCTCTTTCTTCTTACAATAAATCTTCGCATCATAGTCCGAAAGCCAGTCCATACCGAGGATTATATCAAACTCAATCATAGGTATGACGATGAGATCAGCAGATAAAGAAAATTTATGTGCTCTAATGGGGACTGATTCACAAAACTTTGTTGCAACGATACTTCCCTTAGGAGTTTTAACTGACAACTCCCTTATTAAATCAAATTGGAAATATCTAATTTTCATAGCAAACTGGGAAGATATGAAACAATGCGATGATCCAGAATCAAATAATGCATTTGCTAAACTTGAGGAAACCATTAAATTACCTGCCACCACGTCTTTCGGAGCTTCTACCTCAGCAGTAGTGATAGCATAAGCCTGGCCTTGATCCCTTGGCCTTTTCTGAGGTAAGTTCTCCTGACGCTTAGGGCATGCATTTGCATAATGCCCCATCTCCCTGCAATTGTAGCACTGAACGTTGGTAGCTTCCTTCTTCCCCTTGAAATCATGAGCTTGGTGGCCTTTTTCACCACACTTGTAACAGACTCTCATTCCCTTCAAGCAAGTACCGGGGTGTTTCTTCCCACATTTACCACATGATGGATATTCAACCTTTCCTTTCTTCCCCTTATTTCCATTCCCAGATTGATCAGCAGGTCTCTTCTTCTCTTGCTTTGCTTTAAAGTCATAAGACTTAGAGAATTCCTTTTCGGTCTTGATAGCACATGAGACAATGTCTTCGTACGATGGAAAGGATTGTGAGACTAATGCTCGACGGAGAAATGGTTTTAACCCATCAAAGAAACGATCAATCTTACTTCTTGGGTTGCGAATATAATTACCAGCGTACCTCGCTAACCTTGTAAAGTTAGCCTCATACTTTGTGACATTCTCATCCTCCTTTTATCTCAGAATGAGAAATTGCCTTTCCATATCTGCTCGATGGTCGCGAGGGAAGTATTTTTCTAGAAACAGATCTTTGAACTCCCTCCACTCCATATTTGATACTTCATCATCTTCCTTCATGTTTTGAATCAATGACCACCATTGATCAGCATCTCTAGTGAGGCGGTAAACTGCCATGATAACTTTTTCCCTTTCACTGCTCCCCAAAGCCTGAAATATTTTCTCTAGGGAAAATATCCATTGCTCAGCTACTAAGGGATTTGTATTCCCATTGAACGTTGGTGGTTGTTTCCTCATGAATCGATCTAACATTGATCCTCCACACTGCGGATCAGGGTGCTCCATACGGGTAAGGTTATTATTCATAACCTGAGTAAGTTGTCCCAGTATGGTGATTAGCTAATCAGCACCAGTTGCATCACCAGCCCCACTATAATTATCTTGAGCAGGAGGGAAATCCCTACATGGAGTGCGTGCATTGATACAGTTTCCATTTCTTCCACTAGGCGCCATTTCTAAACAATGGCATAAACTAGATCAGTTTATGAATCAAAATACATAATCCCATACTTATAAAACACTTAACATAAATTGAACTATTTATGGATATAATCCATAATCATAAAAATGTTTTCTTTGAGGAAGTATATACTCATAAACCCTTCATAATGATTTTTAAAGATAGTGAGAGTTATCCTAAGCATATCCCCCGGGAGTGTCGTAACCAAGAGTGCAGCAAGGCCCGTTGTCGTGCACCAGTTCCCGTTCGAGTCTAGCTCAAAGCGGTGTTTTCGGGTTTTACCCCTAGGTACATCTGTGCCAGAGCCGCCTCTACCTGCTCGTATCCAGACAGGGATGTATTGCTCAGAAAACTCACAAAATCTCTACAATACCAAAATTCTAGAAAGTTCTTCTATACTAATCCTCAAAGTTCATCTTAGGTCTACGTGCTCTAATCAGAGTTTATCTAAATCTAGCTTCCAAGGTTTGTACTAAACTTCCTCTGATACCAACTGTAATGCCCCGACCCCAGTTACCCAGAGTCGGTGCATTATTACATAACATTGGCATGATCACAAGAAAGATCAAATCTCGAAAGACTGATTGGTTTAGTAGCCTTGGAAACACTAGATATATTCATAAGTTTTACATTACATCATTAAACGAAAAACTACTACAACAACATATTGTCTCCATAATCCACACTCATATCCCCACATAATATCCCTGCAGGTCATTCATAACTTACTTATTCACTTCCTGGGAAAAATAAAACATAGAAAAGGGGTGAGCTCAAATGCCCAGTAAGGATAACAATATAGCGGAAACTTTCATAAATAAGAATAAACTTTTAAGGCAATGTATAACTAAAACAAAAGCCTTTCAAACATGAACTTTCAACATGGTATGGCATAAATAAAATGAAATAATTCCATTTACTTACTCACATGGATATTCTACTAATCGAATAATCACATGAAAAAATCAATAACCACTTTCATAATGTTGGAATGCATAATGCCAGACTATCATAACCACATATCCAAGGCCTCGTGCCAAGACTACAAATAAGATTTTGTCAAGGCCTTGTGCCAAGACACTAGTTTGTCTCATGAGACCTACCGATGCATCGAGGAGCTATAGCGGGCTCCACCCGTCACTTATTAAGTCCAATGCATTCCCATGTGAAAAGGTTTAAACATAACATAAACATTCGTATTAAATCTAGCATACGAAATGTCAATAATTTCACCATAAACTATGAATGGTATAAAAATAGCACATCCATAGTCAAACATATCACAAAACCTTCAATACAATATAGAAGTTTTGTATCATAATAAATCAACTTCAAATAATCTTAAAATCCATCAAAGGATGTTGACGTAGATGAAATCAAAATTCTTTTTAAAGAAATATCTCCTTTTATTTTGAAATCATTTAAGATCCATATAAAATAAAACATTTTCTTTGAAAATATTCTTATAAGCTTGTAAGGAAAGCTTTGAAGATTTTATAACGGCGTAAAATAACCGCACCCGCCGTATAAGTTAAAAAAAACATTCTTACCTCAATTCTGTTGAAAAGGTTAAAAAGGACCTTGTTTTGAAAACGACGGAAAGATTTCTTTATAAACCTCTTATAAAAAGTCAAACAAGGGTATAAATGACTTTAACCCATATTCTTGTAAATAGTAAAAATGTTTTGAAATACATTTTTAAGAAACATGGATGTGGATGATAAAGATATCCCAGTAGATTATTACGTATAAACAACCTCGGATAATGAAGAGATTGTGAAATAACCCTTACCTTGTACTTTTCCTTTGTTGGGGTCGGTTAAACTCCTGTATAATGGTGGAATAATTGTTATTAAATTATACAAGAATCGTATACATTAATATGATATCATATATGATCTTTTAACATTGCTTTATTAATAATATCTTAGTATTATCGTCGTTTCAGGTGATAATCGATTCGTTCTTCTTAAATGTTTGGTTACGTAAGACATGTTTGTAATGGATAGATTAAATCTTATTCATAATCAGAATGATATTAACATTATTTTTAACCCTAAAATAAGAATAAGACTTGAATGGATACGATGGAGGATGGATCTCACCATGTTCGTGGAGACGGTAGTCCGTACGTACGCACGAACGCTACTTCCATTTAATTTTTATTTTAAAAGAATTGAATCCAAATGATACATAGGTATATTACTATTCCAGTATAATATAATATTTTATATATGTTACTTAAGTTCATTAACACCATCCTTTATACGTTCCATGTGTGGTATGAACGAGTCATATCATTTTAAGGGGGCGGTAGTCCGCACTTCCTCAAATGAAATTATCGTATGTATATACAACATGAAACGAATAATGGTATGAAATAAAATGTAATTACAGAAGCTTATACATAAAATATATATCATTAATATCATATTTAATTATAGTGCCATCATAATGGACACCATGAGAGGCGGTAAGATGTATTTGAACAATCATCGTTTCGTGAGGCGTTAGTTTGCCATCCACAGAAACATTATGTTCATCATCCATTAGATGGAGTTGTGTGTATGTGTAGTTTGAATCCTTCTTATAACAACATCCTAGTTTATTGAGGATACTGGTGTTATTACAAAAGAAAGGAAATAAAAAGAGTTTGGGGGTTGGAGAAGCAAAATAAAGGAAAATAATTTAAGAGAAATCGTTACCTTTAATTTAGGTAACTCACTTTGGTTGGAACCAAAGGACTTCTTGAAATGATTTCTGCCTAAGGGGAATCTTCAAGGAGGGGGAGAGGGATCTGGGGAGCTTAGTTGGGCAGAGTTTGGACGAGCCAAGTGGCTTGAGAGGTGTGAGGAATGAGTAGAAGTGGTCTCCTTTTATAAGGGAGAAGAGGGGCTCTTTAGGAAAGAGTGAAAGTATTACTTTATAATATAATTATATTCGGTTTATAATGGTCCAAAAATCATTGAGGTCGAAGATAAGATGACTAATATTCTAAATAACATCAACAAATAAGAATTGGACAGGTTTTAGATAATATTTTAATCATTATAATCTTATTTATTTAAATGATTTATTAATGAGGTAAACATTGCATCATTATTGTGTCATTAATAATTTAAATTATTTGATGTCTAAAAATTATAAATAAAAAATCATTATGTAGGAAATATATTTATCTTTCTAATTAATATTTATAATCGAAAATCCAACATGTATAACCCTATGTAAAAATTGTTCTTCTAAAAGATGTAAGCTTATGCCATTTTTATTTTTATTTTATCTTTATTAATATAAAGTGTCCCTACCACATACAAGTGGCTCCAAGGGGTCCCCAAATTGACCCAAGGATGCTCATGGTCGGGTATGTGTCCACCAATAAGGTTAGGACACGTTTTAGGGTAATTTTGTTTTATTATAATATTATTTTTTTAACCCTTATTTACCGGATTTACCCTTAACCATGGTAAATAAAATATTTACCACAGTAATTATTCAAAATGTCTAAAAATAAAAGTTACCTATTTACACAATTTGGATATCCTGATTCCAAATATGGAATCCATTTTTCTAAATTCAAAACACAGAAGTGGCAGAAATTAATTTAAAATTAATTCCCGCTGTTAAAACAAAAAGCGTGTTTTTAAGAGGTAATAACTATCAAAAGATTGACACTTGTTTATGTTCGGTTTAATTGTAAAATTATGTCCAATGACCAAAATTATATTAAATGGTAAAAATATATTCTAAATATACTTTAAAACCACTCAAATTCACAATTTATCACTATTAATTATTTTGATTAAAAAAGTTGTTTTTAATTAAAATTTAGTAATTTTCACTATTCATCAAAATATTAAAGTTATCCGAAAAGTACCAAAATTTCACCTTAGGCTAAATTAGATATTCCGAATCCAAAAATGAAGTCTATTTTGAAATATAAAATATATATGATTTCAAAAAGTAGGTATTACTATTCATAATGGCTAGTTTAATTAGTTGTGGTGTGTGTTAGAACTCGAGGTTGCGTACAACACACGCTATCGCATTATTCGAAGAGAAGCGTACCGTAGAAGCTTGGGGTGTTACAATGAGTGTTATCCAACATTTGAACACTACCTCTTGGTGATGAATCACGGGACCCATAAAGGCTCTACAATATGCATGATTATTTCTTCAGGAAAACCCACTATTTTTTCTTATAGAAAGAAAGGGGAGTGCATGGTCACTTGGACATGTCCAAGACCCTTCATATGATAAGGATGACATGCCAGTGGGCTTTAATGAGATGAGGAAAACATGTCTCTAAGTTCTTATGGTGTCTTCAGGGCCTCTAGGTACATGTCTCTTGATGTTTTATGACCGCAAGAGGCTCCAAAATTCTTCCCTTTTTATTTCCTTTTAGACTTTTATAATGGATGGGGATCTCACAACATTTCATGGATGTTTTCAATGAAAATCATTATCCCCATCGATGATGCATCACATGATTTTTACAGCCACAAGTGTCTCCCATATTTTGGGTATTTTACACCTATTTTTGAAGGATTTTTGGTGGTTTACCATGAATAATATAATTGATAAATTGCATGAAATGGGGGACTTTAATCTGGCTATCACCATGTGATCAATAATTTTCCGATGAAGCTTATCAAAAGTATTACTTTTCTTAGAGGCTCTAATCGATCTTATATGGTTTATGTTTCATTCATGACAGTCCTTATGACCTTATTCAAGTCATGAAATCACTTGTATGATGGGGGTTTACATGATCTGAGAGTCTTTTTCCACATTATTCTTTCATTGTTTTGTGGGAAAGATATTAACCATATTTAGGTACTTCTTCCTATGTTATTTTTCTGATTTTTATTTAGGAGTCAACGACTTCCCCCTCTAAAGAGTGATGTATATAGACACAAGGACTCGGTTATGAGGAAATTAAATTCCCACCTAGGTCTTTAGCGCTATGGTGAATCAGTATCTTGGGTGATACTTGGTCTACCAGGTGACCTTTTATATTATGATAGATTCCCAATAAATAGGGGAGTAAATATTTGGGCCTTATTTTCTGAGACCCCTTTAGAGGATATGAATGATTAGTTGGGCCACCTTTGGTTTATTTTTCCTACCATTAGTTTTAAGGGATTTAATTATACCACCCTTAACGCCTTGAAGAAGGAGGTGATTTATTTGAGGTAATAGAAAAATGACCATTTAATTGGGGATAGTAGTTGTTGAGGCCTCCTCATTAGTAAAGTAAAACTATGAAGAGTTTGTAAATGAAGCTTCCCAGCCTGCGATTACAGTGGAAGCTCACCAAGATGTGTTCAATGTCAGGAATGATGAAATTGACCATCTCCAGTATGTGATCGTTCATTATAAGTCTATGACAAGTCATATTCAAGCATAGATATCCTAGTTTCATCATGAACTCCAAATATTAGAGAAGACTGTGATGGAGAAACAAGGGCTTCATGATGTGGAAGAGAATGTGAGGATTGAAGACACATCCAGTGGAGGATTTGCAGGGGGTTGTAGAAGTAGAACACAAGTCTATTGACTAGTTATGCCAATATGTTTCATCCCTTGAGAATAATCTTACATAGTTTTAATATTATTCACATCACATGATATGACAAAGTTGTCATTTTCCAATTTCTTTGGCTCGTACATTTATAGGAAATAATCTGATATCGGTAGATACTTATACTTATCATGGTATCAATAAATATATCTATTAAACTTTTTATGCAATCATTTTGTTTTCTCTTACTTATGATGTGCACAATTTCTCTTTGACTCTATGTTAAATGAATTTCCAATGATACCCAACCCTTCTGTAACAGTAAAGTAAATTTAATGCCTAGATCTGAATGTTGAAATTATAATAGATTATTCTTTACAATTGTTCATGAATTACAACTAAAATAATATCCCTTATAGATATATCTAATCCAGCTATTTGAGACTACTTGTTTAATAGAAGGATATTTTGGTAAAATATATTTCTTATAGTTAGAGTGCTTCATCTTTTTCCAAATTTTATATTCTTGAAGAGCGCAACTTGTTTTTTTATAAGGTCATATGGTGGTATTATAAACTTTTCCATTCTTGATGACTAAAGTTTTAAAGCGATGTAGTTTAGGGTCTTTTAGATCTGACTTTCTATCCCATTAGTTTTGGGTATTTTTAGATCAAACCTATGATATTCTATAGTTTAGGGTATTTTAGCTCATACCTCCTATCATTGTAGTTTAGGGTCTTTTATCTTGGACCAAGGATGTGCATTAGTTTATCGTATTTTTTCTAGAAACTTATATTTATTTACTGTTGGGACTTTTATATTGGTCCTATGATGTGCTATAGTTTAGGGTTTTTTAGCTTGGACCTATTATATGTATTAGTTTATGGTATCTTAGCTCAGACCTAATATCGATTTAGTTTAGGTTCTTTTAGCTCAGAAATATGATGTGTTGTATTTTAAGGTATTTTAGATCAAACCTTTTATCAGTTTAGTTTAGGGTTTTTTAGCTCACACCTATGTTGATCAGGGAATATGGTTAAAAAATTCTAGGATTGAGAAAAAAAATACAAATATGCTACGTTTTGTCCTAGTTTTGTTGAGGCTCATGGGGATCAAATATCCTTTCCTGAAAGGAGTTGATTCCTATGGTTGGTTGTTCAAATCCCTTATGCATTGGTATAATTTCCAATAAAGGTTTCGCCACTCTTTTCAAAGGATCATGGAAGTTTTATTGGATGAATATTGGTTGAGGGAGAAATAATAGGGATGTTAGTCCAACATGGATATTTTGAATATAGTTGATGTAAATCATAACCCAAAAGTTTGAGTATGTGAAAATGGAATGGGAATACATACTAGGGATGACCCATAAAACCCTAAGGTTTCATGTTCCACCACAATGTTTATAGGGATCACAAGGATCAAATCTCTTTTATGGAAACTAGGAGATGCCTTTAGTTGGTAGGTCAAGCCCTTATGTATCGATTTCATGGACAAGAAAAGATGATCTCCACTCCTTTAAGAGGGCCATGACCACTTTTTGAAGACTCAAATGTATAGATGATGATGTATGGTCTCAATAAAATCTATCTAGGAAGGGTTCTCACACTCACACTCTAGGTCAGTTCATCTCTTAATCATGTTTCTCAATACATATTCCCTGTGGTTTTGAATGATGAGGTGTTGTCCATCAAAGGTTCAAAAAAGGAGATTTGCATTCCAGAATTCAGAAAGGCTACGAAACATAGTGATGTAACATTTAGGATGTCAAATATTCTTGAATATTTGGGTATCTAGATTATAAATCACGGTACTAAGTTCTTAGGTTAGGAGGATGATCTGGGGAAATCATAATGGGAATGACCCAAAATATGCTTAGGTGTTGGGGTTATTACGCAATAATTTCATGGTGCACATGGAGCAGAAATCCCTTTCTATAGAGTGATGCATTTGGTTGAAAAACATAGAAAAATATGTATAATCCATAAGCATACATGCATAGTCATGCAAAGGGTCCCTAAAAGCTGGGTATCCTTTTCCAAGGGCCATGGAAGGTTGGGGTGATCAGAGAAACTAAAATAAGGAATTGTAATTAATGGAAAGTGTAATATCCATGAAGGGATTGAGAAACCTAAATGTTGGGTCACTACCAAGAGATCATATTCTAGTGGTGAGAAGAAGTGAAAAATTAGTGCTCTAACTTTTTTCTGAACCCGGGGGTCTAGTGAGCATAGTTTGGATTTTAATAGGGCTACAATGTTGGACCAATGATCTCTATACCTTTTTTATACACACCCTAATTTTTCCTAAAATCTGGAGATAAATAGTTTATCGAGTGATGATTTTCCTTTTTCTTAGACCTACATTTGTGGGTTTCTAACCAGACAAGTTTTTAGTCTATTTTTCTTGTAGTTTAAGGTATTTCTATTTTGGATCTTTATAGGATATATTTTATGTTTTTATAACTTTGACTAGAAGTGCATGCATTTTAATGTCATGACACACATTGACCAATAATGGGGGATGATACAGAAGAGATTAATTAGGATAATGAAGGTCAAGAGTACCCCATATTTCTTATAGGTGAGATTTGAAAATGTTTTAAATCAGAGGTCAATGTTCTTAGGTCATGAGAAATGACATGTGACAATCAAATTGAGGATTTCCCAAAAACACTAAGATGTTGAGCTATAATACCATGATTTCAGGGCTCATAAGGATCAGAATACCTTTTATTGAGTGAAACATTTGGTTGATTATAAGAGGTACATATGTAGTATCCATAGGCATACATGCATTGTCCAACAATGAGTCACATGAGGCCAGGTATCTTTTCCAAGGGATATGGATGGTTTTTTGAAATCTGAGGCACTCAATACATAATGTATGATTAATAGATTGAGGTGCTTAAAAGGTGATAAAATCACCATGTAATCTCATTGAATGGGTTAAGGATCTCACATTCCTTTGGTAAGGGATGAAAAATGGGCAGCGGTCTTCATAGTTTATCGTCATGTAGTGGTGATGTATTTATCTCAGTGTAGTTCAACGTCGCATGGTTAATATGTTTTTAGTGTAGTTTATCACCAGGTAGTAAGGAAGTCTTCCATGAAGTTTTGTTTTCCTTCTATATAGACATTTTTCATGTAATTTATTGTCATGTGATAAGGAAGTTTTCTATACAGTTTATTGACAAGAAATAAGGATGTGATGTGAATGTTTGTGCATGATGTATTGTGAACACAAGATAGATGTATTAAGATCTGACTCGTATGTAGGTTAAATGAGATTTAATGATTCAAACCCTGTCAAATTAAGGTGCATATTTTTTATTTTTTGTTGTAGATGGACCCAGGATTGGAGATCTAGATACCACTATATATCCTGTGGTAATAGGAATCAAGCCACATGTAGTTCTTGGGGAACCATGTAGTTTAACATCGTGTGGTAAGGATGTTGGATTCACTATGTGAAAAAAAGGTATTTTGATTTTACCCATGGATGGAAATATGGGAATCACTATGTATTGTATAATGAAAGGAATCAAGTTATATGTAGTTATAGGGAAGGATCTCCCTATGTAGCTCTGACCCAAATGCATGAAGGGGAAATTTTTTATATTTATTTATTTTACGGGGCCTGGTGTTTTAAATCTAGAAATTAATACATATTTTATGAGGATAGGAATCAAGTCACACATATTTCATGAATGTGAAACACACTATGCATGTCTAGATCTTATGTAGGGGTGGAAATTGTTTATGTTGATTCTTTTAGTTGGTCCAATGATGGGATATCCAAGCAACACTACTTATCCTGTGATGATAGGAATCAAGACACATGTAGTTCTTGAGAAATTGTGTAGATTAATGTCATGTGGTGAGGACTTTTTATAGGAATTTTATGGTATTTTATTCATGACCATGATGATTCTGTCTTGGGGATTCATGCCTTGTTTGCATGGAGAATCCCATACTACAATTCTGAATCTCATTTGAGTTTTGATCAGTGTGACAAACATGAAATTGAAGGGGTCACTCATACTATGAAGAGGAAGTTCGATGATATAATAGGGGAATTTTTTATTATTTGATGTCTTAAAAAAGATATATGATTGATACATCCCTACGTATCTCATTATAAATAATAATCAAGCCATATGGAGTTCTATAAATTCTATATAGTTTAATGTCATGTGGAAATGACATGTATTTCCTGACATGATTGGAGATGGATGTAGTGGATCTGTGCTTGTTTACATATTACAGTAAGGGTGTTTTCTGTGTATTTTAACATCATTCTGTAAGGATAAGAGGTTCTATGTAGTCTAATATCTTGCTTCCAAGATGACTATGTACTGTTTAACAGCATGTGGTTTGGATGCCTTTGTACAATTTATCATCATGTGATTAGGACTTCTTCATACATAGTAACATCATTTGGTTAGGATGTATCTATACAATTTAACATCACATGGTTAGGAAATATCTATAAAATTTAATTTCATGTGGTTAGGATAGAATATACTATGTAATTTAAAGTATTGTTTCTTGTACTTTTTCTTGATGATATCTATACAATGTAATTTTTAGTAAATCTCTCATTGGTGGGTGGTGTGAGTTTCTCCCCATTAATTTTTTTTCAATGAGTAGACTCCATTGTGATAAAGATTATGTACGATATAAGGCCCTTCCCATTTGCGTTCCAGATTTAGAGATTTCTTTGCTGTCATCATTGGAGTCCAGAGAGTCAATGCCAAGTCTCATTAGGGGAATGAACAAAGGAATAACTTTTCATTAAAGGCCTATGTGATTTGATTATGATAGAATTCACGGTTTTTCAATGTGTGCATCCTATTCTCATCGAGTCATTCCACCCCATCCAACCACTTATTGGATTCTTCATCACCTGAGAGCTATCCAAAAATAGCTATTTGAGGTGAGGGAAACTATACTTCTATGTGTAATATTACCTTAGTCCCATATACCAATGATAAGGGTGTTGCTTATGTAGTAGTACGCATGGTAGTACGGTAGGCCCATGAAGCATGGAGGAGTATATCTCGGTGAGGGAATCTTATCTTTATTCACTATATTCTATAGTATGTTTGATAACGACTTATTGAAGGCATATATCCATCCATTTTATGCTTCCTAATATCTAGATGAGTGGTTATACTCGATGTTGTACTTGTACAGTTTCCTAAACTCTATATAATAAAATTTGGTCCCAGTCTCTGTTAATATTGTGTTATGGAATCCAACCCAGTGATAATATGGGACATCATTAAGTTTATGATATTATTCATGCCATCTTCCTTGATGGGTATTACCTCATCCTACGTGAAATGGAATTCAGAAGTAGTAATTATGTTCTTAAACATCTTTGATGTGAAAAAGGGGGATATGGATCCACAACAACTGATTAGAAAATAGAAAATAGTCATGAATATTTAGCTCCATAAATTAATTCAGGGGGGTTGACGGATGAAATTTGCATTTATCTAGCATAAATAAAATTTTCTGATGAATTAAACATAGTCATATATCATGTTTTTCTAGTAGTATCCTAACCTCCTGATTTTGTGGGAGTGCATGGTCCCAAATTTAGGATCATCGTAGGAGCCTACATAGACTTCCTCAATGTAGTAAGAAATTTATCTTTCTACTCTGAATATAAGGAGGATCCCATCGAAGACTCGCTTTTAAAGGGAGTTCTAGTCATTTGGTCCATCCCACAGTGTAATGTTCACTGCATGACGCTAGACCTATTCCTTCCGTGAACATTTTTTTAGGAGAGCTCCATTATGGAGATAACTAATTATGGGGTCCATCCATCCAGTGGTGGATACTGGATCATCAAACTCTAGGTAGTGTTTAATTGAATTATTTCCTCTATATCATAGATGAATATCGACAAGACAATTCTCGAGTTCATGATATGGATGATTATTCCCTTATGGTTAGGGCCTTCTAGGAAAGTGGCAGCATTGACCAATGCATCGACACAAGAATTCTGTGAATAGGGACTATGATTCAGTGTGGGTTCAAAAGGGAACTCCTTCCTCAGTCCACTGATATAGCCAGTGAGAGGGTCTAGTTATTCCTTCTTGATGTCATATTCTCCATTAATATGATTTATTACTAGATTTTAATCCCCTTTGACATTTAGGTATGATATCTATAGTTGTTGGGCTAGTTCTAACCTAGAGATGAGAGCCCATTATTTCACCTCATTATTCATGAAGACTTCAGATAGTGAGAAATATTAGGGAAGAACCACTTTGTCTACAGATACAAATATAACCCCTAAGCCAACTCAATTGAGATTTAGGGTTTCCATCCTTTTTCCATTAGAGAATCAGGAGGAATATTTAAAATACATCTCCCATGTCTGGGGAGTTTCATGAGCATAGAAAACATCTTAATCTAGAAGCTCAGTGTCTACCAGACTACTTTTCGTAGTATGATGTGTCACGGGGAAATTATCTAGGTATTGTGCTTTCACTGACTTCTATGATATGAACTAAATGATGTGTTTATATAAAATGACAACCCCTCATTCTAAGAACCCTGTTAGTAATGGGAGGCCAAGGATATACTTTAGTAGATCAATATGAGAGACTATATGTACTTTGTGGTGCTGCAAGTAATGCCTCAAATTATTCACTACAAAGATGAGTGTGAAGATGTTCATCTAAAAATTAGAGTATCGGCTCTCATTATGTATAATTGTATAGATGATGTAGTAGATACTTTTCTCCCTCATCGAATCATTCTTCTGTACAAGGATGGATCCCAATGAGCATTCCATGTCAGCCACATATAAGATAAGTGTCCTCTCTACCACTAGTGGAATAAAAACCGGTGGGTGTAGCAGATACTTCTTGCGATTGTCAAAGGATTTTTTCCATCCATTATCCCATTTTTAAGTGATTAATTTATTCATTATCATTTTTATGGGGATGGATGTTTCAGCCATGTTTTCAATGAAATTCCAAATGTAAGGGAGGTCCCCTTGGAGTCCCATCAGTTCATTGAGATTTCATGGGGGTGACATTACAATAATAACACTTGTATTATTTGGGCCATCTTTGATGCACGGTGGCATACCAAAAATCCAAGGAACTTTCCCAATGTTACATTGAAGGTTAATTTTAGCAGATTCATCTTTAGAATATGCAGTTATTGATTTTTTAATACAGTTTGAATATTCGTGAAGTGATCACATCACTGTCAGGATTTGATTACCAAGTCTTCAGCATAACACTCACCTATCATTCCCAAGAATGGATTAATGATATGATTCATGGCGAATTTATTAGTGGCATCATCATTCTCTAAGACAAAATGCATGACCTAATAGAACAAGATCCCATGGGAAGCTTTGATGGAAGTGTCTTCATCATCTTTAGGGTCCATTTTTTTTCTAATTGTACCTAGAGTACTGGTCCATTATAAAAGGTCTTGGAATCCATGAGTTTTATGGATAAAGAATTCTATGACTGGAAATGGGAAATAATTCTTTGGTAGTTGATGATTACGGTCTTTGAAATCGATATCGGCCCCAATCTTCCCATTCTCTTTCTTGATGGGGACAATATTGGTAGGCCTCTTTGGTTGTTTCACTTCATAAACAAATTTGGATTTGAACAATTTTTCAATGTCTTCCAGTAAGTTTTTTGAATGATAGGGGTCTATGGATACCTTTTTGAAGCATTGAATTATCTGGGTAATCCGAGATGGTGTGTAGAAATGTCTAGATTCAACCCAAGAATTTCTATATAGTTACAAGAAAACACATATTGGTGTGTCTTCAGAAATGTAGTGTACAAATTTTACTGAGTTAGTCAATGGTGTTGGAGGCTTCTTAAAAAATGTTGGAGGATATTTCCTACTATCATCCATCGTCTACATCAACCTCTGAGTCTATGAAATCATTTTTAGGGAAATTTGAAAACATGGGGGCCTCAAATTGATATTGAGGTGAGGGAGTCCATGAGACACGACATTATCATCCACTACTACTTGAGTTGTTGTAGAGATATGTCAGAGGTTATGGTATTTTCCACTAACTATACAGATTGGAGGGGATTTGACCTATAAAAGTAGGTCCCTTATATCAACCATATTTATGATGATCACATAGATGTTGTCAATCATACAATTGGTATTCACAGGTGTGGTACCCCAGTCATTTAGGGTTGTGACCTGTACATCATCATCTATTATTGGTTGTTTTTCTCTTTTTTTAATAATAAAACTTATGAATATGTGGAACCATAGTTCTAAAATGTTAAACTATCACCATGTAGTATTATCACCTTTCCATTAATGGGGTCTTTCATAAATTGATGGAATGTTGAAGGTACCACCAAGTGGTTTTGGAGATAGGGCGTTCCAAGGACATTTTCTATGGTGTCTTGCTGGATAACCATAAAATAAACATCATATGTGAGATACCCAAACTATTCTTTAAGTTTCACCTTTTTGATAGGTCATTTATCATGCTTATCATACAATATAATTTTCAGCAATGTTAGAGATAGGTCCCCATCGCTATATCCCTCACATCAGAAGGTTCATTCCAATATGAGGTTGATCCTAAAACCATTATCAATCATATAACTTTAGGAGTCAGCATTATTGAGTCTACCGAAAACATATAGTTTCTTGATGTTTCCTTCGATGACCTCTTCCTTATCTAGGCTAGTGAATGTGATGGATACATAGAATTCTGATGGCATGGTCACCACTTGGTAAACCTCAATTGTAGTTACTTCTATATCAAAATACCATGGTCTCTGGAGGGTTTCAATGAGAGACACCCTGAATAATTTTGAATGATGTATTTCACCTAGGATTGAGATATTGTCTAGGTAAATCACCAACTATTTCATAATTTTGTAATTTTCTGCCATAGGTCACCACTTCCCAGGGTGGGATTTCTCCTTAACATGTGGCTCAAGTTATGAGGAATTTGAGGTAGAAGTTTCTATTACTTGTGAAGAGATTGAAGAGATATCTATTTCTAGTGGTTCATGACATGTCATCCTTCCATGTTGTTTGGAATGATTAGCTAACCTCACTCCCACTAAGTTGTCATGAAAGAAAACCAGGTATGGGTGATTGCTAGAGGGTTCTGGGACACCTTCACGCCTATTTTGGGAATGATGGAGTGATTAACCATTAGTCTAATCTATATAAATTTCATATGTGGGGACATAAAAAAAATATTGGGCCTAACCATGCCTGCACCATCCCCTGTTTCCTCAGTTGTTGTGAAGATGGCCTCCTTTTCCCTGATTATGTGGGGAAACTCATATTAAAAGGCATATTCTTCATTCAAGAAGGGTTCTTCCAAGTGTGGCACATTTAAAGATCCAAATATGATCACTTAATCTGATTAGGATTCTATTTGGTATGTCAGTTCTCATTATTTGAATGTCATTGGGATGACGTTTTCTAGCTTCAGGGCTTGAATTTGAGAAGAATTTGATTCATCCTCTTCTGTTTTTTTCCTATTTCTGATGGTTTCACCCACCTTTGGGATGCGTATCTGAGGTTACCTCTCTGGTTGGGGGTAGAAATTATAGATCTTTGTAGCTATCACCACAGGGTTTCATGATCTGTATCATCTTTTTTAAAAGATATATATTTTTTGAATGTTTGTTCATGCATGGTCGGAACATTCTACTAACCACCCAATTCTTCTGACTTGAAAATAGTTATGTAGGTAACCTTCTCTGATTAGTTATCTAACACCACCTATCCAAAGTAAACCATTCCATGAAGTATGTATTTGAAGATGAATATGTCTTGGACATTTTGAACTATCCCTCTTTGGAAGGGGAATTAATCGGGATGTTCGATGAGGTTGACATCATCGGGCTTCTTGGGATATAGTAGTTTGAGAAGGTTATTGTCTATAGTTTCTAATAAATAACTGAGGACCTATTTATTTTGAAATAATTATGTTTTATGCTTCCATTCCTCAAATTTTGGGGACCCTAATTTCGTTATTCTTCTATCTGAGGGAGATTCATTGTTTTTAACAACTCAAAAGGAGGTGTTGGGCAGTTCGGGACCTACCTGGGTGCTTGAATGGGCACTACTACTAGAATGAGGGTGAAATCTACAAATTCTACATTTCCTATAATTTTATCTTATTCTAATTTCATGTCTTGATATTTGGATTGGGTTCACAGAATAGTTTCTTCAAGACATTTTTTCATTTCTGTTAACTCACGGAACCCACCTAGATACTTCATTGGGATTAGAGGTTTCCTTAAATCATCTCAGATATTCTCATCACATAGTTATAGTAACTTCTCTTGTGAGAGAGGGATGATGAGTGAACAGTTTGCACAATTCCATATAGAAATGATGTCAGAAACAATATCATTTTCATGTTTCTCTTAGTTTTTCAGGTTAATGATTTCCATTTTCCATAATGTCGAACTGAACGGATAATTGAAATAATGACATAGGTCTTCCCATATTGAAATATATTTTTCTAGAAGGCTATTGTACCAAGAAAAGGATGACACTATTGTGTTCCTTACAAAACACCTTACCGTTGTGGACTCATTCTTATCTCGAGGGCCCATCATCATCCCACACAGGGATACAAAGTGTGTGAGATATTGTTCATGGTCACCTATATACATTTAATGGTAGAGAAGTTAGGACCTTGGAATTTTTTTGGATGCAAAGTGTTGTCCACCCATTTGGGATATGGATTCCTTTCATGCTGCATATATATGATTCACCCTTCCATGGATTCCACTTGAGTAGACAGGGACACAATGACATTAATAATATCTGGGGTACTAATTTATGATCCACCTTCTATCAACATTGAGTGGGTGGGGGTTGATGAGGTGGCCCTACATTCATCTCCCACGGATTCCCAATTTGTGCAAGGACTGAATGAGTGATCTGGAGAGGGGTTGGATGCTACCAAAATTTTGGGAAGTCGTGATTTTTTTTCAACTTCCTCATTTATGTAGATTGAATTCCTTGATCTAGATCTAGTCCAATGATTAGATGATGCTCTCACGTTGAGATCAGATTTGTGAGGAAGAATATTTATCTTGTCCTAAGGATGATACCAAAATGGATTATTTCCCCTGAGTATCTTCTCATTTTTTAATCTAAGAGTTTGTATCTCTTTTTCATATTATGAAAATTGTTCCTCTGTGGAAGGAACTTCAACTCTTATGGGTGGTGATTAGGGTGTAGCCACAACATTCCCTTTATCATTTCTACTATTCCACCAGAGAGGTGGCAACTCGATATTATGAGGTGCCAAATTTTGGATCCTTCAATTTTTTTGGGTGTGTGAAATCTCAGTTGGTTCCCCCCAAACACCCTCATCTAAGGGTAGATTTTCCATGTTGTGGCCCTCTACATTTGTGTCTTCATCTAAAATGTATGTCATGTTGACATTGAAGAAATTTATAGATCTTTATCTAGAAATAATTGCCGTTCCATTACTTTTAATTTATAATGATGATTCTTCACTACCTTCATTAGTGTTGTTCATCGATCCTTTGTCTATATTGTGTTGTTTGGCTTGTGAACCCCATAGGGTCTGATCACCATTATCATATGTTTTCCCTTCCCAAGATTATAAGTAATGACCTAAAGATATTTTCCTATCATGATTTCAAAAGGGGCCCCGAATAATAGATTGTTCTCTTATAGTGGGAGGAATATATGGGATGTCAACGGTCGATATTTACCTCCCAACATGGAGAAGACTGATTCTCTTTGTGGTGATGGTGATGATGAAAATGGACCTAGCCTTATTTGATAGTGGTTATTTGGGGCCACAAATGGAATTGATTGATCATTTTTTTAAGGATATAATGGTTCCAATCCGGGATATGATGACTCTTGGGATGAATAATGAGATATAAATTCCCCCAGCCCAGCAGGATGGGGGAGATCAAGAATCCCTATTTAATTATCCAGACCTCGATGGGGGATGGTGAAACTATTAGTGGATATTGAGATATAAATTCCCCCATCCATGTGGAATGGGTGTTGTTTACAACTGCTAATGATATGTCATTAATCCTCTAAGGAATTGATGACCTGAGGGGTGGAGGTGGTGGTAGATATTACCTCATCCCAGAAGGATGATTTTTCTCCTAGATGGCTATTATGGTAGAAAATACTATAGCCCAATTGATATAGTGCATATGTCCTTGTGTAGGATCTAGGTTTGATGGCAGTCCATGAAGAGAATCATTATTTATGAGAATTTTTTTGGTTGATCGAAACATCATACTCCTTGTCTATATTACCTTCCTACTCATTTGAGATTCACAATTGAAAGGATTTATTACTATAATATCCCATCATTCATGATGTATATGCATTGTTGAAGTGGGGGAATTCTATTGTAGTGACCAACTGGCCCAAGCGTCACTACGTCCACTGATTTTTTCAGAGGCTTCAACATTATAGGATGTCATATCTGAGGGATTCTTCTATTCCAGGGTGTATAAAATTATAATCTCCATAATTTCCCCATACTATAATATAGGTGAATGATCTTGCTTCATAGAAATGCTTCCAAAGAGTTGTGATGCAATGGCGGTAAGTGTGTTTCATATTTGTGCAATTCTTTTTTGGTTTTGTATCCTGGGACATGGAGACAACATCCATGTCTAGAGAACAACATGGTATCTTTATGTTATGAAGGAAACTCTCATATCCTTGATAAGGTAGGTGTGTAGTCTTCTTTCACTAATGATTTTCCATATATTTTTACATAGATAAGGCAAACACTCCTTTTATATCTCAACTGGGACCTCATAGTCATATGTACTGAGGGACCAAAACATGATGGGTATGTTGTTTCGAGCTAAATATCTCCACATGTCAATTTTGGACTCCACTTTAGAAGACTTACATAAAACCATCCAATCAGAATGTAAAAGTTGATTATGAGGGTCGCCTGCTGATTGGAGTCGAGTGTTTTTGGATGATGATAAGGAACATTATGTGGGTGACCCCATTGTTTTGAACACCTCTTTATATGAAGGCATCTATGTTTTGGACACCTCCCTATAGAAATATGTTTTGGGAAGGAGAGGATTTCATTTTACATGTGAGATATCATCGTGGAGAGGTTGAACAAAGTGGATTTCAGGAGTGAAGTCCCTATGATCCATCTTCAATATTCCAAGAGGACTGTCATGGTACTGATTGTCTTCTTCATTGATTGAGGAGTTGAATAATCCTTGGGATGTTGATAATGTGTCTCAAATAAACTCAAGGATACTCACATTGATCAGATTAGAGAAATGGGTCATGTTTTGATCATGGATGGAATATTCCAACCTACCTTTTATGATCGTGCATGGATGTGAGCATACTATATGATGGTTTTAAGAACATGTTTATAATCATCTGGTGCTACAAGAGTATGATCTTGCTATAATAATGTTTTTGAAATATCCAAATGAGATTCTTCGTTATTGATTGGAATATTAGGCTGCCTCAAAGAATGTTCCATTTTCCCTTGGTGAGCCTTGGTTAGGATTGTAATATGAGATCAAACTTGAGACTTTGGAGTATACTACTGGTCCTTCATGGAAGTAATATATTCCTACCTTGAGGCATGTTCTTCTCTCACCTATTGATCCTCGATTGGAATAGGAATATAAGCCTTGTCCTAATATTCATTCTGCACTAGAATATGATAATGGGTCTTTATAAAATTATAAGGGACACGATCCTCCCCATTTACTACCTGAGAATGATTCTGATGCATTTGTTCATTGGAAGAAGTAGGAATATAAACCTAGCCTCCATGATCTACTCGAATATACTAGAATGATTCACCGATAGTAATATGATCCTATCCAGAGGAATTTTCCATTCTCACTTGGTTTTCCTCATCCCAAATGGGGTTATGATCCTGATATTGGGCCTTTAGAGTTTGCTGATAGTCCTCTTTTATAGGAATATGTGTCTGTCCTAAGGCATGTTCCCCTCTCAATTGGTGAGCCTCGGCCAAAACATGGTTATGGGCCTAATCCTGGGCCTTTTCAATATTCTTCCATACTTTTTGACAAGAATGTGCCCATATCCCAAGGCATGTGCCAATAACAACTTGTGATCACTAGTTAGAATAGGAATATGAGCCCGATATGATTCCTCTTACTTTATCTAAATAAGATGATAATCTTCCTATATGGGATCAAGAATTTTTTTTCGAGCTATGGATTAGCTACTTCTTCACAATGGTTAGAGTGTTGAGTTGTCCTAGCCATAAGGATATAAATATGTGCATGTCCGTGTATTTGTACTAGTGTCAGAATATACCAGTAGAGTAATTCCAAGTTGCTAAAATATAATGTTATTTTAGAAAAGCATGCATAGGGATATACACCTACATATTTTCCATCTCTACTATTTACTGGAAGATAACTTCAATTAAAGTGGGGGATATGTTCCCACTTCTATCCTCCATGTTCCAATAAAATATACTGATGGAATTCGTGCATGGGGTAGGGATATAGGTCCCCCCCATGCCTACTACATGAATATTCCCTCATAATTGTCTTGAGTGAGATGGAATATATTATTTCTCATGAGATACTTATATAGTATTCTAGAAGGATCTGTCATAAAGAGTGTGGATATTATCCCACTCATCGTTATCCAAGGCATTCCTTTCCTGATATGTCTTCCTTGCTATCCATGCATGGGAAATTAGAGGCGGCAATGTTCTAGGAGGTATCCCGAGTAGGTGATTGATGAGTACCGGTGGGAGAGTGATGGTGAAGGTGGTTAATAAGATCCATCCTTGGTGGCCCTTGAACCAGAAGAGATCCATATTTTACTCTTTGTTACACCTTCATCAGAGACTGAAGGTATTCATTATTTTTATCTAGGAATAAGATTCCAAAGCTGTTAGATATGTCTACAAGGGCCACTAACTTTGTAGAAGCTTTCCCTGGATGGCATGGACTTGTCAGTTCCAGTTCTTAGAATCCATCTTGGAAAGATTCAAGGTTCGAGATTATACCACATTAATGGTATTCCTAGACCATTACGTTTTCCACCCGACATCAAAGATGTCAAGCAACTAATATCATTTTGTTTCTTGTGGGGGCTATAGCCATAGTTGACTTGTTGGAATGTTTGCTCGATGATTACATTACATTGAATCAGGATTTTTTTTGATAAGTGAAGTATCTTACATCATGTATAAAATAATTAATAGTCTCACCGATTAGAGAAATATCATAGGAATGATGCGTTCTTAATTAGATATGCATGGTTAAAACAATTTTCCATTTATTACTGATCCAATTATTCTGCTCACGTGGACTTTTCAAAGAGATGATGGACTTATTTCATGAAATCACCAATTATAGATAATTAGAAATAAGATTTTTGTTAGGGTTATCAGATTTGTTTGATATTCCAATAAAGTTCCCTGACACATGAAAAACCTACTATCCAACTATTTGAGGGTTTTACATTTAGTTCATTTCTTGCTTTGAATATGCAATGAAAACTGGCCCAACACTTTTATTTACAAATAATTCTTATGTTTGAGAGATTCATAGTGGGTCCACTATTTTTTATGGATAAGAGATGGATGGGATCCCCATTGATAAGAAAAGATGGTCTGTAATGAATTGGGCAATATTCCCTCTTCATGTTGTGAATGAGATGTTGTGGTCCAATAGATCATGCTTGATTCACCATTGGTTAGGTTTCAATAGAAAAGGATCCGAGGTGAGTGAAATCATTAGGTCTTACTTACTAATATTTCCTTGGCTGGTGGAGATTCATCATGTGAGAGATATGACCATTTCAATTCCCTAAACCTATATGAGCAATTCTCTATGTTAGAAAAATGGGATAAAAAATGATCAATCTCATTGTATATTGGTATGGAAATTTATGTACTAGAACAACCCTTGTGATTCTTCATATAAATATGGTGCCATAGGATGGTGTCCTATGTATCAAAGTTATTTTAGGAATCATAGTTATCATAGTTTGATCATGCCCTTGGGATTGAACGCAAGGTAGATGCCCTTATATACAATCGAATTTTTTATCATTCCACTCATTGAGGCTTACAAACTAATATTATCCTAGATGGTGGATATTCATGGTGTGATATATATTACCAATACAACTCTCTATGACCACATGTTCTATGCTTGGTGTGAGAAACAAGGGATAAAAAATAATCAATATCACTACATATGTGTGTGGGAATTTATATACAGGGATATCCCTTGGTATTATTTATATGATTATTGACCCTTAATAAGTCATCCTACATATCCTGTTTATAAAATGAATCAGAGTTCGTCATAGTTTAATTATCATCTCAATCAACATAAGGATGGGGTAAGATGATCATCCCCTGAGAATGATTAGATCCTGATGGCTGAAATGTAGAAGACATAGCGGGGATTACATTGATGTGGATTCTTATTTGAAATTAGGATCTATCCTTATGAAGGAATCCTACATATCCTGGTTATTGTAGGAATTAGAGTCATCGTTGTTCATTGGACCGGGGCTTACACACTGACATTGAGCTTTTGTTTATTGAATGTTATGATATGAATTATATGATCATTGCAACTCCCTAAGACAACATGATCTATGCATGGTGGGGGAAACAAGGGATGGAAAATAAATAATCTCCTCCCTTATTAATGTGGGATTTACATACCAGGAAAACCCCTTGGATTTTCTATATAGAGATCGGGCCTCAGGGAGGCATCTTATGTATCCTGGTTATGGAAGGAATCAATGTCATCTTAGTTTAGTGGATCAGGGCTTACACATTGATATTTCCCTTGTCATTGTAGAGACTTATTTTTTGAATTATATGATCATTAAAACTCCTTGGTCACATGTGAGATGTGCTCGGTGTGAGAAATAAGGGATGCGAGATAATCAGTTTGACCACTTATGGACGTGGGATTTACATACTGGGAAAACCCATTTGGTGTTAAATATAGATCTCGGGCCTCAAGGAGGCATCATATATATCCTTGTTATGAATGGAATTAGAGTCATCATAGTTTAGTTGATCAAGGCCTACACACTGAGGTTTCCCTTACATAGAGGGCTTACACACAGACGATGAACAAGGTTATCAAGTCTTAGGATTCATATTGACCCGGGCTTCTTGTCGGCCTAATATGTGTTGGTTGTCTACCCAATATGACCTGATTGTATAATTTCGAATGTTGGAAGATATATTCCTGAAATGTACATATAAAATCTCTTGATCTATTTTATTTTTTCAAGGGACATCATGAGACTTTGACAACATGTTGTCTCAGGATCAAAGTTTCTTTTAAAGAGAAAATCACATGATCTAGATGTCTTGTCCTAAAATCGATCACATGATCTTGGTTGAAATTCATAGATGGAATCACAGTATCTAGGTAACTCACCCTATTTTAATCGCTAATGTAGGTAGACACACTTGGAGGGTGTCGTAATAGTTAGTGTGATTTGTATTGAGGGTGTCTCATGTCCTGGCTGAATTTTCTGGGTTTCATTGTGAGAATTAGCAAACATGTCCAGGAGAGAGAAGGAGAGCCTGCTGGAATACCCATGTGTTGTTGCGAGTCTCAGCTAAGATACACTAATGTCTCCATGTGATATGGTTGACATGTCCCAAGGACATTCGTGAGGCTTTGATAGAAAACTCGGATAGCTTCAAAAGAGTTGTGTGTAATGCATGGGGTGCCATGTGACATTCTATGATATGTCTAGGGGACTTTTCGTGATCTATATAGTAACCTAAAAAATAGTCGCATGTTCTGGGAGACATGTCCTAGTGATGTTTCATGATCAGGGTGGTTCATGTGAATCACATAAGGATCATCGTATATGTTCATTGAATAAGTATATCATCTATTACTCTTTCTTTTATCCTTTATATTGTGAATGACTTAGACTTTCATAGTGTAAGTTTGTTTTATATGTCACGTTATTTTTTGGGTATACAGGGTGTTCTTCACGTATCATGCCTGAAGTCCATCACATTATCTTTGAGTGATCATGTGAAGTGCTCCATGCATGATGCATGATCACTCTAGTTGTTCTATAGGTCTTACCTTAGGGTAAGCTTTTCAAGTCATGATATCCTCTACTCTGAGTAGTATGCTCTATATTCTATGAGTTTGGATGCAAAAATAATAACCACATATTTAATGTTGTGGTGGGGGGACTTATGGACTCACTACCTAGGTTGTTCACCTCTTCACATAGCATGTATTTCATGAATCTATGATGGATTTAGTGATGGGATTTGGCATCACATGTCTTCAAAATGTCTTTCCATAGGTCATTCCAAGGTGTCATTTGATTTTCAATGACCATAAGACCATCCAATCAATGCTCCAATAATTGTATTATCACTAATTGAAGGTGTCTTATTGAATTATTTAGACTCTCTAGGGGACTTTTATGTTGGTAATTAGACTTTTCTATGTAGTTGTGTGAGATCAAGATGCCTATCGAAAGGTCCTCTCATGATCTTAGGTGGGTTGTCTATATCATTTCCTAAGACAACGATGGATTTTAAGATGTCTAGAGAGAAAAGGATGGATTTCTTGGGACCTTTCAGAAGATGAGGTAGGCAATTCATCCAGATCTTATTTTGTCTTGCAAATCAGAAGGGGCACATCACCTAAGTTATACGATCGTGAGATCCCCCCTAATTCCCTATATATTTCCTTTATTTATTTTTCAATGTTTTGGGATTTTGTGAGGTCGCATGAGTGGTTTCTATTAAAATACCTGTACCTCTGGATGATGCTTTGTATGACACATAAAGTCCCATAAAGTCTCTATGGATATGAAGAATCATTTCATGGAAAACCCCTATTTCTATTTCGTATGGTGGCAAAGGGGGATCATTAGGTCACCTGGACATGTCCGGCACCCCTTGCGTGAAAGGGTTACATGCCTGTGGGGTTTCTTAGATGAGACAAGCATGTATCTGGGTTCTTGCAGTGTCTTGAGGACCTCCTTGGGTGAATCGTGGGATATTTTATGACATCAAGAGGCTCCCTTCTCTTTCCCTTTTTATTTACATTTCATTTTTTACAAAGGATGGGGATTTCAGTACTTTTCTTGAATGTTTTCAAAGATAATAATTCTACCCGTTGATGATGTGTTTCATGAGTTTTATAATATAAAGAGGCTCCTGCCTATTGGGTATTTTCCACTAAATTCAAATGATTTTTAGGAGTTTTTCAAGACTCATCTCGTTGAAAGGCCGCATAACATGGGGGGATTTAATCTAGTTATTTCTGCATGATCATCGATTGTTCAGGATTCCTTTATGAAATTATAAGGACATATTGAAGGGGATATGTGTCATATTCTATGAGTTATTCACTATGAATGATCATCCACATAACCCTTGGTTGGTCATATGATCTCATGCCTCCCAGGGGTTCACATGATCTGCAAGTCTTTAGCCACCTTCTTCTTTCTTTATTTATCAGCAAAGATAATATCCATATGAAGGTATTCCCTATTTTTAAAATTGTTGATTCTCATTTTGTGGGCATAAATAGAGGTTTTATGGTTATTTGGAACATTTGGTTTAGGGTTTTTTCTGAGGGTTTATGGTTTATTGGGGATGGAGATTTAGGGTTTTATGGAGGTGAGGGTTTATAGATTTTAGGGACACAATTTTAGTGTCTTTTGGGGTCATGGGTTTAGGGTTACTTAGGTAAAAGTGGTTACCTTATTTTAGTTATTATGGGTTAAGGTTTTGTGGGGATGGGAGTTTAGGGTTTTTTTTGAAATGAGGGTTTATGGTTTTTTGGGGATAAGGGTTTAATTTTCTTTTGGGATGAGATTTTATGGTTTTTTTGGGCTGAGGGTTCAGGTTTTATTTGGGGATGAGTGTAAAGTGTATTTTGGGGCCATGGGTTTGGGGGTTTTGGGGATGAGGGTATATAGTTTTTTTTCGGCCAATGGTTTTTGGTTTTTTGGGGTAGATGGTTTCAGAAGTTTTAGGGCCACGAGTTCTGGGTTTCTAGGGATAATGGTTTAGGGAATTTTTGGGCAGAGGGTTTAGAGTTTTTGTGTGGAGGGTTAATGGTTTTTTTAATGAGTGTTTAGAGTTTCTAAATTATTTGGAGTAAGGGTTTATTTGGTTTGAGGGTTTAGTCTTTTTTGGGGTTGAGAGATTTAGGACTTCTGTGGGTGAAGGTTTAGGTTTTTTTAGGGTGTAGGATTTAGGGTTATTTTGTTGAGGGTTTAGGAATTTTTGGGGATGAGTGACTTGGTTTTTTTGGGACCAAGGGTTTCGGGTTTTTTAAGGATGAGGTTTTAGGGTTTTTAGGGGTTTAGGGTTTAGGGGTTTTTGGGGCAATGGGTTTTATTTTTTTTATGGAATATGACTTAGCGTTTTATGGGGCTATTGGTGTTGGGTTTTTTTGGTTGGAGGTTATGCATTTTTTAGGGGCTGGGGGTATAGTGTTTTTTGTGGTGATGGTTTTGGAAATTTTGGGATGATATTTTAGGGGGTTTTAGGGTTGGGGGTTTAGGGATTTTTGGTGGTTGGTTTACATTTTTTTATTTGAGGTGTTTATGGTTTTTTAGTTCGAGGATTTATGATTTTTTAGGACTCATGGTTTATGTTTTTTGGAGGCTGAGTGTTTAGGGTTTCATAGGGATAAGGATTTAAGGTTTTTCTAGGCATACGATTTAGGGTTTTTTGGGCTGAGGGTTTAAGGTTTTTTGGGGATGATGTTTAAGGGTTTTTTGGGGATGAGTATTTATATTTTCTAGGGATGAGGGTTTAGGGTTTCATTGGTCTAAGGGTTTAGGGTTTTTTAGGGTAGAGGGTTTAGTGTTTTTGTGTCAGTGGGTTTAGGTGTTTTAGTGGTGTTTTAGTGGTGTTTTTTTAGTGTTTTATAGGGATGAGGTTTTATGATTTTTTGGGGATGATGGTTTATGTTTTTTCTGGGATGAGGGTTTATGGTATTCTGGGGTTGAGGGTTTCAGGTTTTTTGGGGATGTGGGTGTAGTGATTTTTGGGGAAGATGTTTAGGGGTTTTTTGGGGTTGAGGTTTGTGGTTTTTTGGGGATGAGGGTTATGTTTTTGTTGGGTATTATGGTTTATGGTGTCCATAGGTTGTGGTTTTAATGTTTTTTGGGATGAGGGTTTTATATTTTTTGGGGATAAGGGTATATAGTTATTTTGGGGTGATTGTTTTGGGATTTTTGAAAATTAGGGTTTAGGGTTTTCTAGGGATAAGGCTTTATAGTTCTCAAGGGATGAGGTTTTGGAGTTTTCTAGGGCTGAGGGTCCTGGGATTTTTGGGGATAGGGATTAGGGTTTTCTTCAGATGATATTTTAGTGTTTTCTGAGGATGATTGATTTGTGTTTCCTGAGGTTGAGCATTTATGTTTTCTTGGGGAAAAGGGTTTAATGTTTTCTGGGGCTTAGGGATTATGATTCTCCAGGGATGAGGGTTTCATTGGGAAAAGTGATTAGGGTTTCTTGAGGATAAGTGTTTAGGGTTTCTTGGGGCTAAGTGTTTAGGATTTCCTAGGTCCATGGATTCTGGGTTTTCTGGGGCTAAGGGTATAGGTTTTTAGGGGATAAGGGGTTAGAGTTTTGTAGGTATGTGGGTTTAGGGTTTTCATGGCTGAAGGTTTTGGGATTCCTAGGGTTGAGGGTATAGGTTTTTGGGGGGCTAAAGTTGAAGGATTTTTTGGGGTTGAGGGTTTGGGTTTTTATGGATCTGAGGGTTTGGGGGTTTTTTGGGATATGGTTTTGGTGTTTTTATGATAAGGGTTTGTGGTTTTGGGGTGATAGAGGATTAGGGGTTTTTTGTGGGTGTTTGATATTTTGGTGATGGGGGGGGTTTGGGTATTTTAGAGTTGAGGGTTTTGTGTTTCTAGGTATTTGGGTTTGGGGATGAGGGTATCAGGTGTTTTGAGATTGAGGGTTTGGTGTTTTTTGGTCTAAGAGTTTTGGGTTTTTTGTGGATGAGTGTTTGGTATTTTAAAGATGTGGGTTTGGGGTTTCTTTAGGATGAGTTTTTGGGGTTTTCTTTGGTGATGGGGTTTTGTTTTTTTAATACAGTTTTGGGGTTTATAGGGCTATGGGTTTGGGGATTGGAGGGGTGGTCTAAAGGGTTCAGGGTTTTTTTAGGTGAGGTGTTGGTGATTATTAGTAATGAGGGTTTGGGGATTTTGGGGTGAGGGTTTGATGTTATTTGGAAATGCGGATTTTAGGATTTTGGGGTAATGGGATTTGGGTTTCTTGGGGATGAAGGTTTGGGTTTTTTTGGGTTGAGGGTTTGGTGTTATTTTGGATATGATTTTTTTTTGTACTGAGGATCATGGTTTTTTTGGGGTTATGTTTTTGAGATTTTTGGGGTAGAGATTTAGGGTATTTGGTTGCTGAGGGTGTAGGGTTTCATGGGTTGGGGTGAGGGGTGTTTAGGGTTTTTTTTTGGGATAAAGGTTTATATTTTTTTTTAGATGAGGGTTTTGAGTTTTTAGGGGAGGACGGATTGAGGATTTATTGTACATAGTGTTTAGGTTTTTTTGGTGTTGAGCATTTCATCTTTTCTTGGGAATAGCATTTAGGGTTTTCTAAATATTAGGTTTTAGTGTTTTTTGAGGATGAGTACTTAGATTTCTCTAGGGCTGAGGGTTTAGGTTTTTCTTGGGAATGGTGTTTCATGTTTTCTATTGTTGAGGATATTTTGGGTATATGGTTTTTGGGGATTTTGGGGACAATGGTTTAGGGTTCTGGAGGATAAGGGTTTAGGGATTTGTTGGAGATGAGGGTTTTGGTATTTTTTGAGATGAGGAATTAGCATATTGAAGGGATAAGGGTTAATATTTCTTTTGGTGCTGAGGGTTTAAGATTTTTAGGGATTATGGTTTAGGGTTTTTTGGAAAAGTTTTTAGTTTTATTTGCGATTGAGTGTTTATGTATTTTGGGGATGAGTTATTTAGGTTTTTTCGGTTGTTTGTTAAGGTTTTTCTAGAGATTAGGGTTTATGTTTTTCTAGGGAGAGGGTGTAGGGTTTTTTGGAGGCAAAGGGTTTAATTTTTTCTGGGGCTAATGGTTTTAAGTTTTCTTTTTTTGCATATTTAGGTTATTTTGGGGATTAGGTTTTAGGGATTTTCAAGGCTAAGGGTTTAGGGTTTTAGGGGATGATATTTTAGGGTTTTTTGGGAATGAGGGTTTAGGTATTTTTGGGGATAAGGGTTTAGGGGTTCAAATTTTAAGGGTTTCTACCTCTTTGTGCTTAGTGTTCTCTAGTGCTGAGGGTGTAGGGTCTATTTTGACTGAGGGTTTAGGTTTGATGGGGCGTAGGGTTTGGGGGTTTTGGGGGATCATGGTTTAGTGTTTTCTAGGGATGTGGGGTTTGGGTTTTATGGGTATGATGGTTTAGAGTTTGCTGTGGATGATGATTTAGGGTGTTGTGGGTTAGAGGTTTTAGGGTTTTATAAGGATGATGGTTTATAGTTTCTTGGGGCTAAGGATTTATGGTTTTCTAGTGATGAAGGTTTATTGTTTTCAAGGATGATATTTTAGGGTTTTGGGGTTGAGGGTTTAGGGTTTTGTGGGGTTGAAGGGTTAGTGATTTCTAGGGTAGTGTTTTTATATTTTATAAGGGATAAAGGATGAGTGTTTTCTAGGGAATAGGTTTAAGGGATTTTGGGGTTGAAGATTTAGTCTTATATATGGTATTGTGTTTAGTGTTTTTTTAAGATTAGGGTTTATGGTTTTATGGGGATAAGGTTTTAGGGTTCTCTAGGGATGATGGTTTAGGGTTTTTCAGGTATGAGGATTTACGATTTTCTGGGGTTGGGAGATTAGGTTTTATTGGGGCTGAGGGTTTAGGGTTCTCTAGGGTATAAGGTTTAGGCTTTTCTGGGGTTGAGTTTTTACGGTTTCTGAGGGATGATAATTTCCATTTTTTAGAGGTAACAAATTAGGGTATTCTATGGATGAGGATTTTTTGGATGAAGGTTTTATATTTTTTGGGATGATGTTTTTGGGTTTACTAAGGTCTAGGTTTTAGGGATTTCTACTGATATTATTTTAGAGTTTTGTGGTGTTGATGGTTTATAGGTTTCTAGGGAAGAGGGTTTGGGTTATTATAGGGTTAACGGTTTTCTAAAGCAGTGGGTTTAGGGTTTTTTGGTGTTGAGGGTTTAAGGTATAGTTATGATAATAGTAAGTGTTTTATGGGGATGGGGTTTTCGTTTTTGGGGGGTAATAGTTTAGAGTTTTGTGTGGCTGAGGGTTTTGGGTTTTCTTGGAATAAGGGTTTTGGGATTTCGGGGGCTACGAATTTAGGGTTCCCCGAGGATGAGGGTTTAAGGTTTTTTGGGATGAGGTTTTATGTTTTTTTAGGGTTGATGGGTTTAGGAATTTCATATGATAAGGTTTAAGGGTTTTAAAGGGATGAGGATTTTGTGTTTTCTAGGGATGTGGGATTCGGGTTCTCCGGGGCTTAGGTATTATCTTTCTCTTTGACTGAGAGTTTAGGTTTTTTGTGTGATGATGTTTTAAGGTTTTTGGGGATAATTTTTTAGGGGTTTCATTGGACAAATTTTTATGGTTTTCGAGGTATGTGGGTTTATGTTTTACTGTGGATGAATGCTTAAGGTTTTCTAGAACAGAGGGTTTTGGTTTTCTTGGGTTTGAGGGTTTAAGGTTTTCTAGGATGGAGTGTTGAGTATTTTATGGGGCTAAGCATTTAAGGTTTTTTTGGGGCTGAGGGTTTGGTGTCTTCTATGGAAGTGTGTTTAGGATTTTCAAGTAGTGAGGTTTTAGGGTATTTGCGGTATGAGGGATTTGGGATTTATGGGATGAGGGTTTAGGGTTTTCTTGGTCTAAGGGTTTATGGTTTTGTTGTATGGAGGATTTATGGTTTTCTGGGGTTGAGGGTCTAGGTTTTTCTAGTATTGAGTGTTTACCATTTTTTGGGGTCAAGGGGTTCGGGTTGTCTAGGGTTGATGATTTTGGGATTCTTGTGGCTATGAAATTAGGGTTTCTTAGGTCCAAGTCTTTAGGGTCTCCTAGGGCTTAGGGTTTAGGGTTTTATGCTGATGTGGGTTTAGAGTTTTTTGGGAATGAGTGTTTACAGTTTCTTTGGGATAAGGTTTATAGTGTCCTAGGTAATAGTTTTAAGAGTTTCCTAGGGATAGGGGTTCATTTTTTATGGGGGTGAGGGTGGAGAGTGTTTTGGGGTTGATGGTTTAGGGTTTCTTGGTGCTGAGGGTTTTAGTGTTTTATGGGGATGAGGGATTAGGGTTTTTTGGGGTTGAGGGTTTATATTTTTTGGTGGAGGTGGGTTTTGGGTTTTTTGGGATTAAGGGTTTAGGGTTTTCTATAGATGAGGGTTCAGGGTTTTTTGGGGTAATGGTTTAGTGTGTTTTGGGGATAATAGTTTTGTGTTTTTAAGTGATGAGGGTTCAGGGTTTTTTGGGATAAGGGTTTATGGTTTTTTGGGGATGAGGTTTTATGGTTTTCTGAGAATTATGGTTTATTGTTTTATTTTTTATAATGGATTTGTGTCTTTTTGGGGGAGTGTTTTAGGGTTTTTTGGGGATGAGGATAATGGTTTTTTAGGGAGGAGGGTTTAGGGTTTTAGGGGGATGAGAGAAAATGGTTTGGGGATAATACCCCACCAAACATTAATGAAAAAAAAGTTAAAAGGAGGGTTTTCATGTATGGGATTGTATCTCACCCTTCACATCGGAGTCCACATAAGGCATACAATAGGACGGGGCATCCTAGGACCACAACGAGCTCAGTTTCTCAATTGCCTTTTTGGAGAGTGAATCTACCACTGAGTCGGCCTCTCTATAGACAAGTGTGACACATAAACTAAACAACTGGTGGATACTAACGAATTCAATCCATTTTGGTAGAAGCCTCCATGGTACTTCCTTGGATTTGATCTTGAGGTTTTCCACTACAGGCATCTAGTCAGACACAATCCCAAGAGAGTTTCACCTAAATTGGGCTGCATATTTAACTACCTTCATCATGAACCATAACTCCACCTAATAAGCACATATATCTCAAATAAAGTGTTAAAATCATCTGTTAAAGAATCCTCTATAGGTATGAAAAACTCCACAAAAAACTGAGGGGACAAGTGCAACCAACATCGCACCATACACATTGACCTTTATCCATAATGGAATCGAGGGGATCCATCAGATATATTTTAAAACCTGCAACTTCTTCCCCTGACAACAACTCCAAGTGAATGCAGTAAATTAATATCATTAACCACATTGGCCATAAAACCTATTTGAAGATGGGAACTATCTGGATTTCCTTGTGGATCATCACCACTCCACCATGAAACGAGAGAGGCTGGTGGTTAAAGTCCATTGCATTTTGAGAATCTCAATTATAGTGAATGGTCACTAAAACACCTACAAGTAGTAGGTTGTGAACTTGGTCACTGCATTTTAGCTTCACCAGCCCATATATGAACTCACATATCTCCCCTGACATGCCACACTTCAATCCAAAACATCTTAGTAGGTAACTCCATAGCTCGGCAGCAAACATACAGTGGAGTAAAACATGTGAGTTATTATTCTCAGAATTCATGTAGAAAAAACAAGCAGAGGCAAGGTGCCACCTAGAAATCTTCGGATTCTCTTAAAGAGGGGGTCTATTTTTTCATATTTTCATATCATCACATAATGAGTAGGTAGGATGAAATTTTTTCTGAACTTTAGCAGTCAAGATGGTGAGACAATGCCTTGAGGCATTTCAATCGGTAGTAGTCATGATTATTAAACATTACAACTATTGTGGGCATCCAAACAAGGGCTTCATTTTAAATTAAAACATATTTATGTATTTGATAACTTATATGTTCAAGGATATCCATTTGAAATTCCCCACATTTCTAAAAAATGGAAGCAATAGATGTTTCCCTCAGCTCATGGGGAGGTGTCACAACATCAGAAAGTGGTTGATCTAGCCATGGGGTTGTCCAACAATTAAGAGTCGAGTAATTTAACACAATACACTTTATATGAGAGACAATATCATTTTATAGGGACCTTATAGAATGCCAAGTCAAGTAAGATTAGTATCTGGTGAATCCATCACAAAGCCTATGCGTGAACCACTCAGTGATAAAATCCAGGCCATCATCATGTGGGTTGAGCAAGCTCCATGTAAACTTCCCCAGTAGGGAATCATTAAATCTTCTAAGATCCTTACTACCAAGAATCCCATCTCAACAGGTTTTTTACAATGCTTCCAGGATATAGATATCAACTTTCTTTCAATGATTCATCTCGTACTGACAAAATTCCTAATCATTGTATTCAAACATTTAACAAGACTGGCTGACCATCTACAGATATCAAAATCATGGATGAACATGGAGGTGATGACCAAATTTTCTTGACATAAACTTCCACCTTGGGAGAGGAACTTTCCCATCCATTTGGAAAGATGATGGGTAATTTCATTTGTGATTCCCTCAAAGTAGCATCTTTTTGCCTATCCCTAGAAAAGAGGGACACCCAGGTAGGTGAATGGGAGTGAGAATCTCCTCACTCTAGGAATTCCAAAAATGCAAAGAAACCTTGAGGGGGAGACTCCATTGGTAAAGAAAATTGAGTATTTAGTACAACTGATGGTCTGCCGAGTGGCACTCTCATAATTGTGAAATATCATCTTCACCGAAGATAATGTTTTCTTATTACCTTTTCCAAATAGAATAATTTCCTCTGCATAGATGAGGTGGGAGGAAACATGATGTTCCATCCCTACCTTAATTGGTCAATAGAGTCCAGCCTACACTAGGTAATTAATGCACCAGATCATGTAGTCCTAAAAAATTGAAAATATAAATCCAAAGAGTGGTTCCCCTTACCAGACACCACGAGAGCATTGGAAGAAATATTTTGGGGATCCATTAATAAGAACAGAAATTCTAGCTCAATTAAGAATAGTGTTAATTAGATTGATAAAATTACTATAGAAACCATAATTTCTTATAACATTAAAGATAAATCTCTTTTATAGTGTCCAAAGACTTCGAAATATCAAGATTCATAAGAAAACTCCCATGATTTATTTCCTTCTTTATAATGTTGATACCCTCCAAGGTAGTGAAAAAGCATGTTTGAATACTTCTCCCATGAATGAACCCAAATTGGTTTGGAGTGATAATTTCCCTAAAAATCTTACCGAACCTGATGACCAAATTTTTTCTTATAATATTAGGAATGGTGTTCCCCATGGAAATCGGTCGGAAGTCACCAATCTCAATAGAATTTTCTTTCTTCGAAAACAGAGATATAAAATTGGAATTCGTTCCATATAGAATTGAGGCAGAGAGGAAGAATTCCATGACAACATTGGTAGCATCCACATGAAAAATGTCCTAATAATACATAAGCCAAGATTTTCTGGACCCACTGCACTCTCCATGTTCAAAGATAAAAGTGAAAACTTAACCTCCTCTCCAACAGGGGTATCCATTATATCCTCATTATAATGTTATGAAATGAAAGGTTCTAAAGAGTTCTAAAGGATGAAGGGATCAATGCCATAATCCTTATAAATTCCAGGAATGTGGTCCACCACGCCCTCAAAAATTTCTTCCATTGAAGTAAAGGTGGAATCCCCAACCCGGATAACATTCAGATTATTCTTAATTCATTTATCTCTATCTAGGTGATGAAAAAACCTGAAGTTTCTATCCCTATCCAATATCAATTAGACATTGAAAATAACCTTTATAGGACTCTCCATTAGGGCCACAAACTCATCCATCTTGGAATTTAGCTGCATCTCCTCATGGGAGGGGGTATGCTGTTGTTGATTCTCAATTTGGTAACTGGAAATCTGAGATTCATTAGTCATGATTTCATTATCCATCCATGAAAAGGACTTTCTGCTCAATTCCTTCAGAAAGTTCTTGAATTCTCTGTTCTTAGAGACAAAAAAATAGGGGATTACAACAATGGTATTGTTCCACCCTTTTATAACCTCTTCCCTACACCCAAGAATCGTGATCCAAGCATTATTAAATTTTCTGGTAATGAGAAAAGACCTGGTTTTACCCTACCTTAACTCAACAACTAGGGGGTTTTGGTATGAGTTGAAATTTCAATGAGTGAAACTAGAGATAGACATGGGGGAGATCCTATCATTGATTTGGGAGAAACACCTATCCAGATTACTGGCTTTTCTACCATTGATAGTGTTCCTTTCCCATGTGAAGGTTTCTCCAACAATGTATATCTCAAAAAGATCACATTTATCCAGGCATGAAACAAATAACACTACCACAGTACAGGAGAATTTATGGACAACCTTTTTGTCAGGACTCAGATCAATATTAAAGTCACCAATGACAGTCTAATTATGGAAAATGGACTCATTCATCTGAACCAAATCCCTCCAAAGATATCTTCTTTCTAATGTATGAACAATATGAATACAAAAAAGAGAGGGCTTTGATGGTAGTGTGTAATAAGATGGTAAGGGAGATCACATGAGTCCGCACTTCAATAGGAATAAAATAGACATCATTGTGCTTCCAGACCCATAAGGTTCCCTTGACAGTTTCCTCAATTTTAGAAGAAACAATGGAGTACCCAAGGGTATACCACTTAAATCCCTTATAATTTACAAACATAATCATGGGCTCAGCTAACCCAACTAACATTTTATTGGGATAAAGAAAGTGCCTAAGGGATGTAACCATGGGTATATACCTAATCCCATGGATGTTCTAGAACATGATCTTCATTGGTTAAGGGTTATAATAATGGTGGGGGGAGTGCTTCCCTTCCCCTTTCCTTTCTCTCCATTCTTTTTGGTATTTCCAGTGGACTAATTTGCAGGTTCTAGATCAAGATATTTCTCTTCCAGCTTCTGCTTATCATAAAGTTGTTCTTTGGGACTAGGACCAATAGCTAGACCATCATAATTCTAGGATTGAGGATCCTAGACCATGTTACTCCAAAATACCCCACTCAATGGGTTGAATTTATTTAGTGTGCATATGGATTCCATTGAAGGAACACCAGTCGATTTCCTCACATACTTGTATGAGGAACCCTTTATGAAAGATTAAGAATCTAGGTCCATCCCAACTGGTTCCCCAAGCATGATAAACTTTTCCACAGGGGGAACTATAGGTGGTGAGATTGGGACAACAGTGAAGGGGCCATCAGGTGTGCCTTGTCGGCAAGAAGGTGAATTAGTATCCCCCTATAGGTCAGCTGATGAGTCCAAGACATCATCCCTCGCATGGATCAGAAGGGCTGAGGCCTGCGCAGTCGGTGAGACCATAGGCACCTGGACCTAGGATACATGGACCAACTCCTGCAGTCCCTTCACCTTAGTCGAAATGGATGTGGGCACAACATCATGGAACTACTTAGAGAAATCCATGGATCCATCAAGAAATTATGCAGGGTCTACGAAATTAAAGGCACCAAGAGGAGGGGAGCAGCAAAATGATCAACATTGCATCATGTATCCTTAACCACATTGGAGCGAGTAGGGGTAGGACCTAGAGGAATAGAATTCACTTTAGCCTCTATTATGATTCCCACAGATACATTTTCCACACCTGTTGATGTTTAGGGGTCCTTTTTGGTCCTAGGATTATCTTTACCTGCCCCACGACTCTTCTTGCAAAAACATGAATCATGCCCCTGTAGGTTGAAAATAGAACAGGTCTTTGATCTCCAACATTTCGAGAGAGTATGACAAAAATAATTGCAGGTATGACATAATTTGGTCCTTATCTCATACTAAATTTCCATGTTAAGGATTTCTTCAAGGGTATTGAAAATGGCCTCCTCAACCAGGGTGCTTGCCATATCAACTTAAAAAAGAACCCTTGAATAGTTCCCATACCTTGGGGTTTCTATCTCCTTATCAATTCTGACATGGAAGATAATATAAGAGGTAATGTCCCATAGGATTTTATGGTTACAGTAGAGCCAATTTAATTTACCAATCTAATTACATACCCATGCAAAGGTTTTTTTCACACTTAAAGGGTCAAAATTCCAGTCTAAGTCCTAGATCCATAGAAGACGTAGCTTAAGATTGAGGGATCCAAATCTCCAGGACCTCCTTTTATAGTCATCAAAAGGGAAGATGATGTGATAAAATTCACTTCCCATGGCTGTCATTTTCCATTCAGTGAACCCCCAGATGTCAGCAATGTGCTTGGTCAAATCTCCACTCTTAAAAGCCTTTCCCATTTTGGGATAAGCACCCTTGAAATAATGGAAAAACAACGTAAACTATCATTCTCCTCTATATCCTCCCAATTTTTTGAGACATGTGTCACATGGCATTTCTTGATCACACAACTAGGGGAGGGGGCAATAAAATCCCTGAAGGTAAGAGATGCGCCCAATTTTAGAACATCCACAAAGTTTTTCTTGGGTCCCATTGCATCTGTATCCCCAAAGGGACCTCTATAATTTCCTTCCTAGATCCATAAAGATAAAATTGTTCTTGATGACCAAACAGGTATGATTTTTTCATGTATGTACCCCCATTTTTTCTATCTAAATAAGCCATGGTCTGGAGTCTCATGGGATCCCCATGGTCGCAAATTTCCCTTCCTTGATCCATATTTGGGGGATGGGGGTTTAATGTTTTTTAGGGTGGAGATTTTAGTTTTTTTATGTTGAGAATTTAGGGGTTTTTTGGGTTGATTTTTTTAGGGTTTTGGGGATATGGGTTTAGGGTTTTCTATGATTGAGAGCTTAGGGCTGGGGGTTTATGGTTTTATAGGGTTTCATGATTAGGATTTAATGGGGTGATTGTTTAGGTTTTTCTTGGGTATAGGGTTTAGTGTTTTTTCAGGCTAAGGGTTTAGGTTTTTTTGGGATGAGGGTTTAGAGATTTTTTACACCTAGGGTTTAGTTTTTTGTGGGATTGAGGGTTTACAGTTTTTTAGAGCTGAGGGTTTAGGGTTTTCTGGGGCTAATGGTTTTTTGGGGCTGATTGTTTAGGGTTTTCTTGGGCATAGGGTTTAGTAATTTTTTTTCGGAAGAGGGGTCATGGTTTTTTGGGGGATGTGGATTTAGGGATTTTTGGGGATATGGGTTTACGTTTTACTATGGATGAGGGTTTAGTGTTTTATGGGGATGAGGATTTATCTCTTTTGGGGGATGAGGATTCTGTGTTTTCTAGGGTTAAGTGTTTTGTGTTTTCTAGGGACAAGGTTTTCAGGTTTTCAGGGGCTGGGGTTTTGGGGTTTTCTAGGGAAGAGTGTTTATGAATTTTAGGGGATGTGTTTTTAGGGTATTTTGGGGATGATAGATAGGGTTTTCTTGTGATGAAGGTTTAGAGATTTTAGGTGCTAAGGGTTTAGGGTTATCTAGAGCCGAGGGTATAAGTTTTTCTAAATTCAAGGGTTTAAGTTTTTTGGGATCGAGGGTTTATAGTTTCTAGGGCTAAGGGTTTAATATTATTTAGGTATGGGGGTTTAGGGATTCCTAGGGTAGAGGGATTTGGGTTTCATGGGGAAAAGGGATTTAGGGTTTCTTGGGGATCAGGGTTTAGAGTTTTATAGAACTAAGGGTTTAGGGTTTTCGGGGATGAGGGTATAGGGTTTTCTGGTGCTGAACTTTTAGGGTCTCTTGAGCAAAGGGTTTAGGGATTGTTGTGGCTGAGGGTTTTGATTTTTCATGGTTTTAGGGTTTAGAGTTTTCTGGGGAGGAGGTTATTTAGTTTTCTTGGTATAAGTGTTTAGGTTTTCTAGGGAAGAACATTTTTGTTTTTTGGGGGGTTTGGGTTTATAGTTTTTTGGGGATAAGTATATAGGGTTTTATGTGGTTGATATTTTAGGGTTTTATGGGGATGGGGTTTAGGGTTTTCTAGGAAAAAGTTTTTTAGGTTTTATGGGGCTAAGGTATTTTTTTTATAGGGATGAGTGATTAGGTTTTTGTGCGGTCAAGGGTTTAGAGTTTTTAGAAGATGGGGTTTTTGGGTTTTATGTGGATGATGGTTTAGTGTTTGTTGGGGATGAGGGTTTTTTTCCAGGTATGAGGGTTTTGGATTTTCTGGTGAGGAGGGTCAAGGGTTTTATGTGACTATGGTTTTGGGTTTTTTAGGGCTAAGGGTTTTGAGTTTTCTATGTCTGAGGGTTTAGGGTTTTATAGGGCTAACATTTTATAGTTTTCTAGGGAAAAAGGTTTAGTGTATCATGGAGTTGAGAGTTTATGGTTTTTTATTGCTTAGTGTTTACGGTTTTCTATGGAGGAGGGATTATATTTTTCAAGGGATGAGTGTTTAGGGTTTTCTAGGGCTGAAGGTTTAGGGTTTTATAAGAATGAGGGTTCAATGTTTTGTGGTTTTGAGGGTTAATGGTCCTCTTGAGATGAGGCTTTAGGGTTATTAGGGGTTGAGGGTTTATGGTTTTATGTGGATTAATATTTATTGTTTTCTATGTAATCAGTACTATGGTCTAATTAGACAGAGGATATTGGGTTTTCAAGGGATGGGGGTTTAGGGTTTTCTAGGGATAATGAACTTGGGGTTTCAATGGATGAGGCTTTAGGCTCTTCTTGGGATGAGAATTTTGAGTTTTCATCGGACCAGGGTTTAGGGATTTCTAAGTATGAGTTTTTTGGTTTTATGGGGATAAAGGTTTATTTTTTTCTAGTGATAAGGGTTTAGGGTTTTCTAGGGCTAAGAATTGAGGGATTCTGGATTTTTGGGTATAAGTTATTGGGGTTTTTTGTGGGGATGAGGGTTTGAGGGTTTTGGGGGATAGGGGTTTGGTGTTTTTCAGGGATGAGGGTTAGGGTTTTTTTGGGGATGATGGTTTCATATTTTCTTTGGGGTGTGGGTTTTATATTTTTTAGGAAAAAGGTTTTATTATTTTTTGCCTAAGGGATTAAGGATTTTGGGGCCGAGGTTTTGGAGTATTTTAGTGAT
Organism: Viscum album; assembly: GCA_963277665.1. NCBI lineage: Eukaryota > Viridiplantae > Streptophyta > Magnoliopsida > Santalales > Viscaceae > Viscum > Viscum album. Next base: position 538,729,320 of record OY728137.1, read on the forward strand.
TAGGGTTTAGGGGTTTTTTTTTGAATGTGGATTTATTATTTTTTGTGACTGAGGATTTCAGGCTCTTTGGGGCTGAGGGTTTGTTGTTTTTTGGGGGGTGAGGGTTTAGAGTTTTTGGGGATATGGTTTTTGTGTTTTTTTTAGGGCTGGGGGTTTTTGTATTTTTGGGTATAAGGGTTCAGTGTTTTTTGGGGATGAGGGGTTATGGTTTTCAGTTCATGGGTTTATTGTTTTTTAAGGTTTAATGTTTACATTTTTTAGGGGTTGAGGGTTTACAGTTTTTTGTGGACATAGCGTTTTTTAGGGGCAGAGGTTTTAGGGTTTTGGGGGGTTGAGGGTTTATATTTTTTGTTATATGAGGGTTTTTGGGTTTTTGGGTCTAAGGGTTTTGTGTTTTTTAAGGTTTAAATTTCAAATATATTTAGGATCGAGGGTTTAGGGTTTTTTGGGACTATGGGTTTAGGGTTTTTTGGTATAAGGGTTTAGGGTTTTTTTGAATGAGGGTTTAGTATTTTTGGCGGATGATGTTTTTGGGATTTTAGACTAAGGTTTTAGAGTTTTTTGAGTTTCATAGTTTATGTATTTATTAGTATAAGGATTTAGGGTTATTTGGGGTAAGGGTTTAGGTATTTTGGGGTAAGCTATTAGGGTTTTCTTGGGAAAAGGGTTTTGTTTTTTGGTGATGAGGGTTTAGGGTATTTTTTATTTGATGGTTTTGTTTTTTTTTGGGATTGAAGGTTTACAGTTTTTTGGGGATAAGTGTTTGGGGGTTTTTTGGGGTTGAGGGATTTCAATTTTTTGGGTTGAGGTTTTCATGTTGTTTGGGGATGCGGGTTTGCAGTTTTTTGAGGTTGAGTTTTTGGGATTTTTTCTGGAAGAGGGTTTGAGTTGTTTTGGGGCTGAGGGTTTTATATTATTTTGGGGATCATGAATTTTTTATGGGTTGATCGTCTAGGGTTTTTTTGGAATGATGTTTTAAGGATATTTTGGAGAAGAGGGTTTATGGTTTCTTGGGGAAGAGGGTTTAGGTTTTTTGGGGGATTAGGATTTACAGTTTTTTGGGGTTGAGGGTTTAATGTTTTTTTGGGATGAGGGATGAAGTTTTATTGGGGATGATTGTTTAGTGTTTTTTGGGATAAGGGATTTAGGTTTTTTGGAGATGAGGGTTTCATGTATTTTGGGGGTGGGGGTTTAGTGTATTTTGGGGATGGGTGTTTTGGGTCATTTGGGTCTGAGGTTGTCATATTTTTTGGGGATAAGGGATTAAGGTTTTTTTGGGGATGAGGATTTAGGGTTTTTTGGTGTTGTGTGTTTAGGGTTTTAGGGGAAAAGTTTTTAGGTTTCTTGGTTGTTAAGTGTTTAGGGTTTTTTGGAGTTGAGGGTTTAGGGTTTTTTAGGACTGAGGTTTAGGGTTTTGGGGGGATAAATGATTATGTTTTTTTAGAGTGTGGATTTAGATATTGTTGGGTTTAAGGTTTATGGTTTTTTGGGTATGAGGTTTTAGCATTCTTGGGGGATGAGGGTTTAGGGTGTTTTGGGACTAAAGGTTCGGGGTTCTGGGCCATGAGGGTTTAAAATGTTTTAGTGCAATGGGTTGAGGGATTTTTAAACTAAGGGTTTATGGATTTTGGGGGCTAAGGGTTTAAGGGTTTTTGGGATTAGGGGTTAGGTTTCTTTGTGGATAATTCTTCAGGGGTTTTAGGGTTGAGTACATAAAGTTTATTAGGTAAAATGGTTCTGGGGTTCTTTGAGATGAGTGTTTCGGGTTTTCATGGACATAAATTTTAATCTTTTTTTCGACTCGGGGTTTTGTGCATATTGGTGCTAAGTGTTTAGGATTTTTTGGGGATGAGGGTTTTGGGTTTTGTGGGGCTTAGGATTTAGGGATTTTTGGTGCTAGGAGTTCATGAATTTTTAGGGCAACGGGTTTTCAGTTTTTTTCATATGATGGTTTAGGTTTTTTGGTATTAAGGTTTTTGTTTTGTTGGGATCTCGGTATAGGTATTTTTTTAGATGGGGATTTATGGTTTTTTTGTGGGTGAGGGTTCTTTTTTTTCCTTGGGTTTATAGTTGTTTGGGGATAAGGTTTTATGGTTTTTTGTGGTTTAGTGTTTAATATTTTTTAGGGTGGAGGGTTTGGGGATTCTTGGGGATGCAGGTTTTGGGTTTTTTTGGGATATAGGTTCAGATATATTTGAGGATGAGGGTTCCGGGTTTTGGGGGGCAAAGGGATTAGGCTATTCTGGGGTTAATGTTTTGGGGTTTTGGTGGCTTAAAAGTTATTGTTATTTTGGGATGGGGGTTTAGGGTTTTATGGGGCTGGGCATTTGGGGTTTTGGGGTTAAGGGTTTGGGTTTGGGGTTTTCTAGTGATGAGGTTTTTGGTATTTTTTGTTGTTTATGGTTTGGGTTTTTTTAGGATCATAGTTGGGGTTCTTTTTAGGCATTGGGTTTGGGATTTCAGTGGGGGTTTTTGAGGTTGGGTTTGGGAATATTTTGGGACGTGGGTTAGGGGTTTTATTGGGTTGATGGTTTAGGTTTTTTTGTGATGATTGTTTCAGTGTTTTTTGGGGCTGAGGTTATGGGATTATTGGGGGATGAGGGTTTGGGGTTTTTAGTGGATAAGGGTTTAGCATTTTTTGGGGCTCAATGTTTTTGGTTCTTTGGCTTAGGGTTTAGGATTTTTTGGGTATAAGGTTTTAAAGGTCTTTTGGGATGATGTTTTATGGATTTATGGGTTGAGGGATTATGGTTTTTTTATGGTTTAGGTTTTTTTGGGATAGAGGTTTTGGGTTTTTATAGAGCTGAGAGTTCAGTTTTTTTGTGGATAAGTGTTTAATTCTTTTGTGGGGATGAGGTTTTTTGGTTTTTTGGTGATAGGGGTTTCAGGTTTTTTTTGGCCAAGGATTTAAGGTCTTTGGGAATGATGGTTTCAAGTTTATTTGGGATGAGGGTTTAGGGTTTTGTGGGCTAAGGGTAAAGGGTTTTTTACGGTTGAGGGTTTAGGGTTATTTGGGGTTGAGGGTTTAGGGTTTTTTGGGGATAAGTGTATAGGTTTATTGGCGGATGATTTTATATGGTATTTCTTGGCTGAGGTATTCTAGATTATTAGGATAGTGGGATTCAGGTTTTTTGGGGCTGAGTATTTTAGGTTTTTTGGAGATAATGGCTTTGATATTTTGGGGTATGAGGGTTTAGGGTTTTTTGGGGATGATATTTTTGGTTTCACTAGGGTTGAGTTTTTATGATTTTTTTGAGTATAGGGTTTAGGGATTTTTTCCACTTAGGGTTTATGTATTTTTGGGTCGTAGAGTTTAGGGTTATTTAGGGATGAGGGTTTAGGTTTTTATGGGATTAGGGTTTGGGGTTTTTTTCAGGCTGAGGGTTAGGGTGTTTTAGGGGTTAAGGGTTAAGGATTTTTTTTGTGATGAGGGTTTGGTGTATATTACGGATGAGGGATTAGTATATTTTGGGGATGAGGATTTGGGGTTTTTTGGGGATGAGGTTTTGGGGTTTTTGGGGGATGAGGGTTTGGGGGGTTTTTGGATGAGGGTTTGGGGGTTCAAGGATGAGGGTTTGGGGTTTTGTGGGGCATAGGGTTTGGGGTTTTTTGGGATGAGGGTTTGGATTTTTTGGGGGTTAAGGTTAGGGTTTTCTTGGACCTGAGGTTTTGATTATTTTTATAGATGATGGTTTGTGGTTTTTGGAGATGAGTGTTTTGGGGTTGAGGTTTGGGGGTATTTTGCTGCGGGATTTGGGTTTTTTATTGCTGAGGGTTTGGTGCTTTTTGGGGCTTTGTGTTTCGGGATTTTTATGGGATGAGGGTTTATGGTTTTTTGGGATAGTGATTTAGGTATTTTGGAGAGGAGCGTTTATGATTTTTCAGGGATGAGGGTTTTGGGTTTTTTCATGGTTGAGGGTTTATGGGTTTTTGGAGCACTGTGTTTAGGGTTTTTTATAGATGAGGGATATGGGTTTTTTGGGGATGATGGTGTAGGGTTTTTTGGGACAGAGGGTTTAAGGTTTATTGGAAGTGAGGGTTTTGGGTTTGTTCATGCTTCGTTTAGAGTTTTTTTGGAATGTGGGATTCATGTTTTTTTGGGCTGAGTTATTTGGGTTTTTTGGGGATGGGTGGCTATGGTTTTTTGTGGCTAAGGGTTTAGTTTCAATTGGGGATTAGGGTTTCGGTTTTTTTTGTGGCTATTAGTTTTGGATTTTTTTAGGTCAAGGGGTTTTGGGTATCTGGGGATGTAGGTTTAGGGTATTTTGGGATTGAGGGTTTAGGTTTTTTGTGGGGAAGAGGGTTTAGGATTTTCTGGGGAAGTGGGATTTGGGTTTTTAAGGGTTGAGGGTGTAGGGTTTTTTGATTTGTGTGTTTAGGGTTTTTTGGGGCTGAGTGTTTCATGTTTTTTAGGTTTGAGGGTTTAGGGTTATTTTGGGATAAGGGTTTTGGGTTTTTTAGGGAAAATGGTTATGGGTTTTATGGTATAAAGGATTAAGTTTTTTTCGGTATGGAGGTTAGGGGTTTTGGGGTGTTGTGAGTTTATGGTTTTTAGGGCTCAAGTTTTAGTTTTTTTGGGGGATATAGTTCAATTTTTTTTAGTGATGATGGTTTAATGTTTTTTAGGGATGAGGCTTTATGTTCTTTTTTTGGATGAGGGTATAGGTCTTTTGGGGAATAAGGATTTAGGGTTTTTTGGGGGATGAGTGTTTGGTGTTTTTTTGGGTTTATGTTTTAGGTATTTTGGGGTTGAGGATTTAGGTTTTTTGGGGATGAGGGTTTTTGGATTTTTAGTGATGATGTTTGTGGGTTTTTTTGGGATGAGGGTGTAGGATTATTTTTGGATGAGGGTTTATGGGATTTTGGGTCTAAGGTTTTGGGTTTTTTTAGGCTGAGGGTTTAGTGTTAAATGTGGATGAGTGTTTATGGTATTTTGGGGGTGAGGGTTTTGGGATTTTTAGGGCTGTGGAATTATGATTTTTTGTGGAAGAGGGTTGAGGGTATTTTTGTGTTGAGGGTTTAGGGTTTTTTGTGTGCGTGGTTTTGGGGTTTTTTTATGAATGAGGGTTTTGGGTTTCTTAGGGATGGAGGTTTTGGGTTTTTTAGGCTGATGGATTCATGGATTTTGTGGATGAGGGTTTGGGTTTTTTTTGGAGATGTGGGTTTGTGTTGTTTTTGGGCTAAGGGTTTGGTGTTTTTTGGGGATGATGGTTTGGGATTTAGTAGGAATTAGGGTTTAATTTTATTTGGGGCTGAAAGTTTTTGGTTTTTTAGGGCTATGGGTTTTGGGTTTTTGTGCCTAAGGATTTAGAGATTTCTTGGGTAGAGGGTTCTGGGTTTTTGAGGAAGAATGTTTAGGGTTTTTGTAGCCATGTGCTTAGGTTTTTTGGGAGATGTAGGTTTAGTGTTTTTGGGGCCGATAATTTTGGGTTTTTTGGGAATGAGGGTTTAATGTTTTTGGGGCTAGGTTTTTATGTTTTTTTGGTATGATGTTTTCATGACTTTATTTCTAAGAGTTATGAATTTTATGGAGCTGAGGGATTAGGGTTTTTTGTGGTTGATGTGTTAGGGTTTTGGGGGATGTGAAGTTGGGTTTTTTTGGGTTAAGTGTTTAGGTTTTTTGGGGGATAAAGGTTTAGGGTTTTTTTTGGTGGTGTGGGTTTTGGGTTTTTTGGGAATTAAGGTTTACGGTTTTTTGGGCATAATGGATTATGTTTTTTTGGGGTGAGGGATTCATGAATTTTTGGGTGGATGGTTTAAGGTTTTTTGGGGATGCAGGTTTAGGGTTTGGGGGGGACGAAGGTTTAGGGTGTTTTTGGTCAGTGGGTTGCGAGGTTTTTGGGACAAAGGGTTTAGAATTTTTAGTGTCTGTGGCTTTATGTTTTTTAGGGTTGAGGGTTAGGGTGTATGTTTTTTTTGGGCTAGGGGTTTTGTGCTTTTGGGGTTGAGGGTTCTGGGTTTTTTTGGTTTGTAGATTTAGGTTTTTTGGGTAGTTATGGATTCATTCTATTGGGGCCTAGGGTTATGGGTTTTTTGGGGTGAGGGATTTGGGTTTTATTGAGCTGGGGTTTTACGGTTCATAGGGTATGAGGGTTTAATTATTTTTGGGGCTGAGGTTTTATAGTTCATTGGGATGATGGTTTTGGGTTTTGTTTTCAATGGGTTTAGGGGTTTTTAGGGATGAGGGTATAAATTTTTTGGGGGATAAAGTTTTTTTATTTTTTAGGGTGTAGGGTATAGGATTTTATAAGGTCAAGGGTATAGGTTTCTTGTTAATGAGGGTTTTATTTTTTTAGGGTTAAAATTATAGGGTTTTGGGGATGAGCATGTACGGTTTTTTTGGGTCATACGGTTTTGGATTTTTTGGGGCTGAGGGTTTGGAGTTTTGGGGGGCTAAGGGTATGGAGTTTTCTGGGGATAAGGTTTTGGTGGTATATAGGGTTTATTGATGGGGGTTTTGGGGGATGGAAATTTGGGATATTTTAGGGATGATGTTTTATTAGTATTTAGGGATAAGGGTTAGGGGTTTTGTGGATAAGGTTTTGGGGGTTTTAGGTTTGAGGGTTTGAGGTTTTTTTGGATAAGGCTTTTGGGGGTTTTGGGGATTTAGGTTTGTATTTTTGGGGGCATTGAGTTAGGGTTTTTTTGTCTAGGGACTTTGGGTTTTATAGGATGAGGGTTTGGGTTTTTTTGTCAATGAGGGGTTGTGTTTTTTGGGGTTTGATGGTTTGGGTTTTCTAGTTTGAGGGTTTGGTGATTTTGGGGGATGTGGGTAAGGGGTTTTGGATATGTGTTTTAGGGTTTTTTGGTTTGAGGTTATTGGGTTTCTAGGGGTTGGGTTTTAAGGTTATTTTATCATGAGGGTTTAGGTTTTTTTGGGGTTGAATGTTTGAGGTTTTTCGGGGGCTGTGGGTTATAGGTTTATCAGGGCCAAGGGTTTTTGGTTTTTTTGGGATTAGGGTTTAGGTTTTTTTGAGGAAGAGGGTTTAGGGTTTTTTTAGGATAAGAGTTTTTTCTTTTTTGGGGATGAGGGTTTGAGGTTTTTTGGGGTCAAGAGTTTATGGTTTTTCAGAATTAGGGTTTAGGGTTTTTGGTGCTGATGGTTGACGATTTTTGGGTCTGAAGGTTTAGATTTATTTATGGGATGAAGATATAGGGGGGTTTTGGGATAAGGGTATAAGTTTTTTTGGGGTTATGGGTTTAATTCTTTATGGGCTGGGGGTTTTAGGGTTTCCTGGGGATGGGGGTATAATTTTTTATTAGGTCTAATGGTTTTGGGTTTTTTGGTGATATGGTTTTAGGTTTTAGTGATTTTTTTGGATGAGGGTATAGGGTTTTTTAGGTTGAGGATTTGGGGTTTTTTGGGCTATGGTTTTAGTTTTTTTTGGGCTAAGGGTATACTATTTTTTGGGGCTAAGGGTCTAGTTTTTCTATGCTAAGGATTTTGTTTGTTTAATGCTTTGGGATTTGCGGTTTTAGCGATGAGGTTTTTTTGGGTTTTTGGGGTTGTGGGTTTGGGGTTTTATGTTTCTAAGGGTTTTGGGTTCTTTGGTGTAGATGGTTTGCGGTTATATAGGGCCAAGGGTTTTAGATTTTTGGGCTTTAGGGTTTAGGGTTTTTTGGGGATGTGGGTTTTGGGGTTCTGGGGGATGATGGTTTAGGGTTTTTTTGGGATGAGGGTTTTGGGTTTTTTAGGGCTAACAGTTTAGAATTTTTTGGGGTATGAGGTTTTGGGTTTTTTGGAGAGATGGTTTAGGGTTTGGGGGGTAAGGTTTTATGGGTTTTTAGGGCCTAAGGATTATGGTTTTTTGGTTCTGAGGGTTTATGGTTATTGTTGTTAAATATTTATGCTTTTTATGGCCGAGGGGTAATGATTTTGACGGATTTGGATTTAGGGTTTTTTTTTGGGTAGAGGGTTTAGGGTTTATTTATGGAAGAGGGTTCTAGGTTTTTTTGGATGAGGGTTTATGGTGTATTAGGGCTGAAGGTATAGTTTTTATTGGGGATGAGGATTTTGGGTTTTTTGGGGTTGAGGGTGTTGGTTTTTTTGGGGGGATGAGTGATAGTGTTTTTTGTGGATGAGGGGTTCAGTTCTTTTGGGGCTTCGGGTTTAATGTTTTTTAGGGCTGAGCGTTTGGGGGTTTTTTGGGGATGTGATTTTCAACGTTTTTAGCACTGAGGGATTTAGGGGTTTAGGTATAAGTGTTTTGTAGTTTTTGGGTATGAGGGTTTAGTGTTTTTCAGGGAATAGGTTTCATGGTTTTTTGGGATTGGGGTTATTTTAGATGAGGCTTTTGGGTTTTCTGTTGTAGAGGGATTAGGGGTTTTAGAGGATGATGGTCTAGGGGTTTTGGGGTTTGAGGGTTTAGGGATTTTTATGGCTGAGGGTTTTGGTTTTTTTGATGGCTATGGGTTTTGGGTTTTTAGGGTTTTTAGGATTTATGGCTTATGGTTTTTTTGGAATGATGGTTAGTGGATTTTGTGTATGGGGGTTTTGGGGTTTTGGGGGTTGAGAGTTTTGGGTTTTTTGGGGCCTGGGTTTTAGGGTTTTTTGGGGCTAAGGGTTTAGGTTTCTTTGTGAGAAGGATTTTGGGATATTTGGTGTTGTGGTCTTATGGATTTATGGGGATGATGGTTTAGTGTTTTTTAGGGAAGTGGGTTTTGGGGAATTTGGGGATGTGTTTTTATGGATTTATACTACCAATGGTTTTAGAGTTTTTTGGTTGAGGGCTTAGGGTTATCTAGAATTCGGTTTTAGGATTTTTTGTGGATGAATGTCTACTTCTTTTGGGGGATGAGGGTTTATTATTTTCTAGATTTTATGTTTATAGTTTTTTGGGGATGATTCTTTAGGTTTTTTTAAGGTTAATTATTTTGGGTTTTGGGATTCTAGGGGCTAAAGGTTTAGGTGTTTTTGGGGATGATGGTTTGGGGTTTTTTAGGGCAGATAGTTTTTCCAAATTCAAAGTTGATAGTTTAGGGTTTCTTCTGGTTGAGGGTTTAGTGGTTTCTAAGGTTGAGGGTTTATGTATTTTTGGGATATGTGTTTTTGGTTGTTTTGGAGAGGATGGTTTTGGATTTTTTTGGGGATGAGGATTTAGGGTTTTGGGGGATAATGTTTTAGGGTTTTGAGGGGTGGTGGGTTTAGAGTTTTTTAGTGCAGAGGTTTTGGGGTTTACTGGGGATGAGAATTTAGGGGTTTTTTTGGGATGAATTTTTTGTTTCTTTGGAGAGAGGCTTTAGGTTTTTTGGGTCTCTAGGTTTAGGGATTTTTGGGGATGAGAATTTAGTATTTTTGGGGCTAATGGTTTAGGGTTTTTTGGGGGGTAACAATGTATAGGGTTTTGGGATGAGGGTTTAGGTTTTATTGGGGATGAGGGATTAAGGATTTATTTGGCTGAGGGTTTGGAGTCTATGGGGATGATGGTTTAGGGTTTCTTAGGGAATATGGATTATGGTTTTGGGGGGCTGAAGGATAAGTGTATTATGGGTCTAGGGTTTGAGGAATTTTTTTGGTGAGGGTTTAGGGTTTTTTGGGGATGAGGGTTTGGTGTTTTTTTGGAAATATGGTTTAATGGTTTTTAGGCTGAAGGATTATGGATATTTGGGGATAGGGGTTTAGTTTTTTTGGGGATGAGGGGTTAGGGGTTTTTTGGATGAGTGTATTTGGTTTATTGGCTTGATTGTTGAAGGTTTTTCAGGGAATAGGGTATAGGGATTTTTTTGAATGAGGGTTCAGAGGTTTTGTGTGCTGTGGGATCAGGGGTTTTTGGGATTGATGGTTAATGATTTTTTGGGACTGAGGGTTTAGGGATTTCTGGGGATGAGGGTTCGAGGGATTTTTGAGTATTCATTTTTAGTTTTTTTATGTATCAGTGTTCAGGGTTATTTGGGGATGAAGGTTGACGGTTTTTTGGGGATAATGTTTTATGGTTTTCTAGGGATGATGTTAGAGGGTTTTTTTGCAGTTCAGGGTCCAGAGTTTTTTGGAATGAGGGTTTAGGGTTTTTTTTGGGTATTTGGGTTTTTGGGTTTGGGGGCTAGGGTTCAAGGGTTTTTAAGGATAAGTTTCTTGGATTTTTTTTAGTATAAGGGTTCAATGTTTTTTTGGGGTTGAGTGTTTAGGGTTTTATGGGGAATAGCATCTAGGGTATTATGTAACTAAGGGTTCCTAGATATTTGGGGATGAGGATTATGGTTATTTGAGGCAAAGCTTTGAGGGTTATTTTGGGTCTGAGTGTTCAGGGATTTTTAGGACTGATAGTTTTGGGTAATTTTGGTCAAAGGGTTCAAGGTTTTTTTGGGGATAACGAGGTCGAAGATTTATGGTTTTTTGGTATGAAGGTTTAGGGTTTTTTGGGGATTAGGGATGAGAATTTTTGGGGTTGAGGGATTTTTATTATTGTGTGTTGAGGTTTTAGTGTATCTTGAGATAGAGGTCTTATAGTTTTTAGGGCCGAGGGTTTAGGGTTTTTTAGGGTGGAGAGATTGGGGTTTTTTGAGGATGGGTGTATAGGGTTTTTTGGGGATAAGGGTTTAGGTTTTTATTGGTATGGGTGTTTAGGGATTTTTGGGGATGAAGATTTAGAGTTTTGTTCGGAGCGGTGGGTTAAGGTAGTTTTGGGGCTGAGGGTTTAGGATTTTTTCGGAGCGAGGGTTTTTGGTTTTTTGGGGTTGATTGTTTATGGTTTTTTGGGGCCTAGGTTTAGGATTTTTTTGGGAATATGGGTTTTGGGTTTTTTTTGTGATCAGGGTTTCAGTTTTTTTGGGGATGGTGGTTTTGTGTTTTATGTGGATGATGGTTTATGGTTTTTTGGTATGAGGATTTGGGTTTTTTCGGTACTAAGGGTATGGAGTTTTGTGGGGCTGAGGGTTTCAGTTTTTTTGGTTCCAAGGGTTTCTACTTTTCTAGGTCTAAGGGTTTGTGGGGTTTTAAGATTATGAATTCTAGTTTTAGGCTATTTTAGGTTTGCAGATTTTGGGGATGAGGGTTTGTGGTTTTTTGGGGCTGAAGTTTTGGGTTTATTCTATGGTTGAGCATTTGGTTTTTTTGGGGATGATGGTTTATCATTTTCTTGGGCTGAGTGTTATGGGAAATTTTGGGGATTATGTCTAGGATTATTTTGCTTTTAACGGTTTATGTGTTTTTTCATGTGATTTTTTAGGGGTTTTGGGGTTAGGGGTCTAAGGTATTTTGGGGTTTAGGGTTTAGGGGTTTTTTGGGTTGAGAGTTCAGGGTTTTTCAGTTCTGTGGGTTTATGTCTTTTTATAGGCTGGCATTTTAGGAATTTTTTCATGCTGAATGATTATGTTTATTTGGGGAAAATTGTTTAAGGTTTTCTGGGATGAGGATTTATGGGGTTTTGGGCCTTAGGGTTTAGGGTTTTTGGTTAAAGAGTTTAGGATTTTATGGGGTTGAGTGTAAATTTTCTCTAGGGAAATGTTTTTTGGGGTTTTGGTGGTGAGGTTTTAGGGGTTTTGGGGTTTTGGGTTTTAGGTTTTTAGGAATAAGGGTGTATGGTTATTTTGGTATGACTATTTAGTGTTTTTTTATGGCTAATGGTTTATGGTTTTTGGGATATGTTTTTAGGGCTTTTTGGGGACAAGGGTTTATAAATTTTTGTGGGTGAATTTTTTGGTGGTTTTTGCACTGGGGGGTAAGGTTATTTTGGGGGCATAAGTTTAGATTTTTTGGGTATGAGGATTTAGGGTTTTTTTGGATGAGGGTTTGGGTTCATTTTAGGATGAGGGTTTAGGTTTTTCTTGGGAAGTGAGTTTTGGGGTTTTTTGGGTTATAGGGTTTAGGTTTTTTTGAGGTTAAAGTTTTATTGTATTTTATGGATTGAAGGTTTATGGTTTTTGAGGATGTGGGTTTAGGAGTTTTTGTGTCTTAAGGATTAGGTAGTTTTTGGGCTGAGTTTCTAGGTCTTTTTGGGAATGAGAGTTTATGGTTCTTTTGAGATGAGGATTTGGGGATATTGAGAACCTAGGGTTTGGGTCTTCTAGGCCTGAGGGTTTATAATTTTATTAGAATGAGGGTTTCGTGTATTCTGGGGTGAGAGTTTAGGTTTTCTATGGATAAGGGTTTAGGGTTTTCTATGGATGAGGGATTAGTGTTTTCTAGGGATCGTTTTTTGGGTTTTCTGGGGCTGAGGGTTTTGGTTTCTATAGGGATGGTGTTTAGAGTTTTTAGGGGTTGAGTGTTTAGGGTTTTCTGGGGATGAGGGTTTTGGACTGATGGTTTATTGTTTTTTGGGGATAAGGGTTCGGGGTTTTTTGGGGCTGAAGGTTTATAGTTTTGGGGTGATGAGGATTTGGTGTTTTTGGGGTTATGGTTTTGGGGTTTATTGGGGCTATGGGTTTGGATTTTTTTAGGCAAATGGTATAGAGTCTTTCTGGGGGATGAGGGTTTTGGGATTCTAGAGGATGTGGGTTGAGGTTTTTTGTGGATGAGTGTTTAGTGTTTTTTAGGGACAATGGTTTTTGATTTTTTTGGATGAATGTTTAGGATTATTTTGAGTGAGTGTTTATTTTTTTAAATGTTAAAGGGTTTAGGGTTGTTTTGGTACTAGTGTTTCATGTTTTTTTGGATGATGTTTTAAATTTTTTTAGTTTTGGGAGTTTAGGTATTTTTTTGAGATGAGAGTCTAGTGTTTTTTTTGGCTTTGGGTATACAGTTTTTGGGGGTTGAAGTTTTAGAGTTTTTTTAGGATTAGGGTTTCGGTTTTTTAAGGCAGTGTGTATATGGTTAATTGGGGTGATGGTTTAGATTTTTTGGCCAGAGGGGTTAGGGTTTCTTAGGGTGATGGTTTAGGGTTTTTTAGGGGGTTAGGGTTTAGGTTTTATTTTAGATATGAGTTCAGGGTTTTTGTTGTAGTGTTTAATATTTTTTTTGGATGATGGTTTTATGGTTTTTGGGGATGAGTGTTTACGGTTTCTTGGGGATACAGTATGGGGTGTTTGGGCTAAGGGTTTTGGATTTTTTGGGTTTAGGGCTAAAGGTTTTTTGAGGCTTTGGGTGTATGGTTTTTTGTGGCTAAGGGTTGAGGGTTTTTTATAGATAACATCTTATGGTTTTATGGGATTTAAGTATAAGGGTTTTTTGGGATGAGGGAATAAGGTATTTTTTTGAGGCATAGGTTTTCTGGGGGGATGATCACTTAATCTTCATTGGCGATGAAGGTTTTGGGTTTTTTGGGTCTAATGGTTTTTTGTGTTTTGTGGCTGAGGATTTAGGGTTTTTTGAGGATGGGAGATTATTTTATTGGTGTATAAGGATTTTTGGCCTTTTGGGTATGAGTGTTTAGTGTTTTTTGGGGAGGAAGGTATAGGATGTTTTTGGTGTTGTGGGTTTGGGTATTTTGGGGCTAAGAGTTTGTGGTATTTTTGGTGTTGAGGGGTTAGGGTTTTTTGGGGGATTGAGAGTTTGTTGTTTTTTTGGTGTTGAGGTTTTAGTGTTTTTTGGGATAAGGGTTTTGGGTTTTATAGAGATGAGGTGTTAGGGATTTTTGGGGATGATTATTTACTGGTTTTGGGGGATGAGGATTTATGGTTTTTTGGAGATGAGGGGTTGATGTTTTTTGGGGTTTGAGTGTTTATGGTTTTTTTGGTTTTAAGGGTTTTGGGATTTTATAAAAAATGATTTTTGGTATTTTATGGTGTGTGTTTGTGATATTTTAGGGATAGTGGTTTAGGGTATTTTAGGGATGATGGTTTGGGGCTACGAGGATGGGTTTTTTTTAGGTTGGAGTGTTTTAGGTTTTTTTGGGTTAGAGTGCTCGGTAATTTTTTTGATGATGTTTTAGGATTATTTAAGGATGATGTTTTAGGTTTATTTGTGTATATGGTTATAGTGTTGGTTGGTTTTGTGGGTTTAAGATTTTTTAGGTATGAGTTTTGGGTTTTTTTTTGTGCTGAACATCTAGGATTTTTTGTGGCTGAGGGGTTCAGGTTTTTTGGGGATATGTGTTTCGTGTTTTTTGTGGCCAAGAGTTTAGGAATTTTTGGGGATGAGGGTTTGGGGTTTTCTAAGGTTCACGGTTTGTGGTTTTTTGGGGTAGAAGATTTGGTTTTTTTGGGAGGAGGGTTTTTTTGGGGTGAAGGGTTTATGGATTTTTGGTGCTAATGGTATAGGGTTTTTTGTGGATTAGGGTTTATTGTTTTTTAGTGTTGAGGGTTTTGGGATTTTTTTGGATAATGGTTAATGGTTTTTTTATGGGGGTTTTGAGTTTTTTATGATTGATGGTTTGGGGTTATTTGGGGATGAGGGTTTATGGGTTTTGGGGTTAATGGTTTTTTCTTTTTTAGGGTAATGGTTTTGGGTTTATTTTGGTGTTGAGGGTATAGTGTTTATTGGGGTCAAATGATAAGGTTTTTTTTGGGGGTGGGGGACTGTGGTTTTTTTTTGGGATGGGGGATTTGGGTTTTTTGGGGTTGATATTTTTGTGTTTTTGGAAGTTGAGTGTTTTGGAATTTTTGGGTCTGTGGTTTTTTTGTTTTATAGTTACTAATGGTATAGTGTTTTTTGTGGATGAGGGTTTAGAGTTTTTTTGGGCTGAGGGGATAGGGTTTTTGGGGGCTAAGGGTTCGGGTTTTTTTGTGGTTGAGCATTTTGTGTTTTTGGGGGCTAAGGGTTTTTTGATTTTTATGGCTATGGTATTGGGATTTTTTGGTTAATAGTGGTTTATAGTTTTGGGGGGATGATGGTTTAAGGGTTTTTGGGGAAAATTGTATAGGGTTTTTCAGGGTGGAAGGTTCTGGTTTTTTTGGGGCTAAGGGTTTTGGGTTTTTTGGGGCTGATGGTTTAGTGTTTTTTTGACTGATGGATTCAGTTTTTTGGGGCTGATGGTTTAGGAATTTTTAGAGACAACATTTTAGGATGTTTTGGGGCATGGTAATTAGGGTTTTTTGGGGATGAGGGTTTTGGGTTTTTTAGGGCCCAATGTTTTGGGTTTTTTGGGGTTGAGGGTTTTGGTTTTTTTGGGCTATCAATTTTGGGTTTTTTGGAGTTTTGGGTGATGTGTTTTTTTGGATGAGGGTTATTTTTAAGGCTTATGGTTTATGTTTTTCTAGGTATATTGGTCTAGGGTTTTTTGGGGGCTAAGGGTTAAGGGTTTTTTGGGAAGGAGTTTATGGTGTTTTTCGGGCTGAGGGTTTAGGGTTTTTTCGGCCAAGGGTTTTGTGTTTTTTAGGTATGTGGATTCAGTGATTTTTGGGGATTAAGATATAGGATTTTTTGGATATGGTAATTTTGGGTTTTTGGGGCCTAATGTTTAGGTTTTTATGGGGCTGAGTGATCGGGGTTATTGTGGGTTGAGGGTTTGGATTTTTTTGGGGATAAGGGTGTAGGATTTTTTTAGGGATGATAGTTTTTGTTTTTTTGGGGGGTATGGTTTTAGTGTTTCTTAGGCTCAAGGTTTTAGGGTTTATTGGGTCTGAGAGTTTTGGATATAAGGTTTTTTGGATTCAGGTTTACTGTTTTCTGGTGTGAGGCCTTAGAAATTTTTATGGTTGATGGTTTAATGATTTTTGGGATTTCTTGGGATGAGGGTTTTGGGTTTTTGGGGCTGTGGGTTTTTGGTTTTTGGGATCAATGGTTTTGTGTTTTTTGGTGCAGAGTGATTAGTGTATTTTGGGGAGGATGGTTTATGGTGTCTTGGTATTGAGTGTTTAGGTTTTCTTCAGGCTGAGTGTTTAGGGTTTTTTGTGACTATAGGTTGAGGGTTTTTTTTGTGGTTGAGGGTTTAGGGTTTTTTGGGGATGATGGATTAGGGATTTCTGGAGCCAAGGGTTTAGGGATTTTGGGGTATGAGGGTTTATGGTTTTTTGGGTATGAGGGATTAGGATTTTTTGGGACCATGATTTTCAGGTTATTTAAGGCCAAGGATTATGGATTTTTGGGGTAAGATTTTTTTAGGGTTGAGGATTTAGGGCTTTCTGGGATGGGGTGTTTATGGTTTTTTGGGTATGGGGGTATAATGTTTTTATGAGGATTTTAGGTTTTATTTGGCCTAGGTTTTAGGGGTTTTTTAAGGCATAACGGTTAGGGTTTTTTTAATTTTGAGTGTTTAGGGTTTTTTTGGGGATTAGGGTTTAGTGATTTTGGGGTTTAGGGTTTTTTTGGGACATGGTAAAAATGTTTTTGGGGCCAAGGGTTTTGGATTTTTTGTAGGAATGAGGGTATGTGGGTTTTTGGGGGGCATTCATTTGGGGTTTTTTGTGGTAGAGAAATTAGGTTTTTATGGGTCCAAGGGTTTGGGGTTTTTTTGTATGAGGGTTTAGGGAATTTTAGGCAAAGGAATATGGTTTTGGGAGGATGATATTTTAAGTTTTTTTGGTATAGAGTGTTTAGGTTTTCTGGGGGTTGAGTGTTTAGGTTTTTTTTGGTTCCAAAAGTTTGGGGTTTTTTCTATGTATAGGGTTTAAGGTTTTTAGGGACATGGTTTTATGGGTTTTTATGACTGTTGTTTTATGGTTTTATAGGCTGGAAGGTTTGGGGTTTTTGGGGCTTTATGTTTATGGTTTTTTGGGTGTTGGTGAATTAGGGATATTTTGGGATGAATGTTTTATATTTTTTTTGTTTAAGGGTTTATGGTTTTTTAGCACTATGGTTTTAATGTTTTTTAGGGTTGAGGGTTTAGGGTATTTGGGGGATGATGGTTTACAGTTTCAAGGGGTTAAGGTTATAGGGTTTCCTAGGGTTGTCAGTTTATGTTATTTGGGGGTTGAGTATTTTGTGTATCTTAGGGCTGAGGGTTTTTGTATTTTTGGGGTTGAGGGTTTATAATTTTTTCAGGATAAGGGTTTAGAGTTTTTTAGGGATGAGGGTTTATGGTTTTTTTGGTATTAGGGTTTATGTTTTTCTTGGAGGTGGGGGATTAGTGTTTTTTTGGGGCTGAGGGTTTAAGGTTTTTGGTGGAAAAAGGTTTTGGTGTTTTTTGGGGATGAGGATTTAATATTCGTTGGGACTTAGGGTTTAGGTTTTTCGGGGTAGAGGGTTTAGGGTTGATTGATAGTTCTGTTTTAGGGTTTTTTTTGGGATTTCAGTTTAGCATTTTTTTCAGTTGAGGGTTTAGGTTTTTTTGGGGACAAGGGATTAATGTTTTTTAGGGCTGAGTATTTAGGTTTTTGGGAAGTGGGTTTATTATTTTTTGGGGATCTAGTTTTAAGATTTTTTGGGATGAGGGTTTAGGGTTTTGTGGGATGAGGATTAATAGTTTGTTTGGGGAAGAGTGTTTAATATTTTTGGGGGCTGAGGGTTTATTATTTTATAGGGTTGTGGGTTTATTGATTTTTGGGGAACATAGTTAATGGTTTTTTGTGGTCGAGGGTATCAAGTTTGTTTGACTTTAGGGCTCAATGATTTTTGGGGATAATGGTTTATATATTTTTTTCTTCAAGGGTCAGGAATTTTTTGTGGAAATTTTTTTAATGTTTTCTAGGGTCAAGGGTTTATGGTTTTGTGGGGGTAATGTGGGTGTGTTTTTTTGGGTGGAGGATTTAGGATTTTTTAGGCTGAGGGTTTAGTGTTTTGTGGGGTTTAGGGATTACGGTTATATGTGGATAAGTGTTTGGACAATTTTGGGGTAGAGGGTTTAGGGGTTTTTTGGCTGTTAGATTATTATTTTTAGGCCGAGGATATAGGTGTTTTTGGGGATGAAGGTTTAGGTCTGTTGTAGGATGGGGGTTTATTTTATTTTTAGGAAAATGGTTTGGGGTTTTGGGGGTTCGTGTTTATGGTTTTCTAGGTCTAATTGTTTAGAGATTTTCAATGATTAGGGTTTATTGGTTTTACTAGGGCTGTCAGTTTAATTTTTTAGTGGGATCAAGGTTTAGGTAATTTTGTGGCTGATGGAAATGGGTTTTTTATGGTTGGTTGTTTAGAGTATTTTTGGCGATGAAGGTTTTATTTTTTAGGGGATGAGGGATTATAGTTTTTTATTGTTTAAGAATTAGGTTTTTTGGTCATGATGATTTAGGGTTTTGGGGGATGAGGGATTATGGT
Organism: Viscum album; assembly: GCA_963277665.1. Taxonomy (NCBI): domain Eukaryota; kingdom Viridiplantae; phylum Streptophyta; class Magnoliopsida; order Santalales; family Viscaceae; genus Viscum; species Viscum album. The sequence continues at coordinate 538,747,324 of OY728137.1, forward strand.
ATTTTGGGGTTGAGTATTTAGGGTTTTTAGGGTGTATATTTTGGGTTTTTTTGGTACCTATGCTTCATAATTTTTTGGGGTTGATCATTTATTTTTTTATGGAAGAGGGTTTAGAATTTTATAGGGATGAGTTTTTAGGGATTTTCGGGACCTAGGGTTTATGGAGTTTTGGTGATGAGGGTTTAGGGTTTTTTGGGGATAAGGGTTTAGGGTTTTTTGGGTTCTTAGTTTTAGGGTTTTTGGGGGCTGAGGGTATAGTGTTTTATGGGGATGAGAGTTTTGAATTTTTGGTGTTGAGGGTTTGGGGTTTTTTTGTTGCAGAGGGTTTTTAGTTTTTTAGGGCTGAGGGTTTGTGGTTTAATGGGTCCTAGAGTTTGTGGTTTTTTTAGGCTGGGGGTGGGAGTTTTGATGGATGAGGGATTGGAGGGTTTTTGGCTGAGGGTGTTGGGTTTTTTTAGGGATAAACTTTATTATTGTTTTTAATTTTACTTTTATTTTATTTATATTCATTAATTGAAAAATACATTCATTAAAAACCCTTTAATTAAATATTATTATTAATTTACATTATTTAAAAAGAATTATTGAAAATATATTATTTTTAATCTTTTAATGTTTTGAAAATCTATATTTTTTGAGTTAATGTTTAATTACATTTTCTTTAATTTTACACTTTTATGATTTTAAATTGATATATGTGAATTTTAATATAGATTGGAATCATTTTTTTATATTGCATGCATTAATTTTTGAAATGATTTAAAAATAAATTCTTAAAACATTCTAAAATTTTAATTTCTCTATTCTTAAGAATAAACCATCAAATTCATATATAATATACATTATTATATATCTTATATTATGTTTTTAATTTTTCTAATTTATTTTGTTTTTTTAGTTTTAAAATATATTTAATATATCTTGTTAAATTCATATTTTTAAATTTGTTACATTAAATTTTTTCATAGTGGTATATTTTAAAAAAATACATAGTTTTTAAATTTATATATATATATATATATATATTGGAATCAATATATATATATATATATATATATATATATTGATATGTATATATATATATATTTGTTATTCATGTATAATAAACTGTGGATTATCTTTATTTATAAATGAGCTTCATTGGATCCTATATACATAAATGAAAGAAACCTCACATTTCTCCTTGCTCGATAGTTCCCCAACATCCATATGAGTTTCCTCACGAGACTATAAGTACCAGATCATTCCCTACTAGACCTACTCGACCAATTGGGATGCTCTCCTTCGATGCTCATGTTTAGTTTGACTCCAACATCACCACCATGCACATGCGTTGTAGTGAATCATCGACCAATATCTTGACCTTATGTGGAAATGTCTTCAACAAAACTGGTGCAAAAAATAAATAATATCGACACTAATACTATAGTTTTCTCATCTAGTTCATCCCCCCATGTCATTGCCTCATCCGATGGTAACCATTAGAGTGACGACACCTTCTTATGTGATGGAAATAGAATCTACCAACTATGATAGCAACATGGCTCATCTATCCATGGTAGTACTTTCTACCATTGAACTATAGTTTCATCTACCATCAACAACGGTTTCTCATTCCTTTGAACATGCGACATGATGGTAGAAACACATACAATTTGACTCTTCTCCCATGTTTTCAAGATTAGATGGTGGAGTTCCCTTCAGTAATGGGGGTAGCACTACCAAAGCAACAAAAGCAGGTTTCCACCTTACCTTTGACAGTAGGAGTGAGTCACAACAATAGCCTCATGCATGATATCACTGCCAGAGATATTCCACAGTAGCGGTAACAAAATTACCTAACTTTCACAATAGTATAAGCTCCACTATTTGATAATATTAGCAATTTTATGCATAGTAATGCAAGTAACATCTCCCATACATAATGGTAGAATGTCCGACTGATGGTAGAACCCCTTCTATCACTTGATAAAAGTAGAAGTAGCATCTCATCATGGTAGTAGCTATGTTTTAGTGATGGAAAAATCTTCAAACCCTACTATTTACGGTAGTAATCCAAAAAAACAGTTGCATCCTTACTTTGGTTTGTTGGTAACATGTAAGCAGTAGAAACATCTTTCTATATTTATGTAGCTTATTTTTATCTACTTTCAGTTGAAATATTATTATAAAAATATAGTTTTTGTCATTATATTATATTTTATTGAATTATAATTTCATTAATTCAATATTTTTTTATTTTTACTAAAATATAATTATATGTTCTAAAAAATTATTTTAAGAATATTTGAAAATTATTTGATATTCAACAAGGTATTTAAAATTGAAAGTAGTGATATTATTTAGTATTTTTTTATTTTCTTACTCATGAATGGCGGTGATTAGATATTTTGATGCACATTGAAGATATTTAATTCCATGATATTGCATGATTAGTCAATTATTATGTGATCAAGGGATTAATAAATCTTATACAATTTATTCGATGAACAGCAGTGCTTCTCATTTTCTATACATATACAATCGATAACTTTCAATACTTTTTTTCTTTTATATGATCATAGAATAACATCAATATTTGACCATATTCATTTTAAGTGATCATATTTCATCGTGCTTCATCATATTCCACATCTTTTGTTCATCTCCTGGTTTTCTTTGTATTCTTGTTTTCTTTATTTTATCATTTCATTATATATCTATGATTGTTATAGTAGGTTTTTTATTTCCAAATCAAATGAAGATCTCCCTGTTGGTTATTCCACCATCCAAAATGTTGTTTTCTGTTGTTACTACTGAAAAAAAGTTATCTCCAAACTTGGTTAAGACTCTGATAAAAAGGTTGGGTAGTTCCTCTAGGAATTATAAAAGGAAGGGTCTGTAAATGATATCACAACACTATATGTGAGTTCTTAGTGGGTACAAATATTCTTGTAGAGTAGAGAAGGTTTATGAGTGGAATAGGATCTTGGTGATCTGAAACACTATAGAAACATTATGTTCATTATTTTTATTCCCGCTACACTTCATATTGAGAACACATCACTTAATATAGATTATTTAATTAATAAACTCTGATTTATTTTATATAAGTTTTTTAAAAGAAAAATCACCCTAGCCATCTAGTTTATTTTTCAATCATTCACAATCAACCAATTGGTTTCAGATTTCTATCTCTAATTTTTTTTATCACCATTATTTTTTTAATCTTTATAGACATAGTTTTTTGTTTATTATTAATTATTAAGAAAAACTAATCATCCTTGACTGAAAATTATGAGGTATTAATTCTAGTTTCGTATGATGGTAGGTTTCAATTCCAATGATGGATGTATTCCCCAAAAACCCAATCTTCAATCGGAGTGACTACTACTACTAGAAATATTGAATTGAATCCTGCCTAAGATAGTTGAGTATGGATCAATGGATATTTATGGAAAAATAATATCAGAAACCCAAATTTTATCAAGAGACTTTTTTTAATGAAATGACAATGTATGTCTTGAATTAAAAAGTTAAGTATTATTTTTACTATGCTATAAGTAGTAGAGTATATAACAATTTTTCATCATGTAAGACATCCCATTACATATATAGAATCGGTCCGGTGACACACTATGGGTTTGAAACACTTAAATACAATTTTTTAGGAATACTATAAGAGGAATGCCAGGACTTAAAGATGGGAGATGAAGAGTCAGTGAACTATATGATCTATTGGTTTACATGTTTTACAAATGGTGCGAACTCTCTTGGTTAATTACTGGAAAACATAGCTCAAGGTGAAAGTGTATTGAGAGATCTATCAAAAAGTAAACATGCAAAGAAAGTGTCCATCAATGAATGTAATAATTATAAGAATTATTCTTTAGATAAAATATTAGGCTCTTTAATGTAGTATGATTTATAGTTAAAAAATTATGATGAGGAGACAATAAAGAGAAAATGTATAGAATTTAAGTATAATATTAATTAAATCTCTCTGCCTTCTCAATTTGAGTTACTAGAAATTTCCATAGAGATAGATCACTATAGATAGAAGAATTTCCCATTTATGAAAAATTGTAGAAATAGATAGATCAGGAGGAATAATAAAAAGAATACAAAAAAGGAAAGACTAACACAAACAATTATTTTTTATAATTAATGTGTTATGGTTACATGAATAATGGTCATATCAGGAATGATTTATCCAAACTCAATCACTCAATAAATTACAAAGACAATTGAAGAAGAAGAAAATATTTTTTTGGAGGATGGGATTACTTAGATGGTTCTGGTTCAAGTAGTGACTCAGGAAGTGAAAAGGAAATAGGAATCCCTGCTCTAATGGGTAAGAAGTGTGAGGTAATTGATTCAATATCTACTCAATTAATTACTTTTGATAATGTTGAACATAATGAAATATATTAATATGAAAATAAATTGATTATAATTCTTATTCTGATTCTGATTCTATAAAATCTATCATCAAATATCTATGTAATGAAAATGAGATATTAAGGAATGATGGTATATGGATAATTGAGAAATGTTCTGACAAAAGAATTATAAATAATATGTTAACGAATAAAAATAAAAAAGGAATAGGTAATGTGATAATCTGAATAAGGTTGTTTCCTAGAACAAAGAATCTAAATGGAATACTGATTCTGGGATGTCAAAATTAAATTAATAAAATTGTGGTATAAAAAGATTTTTGGTAGTAAATGATAAATTTCCGGAAAGAAATTTTATTTCAGTTTTAGATGATCGAACAAAAGTTGAAAATGAATTTATGAAATATATTGAAGAAACCAAAAATCCTGGAAAATATATCTTTTGGTTCTAATATAAAAGTTTCTACCGATTTAGAAGCTGTTGAAAAAGTGAACTTGGATTTGAAAGAGGAATTTGTTTGATTTAGGGAAACTATATCTACATTTGTTCAATGAAAATAGAAATATGTAAAAAATGAAATCTATGATGAAAAAAATTGTAACAAGAATGGTTTTGGTTATAACATATTATCACCAATCTTAAATAAGACTACTTTTATAAGAATCTTAAAAGAGATAATTTCTATAGTAACATGTTTCAACATGTAAAATGTAAGGCAATAATTCTAAAGAATGGTCACTATGATTTACTCAATAAATTTTTCATACTAAAATTGTCATATTTCAGAATTTAGTTTCAGGATTACCCAGAAATTGATGTTTTAAGTATTTTTGGGTGGCCAAAAGACCTTATATGAATTTTGGTGAATTGATGATAGAATGGGTACACAAATGATGTTACTAAAATCTTTCTAGACTTAATCTAGTTACCATTCCCATGTAAATATTCTTTTTTTAACTTGCAAAAAAAATCTACAACTATATAAATAGGTGTGATGGCATGAAAATTATCAAATATCCTTTAGATGTTATTCTAATTTATAGAATTTTTATCATGGAAAATTAATTTTTATTGTTATATAAAGAATGAATTAAGTATATTATTTAGATAAGAAGTATAGTTTCATATGTGATGATTATATGTTTTATTTCTCTTTAAAATTGTCCTGATATTTTTTTATATATCATTATATTTTCTTGAATTTAAAGTTAGTTGCCCCTAGTTTGTTAAATTAAATAATATAATGGTATTAATTCTTTAAATTAGTGTTCAATGAGTGAGTATATGAAAACATCACATCTGATTAATATATTTTAAATAATCATCATTTAATATTTTAAATTTTAGGAAGGAACATATATTCTGTTTAAAATCTTCTAATAAACTCATTTTGTGCTTTAGGGATGGTAATATTATGTTTTTATTTTTAAATTCGTTATCCACATATTTCTCTAAAGTATTTTTTTTCATGTTATGGCTAAAATAAATATTTGAAAACTTATGATGTAGGAATATTTTTTATGAATTTTAAATGTATAATGAATTAGAATTTAGTTTATTTACGCCTCAATTTGTTTGAACATCGAGGTCAAGTTCACATCGAGGAATTATGTGAAGTTATTCCATATTCTTTAAATTGTGATAATTTTTTAAATTAAATCATTTATTTTAATTTTTTTAAATTTGTTTCATTCTTCTATGTTTAAAAATAACATTGGAAATGAAATTTGATTAATTAGTCATATTTGTAATGATATTTCGCATGCTTAAACTCAAGGGAGTTTGTTTGTTTATAAACCTTTAAAGAGTGGTTCCTTATATTTATTTTTCAGAAGCATAATATTTTGTTTATCTATTCATGGAAATTTGATTTATCATGTTTTAAATTGTAATAAATGATTTGTTAAAAATACACATTGATTTAAATATTTACTTTCTTGTGTACAATTATTAAATGTTATTTTGGATGAAAAATTTTCACCTTTATAATAAAAGGTATTTAATATCACTTTTGGGGGAGAATATTTAAAAATATAATTTTTTTCTATTTTTGATAAATTTCAAAAAAGGGGAAGAATATTTTTTAAATTAATTTTTCTCTTCAATTTATAAAATAAGGAGATTGTTAGTTTTTTGGAATTTTTTATTTTTTTTTATTTGTTTTGATAAATTGAGATATCACTTCTTTCAAAAACCATCAATTATATTTTATTATTATTCGATATATTGAAAAAATATTATTTAAAATATTTGATTTGATATTGATTACATTTATATGAATTATTATTTTTGATGTTAAAGTCATGTTTCATTAAATTCAAATTATCTAAGCTTTTAAATTTCATTTTTTAATTGATATATTTGAATTTTCATACACAATGAAATAATTTTTTCTATTTCTTGTATATATTCTTAAAATGTTTTAAAAATTATTTTAAACAAACTTTTATGCTTATAATTTTGTAATTCATAAGCATCAAATTTTATGTAAATATACAATATATATTTCTATATCTCTAATATTATGTTTTTAATTATGTTTAATTTTTTATTAGAATTATAATTTTCAAACATATATTATATGTATTATTAAATTAATATTTTTAAATTACATACATTACATTTTTTTCATGAGGGTATATTTTTAAAAAATACTGAATTTGTAAAATTAATATATATATATATATATATTTTGAATAATAAATTTTTATAAATTCATATATATATATAATACTTATATTAAAAACTGTGGATTATCTTCATTTTCGAGACACTAGGTTTGACCTCCGACAAGTAAGCGACAACCTCCCCCTTTTCACAGATGTTCTTCATTGGATCCTCCATAAAATCATCCAAGAAAATTCACATTTCCATTAACTCAAAGGCACTCTATTAATCGTATGATTTTCCTCAAGAGACTTGTTGTACCAAATCTCCCTCATCTGGTTCATACATTCTAGACCCGCTCAACGGGTTCAATAGCTCTCCTTCAGTGCTCCAGTTTATTGTGACAATGACATCACTACCATGCTAATGAGTTTCAGAAACTCGTCGGCTAATAGCTCAACCTAGAAACAGACCTCCTTCATGAAACATGTGTATAGTACACCTCATCTAATCACCGTCACTACATCAGGTTCAACTACTTCATTGTTGTGCTTCATCACCTCGTCCGATGATTACCACCAGTTCAACATCACCTTCTTAAGTGATGGTTATATAATCCACTTTCGATTATGGTATCTCACCTCATCCATCTACGTTAGCACTTTATACCATTCAACAATATTTTCATCTACCATTATCAATGGTAGCTCTATCATTTGACTTTGTGATATGATGATAACAACACCCCCAATTCAACTTCCCTACCTTGTTTTCAGGCGTTGATGGTAGAATTACCTTTAACATCAGTGGTAACAGTAGCCAAATTACAACAGTAGCTCACCACCTTACCCTTGATGGTATAAGTGAGACACTCTGGTATCCTTCATCATGATATCACTTCCATAATGGTTCCATGGTAGCGGTAGTAAAAATACAAACCACTCAAAATGGTAGCATCCCCACCATTCAAAAATAGTAGTAGTTTCATGTGATGTATCGGTAATATCATCTACCATCCACAATGGTAGTTAGTTGGATCAACGGTAGATCCCCTACCACCTAACGATAATAGAAATAGTAGTATCTCCTAAAAGTATTAGCTATGTTTCAGTTACAGTAGCACCATCAGATTCTTCTCTTCATGATAACTAACAAATAGAAATTGTGTCATCACTAATATTTCATGACAGTATCATGTCAATGGTAGAAAATCCTTACTATCATTGGGTATTTTATTTTTATCTACCATCCATTTAAATTTATTCCAAAAATATAATTTTAATTATTTTATTTTATGAAATTTAATTATATTTTCTTTAAGTAATCATTTTTTATTTTTTATGAAAAAAATTAAATGTTGTGTAAAATTTCATTTTAGCATATTTTTAGTAAATTAAACACATCAAGTATACTACACATTTGTAGTATATGCCACTCTATTTTTATGAATTATAATTTTTTAAAAAATTATTCTTATATATTTAATTATATTATTAATGTGTAATATTCACATCGGTAAAAATGATCATTCAAGATTAATTATGTTGTTATTTCATGCATAATTATTGTGTGGGAAAATTCACCGATATTCATCTCATTATTTTAAAACATGTAATGATTTTTTGGTAATTTATTATTTTCTAACTTGTGATAAGCAGTGAGTAGATATTTAGACACACATTATTGATCTTGTATTTAATGATGATGCTGGATTAGTCTGTTTTCATGTAATGGAGGGATTAAATAAACATCATAAATTTATTTGATGCACAACGTGTGTTACACAATCATCCTTTACATAAAATCAAGAACTCCAATGAATTATGTTTCTTTGTTATGATCAAAAAATAACTAAAATTTTCAAAGATATTATATTTAATTGATCGAATATCATCAACCTTCATCATCATCAACATATTTTAATCATCTGTTGGTTTTCGTTGTATTTTTTGGTTTTCTTTATTTTACATTTTCTTTATCTGTTTATAATTGTTATAGTAATATTTCTAATTTCCCAATCAGTAGTAGGTCTGTTCGATGGTTATTCCCCCACTTAAAAGGATGTTTTCGTTTGTGACCTTGAAAATATGTCTGGTCAAAAATAGGTCTAGGATTAAGTCAAAAGTCAGGTTTATGACTTTGGTTGTGGTAAAAGGAAGAGTCTAAAATAGTTTATAAAACTATTAAAAGTGAGTTCCAATTTTTTACCAATCTCCTCACTAATTAAGGAAGATTGATGAGTTGACTGGGATCTTGGTCATTCAAAAAACTATAAAGTCACTATGTTCATTATTTTTTAATTTTTCTGCACTTCATATATTGAACAAAACACTCACTAATGATCATTATTTAATAAACATTGATTGATTTTTTAGGAATGTTTTAAACAACTATTCACCCCTTCCCCCCTACAATCTATTTTTTCCATCAAGTATGTTCTAATAATTGTTTGGGTTTTTTGGGCTGAGGGTTTGGGGATTTTTGGTACTGAAGGTTTAGATATTTTGGGGATGAGGGTTTCGAGTATTTTGGGCCAGAGGGTTTGGGATTTTTGAAGGATGCGGGTATTCGGGGTTTTTTGGGATGAGGGTTTGGGTTTTTTTTGTGTCTAAGGGTTTGGGGTTCTCTAGGGATGTGTGTTAGGGGTTTTTTGGGGATGATATATTGGGATTTTTGGGGGATATGGGTTTGTAGTTTTTTGGGGGTGAAGGTTTTGGTTTTTTTGTGGCTAAGGCTTTATGGTTTTTGGTAATGTGGTTTTGGGGTTTTTTTGGAAATATGGTTTTGGATTTTTTGGGGTTAAGGGTTTGAATTTTTTTTGGGCAAAGGGTTTATGATGTTTTGGGACCCAAGGTTCAGGGTTTTTTGGGTCTGAGGGTTTGGGGGTTTTGGGGACTGATGGTTTGTTGTTTTATGGTGATTTTGTGTTAGGTTTTTTATGGCTGAGAAATTAGTTTTTTTATGAGGGTTATGGGTTTTCATGAAACAATATTTAGGTTTAGCTGGGGCTAAGGTATTTGGGTTTTCTAGGACTTATGGTATAGTGTTTTTTTGGGGATGAGGTTTTACGGTTTTTTAGGGATGATGTTTTATGGTTTTTGGGACTCAGGGACTAGGGATTTTTGGGCTACGGGTTTAGGTATTTTGGGGGCTGTGGGTTAAGTTTTGTTTTATGGATATGGGTTTATGTTTTTTTATGAGGTTTTAGGATATTTTGGGACAAAGGGATTAGGGTTTTTTGGGTCTAATGGTTTAGGGTTTTTTTGGGAATGATGGTTTTGGTGTTTTTTGGTTGGGGGTTTCATGTTTTTCGGGATGTGGTTTTTTTGGTTTTTTGGGGTTGGAATTAGGGTTTTTTGGGGATGATTGTATCCATATTTTTGGGGATGAGGGTTTATGGTTATTTGGAGGATGAGGGATTAGTGTTTTTTGGCTCGAGGGTTTTGGATTTTTGTAACATTAGGGTTAAGGTATTTTTGGGGCTATGGGTTTACGGTTTTTTTGGATGAGGGTTTAAGGTTTTTTGGGTGTTGAGTATATGTTTTTTGGGGGATGGGGGTTTTGGGTGTTTTTGTGGATGGTGGTTTATTGTTTTTTGGGGCATAGGGTTTATTGTTTTTGGGAGATGATGGTATAGAGTGTTTTTGGGATGACGGGTTAATATTTTTCAGTAGGGAGGGTATAGGGTTTTTTTATGGATGGGGGTTTTTTTTCTATAAGAGATTTTTTTTGGGGTGAGGGTTTAGTGTTTTTTGGGACTGAGGACTAGGGTTTGGGGATGAGGGTTTAGGGTTTTTTGGGGGTTGATCTATTATAGTTTTTTGTGGCTGAGAGTTTAGAGTTTTTTAGGGATGCAAGTTTACCATATTTTTTGGGATTATTTTTTAGGATTTTTGGGGCTAAGGGTTAAGTAATTTTTTTCACTAAGGATTTTGGTTTTTTTGGGATGAGTGTTTTTAATTTTTTGGGGATAAGGGTTTTGGATTTTTTATGGTAGAGTGTTTAGAGTGTTTTTGGGATTGAGTTTTTAGGGATTCTTTTTGATGAAAGTTTAGGGTTTTTGGGGGTGAAAGGTATTAGGTTTTTTGGGGTGGAGGGTTAAGGGTTTTTATGGTTGTGGATTTAGTATTTGTGGGCTAAGGGTTTATAGTTTTGGGTGAATGAAGGTTTAGAGATTTTAGGATGAGGGTTTATGTTTTTCTAGGGATGAAGGATTATAGTTTTATGGTGGTGAATATTTAAGGTTTTCTAGGGTTTACGGTATATGGTTTTTGAAAAATGATGGTTTATCATTTTCTAGGGCTAAGGGTTTGGGGGCTTAGGGGGATGGCGGTTTAGGGTTTTTTACGACTTATTTTTTTCTGTTTTTTAGGGATGGGATTTATTATTTTCCTGGGATTAATATTTATTGTATTCTTGGTATGTGGGTGTATGCTATTTTGGGGATGAGGGTTTTGGGTTTCATGGGTTTTTGGTTTTAGGGTATTCTTGGGCTGTATGTTTAGGGTTTTTTGGGGTAGAGCATCTAGGTTTTTCTGGTTATGAGGATTTAGGTTCTTCTAGGGATTAGGTTTTATCAGTTTTTGGGGAAATGTGTTTACTATTTTTTGGTGATAAGGGTTTAGGGTGTTCTAGGGATGAGGTTTTAGGGTTTTCTTTGTATATGGGTTTAGTGGTTTTTAAGGAGAAGGGTTTATGAATTTCTAGGGAAAATAGTTTATGGGTATTTGGGGATATGGGTTGGTTTTTTATGGGAATGATGTTTTTGGGTTTTCTAGGGTTCAATGTTTTTGGTTTTGTAGAGCTAAAGGTTTAGTTTTCTATAGTTGGGGTTTATGTTTTTTGGGGGTTTAGGGTATAGGGGTTTTTGGGGCAGAGGGTTTACGATTTTCTATATTATAAGATTTATAGTTTTTTTCCTGAAGTTTTAGGGTTTTCCAGGGCCTATGGTTTTGGGTTATCTAGGGATGAGGGTTTACTATTTTCTAGGGATAAGGGTTTAGGGTTTACTAGGAATGAGGATTTAGGGTTCATGGGGGTTGAGGGTTTGGTCTTTTCTGGATCTAATGGTTTGGGGGTCTCTGGGGATAAGGGATTATTGTTTTCTTGGGATAATAGTTTTTCGTTTTCTTATATAAAGGGTTTTGGGTCCTCTACGGCTGAGGGTTTGTGGTTTTCTGGTGCTAATGGTTATGGTTTTAGGGGATGAGAGTTTATGGTTTTCTAGGGATGATGTTTTTGGGTTATCTTAGGATGAGGGAAATTGGTTTTTTTGGAAGGAGGGTCTGGGGTTTATTTTTTGTTGGGGGCTTTGGGTTTTGGGGATGAGGGATTAGGAGTTTGGGGGGGGGGATAATGGTTTAGGGTTTTTTGAGGGAAATGTTTTTAGTGTTCTTTGGGGATGAGATTCAAGGGTTTTTGGGTGCTATGGGTATAGTGTTTTTTGGGGATGAGGGTTTAGGTTTTTGGTGGGAATTTGGTTTATGATTTTTTGGGGATGAGTGTTTAGGGTTTGGGGTAGAGGGTTTTGGATTTTTTTGGGCTGAGGTTTTGATTTTTTTTGAGGATGAGGGTATAGGTTTTTATTAGGAATAAGGGTTTTGGGTTTTGGGGGGTTACAGTTTAGTGTTATTTTGGGTAGTGGGTTTAGAGATTTTTAGGGATAAGGGTTTAGTTTTTTGGGGATGAAGATGTAGTATTTTTCCAGGATGACGGTTTAGAGTTTTTTTGGTTATGAGATTTTATGGTTTTATATAGCTAAGGGTTTAGAGTGTTCATGGGGTGAGGGTTTATGTTTTCTTAGGATGAGGGTATTAGGATTTATAGGGCTTAGGGTTTATGGTTTTCTAGTGCTGTGGGTTTCAGGTTTTCTAGGGATGAGGGTTTATGGTTATTAGGGGATGTGTGTTTAGTGTTTTTGGGGGATGAGTGTTTAGGGTTTTATGGGGATGAGGGATTAGGTTTTTCTAAGGGTGTGTGTTTATGGATTTCTGAGGTTGAGGGTATTTTGTTTCCTAGGGATGATATTTTATTTTTTTTAGGAATGAACATTTGGAATTTTCTTGGGTTGAGGTTTTTCTATGCATGAGGGTTTAGGGTTTTCATGGGATGAGTGTTTTAAGATTTCAGGGGTTGAGTGTTTATGATTTTCTGGGTATGAGGTTTTACTATTTCTAGGGATGAGGGTTTAGTTTTTTATAGGTCTAAGGGATTGGGGTTTTAGGTGGCTGAGATTTTAGTATTTTCTTGTGCTGAGGGTTTAGGGTTTCTCTATGGCTAAGGCCTTATGGTTTTCATGGTAAATAGTTTGGGTTTTTCTGGGGATTAGGGTTTACTGTTTTCTACGGATTTCAGTTTAGGGTTTTCTAAGGATATGGGATTATTGTTTTGAGACTGAGGATTCATTATTTTCAAGGGTTTAGGGTTTAGATTTATTAGGGTCTTTGGATTTATGGTTTTATAAGGCTTAGGATTTTTTATTTTCTGAGTCCGACGGTTTAGGGTTTTTTGGGGATGAGGGATTAGGGTATTTTTTCATGATGATGGGTTAGTTTTTTCTTGGGATGAGGGTTTATAATTTTCTGGGGAATATGGTTTTGGGTTTTTAGGTGATTATATTTTAGTATTTTCTTAGACTAACGGTTTTACATTTTTGGCGGTTGAGGTTTTAGGATTTTTTTAGTGTTGATAGTTTGGTATTTTTTAGGGATGTGGGTTTAGGGTTCCTTAGGGTTTAGGGTCTAGGGTTTTTTAAGTCTTAATGTTTAGTGTTTTCTAGGGTTTTGAGTTTAGTATTTTTTGGGTCTTAGGGTTTGGGTTTTTATGGGGCTTTGGGTTTTTAGTTTTCAAGGGAAAAGGGTTTAGGGTTTTTTTGGGGATGATGATTTAGTTTTTTCATGGGCATAGGGTTTTGGGATTTCTAGGAATCAACATTTTTTAATTTCCTAAGGATGAGGGTTTAGGGTTTTTTTGTGGCCGAGTGTATAGGGTTTTATAGGGATGTGTGATTAGGGTTTTATGGGGATATAGATTTATAGATTTTCTTCTACTAAAGGTATTATGTTTCTTAGGGATGATGGTATAGGGATTTCTTGGGATGAGGGTTTTGGGTCTTCTAGGGTTTCAGGTTTCTTATATTTCAAGGGTGAGGGATTAAGGGTTTTTGGTGGTGAGGGTTTAGAGTTTTTTGGTTTTGAGGGTCTACGGTTTTCTGGGTATGAGGGTTTTGGTATTTATGGGTCTGGGGGTTTAGGTATTTCTGGGTATAATCGTTTATGGTTTTCTAAAGTTGGTGGTTTAGCATTTTCTTGGGTAGAGGGTTTATGATTTTCTATGGTTTTTGGTTTTTGGTTTTTTGGGGCTGAGGGTTTGGGGTTTTCTAATACTATGTGTTTGGGGATCTCTAGGGTTGAAAATTTTAGGTTTTTTGTGCCTAAGGGTATAAGGTTTACTAGGGATTAATCATTTTGGTTTTCTAGGGAATCAAGTTTTTGGTTTTCTGCAGAAATGGGCATGGATTTATCTGGGGATGTGGGTTTGAGGTTTCTTAGGGATGAGGATTTAGGGTTTACTGGGATTGAGGGTTTAGGATTATCTAGGGATGGGGGTTTATGGTTTTATGGTTATTGGGGTTTGGGGTTTTCTATGGCTGAGGGTTTGGGGTTTTCTGGGGCATATCATTTGTGGTTTTCTAGTGTGAGGGTTTAGGGTTTCCTAGGGAAAACAGTTTCAGGTTCTATGGGGATTTGGGTTTATGGTTTTCTAGCATGGAGTGTTACATTATTTATGGGGATTTGGGTTTAGGTTTTTCTATGATGGGTGTTTAGGTATTTCTATAGTTGAGGATTTTGGGTTTCTAAGGCAGATGGTTTCAGGTTTTCTAGGGATGAGGGTTTATGGTTTTTTGGGGTGGGGGTTTATGGTTTTTTGGGGCTATTAGTTTAGGGTTTTCTGGGGTGATGGTTTAGGGTTTTATGGGACTAATGGTTTATATTATTATGGGGTTGAGAGATTTGGGTTTTTTGGAGTCAGGGTTTAGGGTTTTAGGTGGATGAAATTTTAGTGTTTTCTAGGTCATATTGTTTTGTTTTTTCTACTGCTGGAGGTTTATGATTTTCATGGGATGAGAGGTTTGGATTTTATAACGATGATTGTTTTTGGGTGATGAGGCATTATGGTTTTATGAGTTGGACTGTTTAGTGTTTTTAGGGTTCTAGTTTTTAATGTTTTCTCAGGATGAGGTTTTATAGATTTCTGGGGACAAGTATTTTCTGGGGATGAGGGTTTATGGTTTTCTTTCACGAAGGGTTTAAATTATTTTTTGGATGATCATTTAGGGTTTTCTATGGATGATGATTTAGTGTTTTATAGGGATATGGGTTTATGTTTTATTGGGGATGAGGGTTAATGGATTTTAGGGATAAGGGTTTATTTTTTTTAGGGATGAGGGTTTATGGTTTTCTAGTGATGGAGGTTGAGGTTTTTCTAGTTCTAAGGGTCTATATTTATTTGGGATGAGGGATTAGAGTTTTCTGAGGCTTAGGGTTTAGGGTTCTATGGGGATGAGTGTTTAATGATTTTTAGGGATGTTTATGGATTTTATGAGTTGTGAGAGTTTAGAGTTTTCTGCAGAGAGGGTTTATGGTTATCTAGGGGTGAGAGTCAAGGGTTTTATAGGGATAAGGGGTAATATTTTTCTATGAATCAAGGTTTAGGATTTTCTTGTGGCCGAGGGTGCAGGGTACCCTGGGGATGGGGGTTTAGGGTTTTCTAGGGTTGAGGGTTTAGTATTTTTCGGGATGCTGGTTTACGGTTTTTTGGGGTTTGGTTTTATGATTTTCTAGGGCTGATGATTCAGGGTTTTATTGGGATGGGGCTTTAATGTTTTATAGGGATGAGGGTTTGGTGTTTTTTGGGGGTGAGGGTTTGGGGTTTTTAGGGACCGAGGGTTTAGATTTTTCTGGGGCGGTGTCTTTATGGTTTTTTGGGAATGAGGTATTCAGATTTTATGGAGTTTAGGGTTTATAGTTTTCTAGTGTGAGAGTATAAAATTTATTGGAGCTAAGGGTTGTGTGTTTTTTGGGGATAAGGAATTAGTTTTTCATAAGGCTTTGGATTTAGGGATTTTTGGGGCTGGGTGTTTTATATTTTTTGGGGAGGATGTTTTAAGTTTTTCTAGGGCTGAGATTTTATGGTTCTCTAGGGATGAGGTTTTAGGGTTTTCTGGATATGAGTATTTTGGGTTTTATAGTGTAGAGTTTAGGTATTTATTAGGATGTGGTTTCAGTTTTTTTGGGATGAGGTTTTCTATAACTAAGAGTTTATGATTTTCTAGGTGTGAATGTTTGGGGTTTTCTTGGGATGAGGGTCTATGATTTTCTAGGGATGCGGGTTTAATATGTTCTAGGGATGAGGGTTTGCTATTTTCTGGTGTTGAGGGTTAATTTTTTTTGGGGGATGAAAGTTTAGGTTTTTCTCAGGCTGAGGTTTTGGGTTTTTTAGGGAAGAGGGATTTTAGGTCTAAGGGTTTTTGATTTTCTGGGGAAGAATGTTTGGGGTTTTCTTGGGTGAGGGTCTTGGATTTTCTAGGGATGAGGGTTTTTTTCTATGGATGGGGATTTAGGATTTTCGGGGGCTATTGTTTTGGAGGTTTGTTGGGATAAGGGTTTAGTTTTTTTGGGTTTACAGTTTTCTTTTTTTAATGATGAGTAATTGTAGTTTTTTGGGGACATGATTTTAGGGTTTTATGGTGATGGGGGTTTAATATTTTTGGGGAGTGTGGGTTCAGGGTTTTCTAGGGTAGGTGGTTCAGGGTTTTTTAGTGATGAGGTTTTAGAGTTCTCTGTGGCTCTGGGTTTAGGGTTTTCAGGGGATCAGGGTTAAGGGTTTTCTTGGGAAGGAGGATTAGATTTTTCTTGAGATGAGGGTTTAGGGTTTTTTGGGGATGTGGGATAAGGGTTTTCTAGGGCTAATGGTTAATGGTTTTTTGTGGATGAGAGTTTAGGTTTTTCTCAGGATGAGGTTTTAGGCTTTTTGGTATGAGGGTTTAGGTATTTTAGGGATGAGTTTTTTTATGATTTTCTAGGGTTGATGGTTTACGGTTTTCTAGGGATGGGGGGTTTTTGTGTTTTTGGGGCTTTAGATTTTCTTTTTTTTTTGGTTCTGAGAGTTTTTGGTTTTTTGGTCTGAAGTTTTATGGTCTTTGGGGTTGGGGGGTTTTTGGATTTTTTAGGGATGATGGTTAGGGTTTTTTTGTGACTACGGGTTTATTGTTTTTAGGGGCTGAGGGTTTATGGTTTTTTGGGGATGAGGTTTTTCGATTTTTTGTGATGAGGGTTTGGGGTTTTTGGGGCATATATTTTAGGTTTTGGGGGCTGAGGGTATAGGGTTTTTCAGGGAAGAGGGTATGGGGTTTTTTGGGGCTGATAGTTTTGGGTTTTTTAGGGTTGAGGGTGTATGGTTTTTAGGGATGAGGGTTTGAATTTTTTCTAGGGATGATGGTTTAGATGTTTTTTTTTGGTTGAGGGTTTAGGATTTTTGGGGGATTGGGATTTTGTTATTTTTAGTTCTGGTGGTTTAGAGTTTTTGGGAATGAAGGTTTAGGGTTTTTGGAAACTGATAGTTTAAGGGATTTTTTAGGATGAAAATTTAGAGTTCTTTTTGAGATGAGCAGTTAGGTGTTATTAGGATAGAGGGTTTAGTAGTTTTTTGGGATGAGTGTTTAGGGTTTTTTGGGGATTATGTTTTTGGGTTTGTTGGGTTTGTGGGTTTAGTGTTTTTTGGGGATGTGGGTTTATGGTTTTTTAGGGACAATGGTTTAGGATTTCTTAAGGATAAGTGTCTAGGGATTTTTTCGGTTGTGGGTATAGGGTTTTTTGGGGATGTGGGTTGAATATTTTTTGGGGATAATGTTTTATGATTTTTTGGATCTGAAAAATTTGGTTTTTTATAGAGTAGGGTTTAGGGAATCCTAGGGATGAGAGTTTAGGGTTTTTGGGGGTGTGGTTTTAGGAGGTTTAGGGATGATGGTGTTATGTTTTTTCCCTAAGGGTTTTTTTTGGGGACTAAGTGGTTAGGTTTTTTTGGGTAAGGGTGTTTAGGGTTTTTTGTGGGA
This sequence comes from Viscum album, assembly GCA_963277665.1. NCBI lineage: Eukaryota > Viridiplantae > Streptophyta > Magnoliopsida > Santalales > Viscaceae > Viscum > Viscum album. Next base: position 538,765,424 of record OY728137.1, read on the forward strand.
GGTTTTATGGGTTTTGGGGAAGAGGGTTAATGGTTTTCTTGCCAAAGGGTTTTGGTTTTTTAGGGGCTAAGGGTTTAGGGGTTTTGTGGATGAGGGTTTTGGGGTTTTGGTATGAGTATTAAAGGATTCGTTGTGCTGATTTTTTAGAGTTCCTTTGGGGTTGAGGGTTTATTGGTTTTTGGTTCTGAGGGTTTATGGTTTTTTAGGATGATGTTTTGGGGTTTTTTGGGGGTTATGGTTTATAGTTTTTTAGGTTTTGGGATTAGGTTTTTCTGGGATTAAGGTTTAGGTTTTGTTGGGATGAGGGTTTTGGATTTCTAGTGGTGATGGTTTAGGTTTTTTTGTGCATGGGGTTTTAGGGATGTTTGGGGCTAAGTGTTTTGGGTTTTTTGGTATTGAGAGAATATTATTTTTTTGGATAAGGGTTTATAGTTTTCTAGGGTTGATGGTTTGGGTTTTTTGAGGCTGATGGGTTTGAATTTTTTTCCGATAAGGATTTTTATTTTTTAGGGTTATGGCTTTATGAGTTTTTAGGGATGATGGTTTACTGGTTTTTGGAGTAGAGGGTCAATGGTTTTTGTGTACTAGGGATTTTGGGTTTTTAGGGATGTGGGTTTAAGGATTTTTAGGTACTAAGGGTTTATGTGATTTGGGGATGATGGTTCTGGGTTTTTTGGGGCTGAGGGTCAAGGGATTCCTGGGATTGGGTTTTTAGTTTTATTCTAAGTGTTTCAGTTTATTTAGGCAGAGGGTTTATGTTTTTTTAGAGAGAAGTGTTTAGTTTTTTGAGGGGGATGAGGATTTAGGGTTTTGGGGGATGAGGGTTCTGGGTTTTTTGGAGTTGTGTCTTTACAATTTTGGGTATGAATGTTTAGTGTTTTTTATGGGATTAGGGTAGAGGGTTTTTTTGGGGATTATTGTTTATTGTTTTTGGGGATAATGGTTTAGGATCTTTTATGGGGGATTTTATAGGTTTTTTTATGTTAAGAGTTTAGGTATTTTTTAGGCTAAGGATTTCGGGTTATTTGGGTAGAGGATTTTAGATTCTTTAGTGCTAAGGGTTTAGTGTTTTTCATAAATGTGGGTTTTGGGTTTTTTTGGATCATAGAGTTGAGCGGTTATTGGGGTTGTGAGTATTGGTTTATTTTAGGTAAAGGGTTTACGATTTTTGGGGATGAAGGTTTTGGGTTTTATTGTGGATGAGGGCTTAGGGTCATTTGAGATGAGTGTTTATGGGTTTTTTGGGGATAAGAGTTTAGGTTTTTTCATGGATTAGGGTTTAGGGTTCTTGGTCTAGGCTTTTAGGGTTTTTTGGGGTTGTGGGTTCAGGGTTTTTTAGGCTAAAGGTTTAGGTAATTTTGGGGCTGAGGGTTTAGGGTTTTTTGGACATAGGTTTCAGGATCTTTTTTGGGTTGAGGCTTTAGATTTTTTAGGGGATGAGGTTTTATCATTTTTTTGGGGATGGTATACGGTGTTTTTGGGATGAGGTTTTAGGGTTTTTAGAGAGAGGGTTAATGGTTTATTTTGGCTGAGTGTTTAATCCAATTTTGGGGTCGAGGGATTAAAATTTTTGGGGGCTAATGGTTTAGGGTTCCATGGCATTGGGGGTTTAGGTTTTTTTTTGCATTGTGGGTTCAACGGTTTTGGGGGTAATGGTTATGGTCTTTTTTGGTTGAGTATTTAATTTTTTTGGGGTGATTAGGGTTATGGTTATTTGTTCTGAGTTTTTTGGCGTTTTGGTGGATTTGGGTTTAGTGTTTTTTGTAGTCGAGGGGTTTGGGTTTTTAGGGACGATGAATTAGGTGTTTTTAGTACTAAGGGTTTTTTGTTTTTGGATATGAGGGTTCAAGAATTATTAGGGATTAGGGTTTAGGGTTTATTTGGGGATGAGTGTTTTTCTTTTCTTGGGGATGATGTTTTAGGGTATTTCAGGGAAGAGTGTTTAGTGATTTTGGGGGATAAGGGTATAGGGGTTTGGGGGGTTTGGGTTTATGGTTTTTTTGTGATGATGGTTTAGGGTTTTTCAGGTCTTAGGTTTTAGGGTTTCTTAGGGATGGGGGATCAGTGTTTTATTGGGGATAAGGTTTTCATAGTTTTATGGGGATGAGTATTTTGTGTATTTTGGGGATGAGGGTTTTGAGTTTTTTGGGACTAAGGGTTTAAGATTTTTGGGGCCTAAGGGTATATGTTTTTGGTGGCTTAAGGTTTAGGGTTTTTTGGGATTAAGGTTTTTGGGTTTTGGTGGATGAGTGTTTTGGGTTTTTTTTGGGAATGGTGGTTTAGGTTTCTTGTTGGAAGAGGACTTAGGGTTTCTTGGGGATAAGGCTTATGGTTTTTTGGGGAAAAGGTTTTGGGGTTTTTTGGGTTTGGGGTTTAGTGTTTATTTGGGGTGGGTGTTTACTATTATTTTTTGTTTGTGAATTTACAGTATTTTGGGGCTAAGGGTCTAGGGTTTTTCAAGGTTGAGGGTATAGGGTTTTTTGGGGATATCGGTAGAGGTTTTTTTGGGGGATGAGGGTTTATGGATTTTTGGGGATAAGGAATTATGTTTTTTGGGGGATGTGGGTTTAACATTATTTTTTTCTAAGTGTTTAGTGTTTTTATGGGTTGAGGTTTGATGTTTTTTTGGGATTGTGGATTTATTGCTTCCGGGGCTGAGGGTTTAGGAATTTTTTCCTGGTGGTTTAGGGTTTTTGGGTGATTTGGGTTTTAGGTTTTTTTTGGGATAAGGGTATATGGTTTTTTAGGGATGAGTGTTCAGGGGTTTTTATTGGCTGAGAGATTTATGTTTTTTATTGAGGGTTTTGGGGTTTTATTGTTGAGGGTTTTGGGTTTTTTGGGGATGATGATTTTGGAATTTTTAGGGATATGGATTTTTGATTTTTTGGGGTGAGTGTTTGGGTTTGTTTAGTGTTGATGGTTTTTTTTGTTTTTTGGGACAAGGGTTTAATGTTTTTTTTTTTGAAAATGAGGGTTAGTGTTTTTTGGGGTTTAGTTTTTCATATTTTTTAGAAAGAGGGTTTAGGATTTGATAGGGATGAGGTTTTAGGGTTTTTTGGGATGAGGGTTTAGGATTTCTGGGCCCTGAGGTTTTTGGGGTTTTTGGGAATGGGGGTTTAGGGTTTTGTGGGAATTAGGGTTAACGATTTTTTGGGGACATTGATTTTGGGTTTTTTGGGGTTGTGGATTTAGGTTTTTGTGGGACTGGTGATTTAGGTTTTTTTGGAATAAGGTTTACTATTTTTTTGGTTTAGTGTTTAGGGTTTTTTTGGGGTTGGGGGTTTTGTGTTTTTTAGGGCTGGGTGTTTATGGTTTTGGGGGGATGAGGGTTTAGGTTTTCTTTGGAGTGAGGGTTTAGGGTTTTTTGTGGATGAGGTATTATGGTTTTTCGGAGATAATGGGTTACAGGTTTTTCGGTATGAAGGTGTTAGGGATTTGGGGGTTGAGGGTTTATAGTTTTTTGGGGATGAGTGTTTTGGGTGTTTTAGGACTAAGGGTTCAGGGCATATTAGGGATAAAGGTTTGTGGTTTTTGGGGATGATGGTTTATATATTTTTTTGGATGAGGGATTATGTCATTTTTTGTGATTATCGTTTGGGGTTTTTTATAGATGAGAGTTGAGTGTTTTTTGGGGCTCATGGGTGAGGGTTTTTTGAGGATGAGGGTTCAAGGTTTTTCAGGAATTAGGGTTGTGGATTTTTTGGGGTTTAGGGTTTATGGTTTTCTTTGGAATTAGAGTTTATATTTTATTGTGGATGAGGGTTTAGTGTATTTGGAAATGAGGATTTAGTATTTTGGTGTTTGAAGGTTTTTGGATTTTTTGGGATAAAGATCTAGGGGTTTTAGGGATATAGGTTTAGTGTTTTAGAGGGATTACTATTTTGATTTTCTTGGACTAAGGTTCTAGGGTTTTTTCAGGTTGGAATTTTACGGTTTTGGGGGATGATAGTTTAGGTTCATTTAGGGTGAATGGTTTATGGTTTTTTACAACCAAAGATTTTGTGTTTTTTTGGGATGAGGGTACAATATTTTTTAGGGTTGAGGTATTATGGGTTTCTATGGCATGGGGCTTAGGGTTTTTGAATGCTGAGGGATTAGTTTTTTTTTTGTGCTCAGGGTTTTGGGTTTTTAGGGGCTATGGATTTAGTGATTTTTTGTGGCTAGGGTTTTAGGGTATTTGGGTGCTATGGGATTAGGTGATTTCAGGGCTGAGGGAAGAATTATTTTTGGGCTAAGTGATTATGTTTTTAGGATAAGGGTTTAGGTATTTTTTTGGTTGAAGGTTTTTGGTTTTTTATGACTAAGGGTATTGAATATTTTTGGGGATTTGGTTTTATGGTTTTTTGAGGATGACAGTTTAGGGTTTTCGGGGCCGGCGATTTATGGTTTTACTGGGCTAGGGGAATAATATTTTTTTAGGAATAAGGGTTTATGGGTTTTCAATGTTAATGGTTTATAGTTTTTTAGGACTTAGTGTTTAGCGTTTTCATGAGATGCTGGTTCATGTTCCTCTAGGGTTTTGGGTTTTGGGTTTTCTGGCAATAAAGGTAAATGTTTTCTTAGACTGGGATTTTTGTGTTTTTTGAGGCTAAGTGTTTAATGTTTTTTGGGTATGATGGTTTATAGTTTATTTGGGCTGAGTGTTTATGGATTTTGGGTATTTGGTATTTGGTTATATTGGGTCGGATGGTTTAGGTTTTTCTAGGTTTTAGGGATTATGGTTTTCCGGGATTGAGGGTTTAGGGTCTCTTGGGGATGAGGGTTTAGGTTTATTGGAGATGAGTGTTTAGGATTTTTTTTCACTAAGGTTTTATGGTTTTGGGAGATAAGTGTTTAGGGTTTTTTGGGTTTGAGGGTTTAGGGTTTTTTGGTTCTTAGTGTTTTGGATTTTCTAGGGTTAAGGGTTTAGGATTTTATGTGGATGAGGGTTTAAATTTTTCTAGGGATAAGGGTTTATGGTTTTATGAGGTAGAGGGTTTTGAGTTTTCTTGGGTTTTGGGTTTATGGATTTCTATGATGAGGATTTATGGTTTTCTAGCGGTGAGGGTTTATAGTTTTCAGTGGATGAGGGTTTTGTGTTTCTTGAGGTAGAGTGTTTAGTTTCCTCTAGGGATCCTAGTTTACAGTTTTATGAAAATGAGGGGTTAGGTGATGCGAATCATGGTTCACAAATGTAGTGAGGAGTTTAGGGCGGTCATGGAATTGATGGTGGAAGGATAATTAATGAACAATACCCATTACATGGAATTGGTGGCCCATTTACAAGAGGAAGAATGAGGAGGATGAAAGAGGCTTTACATGACCTCATTTTGAAATTACAAGAGGAGGACCAACATGCATTCAATGGAGGAGAAAATAAGCCTTTAATCACACTTATTAAAGCACAAACGTGAACCTAAAATTTCCCACCCAAATAATTCCACGAAATTTAATCCACTTGCATGAAGGAAATATCCAATGACAAAAGTGGTGGGCCCCTTGTCTCTAAAGTAATGGTGGGAATCTTCAAAGTCTTTGGGAGGTTTCAAAAAGTCTTATTTGGATATATCTTGTCCCATAAATCCATGGAAATGTGTCAACAAAGTAAAATTCTATAGATATTCTTTAGACTTTTTTGGGATATTTATTTTGACATGTATTCCACTCATTTGGATATAAATAGCCACATCATTGTACTCCTCAGAGGTTAATTTCAAATTTGACATTTTCTAGCAATATTATTCTTGGGTTTCTTGTGTTCTTAAGTGAATGCAAGTAAGGCTCATCAATGGAGTGATCATCATTGGTGGAACATTATAATTATAGTTTCAATAGGAAAGTCTCCTTGTGGACCTGATTGATCATCCCTATGCACTCTATATTTTCCTTTCATTTCTTTTAATTTCAATTCCCCCTTCTTCTATCACTTGTGTTTCCAAATATTCGCCAAAAAATACCACACAACCATATAGTATCATATCATTAGGTATCAGAGAAAGGCAATGGAAACCAGGTTTCTTCCTATTTCTATTTCTAAAATATTTTTTCTCTTCCCCTTCCATTTTCATCCATCACCAATTCTGGATGCAACTTTCTTCAGCATTTTTGTCTTCTCTTTCTTTGAGTTTATAGACGTATAATATTTCATTTTAATGGTTCAAAATCTCATCTTTATTCTAAATTTGGAAACACTAAAATTTGACACATATATTTCGATATAGAGATGAATAAATTTGTAATACATATTATCATTTGTAAAATCTAACAATCCCCAAGATGGAATTCCAATTGAGTTTGAAGCTTTCATTTGAAAGATATTGTTTTATAAAAATTCCCAAAATTCTCGAAATTTCATTCCTCATCCTTTTGGAAACATTTTGATTGGATTTTTTCTTTTCATATTTTTTCAAGGCACACACTAACATCAAATCTTGGTGCACTCTCTCTTGGTTTAATTATTTTATAAAAAATAAGATCAAAAAAAAAAGAAAAAAAACAAAAGAAAAAAAGATGCTGAAATTTATTTCACATTGTATTGGCCCTTTAGCCCAAATTTAGTGAATTTATACTTCAATATTTCTATTCCAACTTCTTTCATTAATCTATATAAAACCATTAACAATAAATCTTTCTTCCATTTATCTTTACCTCCCATTTTTTTTCTTGGACTCCATTGATTTAAACCCTTTTAAAATTTCTGATTCTTAATGTTTGACATAATTTGATTACTTATTATTAATTATATTCATGGTTTGATTTAATAACACATATAGGAACCACGTTTTTGTGCTAGAAAGTATGAGAAACTCTTTGGAGAGATTAAAAAAATAGAGAGAATGAGATTGTGAGGATTTAAAAAAATTGAAAGTGAGGAAGAAAGAAGTGAGATTGAAATCAAATTATTCATGAAAGTTATCTCTAACTAGTTTACAAGATTTAATGCTAGGTTGGATGATTTTAAAAGTTCCTCAGCATTGAAGACTCTAAGAAGGAAATAAATTCATGAAGGAGATGATGATTACTCTGATTTTGAAGAAAAATTTTATAGGCAAGGGCAACATGTTGGTTGGAGAGAAAATGACTTGGGAATCATCAAAGTGACACTTCCATCCTTTCAAGGGAACAGTGACCCATAAATTTATTTGGAGTGGGATCAGAAGGATGACCATATGTTTGGACTTCACAACTACTCAGAGTAGAAGATGGTAAAATTGGCGGCGCTTGAGTTCAATGACTATGAAAGTAATTGGTGGGACCAATTACAAGTATGTATAAGATTAAATGGAGAATTTCCAATTCGAACATGGGAATAAATGATGATATTAATGATAAAAAGGTATATTTCTAGTTATTATTATCGATATTTGTATTTTATGTTACAAAAACTTGTGCAAGGTTCCATGTGTGTGGAGGAATACTATAAGGAAATGGAGATATAAATGATTCAATCCAATTTGTAGGAGGATTACGAAGAAACCAAGGCTATGTTCATCAATGAATTTAATCATTCAATTAAAGATTTGGTAGAACTACACACCTATATTGACATGGAAGAGTTTCTACATAAGGTGGTGAAGGTCGAAAAATAGTTACATTCTCGAATGATTGAAGTAAGTTCACATAAATTTTGGAAGGATAATAGTAAATATCAAATATAAATTTAAATGTGGAATGAAATGAAACCAAGGCATTCCAAATTTGTACTAAAACAAAGAGAAGAGGCCAAAAATAAGTTCTTCCCCACTTATTAAAAAGGGAAAATGGACACAAATTTCTCTTCTAAATAGTGTGATATAAATTGTTTTATGTGTCAGGGACGTGGTCATATTTCATCTCAATGCCCAAACAAAAAGGACATGGTTATTTTGGATAATGGAGACATCCTTAGTGATAACTCTACTGATGATGAGATGCCATCACTGGCGGGGAGTTCTTATGTAAAAGTTTAAGAACCCGTACATGGAGATGCATTATTGGAAAGAATAGCATTAAACATTCAACCAATATATGATCATGATGAGGAGAATTGTGTGAATATTTTTCATACAAGATGCCACATCAAGGAGAAGGTATATAGTATGATCATTGATAGTGGAAGTTGTAATAATGTGGCTAGTACCTTGTTGGTATAGAAGTTGAGTTTTCCTACTCTAAGGCATACTAGACCTTATATATTGCAGTGGTTGAATGATAGTGGAAAAGTGAGGGTCAAAAAACAATCCAAAGTTTATTTTTCCATTATAAAATATCTTGATGAGGTGATGTGTGATGTTGATCTGATACAAGATGGACATTTTCTTCTAGGGATATCTTGGAAATTTGATAGGAGGTTGATGTATTATGGCTATGCTAACCGCTTCTCTTTTCATTTTAGTGGTTGAAAGATTTTTTTTTACTCCTCTATGTCTCATAAAAGAATATTAATACCAAGTGAGGATAAAGAAAGAATACAAAAATAAAAAAGAAATGAGTGAAAAAGGAAGTGGAAAAAATATAATTTTGAGTGATAAAAAAGAGAGTTAGGAGTTGAGAAAAAAATAAATGAGGGGAAAAAAATGAAAAGAATGGAAAAATGAATAGTGAAAAAGGAGAGACGAGTGATATAGAATAAAATGAGTGAAATTAAAGAGATGAGAACAAGAGTATTGAGATAATGGTAAATTCATTTTCAAGAAAAGTGACTTGAATGGTGCTTTATCGAGCGGGAAAGTGTTTTTAATCATTGGTAAGGATTCTTAACTTGAAACTAAGGAACTATACAATTATTCTCCATTTTTTTGTAGTATCATTACTACATGAAATTGGTGATTTTTTCCCAAATAAACACCTGATGGATTACCCTCTTTTAGAGGCATTGAGCATAAGAATGACTTCATACCCAGTGCCATAAATCCCAACTGGCCCGCATATAGAGCTAATCAGGAAGATACTAGAGATTTCCAATGTCAAGTTAAAGAACTCATGATGAAAGGATTTGTAATGGAAAGTATGAGTCCATTCACCATTTCGGTGATCCTGTTACCCAAGAAATATGGAACATTGCGGATGTGTGTGAATTGTCACACCACAAACAAATAATAGTTAAGTACCATTATCTCATCCCTCAACTTGATGACATGATTGATGAATAACATGGGGCATATTTGTTTTTAAAAATTGATCATAGAAGTGGATACCACCAAATTAAAATGAAACAAAGAGATGAGTGGAAAAATGCTTTTAAAAATAAGTTCTATTTGCATGAGTGGTTAGTTATTCCATTGGGTTTAACTAATGCACCAATTACATTCATGAGCTTAATGAGCCTTGTCCTTATTTAATTCATTGGAAAATACACGGTTGTCAATTTTGATGATATCTTGGTGTATATAAAATCTCTAGACAACCATGTTGAACACTTGAATTTGGTATGTGAGACCCTTAAAAAACCATATTTATGCCAATCATAAAAAATGTTACTTTGGCATGGATTCTATTGTGTTTCTTGGATTTGTTGTAGGGCGTAAAGGATTCTTGTGGATGATGAAAATATTAAATCAGTTCAGGAGTTTCCCACACTAAAGTGTGCAATTAAGTTTAGGAGTTTTCATGGACTGGAAAGCTTCTATAGGAGGTGATGAGAAGAAAAATTTTGTTTGGGAATTACATGCCAAGGTGAAATTCAAAATTGATAGAATAAATGAACAATATTTGAAGCAATAAAACAAAGATTCAAGGAAGAATCCTTTTGAATAGGGAAGGGATGATGGGAATCATGGTGCACACATGTAGTGAGGAGTTGAGGGCGATCATGACATTGATGGTGGAAGGAAAATTAATGGACAAGACCCATTGCATGAGATTGGTGGCCCAATTATAAGAGGAATAATGATGAGGTTGGAATAGTCTTTACAAGGCCTCATTTTAAAATTACAAGAGGAGGCCCAACAAGAATGCATGGGTGGAGAAAATGGGCCTTTAATCACACTTATTAATGCCCAAAAGTGAGCCTAAAATTCCCACCCAAATGCTTCCACGAAATTTAATCCACTTTCATGAAGGAAATCTCCAATGTAAAAAGTGGTCAGCCCCATGTCTCCAAATTCATGGTGGGAATCTTTAAAGTCCTTAGGGTGGTTTCAAAAAGTCTTATTTGGAGATATCTTGTCCTCTACATCCATGGAAATGTGTAAAGAAAGTAAAATTCGTGGGATAAGATTTAGAATTTTGTGGGATAGGTATTTTGACATGTATTCCTATCATTTGGTTGTAAATATCAACCTCATTCTATTCCTTAGAGGTTAATTTTGAATTTCAGAGTTTCAGGCATTATTATCTTGGTGTTTCTTATGTTCATAGGTGAATGAAGGTATGGCTCATCAAAGGAGTGATCAAAATTTTTGGCGCTTTATAATTAGAGTTTCATAGGGAAAGTCTCCTTGGGGTCCCAATTTATCATCCCCTTCCCCATTTATTTTCCTTACATTTCTTTTAATTTCTCTACCCCCTTATTCTGTCACTTGTGTTTTTGAATTTTCACCAATGAATAACGCATGCCCATACGATATCATATCATCAGGGTTTTTTGGGGATAAGGGTTTGGAGTTTTTTATGGATAAGGGTTTAGGGTATTTCAGGTGTGTTGTTTCTAGGGTTTTTCCGGGATGAGGGTTTAGGATTTTTTTTGTACGAGAGTTTGGGTTTTTTAGGGCTAAAGGTTTTAGGTTTTCAAGGATATGGGTTCAGGGCTTTTCAAGGGTGAGTGTTTAGGGTTTTTAAGGCTAAATGATTAGGGTTTTTAAAGATTGTGATTTTATGGTTATTCAGGGATGTGAATTTAGGGTTTTTTGGTATGGGGTTTATGGTTTCTTGGTGATAAGGGTTTAGGTATTTTCGTGGGTTTGGGATTATGGTTTTTTGAGGGTGATAGTTTAGGATTTTTGATGCATGAGGGTTTAGGGTTTTCTAGGGATGAGGATTTAAGGTTTATTAGGGGTGAGTGTTTAGGGTTTTATAGTTTTGAGGGTTTATTGTTTTCTAGTGTTGAGGTTTTAGGGTTTTCTAAGGCTTATGGTCTAGGAATTATAATTCACAAATAAAAATAATAAATTATTTTAATCAATATAATAATAATAGAATTATAATTCATAAATAAAAAATAATAGAATATTAATAAATGATTTAATTAATATAATAATATTAGAATTATAATTCATAAATAAAAAAATATTAATAAGTTATTTTAATTAATATAAAAATAATAGAATTATTTAACTTTCAAATATTAAAATAATTCAAGTATTACAAAAAAAATATAATTAAATTATAATATTATAAAATTTTAATATATATATATAATTTAATATTATAAAATATAAATAATATTATTATTCATAGTAATATTGTTATTTCAAAATATAATATTATTAATATTTTATAATGATACTGAAACTACGAATAGAAAAAAAAAATCATATTTTGATTTCACAAATTTTATAACATAAAAACAAACTCTAATCTGAAAGAGGGGGGGAGGGGGATCTGCAGATGGTGGTGGATGAAACTCCATCCCTAAAGAATGAGTGAGTCGGTGCATGTACTCCATATGCTCCTGATGCTGCTGCTGCCACCGACTCGTCTGCTCCTCGTATAGCTGCTGTTGTCGTCGACGCTCCTCCTCATGCTGCTAACGCATCTGCTCCTGATTCTGTCGGAGACTCTCTATCAATGCAGTCTGAGATCACAACTGATCCTCATAATGTGTAGCAGAAGAAGATGCACGAGCTCCTCTCGAGCTGGACGCTGACATCGCAACACTGCCATAATAATCTCCGGGAGTCAGTCGAGAGCTGATACCAACTACCAAGCCCTTCTCAAAGGTATACTGGGTGGCCTGCATCCATGCCGCCTCATCAAACTGACGGCCAGTGTTCTGATCTGATGACGCGGGCTGACTCTCAGGCCGGGTCTGTGATGCTGCGGCCTCATATGACTCTTGTAGTTGCAATTTAAAATTAAAATTGTGAATATATTATATGCAGTTAATTTTTAAACTTGAAAACAAATAATACTGACCACGATGTGATGTTGACGATCACCTATGAGCTCCCCAGTAGCAGGATCACTATACATCCTCCGATATATGTCGTACTCCGTAATATCAGGGTGCTCGACAGACTATAAGAATAAAAAATAAACTGTTAATATTTATAGTTATATAAAATATTTATAAATAATGTATGTACCAGATGCTGTCTATGAGTACTGAAAGAATGACTCCCAGCTCAATGAGTCACCTCCTGTCTCCCCTGATTCTGCCTCCCCACTGATGATCTCCTCTGAAAGACACCACTCAACCAGTGCGCACATAATCCATCCCATACATGGGATGAAATGTACTCTGGTCGGTGAGCTCTACATGACTCGTCAAAATCTGACACTCCTGCTTTCTTCATGGCAGCTTTTCGTAAATTGTGCAAAAACTGATGAAAGCGATCACGCATGGCCACCTCCCATGACTCGTGGATGGCGTCACGCATGGTATCCTTGATCGGATACCATAAACCCTACAAATAAATAAAAATATCATTTTAGAAATGAAATAATTTTCAAAATAAAAATTATTTATTTACGTACATACCAACCAATGGTCGAAGATGGCCAACTGCACATCAATGGGAATCTGCTCCCATGTGGTCCACGGCTAGATCGAAATAGTTGCGCAAAATAGCGCTGCCCTGTCCAACTACTATATGCGGAAAACTGTAAAAATAACAAACATTTATTATGTGAATAGATTAATGAAATCTTAGTCAAATCCACAGGTTATCACACAGGTTATCACACCTCCGTGTGCGTGGATCAGACCCAAGACGTGGACGTCGCTCGGGGACGAGGTCAGGAATCATCAATCGTGAAAGACCGCGCCCCCTCCACGTACTCCCTGGAGCGCCTGCAGGCTGAGGGTCATCTGCCAGCACCTCATCCGCATCGAAAGGCAGGTTAGCATCCACCAACTCATGAAATGTGGCGTCGTCCATCTGAAACAGAAAATGTTAATGTTGTTAGCAAATAATTGATAATTACTATTATATATACATATATACATATTATGATTGTATATAAATACCATGGAATTCTATCAGTGTTCATCTTCATCATCATCTTCATATATGTCAATGTTATCTTCATATTCCTCCTCAACATCATCGATATCCAGTCGAGTTACAGTTGCTTCATCTCTTACCATTTCAAATTCATATGTGACATCATTAACATCATCGTCATCACCCACTCTTAAATGTGGGGTATCGTCATCGATACTCATGTCTCTTTGTAAAGAAGATTGATTTTGAGTACTCTCTTGAAAAACTTCAATTCTTTGCACATCAGTGAAAGAACATTCACTTTGACTAAACTGATTGTCTTGAATTTTCTTTTTTATTACACTCCACCAATTAGTCATGTCTCTTGACGTAGCATAGTACTTTGAGTAATAAACTTGATGTGCCAGTTGAGCCAATAAGAATGGTTCATTTACTGCGAGAACACTTTTACATTTAATATCGATGATTCCATGAGTCGAATGAACACGCACGCCTCTCTCTGTATCCAACCACCGACATTTGAACATGGTTATGTAATGTTGTCCAAGATAACAGAGTTCAATGATTTCATCAAGTATGCCATAAAAGTCAACTTCATTTTCTCGATGATGAGATCCTCTCAAGCTAACTCCACTGTTCATTGTTTTTTTCGATTCCCCATATGCATGTGTGTGAAATCAAAATCCATTCACCACATATGCATTATAAGTTTTAACAAGTTTGGAAGGTGGGTTACTCAATACACACAGTCGTTTGTCAATTTTATCAGCATGTCGAGACACCTGAAAATTTGTGAAATAGTTATCAATATAGTAAACTATACATTGAATGATTTGCTGAAAGATAATGAATTTATGTTACCAGTTTTTGAAACCACTGAGAGAAATGTTTCAGTCGACGTTCTTCGAGAGAAGCTGCTGTAATTTGTGGAATTTGTTTCTTGATATGATTATCATACAACCTATAAAAACCAAAGTTATTTACTGTAACATAAATGATAGAATAAGTGATATAAAGTCTTACAGTACAACTGATGTCATCTCTTCACAGTTGAGAAAAACATACGTATGAGCTCTATGATGTTCATCATCTGAAAGCCAGCGTTTATAAACTCCACCAAAACCAAGCTCTGGCTGGTTGAAAACAGATAATTGATTGTCGATTTCATCAATATTCCTCTCGTTCCATCCCATTTGGTTGTGTTTTTAAGGATACTCAGATTCAAAATAATGGGATCAGAAAAAAGATATTTCCTCTTGTAAATAAGCTTCTGCAATAGATCCTTCAACAGATGCTTTGTTACGTAATTTTCTTTTCAACTTTTGCATGCATCTTTCAAATGGGTACATCTATCGAAACTGTACTAGACCTCCACATTTGGATTCATATGGAAGATGTAACATCAAATGTTCCATTGAGTCGAAGAAAGATGGCGGAAATATTTTTTCCAGTTTACATATAATTACAACAACATCTTTTTCAAGTTTTCCTAGAGCATCATAATCTGCTGTAGCCGCACAAATTTACTGAAAAAAATGAAACATGTCTGTTATGGAATCCCAAATCACAGAATTCAACAGACCTCTTAATAGAATGGGTAGATGTATTTCCCTTATAACATGACAATCATGACTTTTTAATCCAGTAATATGACCATTCTTTACACATCTACCCAAATTGGAAACACAGCCATCTGGAAGTCTCAAATCTGCAATCCACTAACAAAATAATAAATGGTTTTCTTTAGACAGTGTATAAGATGCTTTTGGTTTCAATAACCTTTCTGTTATGACATTCTGAAACAGTTCCAATTCTGGATGCCTGAAAATTTGGGCAAGATCTAAACGTGCATTTACATTGTCTTTTCTCTTTCCTGGCATATCCAAAACTGTATGAAACAAATTATCAAAACAGTTCTTCTCAATATGAATGCCATCTAACATGTGTCAGACCAACAAATCAGAACAATATGGCAAATCCCAAAATATGCTACGTTTAATCCAATTGTGTTCTTTCCCAAAACCAGAAATTTTCTGTTGGTTTATTATGGGACCAAAAGTGATGGGAGGTAATGAAAATACAACTGATTTTAACTCCGAACCTGATAGAATTTTTGGAGGTCCATCCCTTTCAACTGTTCCTTTTCTGAAATGAGATCTATTTCTACGAAAAGGATGATCAGCTGGAAGAAATCTATGATGACAGTCAAAATAACAAGGTTTCTTTCCATGAATGAGCATAAATTCTTTGTTCTCTCCCATACAGTAAGGACATGATTTCTGACCATGTGTACTCCAGCCAGATAACATCCCATAAGCCGGGAATTCAATAATTGTCCACATCAATGCTGCTCTCAGTATGAAATTCTATTTCGTTGCAACATCATATGTACTGACACTAGTACTCCACAATAAATTTAATTCATCAATCAATGGTTTCAAATAAACATCAATATTTTTCTTTGGATGTCCTGGAATTAGTAAATTCAAAAAGATATATGGATCCTTCATCAACATCCATGGAGGTAAATTGTACGGAGTTAAAAAAACAGGCCAACATGAATATTGACTACCATAAGATCCGAACGGACAGAAACCAACAGTGGAAAGGCCCAGTCGAACATTTCTAGCTTCTAAAGCAAAGGATGGATGCAATCTATCAAAATGTTTCCATGATTCACCATCGGTTGGATGATTCAAGCTTTTATCGGTTGAAATATTCTCTTTATGCCATGACATCATTGTCGCTATATTCTTAGACATTAATAAACGCTGAAGTCTGGATGTAAGCGGAAAATATCTCAACTGTTTTACAGGAATCAAACCAGACTTCCCATGTTGTCCTTCTTTATATCTCAGATGCCCACATGTGGGACAACTATCCAACGACTCATTTTCCCCAGAATATAAAATGCATTCATTTGAACATGCATGAATCTTCTGACAAGTAAGTCCCAAATTTCGAACCAGCCTCTTACTCTCAAAGTAATTTGCAGGCAAAACATTTCCTTCGGGTAACAGTGTTTTAAGCAATGAAAATATCTGGTCAAAACAGGTGTTTGACATTCCGTTATCTGATTTGATAGCCATAAATTTTGCAACTGCTTCTAATTTGCTCATCTTGCAGCCAGGATATAATGCATTCTCAGCAGACCTCAACAACTCATAAAATTCAGACGGTGCCAACTCAGGATTTGAAGCTATATTAGCCAGAGTTTATGTATGTTGAACAGATGAACCTGCAACATCATGTACTAAATCTTGAATCCGGGATGGATCTGGAATCAAGTTGGTATCACCTGCTCTGGAACTGCGTTCACCGTGTTGATACCAAAAAACATAATCTGGTGGAAAACCAAAACACAAGAGATGTCCCCCCACTTTGTCAAACGTGTCAAACATTCTCAATGCATATTTTCTGCAAGGGTATTTTATTTTTCCTTCTGAAACAAATTCTGGATTTGATGCCGCAAATGATTAAAAAGTCTCCACACCCTCTACATATACTGGATTTAAACCAGAACCGTTTGGATTTCTACGTTGATTTATCCATATGAGGTCACCTAATAATGATTGTTGACAACCTCGTTGTTCCATATTTTTCTATAAAATATAAAATCCTTACTGGTTTTTAATAATTTGTTAGAAAAACTACTCAAGTAAGGATAATTATAGAGTTTACATCATACACGACTGATGCAAATTTTTTATTGAGATAGACCTAAAAATTGACCCTTTAAGAATTGAATATGTTGAGAATAAAACAAAACCTGTTACAAATATTGATAATTTTAATATTATATAAATTTTTTATTATTCTTATAGTACTAATATTATTGGTAATTATTCCTAATTATTGGTAATTATTTCTAATTATTGGTAATTATTCCTAATTATTGGTAATTATTCCTAATTATTGGTAATTATCAGTAATTATTGGTAATTATTGGTAATTATTACTAATTATTGGTAATTAATACTAATTATTGGTAATTAATATTAATTATTACTAATTATTACTAATTATTGGTAATTATTACTAATTATTGGTAATTATTACTAATTATTACTAATTATTACTAATTATTGGTAATTATTACTAATTATTACTAATTATTGGTAATTATTACTAATTATTACTAATTATTGGTAATTATTCCAAATTATTACTAATTATTACTAATTATCGGTAATTATTGGTAATTATTGGTAATTATTCCTAATTATTGGTAATTATTACTAATTATTGTTAATTATTACTAATTATTGGTAATTATTACTAATTATTATTAATTATTACTAATTATTAATAATTATTACTATTTATTGGTAATTATTACTAATTATTACTAATTATTGGTAATTATTATTAATTATTACTAATTATTACTAATTATTGGTAATTATTACTAATTATTACTAATTATTGGTAATTATTCCAAATTATTACTAATTATTACTAATTATTGGTAATTATTCCTAATTATTGGTAATTATCAGTAATTATTGGTAATTATTGGTAATTATTACTAATTATTGGTAATTAATACTAATTATTGGTAATTATTATTAATTATTACTAATTATTACTAATTATTGGTAATTATTACTAATTATTGGTAATTATAACTAATTATTACTAATTATTACTAATTATTGGTAATTATTACTAATTATTACTAATTATTACTAATTATTGGTAATTATTACTAATTATTACTAATTATTGGTAATTATTCCTAATTATTACTAATTATTACTAATTATCGGTAATTATTGGTAATTATTGGAAATTATTCCTAATTATTGGTAATCATTACTAATTATTGTTAATTATTACTAATTATTGGTAATTATTACTAATTATTACTAATTATTACTAATTATTACTAATTATTGGTAATTATTACTAATTATTACTAATTATTACTAATTATTGGTAATTATTACTAATTATTGGTAATTATCTGTAATTATGGGTAATTATTGGTAATTATTACTAATTATTGGTAATTAACACTAATTATTGGTAATTATTATTAATTATTACTAATTATTTTACTAATTATTGGTAATTATTACTAATTATTGGTAATTATTACTAATTATTACTAATTATTACTAATTATTGGTAATTATTACTAATTATTACTAATTATTACCAATTATTGGTAATTATTACTAATTATTACTAATTATTGTTAATTATTCCAAATTATTACTAATTATTACTAATTATCGGTAATTATTGGTAATTATTGGTAATTATTCCTAATTATTGGTAATTATTACTAATTATTGTTAATTATTACTAATTATTGGTAATTATTACTAATTATTACTAATTATTACTAATTATTACTAATTATTACTAATTATTACTAATTATTACTAATTATTACTAATTATTGGTAATTATTACTAATTATTACTAATTATTAATAATTATTGGTAATTATTACTAATTATTACTAATTATTGGTAATTATTCTTAATTATTACTAATTATTACTAATTATTGGTAATTATTCCTAATTATTGGTAATTATTCCTAATTATTGGTAATTATTCCTAATTATTGGTAATTATCAGTAATTATGGGTAATTATTGTTAATTATTACTAATTATTGGTAATTATTACTAATTTTTACTAATTATTGGTAATTATTCCTAATTATTACTAATTATTACTAATTATCGGTAATTATCGGTAATTATTGGTAATTATTGGTAATTATTACTAATTATTGGTAATTATTACTAATTATTGGTAATTATTGGTAATTATTCCTAATTATTGGTAATTATTCCTAATTATTGGTAATTATTCCTAATTATTGGTAATTATCGGTAATTATGGGCAATTATTGGTAATTATTACTAATTATTGGTAATTATTACTAATTATTGGTAATTATTATGAATTATTACTAATTATTGGTAATTATTCCTAATTATCGGTAATTATTACTAATTATCGGTAATTATTAGAAATTATTGGTAATTATTACTAATTATTGGTAATTATTACTAATTATTGGTAATTATTGGTAATTAATCCTAATTATTGGTAATTATTCCTAATTATTCCTAATTATTACTAATTATCGGTAATTATTGGTAATTATTGGTAATTATTGGTAATTATTGGTAATTATTACTAATTATTGGTAATTATTACTAATTATTACTAATTATTGGTAATTATTCCTAATTATTGGTAATTATCGGTAATTATTATTAATTATTGGTAATTATTACTAATTATTACTAAGTATTACTAATTATTGGTAATTATTACTAATTATTACTAATTATTGATAATTATTCCTAATTATTACTAATTATTACTAATTATTGGTAATTATTCCTAATTATTGGTAATTATTCCTAATTATTGGTAATTATTACTAATTATTGGTAATTATTACTAATTATTACTAATTATTACTAATTATTGGTAATTATTACTAATTATTACTAATTATTACTAATTATTACTAATTATTGGTAATTATTACTAATTATTACTAATTATTACTAATTATTGGTAATTATTCCTAATTATTGGTAAGTATTACTAATTGTTGGTAATTATTCCTAATTATTGGTAATTATTCCTAATTATTGGTAATTATTCCTAATTATTGGTAATTATCGGTAATTATTGATAATTATTGGTAATTATTACTAATTATTGGTAATTATTACTAATTATTGGTAATTATTACTGATTAATCCTAATTATTACTAATTATTACTAATTATTGATAATTATTACTAATTATTACTAATTATTACTAATTATTGGTAATTATTACTAATTATTGGTAAGTATTACTAATTATTGGTAATTATTACTAAATATTGGTAATTATTACTAATTATTGGTAATTATTACTAATTATTACTAATTACTCCTAATTATTGCTAATTATTGGTAATTATTCCTAATTATTGGTAATTATATGAATAATTACCAATAATTAGGAATAATAACATTATTAGTATATTTTATTATTAATATTAAAATAATATAATTTTCTATATTATATACAATTCTCCTTTCATCTGTGTGTTTTCTGTCTCCACATACAAATATTACATGTGGAGACAGAAAACACACAGATGAAATGAGAATTGTATAAAATATAAAAAATTATATTATTTTAATATTAATAATAAAATATACTAATAATGTAATAATGTTATTATTCCTAATTATTGGTATTTATTACTAATTATTAGTATTTATTCTTAATTATTGAAAATTATTACTAATTATTCCTAATTACCGTTAACTATGAACAATACTAATAATTTAAATTTATTAAGTAACAAAACAATGTAAACATAATTAAATTACAAATAATTAAGAATAATTGAAACTAATAAAAAATTTAAAATAAATATTAAATTAAAATGAACATAAATACCTTTAAAATTGGTGTGAGGTTGATCTCTGATCGTTCTTGAAAACTTCAATATCAACTCCGGAGAAAAAAATTAAACTTAAGAAACGCTGAACTCTAGAAATAGAATTTTGAGAGAAGAAGAAGATGGAGTTTGAGAAAGAATTGAAAAAAACGGATGGGGGTATTTATAGGTTAGCTTATTTGCGACCGGTCCATTTGCGACGGGTATCCCGTCGCAAATAATATTATTTGTGACGGTACCCGTCGCAAATACCTTAGCCATCATTTATTACGGTCAATGGTTAAATAGTTATTTGCGACGAGACCCGTCACAAATAACAACCTGCCCACATACTATTTGCGACAGGGGAATATTCCCGTCGCAAATACCTTTTACCGCCGCCGGTTATTTGCGACGGGCAATAACCGCCCGTCGCAAATACGTTTCCCGCGATTTGGCGCGCAAAGCGCGCCAGTTCTTTTGCGACGGGGAAAGCTAACCCGTCGCAAAGGACTACTTATTTGCGACGGGCAAATACCCCCGTCGCAAATAAGTTTTTAATGGGGCTATTTGCGACAGGATTTATCCCCGTCGCAAATAACCCGTCACAAATACCCATTTTTCCCGTAGTGGATGGTCGAGTGTTTTTTGGGGATGAGTGTTTAGGGTATTATAGGGATGGGAATTTAGGGTTTTTTTGGGGATGATGGATTCAGTTATTTTTGGGGCCGAGGGTTTAGGGTCTTTTCAGGATGAGGGATAATAATTTTTGGGGATGAGGGTTTTGGGTTTTTTGGGTTCTTTTGGATAATGGTTTGGGGTTTTTTGGGCTCAAGATTTTGGGGTTTGGGGGTATTGGTTTAGGGGTTTTAGGGTTGATTGTTTATTGTTTTTTTGGGTTTGGGGATTTTGGGTTTTTTGGGGCTATTATTGGAGCTTTGTGTTTTGGGTTTTTTGAGGCTATGAGATTAGTGGTTTTTAGGACTGAGTGGTTTGGGTTTTTGGGTTTAAGGGATTATGGTTTTTTGTGGGGTTGAGGGTTTTTCATTTTTTATTCCATGTTCAGTGTTTTGGGGATTATAATACTAAGGGTTTATATTTTTTTAGGGATGAGTTTTTAGTATTTTTTTGGTGTTTGGAAGTTTTGGTTATTGAGGGTTTAGAGTGTTTTTGGATCCAATGGTTACGATTTTTTGGGCTAAGGGATTACGATTTTTCAGCACTGAGGATTTAGGGTTTTTCTGGGATGAGGGTTTAAGGTTTTTTGGAGATAATGAATTTGGATTTTTAGGGGCTGAGGGTTTAGGTTGTATTGGGACTGAGGGTTTATGGGTTTTTAGGATTTTGGTTTAGTGTTTGTTAGGTTAAGGGTTTTCTAGGACTCAAGGTTTAGGGTTTTTTTTTCCAAGGGTTTTGGGTTTTTCAGGGTTTAGGTTTTAGGGTTTTTTGGGGATGAGGTTTTTTGGTTATTTTGGGGTTAGGATTTAGGATTTTTATGGGCTTAGGGTTTAGGTTTTTGGGGTGGTTGAGCGTTTAGGGTTATTTGGGCTGAGTAATTAGGGGTTTTTTTGGGATATGGGACTAGTGTTTTTGGGGGCTAAGGTTTTATGGTTTTTTGGTTCAAAGGGTTTAGGATTTTTTTGGGATGACTGTTTATAGTTTTTTTAGAGTTGATGTTTTATGGTTTCGTGGGTCTTAGTGTTTAGGGTTTTTAGGGATTATTTTCTAGGGTTTTTTTGGGAATGAGGGTTTTGGGTTTGGGGGTATAGAGATTAGGGTTTTTTAGAGATAAGGGTTTTGGATTTTTTTTGGGCTAAGGTTTTAGTGGTTTACGAGGTGAGGTGATACTTTTTTGTCTATGGGGGTTTACTATTTTTTTGTGGTGAGGGTTTATAGTTTATTTGGGATTAGTGTTTAGGTGTTTTGGGGATAAGGGTATAGGTTTTTTTGGGATTGTGGGAATAGTATTTTTTATGTCTAAGGGTTTAGGGTTTTTTGGGGATGAGGGTTTAGTGTTTTTTGGGGATGAGGGTTTAGGGTTTCTTGGGATGTGGGTTTTCCGTTTTTTTAGATAATGGTTTATTGTTTTTTGAGATATGGTTTTAGGGGTTATTAGGGTTGATGGTTTAGTGGTTTTTGGGGTTGAGGTCTCTGGTTTTTAGGGATGAGCGTTTAGGGTGTTTGGGGGTTTGGGTTTAGGTTTTTTTGGGGGATAAGGGTTTAGAGTTTTCTGTGGATTAAGGTTTTGGGTTTTTTAGGGATGATGGTTTAGGGTTTTTGGAACTAAGTGGTTCCAATTTATTAGGGTTTTCGGTTTTCGGTTTTTTGGGCTGTGGGTTTAGGTATTTTAAGAATGATTGCTTTTCTTTTTTTACCGTTTGTTGGGTTTGAGGATAGCCAATTTTTTTGGATTTATGGTTTGTGGTTTTTTAGGTATGAGGGTTTAGGGTTTTTGGGGATGAGGTTTGAGGGTTTTTTTTGGTTCTAAGGGATTAGTTGTTTTGGGGTTGAGGATTTAGGAATTTTTGGGGGGTGAGAGTTTTGGGTTTTTTTGGGGATGAGGGTTTATAGTTTTTTTGGATGAGGGTTTAGGATTTTTTGGGGTTTAGGGTTTAGGGTTTTTTGGGGATGGGTTTTAAGGTTTTTGGGGGAAGGAGGTTTAGGGTTGTTTGGATCTATGGGTTTAATATTTCATTGTGTTGAGGGTTTATGGTTTTTTGGGGATAATGTTTTAGGGTTTTAGTGCTGAGTGAATAGGGTTTTGTGGGACCGAGGGGTTAGAGTTTTTTTAGATGTGGATTTTGAGTTTTTTGGGTTGAGGGATCTGAGTTTTTTGGGGATAATGGTTTAGGGTATTTTGGGTTTGAGGGTTTACAGTTTTTTTGTGGATGATGGTTTATGGTTTTTTATATTAGGTTTTAGAGTGTATTGAGGTTGAGGGATTAGGGTGTTTTTTGGGATTATGGTTCTGGGTTTTTTTCGGTATGAGGGGTGAGGGTTTTTTGGGGCTCATGATTGAGGGTTCTTTTGGTCTAATGGTTCAGGGTTTTTGGGTTTTTAGGGACCATGGATTACTATTTTTTCATGATTAGGGTATTGAGTTTTTTTGGGGAAGAGGGTTTAGGTTTTGGGGAGGAAGAGGATTTACGATTTTTTGGTGTTAAGGGTTTTGGGTTTTTTGTGGCTGGGGGAATAGTTTTTATTTGGATATGAAATTTTATCATTTTTTAAGTATAAAAGTTTTGTTTTATGGGGCTAGGTGTTTAGGGTTTTTATTTTATGTTTTTAGGTTATTTAGAGTATGAGGGTTAATGATTTTTAACTATGGGGGTTTAGGGTTTTGGGGAATGAGGGTTTGGGTTTTTTAGGGCTCGTGGTTTAGGGTTTTTTGTGGATGGGGTTTAGGGTTTGTTGGGGATGCGGTTTTAGTGTTTTTTAGTGTTTAGGTTTTAGAGGTTTCTATGGTTGAGGGTTTGCAAATTTTTAGGGATGAGGGTTTGGGTTATTTTAGTGGTGTGGGTTTATGATTTTTTCTTGTTCAGGCTTTAAGGTTTTTTGGTGATGGGGGTTTAGGATTTTTTGGTGTTGATGGTTTAGGGTTTTGATGGTGAATTGTTTTTTAGGGATGAGGGTTTATGGTTTTAGGGGGTTTATGGTTAAGGGTTTTTTTTGGCCTGAGGTTCTGTTGTTTTGGGGTTTTTTGGATTTTGGTTTCAGGATTTTTTGGGGCTGACAGTTTAGGGTTTCATGGAAGGTGGTTTTGGATTTTTCAAGGATGACGGTATAGGGGTTTTTTGGACTGTGAGTCTTGAGTTTTTCAGTTCTTGGGGTTTATGGTTTTTTTGGACTGAGTGTTTCAAATTTTTATGGGAATAGGTTTAGGTGTTTTCTAGGGCTAAGGGTTTTTGGGTTTATGGGGCGTGAGGGTTTATGGTTTTTTGGGGATGTGGGTTTAGTGTTTTCTGGGGATGAGTTTTCAAGGTTTTTTGGGGCTAAGGGTTTTGGGTTTTTTTTGGGCTGAGGGTTTTTTCGGGATAATGGTTTAGGTTGTTTTTGGAATTAATGTATAGGGTTTTTCGATTGAGGGTTTTTGTTTTTTTGGCTCTTAGTTTTAAGAGTTTTTTTGGATAAGGGTGTATGGATTTTCTGACTGTAGGCTTAGGGGTTTTTAGGACTGTGTGTTAACTATAAATTTGGGATGAATGTTTATGGTTTTCTCAGGTTGTGGATTTATGTTTTTTGGGGATAAGGGTTTTAGAGTTTCATAGGATGAGGGTTTAGGGTTTTTTGGGGTCAAGGTCTTTGGGTTTTCTATTGTAAAGGGTCTAGGAATTTATGTGGGTGAGGGTTTAACGATTTCTAGGGATGAGGGTTTTGGGTTTTATAGGGATGAGAGTTTTAGATTTTCATAGGCTGAGGTTTTAGGGTTATCTATGGATGATGATTTATGGTTTTATGGGGATAATGGTGTAGGGTTTTTTGGGGCTGAGGGTTTAGTTTTTTATGGGGCTGCGAGTTTAGGATTTTATAGGGGTGAGGGCTTAAGATTTTACGGGGATGAATGTTTAGGGTTTTTTAAGCTAAGTTTTTAGGGTTTTTAGGGATAACATTTTTTTGTTTTGCAGGGTATGAGGGCTTAGAGTATTTATAGGATGAGTTTTTAGGTTTTTTGGGCTCACATTATAGGGTTTTTCATTGATGATGGATTATGAATTTTTGAGGATGAGGGTTTAGGGTTTCTTAGGGTTGTGAGTTTAGGGTTTTTTCAGGTGAGTGTTTTAGGGGTTTTTGATTTTGAGGGTTTAGAGTTTTTCAAGGAAATTATTTTAGGGTTTCTCATGGATGTGTGTTTATGGTTTTTCAGGCTTGAGGGTTTAGGGTTTTGTAGGGATGTGGGGTTAGTGATTTTTTTGGGTTGTGGGATTAGGGAATTTCAAGGGTGAGGGTTTAGGTTTTTTTAGTGATGAGGGTTTATGTTTTTATGGGGAAGTGGGTTGATGGTTTTTTTATTGAGGGTTTAGGATTTCGTATGGATGAGGCTTTATAGTTTTATAGTTTAAAGGGTTTATTGTTTTCTTGGGTTGAGGGTCTATGGTTTTTGGTGGATGAGGGTTTTGGTTTTTTTGGGTATTATGTTTTTTGGGGGTGGTGAGGATTTAGGGGTTTTAGGGACTAAAAGTTTATGATTTTTTTTTGATGAGGGTCTAGTGTTTTTTTGGGGATAAAGGTTTAGTGTTTTTTGGGGCTTTGAATTTATCGATTTTTGGGGAATAGGTTTTATGATTGTTTTTGGATGAGGATTAGAATTTTTTAGGAGGAGGGTTTAGGGTTTTATGGGGTTGAGGGATTTGGGGTTTTACATGATTTGGGTTTATGGTATTTACATCTAAGAGTTATGGGTTTGAGGGTTTTTTGATTTTCGGGGTTTGGGGTTTTTTTGGGATATGGGTTTATTGTTTTTTAGGGTTATATATTTAATGTTTTTTAAGATGGTTATTAGTTTGTTTTAGTGCTAAGGGTTTATGGGTTTAAGGGATTAGGGTTTTTTTGGGGTTGAGGGGGTGTTTTGGTTTTTTGAGGATGAGTGTTTAGGGGTTTCTAGTGTTGATAGTTTTGGGTTTTTTATGGATGTGGGGTTAGGGATTTAATGTCTGAGTGTTTAGAGGTTTTGGGTTTTTATGATTTTGGGTTGATTGGCTGTGATGGTTAAAGTTTTCTAGGGTTATGGGTTTATGGTTTTTTTGGCACTAATGGTTTAGGGTTTTTTGGGAATGAGGGATTAGGGTTTTATGGGGGTTTGGGTTTATGGTTTTTGGAGATTATGGTTCATAGTTTTCTTTTTCTAGGGGTTTAGGCCCTTTTAGGAAAGTGGTTTAGGGTTTTTTTGTGCGATGGGACTAGGGGAATTTTATGAATGAGGGTTTAGGGTATTTTGGGATGAGGGTTTTGGGTTTTTTTTGGGTAAAGGGATTAGGGGGTTTGGGGATGAATTTTAATGTTTTTTAGGGATGAGGATTTATGGTTTTTTGGGGATGAGGGTTTAGGGTTTTTTGGGGTTGATCATTTATGGTTTCTTAAGGATAAGTGAGAAGTGTTTATTAGGGATACGAGTATGGGGTTTTTTGGGGCTGAGGGTTTAGGATTTTTAGGGATAATGGTTTAGGGAATTTATGGGTTGAGTGTTTAGGTTTTCTGGTATGGAGGGTTCAGGGTTTTCTAGGACTGAGGGTATTGGGTGTTGTGAAGATAAGAGTTTATGGTTTTTTGGGGTTTAAGGTTTGGGTTATTTTGTGGCTGATGTTTTTGGGTATTTGGGTGATGATTGTATAGGGTTTTATAGGGATGAGGTTATAGGTTTTATTGGGGTTGAGTGTTTAGGGTTTATTGATGATGGTGGAGTAGGGAATTCTGGGGCTGAGGGTTTAGGGTTTTCTAGGACTGAAGTTTTAGGGTGTTTTGGGGTCGAGGTCTTAGGTTTTTTTGTGGATTTGTATCTAGAGTTTTCTTGGGATGAGGGTTTTGGGTTTTTTTGGGAATGAGGGTATATTATTTTCTTGTGAATGATAGTTTAGGTTTTTTTGGCTAAGAGGGTATAGGTTTTATAGGGATGAGGTTTTTAGGTTTTCTGGGGTTGAGGGTTGAAGGTTTTTTGGGGATGAGGGTTTTGGGTTTTTAGGTGTGATGGTTTATGGTTTTCTATGGTATTGTGTTTAGTTTTTGATGGGGATGGGGGTTTAGGATTTTCTAGGGATAAGGGTTTTGGGTTTTATGGGTCAGAATTATTAGGTTTTCTTCTTGGAAGAGGGTTTTGGGTTATGGGGGATGAGGGTTTGGGGTTTTTTGGGTATGATGGTTAGGGTTTTGTGGGGATGAGGGTTTTGGGATTTATGGGGATGAAGGTTTCAGGTATTCTAGGGATAAGCGTTTATCATTTTCTGGGGATGAGTGTTTAGGGTTTCGTGGGGATGTGGTTTAGGGTTTTTTAGGGAAGAGTGTTTAGGTTTTTTGGGGATGAGGCATTTGTGTTTCTTAGGTTGATTGTTTAGGGTTTTCTTTTATTGTGCGTTCAATGTTTTGTGGGGTTGAGGGTTGAAGGTTCTATGGGTAATCTGGTTTATTGTTTTTTTGGGATAAGGTTTTAGATTTTTCTATGGCCAAGGGTTTTGGGTTTATGGACTAAGGGTTTAAAGTTTTTTGGGACTGAGGTTTTATGGTTTTTTGGGGCTGTGGGGTTAGGTTTTTCCAAGTTTGATGGTTTAAGGTTTTTTTGGATGATGGTTTATGTTTTTTTGGCAGAGGGTTTAGGGTTTTTTGTGATGAGGGTTTTTGGATATCTAGGGATTTGGGTTTACGGTTTTATGGGGATGAGGGTGTCAGGATTTCTAGGATTTAGTGTTTAGGTTTTCCTTTGAATGATGGTTTTGGGATTTCTTAGTTTTGGGGTTAATGTTTTTTTTCATGGTGGTTTTGAATTTTCCTTGTTTGATGGATTAGGGTTATCTGGCATTGATGGTTTAGGGTTTTTTGTGTCTGTGGGATTAGTTTGTTTTGGGGATGAGGGTTTAGGGTTTTCTAAGGCTATGGGTTTAAGGTATTCTAGGGGTGAAGGTTTGCGTATTTCTAGGGTAGAGGGTATATGGTTTTTTGGGTGTGGGTTCTTGGGTTATTATGGGTTCTGGTTTAGTGATATTTAGGGATGAGGGTTTCTTGAGGCTGAGGGTTTATGGTTTTGTGGGGATGAGGGTTTATGTTTTTATAGGGAAGGGGGTAGGTGTTTTTTTATAAGGGTTTATGGTTTTCTAGGTTTGAGGGTTTATGGTTTTCTTGGGTTAAGGGTTTATGGTTTTTGAGGCTGAGGGTTTAGTGATTTATGGGGATGAGGGCTCTAGTTTTTCAAGGGATGAGGGTTTAGGGTTTTGTTGGGAAGAGGGTTTGGGGATTTCTAAAGATAAGGGATTAGAGGTTTTCTAGTGTCGAGGGTTTTGGGTTTTCTATGGATAAGTGTTTACAGTTTTCTAGGATGAGGTTTTAGGGTTTTCAAAGGATAAGGGTTTAGGTATTTCTAAGGTCGAAGATCTAGGGAATTATGGGGATGAGGGATTAGTGTTTTATGAGTATGAGGGTTTATGGTTTTCAGGGAATGATGGTTATGGGTTTTCTATGGATGAGGGTTTATGGTTTTCTCTGGATATTGGTATTGTGAGAACCCAGTTCTTACTTGTACGTACGGGTTTCTTTTCTTACTTTTCCTTTAAGTTGTTTTTTGGGAAAATAGGGAAAAGCAAGACAAGTACTGGAATCATTACTATCCCACAGCCTGACATAGTGGTACACGCCGTGTACTACTACATACAAGCCATGTATTTTGGTCGTGTATGATTGGAATACATGGTGTGTTGTCATGTCGGTAATGAAAAGAGGAAAACCCAACTACCCACTATGTAATTCCATGTACATGTCATTTAGTCAGGTCGGCAGACCTTGGAAAGTAAGTTGATGAAATTCAGCTCTCAAATAAATAATTAAATGTTATAAAAACTCTTTATATGGACATAAACACCATGTATTTTGTGTTTTTCACATAAAATAGGCATTATCCTCTCCATTTGGTAGATTGAATAGTGGGCTTGCCAGGGGAACTCAAGAGGAGTTTCAGAATTTCAACCTCTTCTCGGTTGATCATCCGAACCCCAAATCAATCACTGTCAGTCTTGTTTGAAACCAATCGGTATGCTCTCAGTTACTCTTGATCTATTCTTAGTGATTTTTTTCTCATCTATGTTATATAAGGTTGAGTGAATATCCTTGTTTTGTAGATCTATATCATTCTTGCTTGAATTTGAAGTGGATGATGGATGAGGAGAGTCATACTATGATGAGGTAGGTGGTTTGGTGCTAATTGCTTAACATGATGTTGTTTATATGTGTCATTGTGCCTCGCAACCATGTTTGGGGTGTCTCTTTGTTTAGAATTTCACCTGTGTTAGTGCCTAAGGATGGTTAAGTGATTAATTATATGAATTGAAGCATGTTGAGACTGCTTGTTTTGATTAACGACCTCTTCATGGGCATATTTCCTTTGGATAACTATTGTTGGGACTTTTGGATTAGGATAACCATGGTTATGCCTTTGTTTTCCTTGTTATGTGTTTTTTGAAATGAATTGGTTAATTAAATGCTTACCAATGTAAATTGTTTTCTTGTTAACCATTAATAGTGTAAATATTTCATGTGTTTCCTTATGCTGAATTGCTTATATGTTGGTCTTGGACCTGTTGAATTATTCTTCCTGTGGGAATAGATTTTTCATGCCTATAGACAAGGTTTTGTGTGCATGTGGGCTAGGTTTTGTTATGACTATGAGAAATTTCCTATGGGAAAGGATTTTTTATGTCTATGGACTACATGAGGGAATGTGTTTGAACTGAGATTTGACTGTTGTAATTACTTATGACGTGTCTTCTAAGCTAAAGTACAATCTTGGATTTTATTTTCATTCTACTAGATTGATTTCCTACTGAGGTATCAACTATGATTACTTGAATAGGTGATTTACTAGCCTTGTCTAGATCCCAAGAACATATGATTCGATGTAATTGAATTGCTCAATGAACATGAAATATATAAATGGAACAAGAATTGTAAAATTGTTTACTTTGGAGTACTTCCTAGTTCAATGCTATCGTTATTAGACACGACTACTGCATATAATCACTTACATATTGGCACATACCTTTGGTGATTGCCTACTGATATTTATTTCTCACACCCTATTTAGGTCATGTTTTTTGGGCCCAACCAGACTATATTGCAGGAGGTGTTGATAGGGGAAAGTCTCTTTTACAGGTAATTGATTGCTTCTTCAGAGTATGAGAACATGGGACAAAGCCAAGGCTTGCGATTCTATTGTGTTTCATTTTGTATTATTGTGAATTAGAATTATATTGTACTTTATGGTAGTGTATCTTGTTTTCATAGATCATGTGATATGCTGCATCACTTTGATATTATTTTCCTTCTGGTTAACTTTACCTTTCAGTCTTCCGTTGTTTACTTCAGTTTCATGTTGTTACTGTTTCTGCTACTATTATTATTTATTTCGGTTGTGTTACACTTTCCCAATGAGGGCATAGTTTTCCCAATATCACACCCTAGGCACTTCCTGCTAGTCAGCAGCCTCTAGAATATGAGGAAATGCACTTGAAACCATGTGGCATATCAGGTACGAGAACCTTTTAGTGGAATTCGGATCCATGACGTTACAAAGTTGAAACATTGGAGTTTCTCTTACATTTTTCATTACTATTTGGAAACAATATAAAGGATATGGTATTTTTTAATTAGTTTTGCCCGAGATCATCTTCTCCATGCACACAGAAAATCAAAATTGCCTTAAATTAAAATATTCTTTTGGATTTCGAGCAATTATAGTTAATTTGATTTTACCATTAGGTGATGCACTTGTTTTTTAATATTATTATTGATATTATTGTGGTTCTATTTTGTTTCAACCCAATGAGATGAGGGTATGACATCTCATGAATCATATTGATACTTGTTAGAATCACATGCCATGCACTATGCCATGCCTTCTAGGATGTATTTGATATTTCATGTTTTTGTGATAGATATCATGCTAGAGACACATGTTCTTGTGATAGTACCATGATATATTTTCATGCTGTTATTATAGGTGTATTGGTATGTGATGTGGTTTGAGTTGGATGGATGCAAAACATTGATCTCTAAGGTGTATGGGCCCTCTTGGATCAGAATCTGGTGGATCATTATTCAACCGTTTGTATAGAATTTTATTTTGATATGTTATGCTTGGGTGAAAAATGTTGATTCACGAGGGAGTATAGGCCCTAGAGGATCAGAATTTGGCACATCACTTGTTGGTTTTTTCTACAGAACAGGGGTTTTCTGAGAAATCTGGAGTTTATGTCCTAATAACTCAATATACGCGACATGTAGTCTAGCCTAACATGCCGTGTGTTCTTCCTATTTAGGAGAGATGATGTTCCATGTTTTAAGAAGAACATTCAGTGTACCAAGATTACACTTCTTGTAGTATATGACCATGTAATGGGCCATGTGAGAGAAATAACGGGCTATGAAGTCTTGATCAGAACGTGCCCTGTAGTTCCGGAAAACACCGTGTAGCCTAACCATGCAGAAACCATGTGGACCTGGCTTTGTGGGAGTACATGGACAAGAAGAAAGACCTGTGTACATGCTATGTACGCATGGAACACGTCGTGTACCTAGGGTTGATACACACCCAGGCCGACAGTAGAACACGACTATGTGACAACATAAGGGTTCATGACGTGTATTCTGTCTACATGCTGTGTAGTACCTTTTTTCCAAACATTGAGGGTGTTTTAATGTTTTGTTTTGTCACTATTGATCAACAAACCTTGATGATGATCTTGAACTAAGCCATGTTATTGACATTGTAGAGTCATTTATCCATGAGAACCATGAGTTGTGCGCCAGGAGAGTAGTGATGATAATAATCCATAAATGGAAGGACATGGGATACCGATGGATCCTCCCATTGTTCTAGCTCTGGCACTAGTTATTATACTGGACATAGGTGCAGATGCATAGTTCAGTGAAGGTTTTGTGAGGTTCATGCAAACCTTTCAAGGAGTACTACAGGCTTCCACATTTATAGAAGACCTAGCACATATCTTCCAGTAGTAACATCCACCTAATTTTTTAGGTGATGGTGGACCGTAGGCTGCGGAATCATAGCTGGAATCAGTGACGATTATCATAGAGCATCTAGAGATCCTCTCTAGGGGAAGGTCAAGCTCGTGACATATATTCTGTGTGATTCTGAAAGAATATGGTGGGTTGTTATCACTCAGGTTGGGCGTCATCAGGATATAACCTAGGAAGAATTTTATACGACCTTCTATGATTATTATTTTCTTGATATTTTTAGGGTCGACCAAACCCATGAGTTCATGCACCTGGGCAGGGAACACTGTTAGTTATGAACTATTCTTCCCAGTTTACTGAGCTTCAATGATTCATACCTATTCTGATGGGTGAGGACGTATCGAAATATAAACGATTATAGGATGTTCTCAAGTTCATTATCTGATCATAGGTGAATGTATTCATGTGGAATTATGTATTTTCTATTGTGAATCAAGTTTTGATCACCGAGCACAATATGAGATAAGCTAGTGGTGCGAGCTATGGTGGTTCGCCACCATTTTCTGGTACTGTCTCAACTGACAAGAGGAAGTGTCATGTGTAGTTCTCTCGTAGTGATAGTAGTAGCCAAAACCTCTCATCTAGTGGCCAGGTGTCATGATACAAGTGTGAAAAGTTTGGGAAAGGAGACCTCAGTGAGCAAGGAAGCTAGTTGAGTGTTGATCTTGTGGAAGGATGGGCCATCTAAAACCCTACTGTAGGGAATTTCCACCAGTGGCTAGTCAGAGAGGTTTAGTATAGACTCCACATGAAGGACAAGGGTTAGTAGCTTTTCACCTGTCTGGAAGCTAGAGTACGTCAGGGCGTTCAGGCCAAGGTGGTTGTTGTGGATGTGGTAGTCATACCCTAGGATCTCAGCGACAGTAGGGTGGGTCATCTTGGGGTAACCAAGTAGTGTCTTGGGGTTGCGGTGCTGGTCAGACTTATGTAGTGCAACAGACCCAGTAGGAGAAGGATCCTGGACCATCTACTTTCAGAGGTACTATCCCAGTCTCCAATGTTATATCTTCTATACCTTTTGATACTATTTCTACAATTACTTTTATATTTATGCTCATTGTGGAATGACATCGTCTTTGTGTTTATCCTTATTATAATGTTATGACAGTAGACACTTCGTTAGGTATTAGAATAGTAGGTGTGCATTAGTGCAGGGAGTTTCCCCTTGATATTGGTGGGTGTCACCTTCTATGGAGCCTATATGTCATAGAGATGACATGATTTGACGTCATTCTCAGAATGTACTGGTTGGTTCTTTTCAATCCTTTGTTGATTTCTATCACTGCAGGGAGAGTTTTACATCACTAGAGGGTGGAGACTTTCTACATAAGGGTGAATCGGATGTCCAGCCAAGCCGAGATAGACCCAAGCATCGTGGGATTTATGGGATGATAGCCCAGATTGCGAGTTTATATCTGGATGACAAGGGAACATGTCTGGCAGATTTCCCTCCAGTGGTTGATCGTTTCAGGGACGTTTTCCCGGATGAATTATTAGGCTTAACTCCAATCAAGGAGGTGGAGTTCACTATTGATCTAGTTCTATGATCTACAATGGTATCCATTCCTTCTTATAGGATGGCTATGACAGATTATCAAGATATCAAGAGGTAGTTAGAGGATTTGGAAGTTAAAGATTTTATCTAACCTTGTACTTCTCCATTGGGTTCGTTGTTCCTTTTCACAAAAAAGGTGAACAGTACCCTTGGGATATGCATGGACTATAAAAAACTGAACCAATTGATGATTAAAGACCAATATCTCTTAACATGAATAGATGACCTATTTGATCATCTTCAAGGATCTCATGTGTTCTTGAAGATTGACTTGTGGTCAGGATATCACGAGGTATGTGGTCGACCTACAAACATACCTCATACCATTATTCATTGTAGGTAAGCTCTATATGAGTATCTGTTTATTCTACTTGGTCTCATTAATGGGCTAGCATTTTTCATGGAACAGATGATCCAAGTGTTCAATCCTTACCTAGATTCTTTTGTGGTGGTTTCCATGTACTATGTCTTGGTGTATTCTAAGAATAAACATGACCATGAAAAGAATCGTTAGATAATTTTGAATACACTAAGAGAGCATTAGTTATATGATAATCTTGCAAAATTCCACTTCTGGATGTATTAGATTCACTTCTTAGGTCATTTCATCTTAGATACTGGAGTATCAGTGGAACCAGAGAAGGTGAGAGCAGTAGTTACTTGGGAGCAGCACAAGAACATTTTTAAGGTACATAGTTTCTTAAGGATATCTGGTTACTACATGAATTATATACAGGACTTATCATGTTTAGAAGAATCAATGAATATCATAACTAAGAAAGGTGTGAATTTTGAGTGGTTAGATTGTTGTGACGTAGCTTTTCAGAAGTTGAAAGGATGTTTGACTTCAGTATCGATAATGATATTTCCAGAGCTGGAAAAGAGTTACACTATCTATTATGATGCATTAGGTATTGGGATGGAATTATTTATTGTGCAGGGGGATCAAGTTGTGGCATATGGGTCTTGGTAGTTGAGGCCACATGAGAGAAATTACATGACATGTGATCTTGAGTTAGCTTCAGTTGTTCATGCCTTGCACTATTGGAGAAATAATTTATTGGGAGAGAATTTTTTGGAGTACACGAACCATAAAAGTCTCAAATACATATTTACATATCATTATTTGATTTTGAGATAATGAAGGTGGGTGGAATAAATTTAGTCATTCAATTTTGAGCTTGCCTATATGCCTGGCAAGGGCAATGTGGCTGACACACTGAGCAGGAGGACTCAGATACAGGTAGTGCAGGAGGCCAGTGGTGAGAGGCAGCTTATGGCTGTGTTCTATGAGATACATTTAGAGGTTCATGATAGTCTAGTATAGACTTATATTTCATCGTTGTCACTTACCTCTACCCTACTAGATAGATTGAGGATGGGGAAGCTATTAGATTGAAAAGGAATAGTTCTACGGGAGAGTGAGGCAGGTGCGGACCCTCCACCTAGATGGATGATAAGTGATGATGATGTTCTACATATCCATGGACATGTGTGGGTTCTAGGGGATATACGTGAGGATCTGATGTAGGAGTTTCATGCTTCAGCTTGGGAAATGCATCCTGGAGTCACCAAGTTATACAGTGACTTGCGCTGTCAATACTGGTGGCCATGTATGAAGTGGGAAGTAGTTGGTTTTGTCACGATATGTTCCACCTGTCAGTAGGTGAAGGCATAACATCAGTGTTCGACTAGGATTTTACAGTAGTTACATATTCTATATTAAAAATGGTATGATGTCACAATAGATTTCGTGGCGGGGTAATCAAGATTGCTTATAGTCAAAGATGTTGTGTGGGTTGTAGATGATGGGCTTACAAATGTTTATCACTTCCTATCAATATAATAGACCTTCAATTATATTGAGATTGGAAAGATGTATATCTGAGAGGAGGTATGACTTCATGGGGTCGCCCATTCTATCGCTTTTTATAGAGATGCCTTCTCTACATCTCATTTTTGGCAGAGTTTCCAGAGTGTGTTGGGTAGATAGGTACTTCTGAGCACAACATACCACCCTTAGACTGATGTCCAATCAGAGCGTATAATATAGGTGCTAGAGGAATTGTTTCATGCATGTCTCCTATACTTTGGGGGATCCTGGGAGAAGCATATTCCCCTGGTCGAATTCCCATACAATAATAGCTTTTAAAAGACTATATAGATGTAACCTTATGATGCTTTATATTGTAGGCAATGTTGTTCTCCCCTATGCTGGTTAGAGGTAGGTGAGGTAGCCTTATTGGGACCACATCTCGTGTAGGAGACTTCTGAGTTGGACTATAGGATTTAGAGACAGTTGTATACAATGTAGTATCGTAAAAAATAATATGTCAATCACCGCAAACAACCTTTGGAGTTTGAGGTTGGGGATCAATCTTTCTTACCTATCAAATCAAGGATGGTACACAATAGAATCAAGAAACAGGGTAACCTTTCACCGAGATATGTAAAATCGTTTGATATTTTGGAGTGAGTTGGATTGGTTGCCTATCGATTACAGTTACATCAGAGGTACCGATCAATGCATGACATCTTCCACGTATCTCAGCTGTGTTGCTATCGGTCAGACCCGTCTCATGTTTTTTATCCAGAGGATGTTGATCTTCAGGTTGATGAATAATTTGAGGAGCATCCGATTTGTATAGTTGATAGGAGAATAGAGGTTCTCTGAGGCTGATCTGTTACTCTCATACTAGTTCTATGATAGCATGGCCGAGTACAGGACATGACTTGGGAGAGGGGGCAGACGTACGTGCTCAATGGAAGAATTTATTCTCATATATTCCTTCACCACACATAGAATGGAAATTCATGGATGAATTGCATTAAGGGGGAAAGTTTTTAAGAACTTAGTTCTTACTCGAAGGTATAACTTTCCTTTTTTATTTTCCCTTTAAGATGTTTTTGGGAACATAGGGAAAATCTACACAAGTACTAAAATCAATACTATCCCACGACCTAACATAGGGTTACATGACATGTACTTCTACATACATGTTGTGTATTTTGGTCGTGTATGATGGGAATACATGGTGTGTAGGCATGTCAGCAAAGAAAAGAAGAAAAAACCAACTACATGTCGTGTACTTCTGAGTACACATCGTGTAGCCATGTCGGTAGGCCCTGTAAAGTAATTCTGTGAAATTAATCCATCAAATGAACAGTTAAATGATATAAATCCCATGTATATGGACTTACACACAATGTATTTTGTGTTTTTTCTTAAAATAGAAATTATACTCTATATTCGGTAGATATGATAGTGGGCTTGATATGGGAACTCAAGAGGTGTTCCATTACATCAACCTCTTACCGGTTGATCATTCGAACTCCAAATCAATCACCATTGGTCTCATTTGAACCTAATTGGTAAGCTATTTATTAATATTGAGCCATTCTTGGTGATTTTTCTTCTTGGCTATGTTATTTATGGTTAAGTGAATATCCCTATTATGTAGAACTGTACCTTTCTATCTTGAATTGGAAGTCGATTCTTGATGAGGAGAGTAATACCTCAACAACGTAGGTGGTGTCATGATAATT
Organism: Viscum album; assembly: GCA_963277665.1. NCBI lineage: Eukaryota > Viridiplantae > Streptophyta > Magnoliopsida > Santalales > Viscaceae > Viscum > Viscum album. Next base: position 538,802,738 of record OY728137.1, read on the forward strand.
TCTTAATATCAAGTTGTTTATATGCGTCGTTGTGCCACACAACCATGTATGGTGTGTCGCTCTGTTGAGACTTTGACCCATGTTAATTCATAAGTATGTTTAGGTGATTAATTATATGAATTGAAGCATGTTAAAACTGCTAGTTTTGATTAGGGGACACCCTGTGGGTGAATTTCCCTTGGATAACTGTTGTTGGGACTTTTATCTTAGGATAACAATGGTTATGACACTATTTTCCTTGTTATGGGTTGTTTGAAATGAATTGGATAATTAAATGCTTACCAATGAGAATTGTTTCTTAGTATACCATGTAATAGTGTAATTATTTCATGTGTCCCCTTATACTGAATTGCATATGTGTTGGGCTTGGCCCTGTTGAATTATTCTGCCTGCGGGAAGAGATTTTTCATGCTTGTTGGAAAGTTTTTGTGTTCATGTGGGAAACGTTTTGTTATGCCTGTGGGAAATAATTTTTCATGTCTGTGGATTTCCTGAGGGCACAATTATGAATTTAGGTTTGATTGTTGTAATGATTTATTAGGTTTCTTCCAAGATAAATCACAAGCTTGGATTTGATTGTCATTATACTTGATAGATTGTTTGCTGAGGTATCTACTGTGTTTTCATGAAAAGGGGATTGACTGGTTCTGGCCAAATCCCAAGAACTTATGATTCGATGTAATTGAATTTCTTAATGAACATGAATGGTATAAATGGAACAATACTTGTTGGTTTTTTTTTAATTTAGAGTACATCTAAGTTTAATGCTTTCATTATTAAACACTATTGCTACATATAATTGCTGAAAGATTGGTACATACCTTTGGTGGTTTCCTGCAAGGATTTATTTCTCAAACCCTATTTGTTGCATGTTTTTGGGACTAAATAGACTATATTGATGCAGGTGTCGATATGGGTATAGCTCCTTATACAAATACATGATTTCAGCTTAGGAGCAGGAGAGAATGGAACCAAGACAAGGCTTGTGATGCTGTTTTGTTTCATTTTGTATTGTTGTGACTTTGTATTGTATTGTACTTGATATCAGCATATCTTGTTTTTGATGGTTTCTTAGAATATGTGACATGCTTCTTCATTCTGAAACTATATGCCTTTTGGTTAACATTACCTTTCAATCTTACATTGTTTACATTAGTTGCATGCTGTTGCTATTTCCACTACTATTATTATTTATTTTCGCTTTGATAGACACTTCCAATGAGGGAATAGTTTCCCTACTATCGCACCATAGTCCCTCACTGCTAGTTAGTAGCCTTTAGAGTTTGGGGATATGTTCTTGAGGACATGGGTCCAATCGATTATAGGACACCTTTTAGTGGAATCTGAATTCGAGACGTTATAGGTATACTATTTAATGGGGTTGAGGGTTAAGGGTTTTCTAGGTATAATGGTTTAAGATTATTATGGGTAGATGGTTAAGGGTTTTCAGGGGACGAGGATTTAGGGTTTTCTCATATTAAGGGTTTACTGTTTTATGGGGCTATGGGTTTAGAGTTTTCTATGGATTAATGTTTTGGGTTTTGGGGGTTGAGGTTTTATCATTTTCTAGGGTTGAGTGTTGAGGGTTTTCTTGGGATAAAGTTTTTGGGTTTTTTAGGGATTATGGTTTACTGTTTTCTAGAGATGAGGGTTCAAGGATTTCTCAGGATGAGGGTTCATGGTTTTCTAGTGTGAGGGCTTTTTGTTTTTTAGGGATGAGGGTTTTTGGTTTTATGAGGCTGAGGTTACATGGTTTACTGGGGCAACGGGTCATGGGTTTTCTGGGGTTGAGGTTTCAGGGTTTTTTGGGGCTTGGGATTAGGATTTTTGGGGATGAGGGTTCCATGATATCTTAGTATGAGGGTTATGGGTTATTTTGGGCTTGGGATTATGGGTTTTTTGTTGCTGAGGGTTTCTGGTTTTCTAGGGATGAGGGTTTAGGGATTGTTGGGGTTAAGGGTTTTGGGTTTTCAGGGATGATGGTTTTTGATTTTATAGGGATGCGGATTGGTTGTTTTTCTAGGGTGAGGGTTCAAATTTTCTTTGTACAGAGGGTTTAGGGTTTTTCTTGGTTGATGGTTTAGGTTTTTCTGGGGTTGTCATTTCAAAATTTTCTGGGATAGAGGTCTTAGTGTTTTCGAGGTATGAGGGTTTAGGGTATTCTGGGGTTGTGGGTTCAGGATTCTCAAGGGATGAACATTCATGGTTCTATGGGGAAGAGGAATGAAGTATTTTTGAGGTTGAGTGTTCATGGTTTTCTTTAGATGAGGGTTTAGGGTTTTTTAGGAATGAGGCTTCAATTTTTTCTATGGCATATGGTTTAGAGATTTCTAGGGTTGGGGGTTTAAGTATTTTTTGAGATGATGGTTAGGTTTTTTTGTGGCTTAGGGTTTGGGATTTTATTGGGCTAAGGGGTCAACATTTTTTGGGGGATGATGCTTTTTTCCTTATTGGGATTAGGGTTATATGATTTATAGGGATTAGGTTTTATCATTTTAGAGGATGAGGGTTGAAGGATTTTTGGATTTGAGGGTACATTGTTTTCTGGAGCTGAGGGTTCAATGTTTTTTGGGTACAGGGATTTAGAGTTTTATGGTTCTAAGAGTTCATTGTTTTTCTAGGATTTTATTTATAGGTTTTCTAGGGCATGGTGTTCAAGGTTTTAATTGGATGATTGTGTAGGGTTTTCTAGGGAAGAGGGTTTTATTTTTTTGGGGATGGGGGAATAGGGTTTTTTGGGATTGTGGGTTTATGGTTTTGTTAGGTCAAGGGTTTAGGGTTTTCTGGGAAGGGGGTTTATGGTACACTTGGGTCAGGGTATAGGGTTTTCAAGGGATTATGTTTTATGGTTTTATGGTGATAAATTATGGTAACAAGTATTTAGGGTTTAGGATTTTCTAGGGATATGAGTTTAGGGCTTTCTGGGGATGAAGTTCGTGGGTTTTCCAAGGATGATGATTTATGATTTTCTAAGGATGAGGGTTTAGGGAATTATATGGATGTTGGTTTAGGATTTCTAGGAATGACAGTTTAGTATTTTCTAGAGATAAAACTTTAGGCTTTTCTAGGATTTAAGGTTTAGGGTTTTCTAGGGATAATGAGTATAGGTTTGTTGGGGATGAGGGATTAGAGATTTTTGTGGATAAGGGTTCAGGGTGTTTTGGGGATGAGGGTTTAGGGTATTTTGATGAAAAGGATTCCAGAATTTTGGGGGATGAGTGTTTAGGGGTTTTTGGGCGTAAGGGATTACTGTTCTTTTTTGGTGATGAGGGTTCCAGTTTTTTGGGCCAAGGGTTCATGGTTTTTTATGGATGTGTGTTTACAGTTATTTTGGGGATACAGGTTTAGGGTTTTTATGGGGAGTTTAGGGTTCATGTTTTTTTGGTATATGGGTTCAGTGCTCTTTGAGGCTGGGGTTTAGGTTTTCTGGGTGCTAAGTTTCTAGAATTTTTTGGGGGCTAGGTTTCAGGGTTTTTTCAGGCTAAGTGTTTAGGTTTTTTGGGGATGTAGGTTCAATGTTTTTTTGGGATAAGGGTTCATGGTTTTTAGGGAAGGTGGGTTCATTATTTTCTGGGGTTGAGTGGTTTTTTTGTGTTGTGGGTTCATTGTTTTTTAAACAATGTGTTTTTGGATTTTTAGGGATGGGGGTTTAGGATTTTTTAGGGCTGAGGATTGAGGTTTTTTGTGGCTAAGGGTTTATGTATATCTTCTGTTTAGGGTTCAAGGTTTTTTGGGGCTGAGGGTTCATGAATTTTTTAGTTTTGGGGATTTAGATATTTTTGAGGCTAAAGGTTTGGTTTTTTATGCTATTGAATTAGGGTTTTTTAGGGTGATAGTTTGGTGTTTTTTCGTATTGGGAGTATAAGCATTTGTTTGGGGGCATTGGGATGATTTTTTTGTGGGATTAGGGATGAAAATTTTTGTATTTAAGGGATTAAGGTTTTTAGAGACATAGAGTTTCTTGTTTTTTAGGAGTAAGGGTGGAGGGATTTTTGGGGTAGAGGGTTTAGATTTTCTTGGTGTTGAGGGTTGATTGTTTTTTGTGTATGATGGTTTATGGTGTTTTTGGGCCTAATGGTTTAGTGATTTATGGGAATGAGGGTTTATGATTTTTTTGGTTGGGGGTTTTTTAGGGTTGAGGGTTTTGGGTTTTTTGGGGCTGAGAGTTTAAGGATTTTTTGGGTAGTAGGGTTTATGAATTTTTTTGGGCCAAGGATTGATGGTTTTTTGAGGTTGAGAGTTCTTTTTTGGATGATGGGTTAGGGTTTTTTGGGGTTGAGAGTATAGGTGTATTTTGTGGATGAGGGATTAGGGTTTTTTGGGGCTTAAGGTTAACAGATTTTGGGGCGGAGGGTATAGTATTTTTTTAGGACTGAGGGTTTATGATTATTTGGGGATGAGGGTTTAGGGTTTGTTAGGACTAATGGTCCAGTGTGTTTAGAGATAGGAGATTAGTGTTTTTTGGGGTCTGAGTGTTTTAGTTTGGGGGTTTAGGATTTTTTATGGATGTGGTTTTATGGGTTTTATAGGGATAAGGGTTGAGGTTTTATAAGATATTGGAGATGAGGTTTTTTGGGGATGAGGGTTGAGGGTTTTTATAGCTGAGGGTTCAGTGTTCTTTAGGACTTAGTTTGGGTTTTTTTTGGAATTAGTGTTTAGTGTATTTTGGGAATGAGTGTTTTGGTTTTTCTGGGGCTAAGAGTTGTGGGGTTTTTATGGATAAGGGTTGAGGGTTTTTTGGGGGTTAGTGTTGACGGTTTTTTGGAGTTGAGAGTTTATGGTGTTTTGGGGATGGAAGGTAAAAGATCAGTGTTTTTTGGGGTAGAGGGTTGGTGGTATATTAGGATAAGTGTTTAGGGTTTTTAATGATGATGGATGAGTGTTACTTGGGGCTTAGTGATGAGAGATTTTTTGGTCGTGTGTTGAGGTTTATTGGGGGTAAGAGTTGAAGGTTTTGTGGGATAATGTGTTGAGAGTTTTTCAGGTATGAGGGTTTATAGTATTTTTGGTCATATTGTTTAGGGTTTTTTGTGGATAAGGGTTGATGGATTTTTAGGGATGAGTGTTGATGTTATTTTGGGGTAAAGGGTTGAGGGTTTTTGGGGTTGTATGTTTAAGGTATTTTGGGGCCAAGAATAGATGGTTTTTTGGGGTTCATGATTTAGGATTTTTTGTATGAGTTTTTATAGGTTTCATGGATGATCATTGAGGGTTTTTTTCGGGATGAGGGTTGAGGGTTTTTTTGGGGCTGAGGATTGACGGTTTTTTAGAGCTAAGGGGTAAGGGTTTTTTTATGATGAGGACTGAGGGTTTTGTTGTTATTTTGGTTTTAGGATTTTTTGGGATTTAGGGTTTTTTATTTTTGAGTGTTTAGGATTTTTTCGGAAGTGGGTTTAGTGTTTTTTGGGGTATAGTGTTGAAAATGTTTTTGGGATAAGGGCCAAGGGTTTTTTTGTGGAGAGTTGTGGGTTTTCTGAGGCATATGTATTAGTGTTTTTTTGGGTCTAAGGGTTTTGGGTTTTTTGGGGGAATATTGTTTAGATATTTTGGGGTCTAAGAGTTTAGAATTTTTTAGGTCTGAGGGTCTGGTTTCTTGGGGATTTGGGTTGAGGATTTTTTGGCACTAAGGGTTTATGGTTTTTTGGGTATGAGGGTAGAGTGTTTTTATGGTGCTGAGGGTTTAATGTTTTTTTGGGAGGGGATTTGGATTTTTTGGGTATTATGAATCATGGTTGTTTTTTGTTAAGGGGTTAGTTTTTTTTTTGGGATGAAGGTTTAGGATTTTTTGGGGGAGAGGGTTCAGAGTTTTTAAGTGATGATGGTTTAGTATTTTTTTGGGAAGAGTGTTTATGTTTTTTATGGGATGTGTGTTAATGGTTCTTTATGGATAAAGAATTATGGTTTTTTGGGGATGAGGGTATTAGGTTTTTGGGGATTCCTATTTAGGGTTTTTTAGGTATGGGGGTTTACGGTTTTTATGAATTAAGGGCTTGAGGTGTTTTGGGGATCAGGTTTTAAGGTTTTTTAGGGATGAGGGTGTAGGGTTTTTTTGTAATGAGTGCTTGGGTTTTTTTTTGTAATGAGTGTTTGGCGTTTTTAAGTGTTAGGGTTTATGGTTTTTTTGGATTTAGTGTTTAGTTTTTTTAATGAGGGTTTATGGTTTTATTGGGGATGCAGGTTTATGATTTTTTTGGGGATGAGGGTTTAGGGTTTTTGGTGGATGGGGTTTTAGTGTTTTTTCAGGTAGTGAGTTTTGTAAGTTATAAAGAAAAAGGATTGGGGGGTTTTAGGTGATGAAGGGTGAATATTTTCTTGGGCCGAGGGTTTAGAATTTTTTGGGGATGAGGGTTTAATGTTTTCACACATTGAGTTTTTCGGTTTTTTTGGGTAGAAGGTTTGTGGTATTCTTGGGATGTGGGTTTAGGGTTTTATAGTAATGGGGGAAAATTGTTTTCTATGGATAAGGGTTTAGAGTCTTTTAGTGATAAGGGTATACAAGATTTCTCTTACTGCATGTTTAGTGTTTTTAGGGGCTTTGGTATTAACGTGTTTTGGGGATAATGTTTGAAGGTTTTTTAGGGGTGACAGTTTAGGGTTTTGGGGGTTTTGGGTTTTGGGTTTTCTCAAGTGTAGGGTTTAGGGTTTTATGGGTTTGATGTTTTAGGGTTTTTTGGGGATGAGTGTTTATAGATTTATGGGGATTAGGGATTAGAGTTTTGTGGGGGTGAGTTTTTAGGATTGTTTAGGGATGAGGGTTTACGGTTTTTATGGGTTGAGAATTGATGGTTTTTGTGGAATAGGGTTTTCGATTTTTTGGGTCTGAGGGTTTATGGTTTTTTGGGGATGAGGGTTGAGGTTTTTTTGGGATAAGGGTGTAGCATTTTTTAGTTCAAAGTGTTCATGGGTTTTTGGGGTCAAGAGTTTAGGGTTTTTCCTTCTGAATAGCTAAGGGATTTGGGGGGCTGAGGGTTGTGGTTTTTTTGGTGCTGAGGTTTCTTGGTTTTTTGAGGCAAATGGTTTATGGGTTTTTAGGTATGTGGGTACATGTTTTTTTAGGGATGAGGGTTTAGGGGTTTTTTAGGGATGATGGTTCCAATTTTTTTAGGGCTAAGGGTTCAGGGTGTTTTGGGGATGAGGGTTCGGGGTTTTGGGGGCTGGGGGTTTAGTGTTTCCAGGGATGATTATTCCGATTATTTTGAGGGTGAGGGTTGAGGGTGTTTTTTGGATGAGGGTTTATGGAATTTTGGGGCTGAAGTTTAAGGTTTTTTGTAATATGGTTCATGGTTTTTTTGGGAATAAGGGTTTCGGGTTTTTTAGGGCCATGGGTTAAGGGTTTTTTGGGGATGAGGTTCTGGGTTTTCTGTGGCTGAGATTTCCTGGATTTTTGGGGATGAGAGATTAGTGTTTTTTTGGGGCTGTAGGTTTGTGGTATTTTGGGGCTTTTGGTTTATGGATTTTATGGGATCAGTGTTCAAAGATTTTTGAGACGTAGGGTTCTTTGGATGGAGGGTTTAGAGGTTTTGGTGCTGAGGCATCTGTGATTATTTTGATTGAGGGTTCTAGGTATTTTGGGGATGAGGGTATAACGTTTTTTTGGGATAGGGATTATGGTTTTTTGGGGATAATGATTCATGGTTTTTTGGTATGAGGGTTTAGGGTTTTTTGGAACTGAGGGTTCATGGTTTTTGGGGGTTGAGGGTTCAGGGTTTTTTGGGAATGAGGGTTCTAGGTTTTTTACGCTTATGTATTAAGGATTTTTGGGGCATAATATTTCGGGTTTTTGTGATAGAGGGTTTTTGTTTTTTGGGTTTAAGGGTTCATGGGTTTTTATGGATGAGGTATGAGTGTGTTGTGGGGTTGAGGTTTAAGCATTTTTTGGGGTTGAGGGTTGAGGGTTTTTTATGGACGAGGGTTTGGAGTTTTTAGGTCAGATGGTTAAGAATTTTTTTGGAGATGAGGGTTGAGTGGTTTTTAGATATGAGGGTTTTGGGTTTTTGGGGGTTAGGTTTGAGGGTTTTTTTGGGGCTAGTGGTGTAGTGTTTTTCAAGGTTGAGGTTTTTTTAAACTGAGGGTTTTGGATTTTTTGGGTCAATGTGTTTAGGTTTTCTTATGGATAAGGTTTTTTATTTTGTGAGGATGAGGGTTTAGGGATTTTTAGGTCATTATATTGAGGGTTTTTTTATGTCTATGGGTTTATGGTTTTTTGGGGAAAAGGGTTGAGATTTTTTTATGTTTGAGGTGGAACATTTTTTCGAGACTATGTGATTAAGGTTTTGGGGGGGTGAGGGTTTAGTGTTTTGCATAGATGATGGTTTAGTTATTTTGGGGGGGTGTGGGTTTAATGGTTTTTGGGGATCTCTGGTTAATGGTTTTTTTCATGGATTTTGGTATATGGTTTTATAGGTATGAGGGTTGAGGGAATTTTAGGGAAGAGGGTTTATACGTTTTGGGGCTAATGTTTGAGAGTTTGAGGGTTTTGAACCAAAGTGTTGAGGGTTTTGGAGGAGTGAGGGTTGAAGGTGACTTTAGTATAATGTTGAGAGTTTTTGGGGGCTGTGGGTTGAGAGTTTTTGAGGCTGTGTTGAGGGTTTTCTTAGAAAAGGGTTGGGGATTTTGTGGGGGTGAGGGTTGAGGTTTTTTGGGGATGGGTGATGAGGGTTTTATTGGGATTGCAGTTTAGGGTTCTTTGGGGTTGCGGTTTATGGATTTTTTGTGGGTGAGGGTTGAGGTTTTTTGGGGGTAGAGGGATGATGGTTTTTTAAGAATGAGGGTTTATGGTTTATCTAGTCTAAGGGTTGTGGCTTCTTTTGGGGATGAGTTTTGAGGGTTTTTGTGGTTGGGCTTTGGAATTTTTTTAGAGCTAAAGGTTTAGGGTTTTTTGGGGCTCGGGGTTTTTGGTTTTTTTAGATTATGGTGGATTGTTTTTTGGGGATGTGGGTTCAGGGTTTTTTAGGGTTAGTGGTTGAGGGTATTTTGGGATGAGGGTTGATATATTTTTGGAGTTTGGTTTGAGGAATTTTTGGTGTTTAGTATTGAGTGCTTTCTTAGGATAAGGATTGTGGGGTTTTTCGGGCTAAGAGTATTTGGGGATGAGGGTTACTTCATGCTAAGGGTTTAGGGTTATTTGGGGAAGAGGTATTAGGTTTTTTTGGAATGATGTTATGGGGTTTTTTGGGGTTGAGGGTTGCAGGTTTTAGGGGTTTGAGAGTTGATATATTTTTAGGGATAAGGGTTGACGGTTTTGGGGGATGGGTGTTGATAGATTTTTCCGGATAAGGGTTGAGGGTTTTTTGGGATAAGGAATTAGCATTTTTTGGGGAATGAGGGTTGTGGTTTTTATTATAATGAGGGTTTATAGTTTTTTTGGGTTCAGGGTTGATGGTTTTTTGGGATAATGGATGGAGTTTTTTTATGGTTGAGGGTTGAGAGTTTTTTGATGTTGGGGGTTTAGGGTTTTTTTAGGATGAGGGTTAAGGGGTTTTGGAGTAGTGGATTGAGTGTTTTTTTGGTTCTAAGGGTTTAGAGTTTTTTGGTATGAGGGTTGATCATTTTTTGGGGCTAGAATTTGTTTGTTTTTATCGATGAGGGTTGATGGTTTTTTAGAGCTAAGGGTTTCGGGTTTTTTAGGCTCAGGTTTGAGGGTTTTCTTGGGCAAAAGGGTTTAGGATTTTTTGGGGAGTGAATGTTGAGTATTTTAGAGCTAAGGGATGAGGTTTTTTGGGGTATATGGTTTGCGTTTTTTGTGGTGTGGATTTAGGGTTTTGGATGTAGGGGGTTTATGGTATTTTGGGGATGAGGGTTGAGGTATTTCTTGTAGAGGGTATTTGTTTTTTGGGGATGATGATTGAGGGTTTTTTGTGGCTAAAGGTTGGAGGGTTCTTTGGGGACAAGGGTTGAATATATTTTAGGGATGAGTTTTGAGGGTTATTTGGGGATAAATTTTGAGGTATTAGTGTTTTAGAGGTTTGGAGGCCTTTAGGGGCTATGAGTTAATGGTTTTTTGAGGCATAGGGTTTAGGGTTTTTTGGGATGAGTGCTGAGAATTTTTTTGGGATAAGTGTTTAGTTGTTTTAGGGATGGGGGTTTTAGATTTTTTGGGTATTATGGATGAGGGTTTTTTAGGGGCTGAGGGATTTGGGTTTTTTGGTGCTAATGGTTCTAGGTTTTTGGAGGTTTAGGGTTTAGGGTTTTAGGGTGCTAAGGGTTTTGGGTTTTTAGGATTTATAGTTTTAGGGATTTTGTGGGATAAGGGTTGAGGGTTTTATGGGGTTGAGGGTATAGTGATTTTTGGGTTGAGGGTTGAGGGTTTTTTGGGATGTGGTTTTAGGGTTTTTTGGAGATGACAATTTATATATTTTTTAGGCAATGTGATTAGGTTTTTTGTGGGGATAATGGTTCTCATTTTAATTTGGGGATTGGGGTTTAATAGTTTTTTGGGGTTGGGGGATGATTGTTATTTTGGGGCCAGGATTTAGAGATTTTTTGAGATATGGGTTGAGGGTTTTTAGTATTGGGGTATGTAATTTTTGAGGTACAATGTTTAGGGTTTTTGGGTCTGAGGGTTATGTTTTTTGGGGAGTTGAGTGTTTAGGTTTGTTGTTGCTGAGGGATTTGGGTTTTTTTGGGGATAGGTGTTTCATGTTTGTGGGGATGAGATCTCATGTCTTTTGGGGATTATGATTTATGGTTTTTTGGGGTGATGTATTAGGGGTATTTGGGGCTAAGTGATTCGAGGTTTTAGGTGCCATGGGTTAAGGTTTTTTAGGGGATGAGTGCATATGATTTTTTGGGGTTAAGGGTTAAGGGTTTTTTAGGGATGAGGGTTTAGGGTTTTTTGTGACTCAATTTTTAGGGATTTTGTGGTAAAGGTTTAGGTTTTTTTCATATCAAGGTTTAGTGTTTTTTTGGTTTGGTTTTTACAAATTTTTAGGGATGATAGTTAGGGATTTTTTTTCAGATAGGGGTTTAGGGATTTTTGGGGCTGGTTTTTAGGGTTTTTTACTAAATAGGATTCAAGGTTAATTATGCATGAGAGTATAGGATTATTTTAGATTAGGGTTTAGGGTCTTTTGGTGCTGAGTGATTTGGGATTTTTGGGTTGTGGGTTTAGAGTTTTCGGGGCTATGGATTTAGGGTTTTTAGGCAGATGGTTTTAGGGATTTTTTCTCTAAAGGATTAGGGTTTTTTGGGGATGAGGGTTTAGGGTTATTGGGCCTAAGTGTTTATGATTATTTTTGACTCATGGTTTAAGGTTTTTGGTGAGAGTTTTTAGGGTTTTTCGATGATGAGGGTTTCAGGTTTTTGACTACTCAGGTTTTAGAGTTGTTTGGGGATGAGGGTTCATGGTTTTTAGGGGATGAGGGTATTGGGTTCTTTGGGGACGAGTGTTTTGTGTGTTTTGGGGTTGAGTTTTTCTCCTATTTATGGGCTGAGGGTTTAGGATCTTTTGGTTTTGAAGTTTTAAGGACATTAGGGGATGAGGGTTTAGGGATTTTTGGAGTTGTGGGTTTAAGGTTTTTTCTGGATGAAGGTTTAGGTGTACAGGGTTTAGGGTATTTTTAGGATGAGGATTAAGGTTCTTTTGGGTATGAGGGTTTAAGGTTTTTTGGGATGCGTGTCTACAGTTTTCTTGGTATGAGGTTTTAGGGTTTTTATGGGATGAAGGTTTAGGTTTTCTTACAGATTAGGGCTTAGGATTTTTTGGGGCGGACAATTTAGTTCTTTTTACGGATGTGTGGTAGTTTTTTTAGGGGGTGTGGGTTTAGGGTTTTTTTATATTTTCAGTCTATGTTTTATTGATTATATGGGTTTAGGGTTATTTGGGCCTTAGGTTTTTTGTTTTTTTGGCGTTAAGGGTTTAGAGTTTTTTAGTGGATGAGAGTTCAGGATTTTTTGGGCTATGGGTTAAGAGATTTTTGGGCATTAGGGCTTTGGGTTATTTGGGGATGAGGGTTTATATTTTGGGGGGATTATGGTTTCATATTTTTTAGAGATGAGGGTTTATGGTTTTTTGGGGTAGTGTTTTTTAAATTATAGAGGGTCAGGGTTTAGGGGTTTTGGGGATGATAGTATAGTGTTTCTTAGGGTTGAAGGCAAAGGGTTTTTTGGGGGTGAGGGTTGAAGGTTTTTTATTTCTAAGTATTCAGGTTTTTTTGGGGGATAAGGTTTGAGGATTTCTATGGAATAGGGTTGATGGTTTGGAGGGTTAAGATTTTAGGGGTTTTTGGGACTGGGGGTTTAGTGTTTTTATGGTAGAGTATTTTTAGAATTTTGGGGTTGAGTGTATAGGTTTTTTGGGTGGATAAAGGATTATGGTTTTTTGGGTCTCAGAGTTTATGACCTTATATGGATGAGGGTTTATGTTATTTTGGGGATGAGTGTTTAAGGTCTTTTGGTGCAGGTTGTTTTTTTGAGGAAGAGTGTTTAGGGTTTTTGGGGATGAGATTTAAGGTTTTTTTGGGATGAGAGTTTTTTTTCTTTTGATAAAGGTATAGGGTGTTTATGGGGATGTGGGTTTATGGTTTTTTTTGGCTAACGGTGTATGGATTTTAGGGTTGTGAGTTTAAGGGTCTTTGGGGATGAGTGTTTAGGGATTTTTTGGGGTAGTGTGCTTTGAGTTTTTTTGTTGATGAGTGTTTAGTGTTTTCGGGGGCTATGTGTTTAGGTTTTCTAGGGATAAGGGTTTAGGATTTTTTAGTATAAGTGTTTACAGTTTTTTGGGTGTAGGGTTTAGGGTTTTTTGTGTTTGAGGATTTAGTGTTTTTTAGGGCTGTGGATTTCATGATTTTTGGGATGAGCCTGGAGTTTTTTTCTTACGGTTTAGGGTTTTTTGGGGCTTATGGATTAGGGTTTTTTGCGAGTGAAGGTTTGGGGTTTTTTGGAGATGAGGGTCTATGTTTTTTGGGGCATAGGGACTATTTTTTGGGGGATGAGGGTTTAGGTTTTTTTATGAGGGTAGAGGGTTTTTGGGGGTTGAGGGTTTTTTGGGGATGATATAGTGTTTTTTGGGGTTAAGGGATGAGGGTTTTTACATATTGTTAGGGAGAAGGATTGGTGTTTTTTTAAGAAGATGGATTTTTTTTTGAGAAAAGGCTTGAGGGTTTTTCGGGGAAGAGGGTGACTGATTTTTTGGGCAGGTGGTTGAGGGGTTTTTGGGGGCTGAGGGTTTTGGGATTTTTTGGGATGATGGGTTAGGGTCATTTTTGTTGAGGTTTTAAGGCTTTTAATGACCTAGTATTGAGGGTTTTTTGGCATTGAGGGTTTAGGGTGTTTTGGAATTGAGGTATTTTGTTTTTTTGGGGTTGAGGGTTTATTGTTTTTTAAGAATGAGGGTACATATATTTTTGGGGTTAAGGGTTTCAGATTTTTTTTATGAGGGTGTGAGGATTTTTGGGGCTGAGGGTTTTAGGTTTTTTACGGAAAATGGTTTAGGATTTCTTTGGGATTAGGTATTATGGTTTTTTGATACTGAGGGTTTAGGGTTTTGTGATGAGGATTACCTATTTTTTGGGGATGAGTATTTACAATTTTGGGGATGAGGGTTTAGGGTTTTTGGGAATGAGGATTTAAGAATATATGGGGATGAGGGTTCAAGTGTTTTTTAGGATGAGGGTTTATTTCTTTCTTATGAATGAGGGTATAGTGTTGTTTGGGGTAGAGGATTTAGATTTTTAGGGATGATGTTTTAGGGTTTTTTATGAGATTTTAGGGGTTTTGGGGTTGTGGGTTTAGGGATTTGTGAGGATGTTGGAATTTGGTTTTTTGTGGATAAGGGTTTAGGGTTTTTTTGGGGATGAGTGTTTATGGTTTTGGGGGATGAGGTATTATAGTTTTTTGGTGAAGAGTGTTTATGGTGTTTTTTTGCCTACAATTTAGCGTTTTTAGTTTAAAGGGTTGAGTGTTTTTGGGGCCTGATAGTTTAGGGTTTTATGGGGCTTAGGGTTTTTTTTGTGGTTTTAGGGTTTAGGGTTGTTTGGTGGTGAGTTATTATGGTCACGAGGTTTGATAGTTCTTGGTTTTTTGGGAATGAGGGTTGATTTTTTTTATGAGATGAGGGTTTAGGGTTTCTTGGGGTTGAGTGTTCAGGGTGTTTTGGGATATGAGATTAGGGTTTTTTTGGGCTAAGAGGTTAGGGATTTTTGGGGGATGAGGTTTTAGGGAATATTGTGGATGAGGGTTCAGGGTTTTTTGGATGAGGTTCTATGGTTTTTTGGAGCTCAGATTTATTATTTTCAGCATTAGGATTTTTGGGGTTTTAGGGTATTGAATTTAGGGTTTTTTGAATGTTAGGGTTTAGAGTTTTCAGGGAAAGGGTTTAGGTTTCTATGGGACTAAGGGGTTAGATATTTTTTTGGATATGTAGGTTTATAGTATTTTTGGAATGATGGTTTACTATACTCTAGGAAATATGATTTAGTGTTTTTATTGGTCGAGGGTCTAGGGTTTTGGGGGCTAAGGATTTTGGGTTTTTTGGGTTGAGGCTTATTGAAATTTTGGGGATTATAGTTTATTGTTTTTTCGGGAAAATGGTTTATGATTTTTCTTAATGGGTTATAGTATTTTTGGGTTTAGGGTTTTGGGTTCTTGGGGATAAGGGTTTAGGTTTTTTTGGTGATGTAGGATTTATGTATTTTGGGATGAGGGTTTACAGTATTCATGGGTATATGGTTAGGAGTTTTTTGGGTTAAGGGTCTAGGGTTCATTCTGACTGATGATATTTTTTAGGGAAGAAGGATTCAGATTTTTTTTGTGATGAAATTTTTGGTTTTTTTGGGGCTAAAGATTTAGGTTTTATTTTATTCGAGAGTTATAGTTTTATATGGATGAGTGATTATGGTATTTTTGTGGCTAAGGGTTTATGGTTTATTGGGGATGAGGTTATAATTGTTTTTTCGAGATAAGGGTTTAATTTTTTTGGGTAGAGCATTTGAAGTTTTTTAGTATAAGGGTTTTAGGATGAGGTTTTAGGGGTTTGAGTTATGTGGGATTAACGTTTTTTTCTGGCTATGTACATACTCTTTTTTTGGCCTTAGGGTCTAGGTTTTATTGAGGGCAAATGATTAGGGTTTTTCTGACTGATGGTGTATGAGTTTTTTGGTCTAAGGGTTTATGGTTTTTGGGGTAGAGGGTTTCGGGTTCTTTCTTGGGATAAGGGATTAGGGGTTTATAAGGCTACAGATTTTAGTTTTTTTGGATGTGGGTTTAGGGTTTTATGGGATAAGGGTTTAGTTATTTTTTGGGATGAGAATTTAGGGTTTTTTGGGACTGAGGGTTTTTGGTTTTTTAGCTATGTGTATTTTGGAATTTTTGGGGTTGATGTTTTAGTGTGTTTTAGGGATAATGGTTTATGGTTTATTAGGGATAAATATTTAGGGATTTTTAGGGATGCTGGATTTCGGTTGTTTAGAACCATGAGTTTAAGGTTTTTTCGTCCTAATGGTTTAGGGGTTTTAGGACTGAGGGTTTAGGGTTTTTTAGGTCTGGTGGGTTTAGGTTTTTTTCGAGGCGAGGGTTTTGGATTTTTTATGGTTGAGGGTTTAGTGTTTTTTGGGGCTGAGTGTTATGGTTTTTTTGGGGTATAGTGTTTAGGTATTTCTTGGTTTGAGGGATTATTGTTTTTTGGGGATGAAGGCTTTGGGTTTTTTGGATCAGGATTTAAAATTTATGGGGCTGAAGGATTTGGTTTTTAGGACATGGGTTTAGTGTTATTTGAGGATGAGGGTTTAGGATGTTTTGGGGATGAGGATTTAGAGTTTTTTGGGGATGAGTGTTTAGTGTTTCTTTAGGCTCAGTTTTTTGGGTTTTTGGGGGATGGAAGTTTAGTGTTATTTAGGGCTGATAGTTTAGGGGTTTTGTAGTCTTGGGGTATAAGGTTTTTAGGGGATGAGGGTTTATGATTTTTTAGCACTGAGGGTTTAGGGTTTTCTCATGATGAGGGTTTTAGGTTTTTTGGGGATAAGATATTTTGGGTTTTTATGGCTCAAGGTCTAGGGTTTTTTTGGGGCTAAGGGTTTATAGTTTTTTGGGGGATAATGGTTTAGGGTTTTTTTGGAGATATGGGTTAAGGGTTGTTTGGTTCTAAGGGTATAGGGTTTTTTGGGGAAGAGTTTTTAGGGTTTTCTGAGGCTAAGGGTTTAGGGTTTTTGGGGGATGAGGTTTTAGGGTACTCCTGTGATATGTGTTTAGGATTTTCTAGGGAAAATAGTATAGGTTATTCTAGAGCTAGGGTTTTGGATTTTTTAGGGCTTAATGTTTATTGTTTTTTAGGGCTATGGGTTTTGGGTTTTTAAGGGTGGTGGGTCAATGGTTTTCTATGTACGAGGGTTTCTCTTTTTTGGGGACGAGGGTTTAGGAGTTTTTGGGGGTGAGGGTTCAGGGTTTTTAAGGGATGATGGTTTAGGGTTTTCAGGGGATCAGGTTTCACAGTTTTCTAGGGATGATTTTTAATGGTTTTAAGGGGATAAGGGATTAGGGTCTACAAGGATGGAGGGATTAGATTTTTCTTAGACAGAGGATTTAGGGTTTTTTAGGGATGGGGGTTTTGGGATTTGGGGTGATTAGTGTTTAGTTTTTTATGGGGCTATGAGTTTACAGATTTTTGGGCCGAGGGATTAAATTTTTTGGGGGATGGGGGTTTAGGTTTTTTAGGGTCAGATTGTTTTAGGTTTTCAAGTGTTTTTGATTTATAGTTTTATGGGGATCAGGGTTTAGGGTTTTTGGGGAATAATTTTTTTGGATTTTTCATAGCTGAGGGTTTAGATTTTGGGGGGTTAGGGTTTAGGTTTTGGTGGTGTGGTGGGTATAGGTTTTTCTTGGGCTGAGGGTTTATGGTTTTCTAGGATAGAGGGTTTAATTTATTTTGGGGAAAATGTTTTAATGATTTTCTAGGTCTTAGGGTGTAGGTTTTTGGGGGGATGAGGTCTGATTTTTTTAGTAGTGAGGATTGAGGGTTTTTTGGGGATGTGGGTTGAGTGTTTTTCAGACTGTGGGTTGATTTTTTTTATGGATGAGGGTTGCAGGTTTTTGGTTTAAGGGTTTATGGTTTTTTGGGGCTAAGGGTTTTGTGTTTTTTAGGCTTGAGGGTTTAGTATTTTTGGGGGATTGGTGTACAGTGTTTTTTTGGGATAGGGTTTAGTTTTTTTGGGGATAATATTTTATTATAGTTTGGGTATGAGTATTTAGGTGTATTTGAGGCTGACTATTTAGTGTTTTTGGTGCTGTGGGTGTATGAATTTTTGGGTTTGATAGTTTAGAGAATTTTGGGCCAAGGGGTTATGGTTTCTTTGGGTTGAGGGTTTAAGGGTTTTTGGTGATAAGGTTTTAGGTTTTTGGAACTGAGGGTTTAGGGTATTTTATAGATGAGGGTTTGGGGTTTTTTCCGGGAAAAGGGGTTATAGTTTTTTGGGGATGAGGGAGTAGAAATTTTAAGGGGTGGGGGTTTCGGGTATTTTTGGATTGGGGGTTTAGGGATTTTAGGTGGAGAGGGTTTAGGGTTTTTTGGGGATGTGTGTTTTCGGTTTTTTGGGCTGGGGTTATAGGTTTTTTCTGGCTTTGTGTTTAGGGTTTTTTGGGATATAGGTTCAGGGTTTTTTTTATGGACATGGGTTTAGGGTTTTTTTGTGTATGGGATTAAGGGTTTTTAGGGATTAGGTTTATGTTTTTTTATGAATAAGAGTTTTGTGTTTTTTTTAGGGATGAGGATTTAGGGTTTTTTGGGTCTCAATATTTACATTTTTATGGAATATGGTTCATGGTTATTTTGGGATGAGGGTTTGATATTTTTAACAATTTAGGGTTTATGGGTTTTAGCAGTTGAGGTTTTCATGTTTTTTGGGGCTGTGGGTTTTGGGTTTTGAGGGGATAAGGGTTTAGGGTTTTCTGGGAAAAATATTTTATGGTATTTTTGGGATGAGATTTTTCTATTTTTTGAGCTTAGGTTTTAGAGTTATTTGTGATGGGGGTTTTTGAATTTTTGGGATGAGGGTTTAGGGTTTTTGGAGATGAGGGTTTAAGGATTTTTTTGGATGAATGTTTAGGTTTTTTGGTGGATGAGGGTTTAGGGTTTTTTTGGACTGAGGTTTTACGGTTTCCTATAAATGTGGGTTTAGGGGTTTTGGGGGATTATGGTTTAGGGTTTTTTTAGAAAGTAGTTTTAGGGTGTTTTGGGGAAGAATGTTTATATTTTTTTATTGTATAGGGTTTAGGGTCTTTCTGGGATGATGGTATAGGGTTATTTGGTGCTTAGTGTTTATGTTTTTCAAGGGATGAGGGTTTCTGGATTTTTTGGGGCTGAGGGATTACAGTTTTTTTAGATGAGGGTTTAGAGGATACAATGGTGAGGGTTTATAGATTTTTTGGTCTATTGATTTTAGGGTTTTGAGTATGTGGTTTTAGAGGTATGGGAATTGAGTTTATAGTGTTTTTTGGGGTTGAGTGTGTAGGCTTTTATGGGGAATAGGGTTTAAGGTTTTATATGGCTAAGGTTTTATGGTTTTCTAGGTCTATGTCATTTTGGTTTTCTTTGGGACATAGGGTTTATATTTTTGTGGGGTTTAGGGTTTAGGGTTTTTTGGGGTAGTGGGTTTTGTGTTTTCTAGTGGTGAGTGTTTAGGGATTTTTTAGAGATGAGGAATTAGGATTTTTGTCGCATATAGTGTAGGGTTTTTTGTGATGGGGCTTTATCATTTATGGGATGAGGTTCTAGGGTTTTCTAGGTATAAGGGTTTAGGGATTTATGGGGTGAATTTCTAAGTTTTTCTTATGAAGAGGGTTTGGGGTTTTTTAGGGATATTGGTTTTGGTTTTCTATTGTTGTCGGTTTAGTGTTTTTCAAGGATGATGGTTTTGGGTTTTCAGGTGATGAAAACATATGGTTTTGTATGGTTGAGAGTTCTTTGTTGGTTGGGGATTAGGTTTTAGGGTTTTCTAGGGCTAAGGGTTTAGGGTTGTCTTAGGGTGTGAGTTTTGGGTTTTCTGGGGATGAGGTTATTTGGATTTTTGGGGATGGGGTTATAGGGTTTTCTGGTGCCGAGTGTTAATGGATTTTTGGTGATGAGGGCATATGATTTTTTATATTGAGGTTTTATTGTGTTGTGGGGATGAGGGTTTATGGTTTTCATGAAATGAGGGTATATGGTTTCTTGTGGTAGAGGGTTTATTGTTTTTTTGGGCTATCTGTTTTGGGATTATGCGCAAAGAGCTAATGGTTTTTTGGGGATAATGGTAAAGGGTTTTCTTGGGATGAGGGTTTATGGTTTTATGGGGATGATTGTTTAGGTTTTTCTTGGTCTGGGGGTTTGGAGTTTTCAAGGGTTTAGGATTTCGGGTTTTCAAGGGATGAAAGTTTTGGGTTTTCTATGGATGATGGTTTATTGTTTTCTAGGGTTGGTGATTTAGGGTTTTCTAGGGATGGGGGTTTATGGTTTTCTAGGCTGTAGGGTAGGGTTTTTTGGGGCCGAGTGTTTAGGTTTTTTTGGGGATGAGGTTTTATGATTTTATCGGTAAGAGGTTATATGGTTTTCTATAGTAGAGGATTTATGGTTTTGGGGGAGGGATGAGGGTTTATATTTTTTGGGGATGAGTATTTATGGTTTTATGTATGGGATGGTTTTGGGTTTTCTGGGGATAGGGGTTTTGGGTTTTTAGGGGATGAGGGTTTATGGTTTTGTGTGGATAAGGATTTATTGTCTTACAAGGATGGTTGTTTAAGGTTTTGGGGGATGGGAGATTAGGTTTTTTAGGTTTGAGTGTTTAGTGTTTTTTCAGGTTGTGGGTTTAGGGTTTTCTTAGGATGATGGTTGATGGTTTTCTAGGGAGGTGGCTTCAGGGATTCATAGGGGTAAAGATTCAAGTATTTTTAGGGATGATGGTTTAGGGTTTATGTGGTTTATGGTTTACTATTTTATAGCATTTAGGATTCAGGGTTTTCTAGGGATGAGGGTTTTGGGTTTTTTAGGGCTGAATAGCCATGGTTTTCTAGGGCTCAGGGTTTCTTGTGTTTCTGTGGCTGAGGGTTCTGAATTTTTTGAGGCATGGGGTTCAAGGTTTTTCTAAGATGAGGGTTTCTAGTTTTCTAGGGTTGGAGGTTCTAGGTTTTCTAGAGATTAGAATTAAAAAAATTGGTCGTTTGATGTTTTAGTGTATTTTGGGGATGTGGGTTCTGCTTTTTTCATGTTGAGGGTTCATTGTTTTTTGGTTTGAGGGTTTGGGTTTTTTTGGTGAAAACTTTTTCAGGTTTTCTTGGTCTGAGGGTTTAGTGTTTTTTGGGATAGAGGGTTTAGGGTTTTCTGGGGATGACATTTTAGGGTTTTCTAGGGATGAGGGTTTTCGGATTTCACGGGATGAAGGTTCATGGTTTAATGGGGTTGATGGTAAATCATTTTCAAGGGATGAGGTTTCAAGATTTTTCAGAGCTGAGGGTTGAGGTTTTTCATGGGTTGATGGTCTATGGTTTTCTTGGGCAACGGATACAATGTTTTATGGAGACTGGGAATTATTTTTTTCTAGTTCTGAGGGTTAATGGTATTTCTGGACTGATTGTTTAGGGATTATAGCAAGAGAGTTCATGGTAGTTTGGGGCTAAGGGTTCAAGGTTTTATGGGACTAAGGGTTCAATTTTTTTTGGGGATAATGGTTTAGGGATTTTTGGGGATGGGGTTCCAGATTTTTGAGTGTGGGGGTTCAACATTTTTTAGGAATGATGTTTTAGGGGTTTTTATTACTGATAGTTTAGGGTATTTTTGGGATAAGACATTTTCTATGTCTAAGGGTAAAATGTTTCCTAGGACCGAGTGATCAGTTTTTTCTTCAGATGAGGGTTTATAGTTTTCTAGGACTGAGGGTTTAGGGTTTTTTGTGGTGGAAAGTTCATGGTTATGTATGGATAAGTGTTTATGGTTTTTTGGGGCTGATGGTTTATTTTTTCTAGGGCTTAGAGATTAGGGTTTTACAGGGCTCTGGTTTTTGGGTTTTATAGGGATATGGGTTTAGGGTTTTCTTGGGTTGAGGTTTTATGGTATTTAGGG